>CANTAL010000037.1:1200000-1804981 GCA_947650365.1 Chamaelirium japonicum | reverse complement strand
CAGTTTATTGAGAATTTGGTGATTCCCCACAGTAGAAGAGGATCTCTAATCAAAGGGTTAGTGCAGAAGATCTACCACATCACAGAACAAATAACAAAACAATGAAAATAAACAAAAAAGAGAAGACAATCACATATTACACACATATATAATGTGGTTCACCCAAATTAGGGCTAATCCACAAATGGGGAAGTAGGGGATCTCTTCTATTAACACAAAGCAGTAACATGCTTACAAAGATTACAAGGCTTTACAAAGGAACAAGGATGATGAAACGATTCACCAAGAACATGGGTACTAGAACCGAGGCAGAGGGTCACGTACTTTCTCCATCGGATCCGTCGTTCTTAAATCCCTCCAATCCTCTTCAATCAAGTGATAATCCAATCCCAAACCAATCTCCACCAGATATAAGAGCAGCAACTCAGAACTTCTCTCCCAAGAAAACTCCCATAACTCGCGATCTTCGGTTAACCCTAGAGCCACCCATGCCCCCCCCCCCATAAGGGAGCCAAACGCATGGCCATAGTATTTTCAAAAGAACAACATAAACACGCTGCCCACGCCAATCGTGTGCATAACAGATATGGGGTTACTTGCCCGACTTTCCTGCCTTCTCGATAGTGAGCACGACCTGGCCATGTTGTGTGCACGTCTTCATGACAGATCGCTCTCCTGTGTAACTTAACCAGGTCCAATGCACAGTACATGACATCGTGCATACGATCTGCTTTCAGGTCGTGCACACGATCTCTCCACCGCAGACGACTTGCTAAAAGTATGTTTCTACTGGATTTAGATATTTATCCGGTACAGGAATTCATCAGGGCTTCCTTATCCATCTTAGACTCGATCCCGTTCTAACGAAGTGTCTCGATCCGGGTTCAGCTTTCACAAGCCAAAGCCCAACACTATAGGGCTACTGATTAGGATGTTAGGTGTTGCTTTGGACCTTTCTTCCTCTTTTTTTTTGAAGGGTAAAAATATTTATTACAAATATAAAGCGGAATTACAAATCACGGCTATACTCTGAATGAGCAAGCAGAACAAAGCCCAAAGGCACCTACAAAGCTACACACACGCTCGACATTTGAGCAACACAACCAAACCCCTGAAGTAAGCCAGGATATCACATGTGAAATAGCTTCACTGGCTTACAATGAAACCACGTTCATCTGTAAGCAACTCATAGCAGGACTCACACCAACCACTATGAAATTATGTAGCTAGTAAACTTGGGTAGCTAATCATCGTGCATTAAGAGACCAACTAGACGAAGCTAGTTGGCATGCCCTACAACGAGCAGATGTAAGCACGGTTAGGTTGCCCAATATGTGGAAAGAAAATAGTAATGATCACAGATATGACACCAAAGAGCAACAAGTTATTTTTCTAGATGGAAACCCCTGACCAAGGAAAAAATCACTTTCGGCAAAGCCGGACCTAGGTCACAACCTAGTCTTACCTATGCACCACAAAAGTGGAGCAAACACTAATGGTTACAAAGAGATTACCCTAGCTGCCCTTGAGCCACGCCCCGCTCCGACGGTGAAATCGGTCATAACCACCATTCAAAGGGTCCGCTCGCAATCCTCCTCGCTCCAATCCGAGTTTCTCCGATCCACCTCGATGCCGTAGAGGTCCCACCCCCACCTTAGGCGGCAATGGGTGCTTGTGTGTCCGCAACCACCCCTAGCGCTCCCACAAGAGCCTTCCACACGACAATGGAAAAGAAGCAAAGGTGTATATGAAGGAAATAAAGAAAGAAAAATAAAAACCAAAAGGCACTTGGATCTAATAAGTAACTAAGGTAGAAAGTGACATTTAATCTCTTTCAAGACCTTAGATACATGCTTCTATGCCTAGTATACTTCAAAGACACAAGCCTCAAATAAACCCTCAAGTACTAGCAAGGATCCAAGTATTGGATGACACTTTGGATCATAGCATAGCCTTGCCCTCTCTTCTTTGTATGATCTCAAGGTGTTGGAAGACACTCAAGAGACCATGCAAAGGATGAGTGCAACCCCCATGGATATGAAACTAATGGAAGGTTGGAGAGAGGTAGAGAAGAGGAAGAAGAGAGGAGATGGAGTTCAAAGAGATGAACTCACTAAACCTAAAACACTCTCCTAATTCCTCACTAAACCCAAATACTCATTAGTAGCTTAAGGGTATAGGGATGGGCTATTTATAGCCCAAGGGAGCCCTTAGGTGGATTGCTAAGACCAAGAAATTAGCCCTTATCACAGAAAGAGCTTATGCCCACCTCTAGACTTGAGCCACACTCGTGTGCACGACTAGCTTATTATACACACACTTAGTGCAGGGCATCAGCTCTTGTTCCGAGTGAGATGAAATATCAAATTCTAACATACCCATGTGGTTATTTCTGTCTAATATAGATGCACATACATCTTTGACATAAAGTAGAAATGAACATGCATGTGAGTGTTTCAATGATAAAAAAAAGTTAAACGGAATGAAGTGTATGTGTGTGTTAAGCTAGTCATGCACCCACACCCATAATCCCTGAGTAAAGTCTTTTCCCAAAGGGTTAGAAATGTACCTTCTATGCCTAATCATGGTAGAAGAGGATGGTAGTAGTGGTTTTGACTGCAACGGTACTTCTTTATCGCAACAGAGTCAAACCTAACTCTACCCTCCCGACTTTAGCTCACAGTTACTCACTACACCGGTAAAATAGGTTTGTTTAAGTCGCTAAAAACTAATGGCAATATAAGGAGACCTAATAATCTCCCCATTTGTCATAGTTTTTAGTAACAAAAATAAATACCTCATTACACAAACCACTATAATGGAGCCTCTTATACATCCAATTTCTATAAAGCTCAGTCCCTGAGTGTCTCGATATAAACCCTAGACTCTAATCAGAGAAAAGATAAAAAAGATGACACTTGTAAACCTGAGATAAATCAGACACACAGGTTAAATCCACTTTTATTCCTGCAAAACCGATGTCAGTCTGAAAGAACATATATGATATCATCTATACGATAATATACAGTTTAAGCATAGCAAAGTGATACCATATGTTTAATATTTCATAAAGGAGACTGACAAGTTCTCTAATTAGGTCTAGTGAAAATGGTAAACTCTCCCTAAAGGGATAGCCACAGTTTTATGAACCGACATTTATAAGGAACAATCTTTTGGACCGAAGTCTATAAGGAATTTGTGGAATGAATCCACCAGTCTTGTGGAATCTGTGAGGATTTTCTCTCCCTTTTTGTCACAAAAGTTATGACAAAATGAAGAATGAAACATACTTCTCAAAAAAGAGTATAAAAATATCCCCTGAAAGATAGATCGGTTAAAACACGAAGGGGGCCCTAGCAACCCTAGTAGGTGTATGCGAAGTGTATAGTAGGGTGCTAGTAAAAACTCCCCCTCAAGCATAGCTTGAGGTAAGACACCTCCCAACCGCCTGAGGATACAACCCTAAAGAGGAGTGTACCGCTCAAATACACCCCCTTAAGCACAAGGCTTAAGGTAGGTCACCACCCAACCACCACATATGTTGTATATATATGCCAACTAGTGACATAAATAGTGCGACATATGAGCTCACCACAAGATATGAAATCAAAAGACATCGGTGTCCCATAAAACTCCATCACTCTTTAAAAGATATACAATGAAATACGAAAGAGAGATGGAGGAGCCAACTTAAAGGACAAGATCAAGCAATAAGCATAATTATGATACGAAGAGAAAGCTTTAAAGAAAATGAGATGCTCTCGAAATCTAAGTTGGAAAGCAATGTTTGAATCAAAAACACAAAATTCAAAACGTTGCCAAAACAAAAACAGATCAAAAGATCCAAAAATCTTTTTAAGATTTTTATATATACAAATATTTTTGGGATTTTTATGAATAAAAAGCAATTTATATAACTTTTAAGATACTAAAGACCTAACTAAAGTCATTCAAAGCATAAGAAAAACATCAAGAATAACTAGTAAGCTCAAATAATACTTAGGTGCACTAAAGTGGCTATGCAAATTAGAATTAGACAAGTACTAGTCTTAACAAAAAGAACTAATTTTATAAATAGACTAAAGTGTGAATCCAAATTTGAAAGAACAAGCATATAAATCGCATTTCACTTCATTTATGCTTAATAATAAGTTTTTACCTTAGCACACATCATATGATATATTTTTCGAGCCTTATACCTAATAGGATTCTATTACCGAACACATTAGCCTCTTTTGAGGCTCTTTATTGTTTCTCTTTTCTTTTAACCTCTAGTAAGCCTAAGACAATCATACTTATGCAAAGAGTAAAGATTGACAATCCCTAACCAGTTGGCCAAGGTTGACGGGCTTTGAGATACCCCTACGAATCTTTTCCTCGAGTAGGCCATCAAAAGTTTAGGGTACAGCATGGAGAATCCCATGTAGCAAGGATGTAACCAACAACTCCAAGCTAGTTGGCTTTGGGTATCAAGCTTATGACTCCTCGGGTCATATCCTTGAGATCTCCATAAAAAATGTGTTCAAAAATGGATTCAACTATTAGAGACAATATGAGAAAGATGCGCATGGATATTGACTTATTATTTGAGCATAAATAAAACTATCATGAATGTTAATGCTATCTGAGTTTAGTAGCATTCACACTAAGTACATAAGCAAAAATTAACTATTTTCATAATAATAAGATATGACTAATTACTTACATTAAGCAAAATAGCTCACAATATTTGCAACAATAAGAATTCAAAAGAGATTAATAGCATGCTAGGATTTTTCAAAGCAATTGAATGGTTAAATATAGTCTTAGATCCAAGAAGTTGAAAATTGTAAAAAAGAACAAAACAAAACGACAAAAATGATTTTCAATATGCTCAAGTTTTATAAAAACAAAAACTATTTACAAAAACAAACTATGCATGCACTTATTCGATGAAAATAAGAAAAACATATGTGCATGACATAGGTGAGGACAAACTAGCATGGATCGATGTTAGGGATGGATGCAAAATGTGAAGAGAAGTTATATGATCTAAAAGATTTTCAATACGATAAATTGACCCTTCTTTCTGGACCCATATAGTTCTCGCATACATTCCCTTCCCAAAACGATTGCTAGGAGAAGCAACCTCAAGATTCAACAGCAAAGAAGAGGGGATGACCTTGGAGACAAATAACCTATTTCTAGGTTTAAGAGTGACGTGCCTCAAATAAGGAGGCATGGGTGTGGTGAATTGTCTCCTCAAGCTCTCCACATAAATCCTACTCCAAAGGCTATAACAAAAGCTTTCAAGATGACACTTTCTTCCACAATAAGAACACATATATACCCCCTTGACCTTGTGAATCTTAGAGATTGAGACATGTGAAGTATGGTTCTTACACGTGGAAGGGTGAGCAAGCTTGGTTTTGGCAGTAGTATATTTGGCCTTCTTGCCAACATAGCCAATGCCACGCTTGTCATGGACACCTTGATGATTATTCAAGTAGTTCTCCATATTTTTGGAGGCATTGAAGCTCTGAATAGTCAAAGATGACTCATGCAAGGAGTTCCTAAGAAACTCCACTTCCATCAAGGCGGCCTTCTTCTCTTCTATTTCTATTTTGAGAAGTTCATTAAGCCCTTTGGCTTTCACTTCGAAGATAGACTTATCCTCTATCCAAGAAGCCCCTTGGGGATGATTGGCCTCAACAAAACTCACCTTCTCACGAAGATTAGCAATTTTGGTCTCAAGTTCAAAGACCCGATCACTAGCTTCTATAATTTCAAAATAGCCTTCGTTGCGATCGGTCTCGACAAGAGCTAATTTCTCCTTGAGAGGTGTTATTCTTGCTAGTCATGGTGGCCGCTTCTAAGGCTTCATCACAAAAGAGCCTTGAGTTCAACAAGGTTCTTTGGAGGTCCCTCTCCATCGCTCTGCTACTACTAGTGTTACTCCAAATGGAGTTAGCCTTTTTATTTATAGGAGAGACCATGGAGGTCACAAAAGCTGACACATGTACAAGAACACAGTTAGCCAAATTCAAACCTGCCTCCTCTTTGGATTCCGAAGTGTCCCAAGTAGCCTTCATGGCTTGATCCCAAGAAACTGGGACATTCCAAAGAAAATTGACCAAGACATTGGTATTTGTAACAACGTCTAAAGTTAGGGCTAGACTCTATCCTCTTCTCCTTAGAGGGTTCGTCATTCTTAGGTCTTGCCCATAGGGTATCCTTACCACTCCCACTACCACCACGTTCTTAAAACCTTGGGAGATTAAAACTTCTACGGACCTTGTCATGCTCTTGCTCCTTTTGCCAATAGGCTTCGAGTTTACGAGCTAGTAAATAAATCCCCCCATCCTCAAGGTTGGGTGTATCCTCACCCAAAACACAAGTTACCTTCATAGAAGGTTTCAAGGCAAAGTTCTTGTCCTTCTCAGACTTTTTAAAATTCATCTCATGAGTTTGAAGATTGTCCACAAGCTCCTCAAGAAGGAGCGTGCTCAAGTCCTTCGTCTCTTCAATTGCCATGACTTTCGACACGAAGCGATTGGGAAGAGACCGAAGGATTTTGCAAACTTTCTTGTTAGAGACTCTCTTGCCAAAGGCAAAAGAAAAATTGACAATAGCATTAAGCTTGAAATAAAATTCGTCAAATGTCTCATTTTCATTCATAGAAAGGTTCTCAAATTTTGTGGCAAGAAGTTGTAATTTTGCTTCCTTCACCGACGGGGTTCCATCATGAGTTAATGCAAGGATATCCCATGCCTCCTTTGATATTTGGGCATTAGAGATCCTTACAAACTCGCTATCCGTGACCCCGGAGTGAATGGCACCTAAATCCCTTTGGTTGCTTGTGCACATTAACTTCTTATCTCCCGACCATACTTTATATGGTTTGAGATCTCTCAACTCAAAAGTGGGCGGAAGCCACCCACTACACACACAGATCTATATCTCCTCACTCATGCCACGAAGGAAGGCTTGTATTGTAGCCTTCCAAAGTTCATAGTTGTTACCATCTAATAAAGGAGGCCGAGTGATAGCACTCCCCTCTTCACGATTCCATCGCTAGAGGCAAAGACTAAATCACACAAATTCCAAAAGGGAAAAAACACAAAAAGCAAATAAAAGTGATCATGATCGCCAAGTTTACAAAAATAAAAAGTAACCCTAAAGAGGGTTACCCCCACACATACATAAACAACTTGTAGGGAACAAGTGATTAAGAGGTAATGATCGGCAACCTAACGGATCCACTCAGGAGTGTTAGCTCCAACAAGAGAGACCCGCTCTGATACCAAATGAAATTATGTAGCTAGCTAAACTTGGCTAGCTAATCACCGTGCATTAAGAGACCAACTAGACGAAGCTAGTTGGCGTGCCCCACAATGGGCAACTGTAAGCACTGGTTAGATTACCCAAGATGCAAAAAGAAAATAGCAATGATCATATATATGACACCAAATAGCAACAAGTTGTTTTTCTAGATGGAAACCCCTAACTGGGAAAAAAATCACCCTCGGCAAAGCCGGACCTAGGCCGCAACCTAGTATTCCCTACGCACCCGCGAAAGCGGAACAAATACTAATGGTTACAAAAAGGTTACCCCGGCTGCCCCTAAGCCATGCCCCGCTCAAATAATGAAGTTGGCCGCAACCACCCTTCAAAGGGTCCGCTCGCAATCCTCTTTGCTCAAATATGAGTTTCTCCGATCCGCCTCGGTACCATAGAGGTCCCACCCCCACCTTCGGCGGCGATTGGTGCTTGTGTGATCGCAATCACCCCAAGCACTCCCGCAAGAGCCTTCCACACGACGATGGGAAAGAAGCAAAGGTGTATGTGGAGGAAATAAAGAAAGAAAAGTAAAAACCAAAAAACACTTGGATCTAAAAAGTAACTAAGGTAGAAGGTGACCTTCGAGCTCTTTCAAGACGTTAGATACATGCTTCTAAGCCTAGTATACTTTAAAGACACAAGCCTTAAATAAAAATTCAAGTACTAACAATGATCCAAGTATTGGAAGACACTTTGGATCAAAGCATTGTCTTGCCCTCTCTTCTTTGTATAATCTCAGGGTGTTAGAAGGCACTCAAGAGACCATGCAAAGGATGAGTGCAACCCCCATGGATATGAAACTAATAGAAGGTTGGAGAGAGGTGGAGAAGGGGAAGAAGAGAGGAGATGGAGTTCAAAGAGATGAACTCACTAAACCTAAAAACTCTCTCCTAATTCCTCACTAAACCCAAATACCCATTAGCAACTTAAGGGTGTAGGGATGGGCTATTTATAGCCCAAAAGAGCCCTTAGGTGGATGGCTAAGAACAAGAGATAGATCCTTATCTTAAGGGTCTATCTCAGCCATGTCATGTGCACGACTTGGAAGTCGTGCGCATGATCAACACATGTAACAAGTGGATTGGTTCAGCCTACCGACTTAACCTTTCCAGTATGTTCTAGACCCAGTCGTGCACATAAATTTAAAGTTATGCGCACGACTTTCTAACGTGTCGTTGTGCCATAGGACAGTCCCATGTAGGGGCTAAAGTGGACATCAAATAGTGTGTGGCCGACTAGGAACGTGCACACGACTTGTGAAAGTTGTGTGCATGACTTGTAGTATGTCAGAACACTATTTGTGAACAAAAGAGACTAAAGCCAAGTCGTGCGCACGACTTTAGTCTAACAGAGAGAACTTATGCCTACCTTTAGAATTTAGCCACAGTCGTGCGCATGACTTGAAAACCGTGTGCACAACTAGCCTACTATACATACACTTAGTGTAGGATATTAGCCATTATTCCGAGCGAAATGAAACGTCGAAATCTAACATGCCCATGTGGTCATTTATGTTTAATATAGATGCCCATACATCTTTGATATGAAGTAGAAATGAACATGCATGTGAGTGTTTCCACGATAAAAAAAGTTGAACGGAATGAAGTGTATGTGTGTGTTTAGCTAGTCATGCACCCACACCCATAATCCCTGAGTAAAGTCTTTTTCCAATGGGTTAGAAATGTACATTCCATGCCTAAGCATAGTGGAAGAGGATAGTAGTAGTACTTTTGACTACAACGGTACTTCTTTATCGCAACAAAGTCAAACCTAACTCTACCCTCCCGACTTTAGCTCATAGCTACTCACTACACCGGTAAAGTAGGTTTGTTTAAGTCGCTAAAAACTAATGGTAACATAAGAAGACCTAACAGCCGATAGTACCACTCCAGCGCGGGCCCTTTGAGGCTCCGTTGGAACATTCTGCACAACTCGTCCATCGAGTCATACGAATTCATCTGGTTTTTGTACTCCAGCAGGTGAGTGCACTGGTCCCCGAACCCGTCGAACCTCTCGAATCAAGGGGCTTGCCAATCATTAGGGAAGTTGGTAGCTTGCACCCTTCTGGTGAGGGGGCTCTCCATCGCCCCTTTCATGGCGTTCTGCGTCATTGTGTCCACCCAGTGCCCAAGGTTTGGACTATCAGGTTGACCAGATCCTCCTAGCGCAGGTGTGCTCGCTTCTCTGAAGGTGGCGTCGGTGCCAGGCGTCGAGGAGCATGAGTAGGGATCACCGGGCGATGGGTTAGTCCTGCCTCGCCATCTTCCCGATGTCTGGGACACCGATAGTCTTCGTTTGAGGATAATGACCCTTCAAAAGGTATAGTATCGGCATGGACTTTTGGGACCAACACGAACCGCCATTCCACCATGGCGGGCTTGGTGCTGAGTCAGTCCCAAACATTGGGGCATGAATCGCTATGCTTAGGCTCAGGAGCCTAAGGAGCAGCAACTCATCCCGCCAAAGCCCCGGAGCATGTCTTCAATCACACTATTATCCTGGATGCTTGGAGGGCGCTCCTGGCGACTCCTTTTCGGCACGTAATAATGTCGGGATATCCTCTCTTGGGATCGGATATTGGTCGGAGTCTTGGATCATCCCCGAGCTTCGTCGAGGCGATCCCGGAGATTCGTCTATCGGTTGGCACGACTCTCTGCCACCAAGCTATCCATCCTTTAGAATTGCTTCTCTTGGTTGGCCAAAAGAACTTCTAGTAGTTGATGCGGAGGAAGAAGGGTAGGAGGATCCTGACACTCCAAGTTCGGGTGAACCCCTCCACCAGCATGGGAGGAAGACACTGGAACAATTGACTTCTCCTTGCCCTAGCGAGTCATCACCATGTATATGACTTATTGGAGAAGAGGTCGAAGATGATCACGCTGAGATCGAAATATCCCACAGACAACGCCAGAGAATATGGGGGAAAATCCCGCCGGCCACACTCGATCGTTAGATGGAGCGGTTTACCTCCACCGCCTTCCCACTGTACATGCAAAAAGTTTGAGGCTCACCTCCAAGCCAAGGCCCCTCCGATGTTCAAGTCAGGGAAACGAGAAAACCAAGCATAGTCGAGGGTTCTGTAGCGAAGAATTGCTTACTTGCCCATAAAGGGGCGTGATTTCTTTTGTAGACTTTCTCATACATGTGCACAATCACTACGGTCTATCCTCCGATGATCTCAGGACGATTATGGCAGATCCCCTCTGATCAGATGCTTTTCATACTTTCCTTTTATGCTCCCGTGGATCGTGGGTCTCTTACTTATCGCGGTTAACCCACAATCCTAACGGGCTAGATATCCTCGGGATCGCCCAGCCTGGCGTGTATCCCGACAGTTATAGCACCTTTCGATCTTTCCTCGCCTAACAGTGGTTCTTTGGCGCCGATCAAGTCGGGCCATTCAAGGGTTTGGGTAGTCAAGTCAGGTGCATGACCTACCAAACCTCCTCCCCAACCTGGTTCCTGCCGAGGAGCTCGGGCTCCTTTGATCCTCCTTATTGGTTCAATCTTCTGATAACGGCGCAGCTCGCATGCCAGGTCTGGTTGACCTAGATTTGGTCTATCTCATCTGGTCCTTTGGATCTCCATGCTAGACCAAGCTGGGTGGTCCAATTATACGCGTGTCATTATCTGGTGGACATAGCAAGAAACCCCGACAAAGTAAGAAATGGGGTCTGATAGCATCTTAAAAATGACTCATAGTGCCCTCTCTATTTCTAAGAGCTCCTAACCGTCACATAGGCAAAGTAGGGATTGGGATTTGAGAGTATCTCCCGACTAATTTGAAGTGCTCTCTCTATTTCTTGGAGCTTCTATATGCTATGTAGGCAAAAAAGGGAGTGGGTTTTGAGAGAATCTTCCGACGAACTCCCAGTGTCCTCTCTATATCTTGGAGCTCTTATCTGCAACATAGGCAAAGTAGGGAGTTGGATTTAAGAGCATCTCTCGATGGACTCCTAGTACCTTCTCTATTTCTAGGAGCTCCTAGCCACAATATATGTAAAGTGGGGTATGGGGTTTGAGAGCATCTTCCGACAGAATAATAGTGCCCTCCCTATTTCTACAAACTCGTAGTCATCACATAGGCAAAGTAGGGACTGAGGTTTGAGAGCATCTCCTGACGGACACCTAGTGCCCTCCTTATTTCTTGGAGCTCCTAGCCGCCACATAAACAAAGTAGGGAGTGAGGTTTGAGAGCATCTTACAACGTAATCCTAGTAGACAAAGTAGAGAGTGGGGTTTAAGAGTATTTCTCAACAGACTCCTAGTGCCCTCTTTATTTCTAGGAACTTCTAGCTGCCACGCAGGCAATATTAGGAGAAAGACTTGAGAGCATCTCCCGATAGACTTCTAGTGCCCTCTTTATTTCTAAGAGTTCCTTGCCACCACATAGGAAAACAAGGGAGTGGGGATTAAGAGCATCTCTCGACAGACTCCTCATGCCCTTTATATTTCTAGGAGCTACTAACAGCCCCGTAGGTAAATTAGAGAGTGGGGTTTGAGAGCATCACCCGACGGACTCCTACTACCCTTTGTATTTTTAGAAACTCCTAGCCACCATATAGGAAAAGAAGGGAGTGGGCTTTGTGAGCATCTCCTGATGAACTCCTAGTGCCGTCCCTATTTCTAGGAGTTTCGAACCACCATGTAGCTATAGTAGGGAGTGTGCTTTGAGAGCATCTCTAAATGACCTACTAGTGTCATGCCTATTTCTAGCAGATCGAAGCCGCCACGTAGGCAATATAGGGAGTCGGATTGAAAGCCTCTCATGTCGGACTCCTAGTGTCCTACCTATTTCTAGGAGCTAGTAGCCATCTTATAGGCAAAGTAAGGAGTGTGGTTTACAAGCATCTCCCAACGGACTCCTAGTGTCCTCCCTATTTTTAGTAGTTCCTAGCCACCACGTAGGCAAAGTAAGGAGTGGGGTTAGAGAGTAACTCCCGATGGACTCCTAGTGTCCTCCCTTTTTCTAGGAGCTCCTAGACGCTATAGAGGCAAAGTAAGAAGTGGGGTTTGAGAGCATCACCTGACGGACTCCTAGTGCCTTCCTTATTTCTAAGAGCTTCTAGTAGCTACATAAGCAAAGTAGGGAATGGGGCTTGAAAGCATCGCTCAGTGGACTCTTAGTGCATTTCCTATTTCTAGAAGCTCTTACCTGCTCCAAAGGCAAAGTAGGGAGTGAGGTTTGAGGGCATCTCCTAACAGACTCCTAATTCCCACCCTAATTCAAGGAGCTCATAGCTAGTACAAAGGCAAAGTAGGGAGTAGGGTTTGAGAGTATCTCCCGATGGACTACTAGAGCCCTCCCTATTTCTAAGATCTCCTAGATGCCACATAAGCAAAGTAGGAAGTGTGGTTTGAGAATATCTCCTGGTGGACTCCTAGTGCCCTCCCTTTTTAGGAGCTTCTAGTCGTTACATAGGCAAAGTAGGGAGTAAGGTTTGAGAACATCTCTCGACGGACTCCTAGAGACCTATCTATATCTAGGAGCTCCTAGCCGCTATATAGGCAAGTAGGGAGTAGGGTTTGAAAGCATCTCCCGATGGACTCTAAATGCCCTCCCTATTTCTATAAGCTCCTAGCCGTCATGTAAGCAAAGTAGGAAGTGATGTTTGAGTGCATCTCCTAACGGATACCTAGTGCCCTCTTTATTTCTAGGAACTCATAGCGGCCATATAAGCAAAGTAAGGAGTGGGGTTTGAAAGCATATCCCAACGGCCTCCTAGTGCCCTCCTTATTTCTAGAAACTCCTAGCCGTCACATAGGCAAAATAGGGAGTAGGATTTGAGAGCATCTCTCGATAAACTCCTAGAGCTCTCCCTATTTCTAGGAGCTCATATCTACCATATAGTCAAAGTAAGGAGTAGGGTTTGAGAGCATCTCTCGACGGACTCCTAGTATCCTACCTATTTCTAAGAGCTCCTAGCCGCCACGTAAGCAAAATCGGGAATGTGGTTTGCGAACATCTCCCGACGGAATCCTAGTGCCCTCCCTATTTCTAGTAGCTCATAGCCACCACGTAGGCAAAGTAAGGAGTAGGGTTTGAGAGTATCTCCCGATGGACTCCTAGTACCCTCTCTATTTCTAGAAGCAAAATAGGGAGTGGGGTTTGAGAGCATCTTTAGATGAACTTCTAGTGCTATCCCTATTTTGAGGAGCTCCTAGCCGCCACATTGAAAAAATATGGAGTGAGGTTAAAGAGCATCTCCCGATGGACTCCTAGTGCCATCTCTATTTCTAGATACTCCTAACCGCCACACTGGCAAAGTAGGGAGTGGTGTTTAAGAGCATCTCTTGACTGAATCCTAGTGTCCTTCCTATTTTTAACAGCTCCTAGCCGCTACATATGTAAATTAGGGAGTGGGGATTGAAAGCATCTTCTGACGGACACCTAGTGCCTTCCCTTGCTATTTCTAGGAGCTCTTAGCCGCCACATGCATATGTGGAAGACCTTATTTCTGGAATTATGGTGAAAACATACGCCACCATTTTGCCAAAAATATAATTCTATGTAATTTCTTAATTATCACCCTCCGCTTAGGCTCAAAAAGACGTGCAACTAAATCAGGACGAAGAGTAGCATTTTGATGATCCTTTAGTTAATTATAGATTTCTGGCTAATGGGGATTTGTAGTGAGAAATATATCAGGGTATTGTTGTATCTTGTGATCGCCATAGAGTCCTGAAATATCTCATGCATATACCTCGGGCTACCAAGATGCGATAACGATAATATGAATTTTTGTCCAACTTGGCTTGGATTAAATCCATCTTTTGCACTATCTACCAAACCCTGATACATGTCTGCACGAATTTTAGCCTGGTTGGTTCTAACAAAGTGTAGCCAATTTTGTTCATAAACAGCCCATGCATCAACTATAAACTCTTGAAATAATTTTTCTCCTCATAGAATTGTGGAATACTCCGTTGGGTGTTCGAATAATCGATACGCACAATACTGCAATTGTGTCAACCAATTTAAGGTTGGGATATTATTTTTGACATCGAATTGTACCAAATCTTCCGACCAACCAAGTTCTCCGTTAGGGAACATTAGAACATAGTGAAGAGGTAGATATGCAGGGTGACATTCACTGATCTGCTTCATTGCTGGACCTCCTCTTAGATAAAGAATAATATCTCGAACACTATTGGTCTTAGTACAATCTCTAGGTAATATAATTACAATTTCATCACTCAATGGTAGGTTATAATGTCATTGGTCGGTCCCCTTCGTGTAGTGTAGAAATACATGAATTTGTTGTTTTGTGCATCATCGGTTTTTGCAGCAAAAACCTTAAATGTATGCTTATAGAGTTTATAGAAAGGATTTTTGCTTGTAATAGAGTTTGTTGTATAATACTCAACACTTCCCTCAGTAATTTCTTATTACAATTATGATGATGATATAGTGTAGTATCAAGATCATATATGCAAAGTTACGAATATATTGAATCCCTCCACATATCTGGCACCAATGCTTCGATTCAATAGCGTAATTCCCAATGGTTTGTAAATAACGTAGGACCATGTCCAATTATGACACGATCATCCATCTTCGCTCCAAGGCTAGTGAAAGCATTATTTTATATATTGTACTCCTGAATATATCTTCTAAATGAAGTTGAACGCATATCAGACCCTTCATATAATAACTGAAGCTCCGTAGGCAAACGGGATAATAGAGGTAACCTTATTTTTTCTTGTAAGTAGCACTGCCCAAACAAATATAATGTGGATGATGACTTTACTAATTGTTCATCTTTTCAGTGGAGAGCTAAACAAAAAGTGCAATGCACATCCATGGCTCCAAGAAAATGACGACCTTCAAATACATTGATCGGATGTTCTACTCAACAACATAGAATTATTCATTCTAATTCATCTTCAACATAATTACTTGACGTAAAATCATCAGATGAATGTGGCATTGGACATTCATTATAGATACAAAGTAATTTGTTAATAGATTTATATTCGCTTCACTATAACTACTTAATAAATAATCTATAATCTTACCCATTATTTTCTCTTCTATGAGATGTACTTTTAAATAAAGATAAATCAACGACTGATAGTAACTCAAGTTCAAGGTTTTAAACTGACACAATTATTAGCAGTTCCATTGAGTACATCATTTTTCTTTTAGCTTCTTTTTCTCTTTCTATCCATGCACGCTGAGATACTGCATACTGTGATATTGTTCTGTTAGAAGATTTTGTTTCAACCTCTTTCTCATTTTTGTTATTTTTATCTTGTATCAAAAATTAACTTCTAATGGCAACGATGTCTTCTAAGGTAGACCGTGTTGATAGTTGGTCTTGTACCATCTTCTCTTTAGATTCTTTTTCCTTTGTTCTTCGTACACACTGGGATAGTGCATATCGTGATACTATTCTATCATAAGGTGTCGTTTCAATCTCTTTTCCATTCTCCTTGTTTCTATCTTTCACCAAATATGAACTTCCAATGGTTATGACGACTTTTAAGGTAGATCATGTTGGTAGTTAGTCTTGCATCATCTTCGCTTTAGCTTCTTTCTTTTTTTCTCTCCATGCACGCTGTGATAGTGTATATCGTGATATTGTTCTATCAGAAGATGTCGTTTCAATCTCTTTCTCATTCCTCTTGTTTCTATTTTGCACCAAACATGAACTTCCAATGGATGCGACACTTTCTAAAGTAAATCATGATGATAAGGGCATGTCTTCCATGGTAGATTGTGTTGAGAGTTGGTTAGGTGTAAATTTAGCACACATCAGCATCATGTTAATATCATGTTGTATTTGTTTCGTCTTTTTTTTTCTTGTCTCTTCGAGCACGTTGCGTTATTGCCCTTTGAGATGACCCTTTGTTGATCGGTATGTTTTGGAACTGCAATTAAATGTTCAAATTTTATGAAATTAAACACTACTTGAAACATGATTATATTTTTAAAACTAATTAGTTGACATAGTTGTAATATTAAAAAGGACAATCATACTTAGTTACATAATCGTACTTACTTAAAGCTCAATCATGATTTGTTGCACTTACTTACATCCCAATCATGATGTGCCACATCATCCATAAAAAAAGGATAAAATTTAGTCCACATTGTGCCCTTTAAACGGACGTTATGGCACACCAGGACTAGGCCGTAAGATCATCTCCAAATGTGAACTTCATTTTGGAGGCCACATCTTCTCCAAAATAGAAATAAACTTGATTTGGAGACACATGCACTCCGACCAGATGATTTGGGACACAAATCTTAAATAAGTGAAAGTTGAAGATGCTCTAAGCAAGTGCAACAAATCAATCCTCTAACAAAAATGTTGCCTATGCTTACGGCCCAATCGTAGCACACCATGATAAGTAGCCACACATGTAAAATTATCAAGTTAAATTATTTAAATCAAAATTTAAAGCATGTTAATGTATTCATTTAAATTATCATGATTACAACTTATTATATTTAATATATACATGTAAATTATCATGATTATAACTTACCATATTTAATGTATTATTTTTTTTAATATTTGAAGCAAAAAAATATCTAAAGTAAATGACTAACCGTGGAGGCGATGCGAGCATGTACTGCATCAGAGACCACAGCGAGCGACGAATGCGTCTTTAATAGAGAGAGATAATTAATCAATAAATTAAAATACAATTATATCAACTTAATTGTTTAATATCCCTAACTTATATAAATAACTAACCGTAGAGGAGATGGAAACATGAGTGGTAGGAACAGGCGGAATCGGCAGAGGCTTGGCGGCAATAGGCACGGGCTATAGGAATGGAAGAAAATAAGACTATGTCAGATGTTTCAACCTTCTTAAATCAAGAAAGCATTTTAGATACCCAATTGGGCAGTAATCAAGTGCAGCAAATCAATCAAGAATTGATAAACTACAATTGGGTTGGGGCAGTAAGCAAGTGCAGCAAATCCAACGGGTGGTTATGATCGAAGTGGTAAACTACACTTTGCCTCTTCAAAATTTTTTTTTTTTTGAATTAGAATAAATAAAACTTCATGGGGGGTAAACGATTTGACACAGCATGATTGGGCTCTCGTACGCTCGAAGGTGGTCGCTTGCACACGACATCGGAAGGTTGAAGGGGCACTGGCAACAGAGAGAGAGAGAGAGAGAGGTTGTCAGGGTGGTGGCCGACAGCTAGACCACTGAACGGCCTAACATTGTCAGGACAGGCACCCACAACGCAAAGAGAAAGAGAGCTATAGAGAGAGAGGGGGGGGGGGAGAGAGAGAGAGACTATCAGGGTGGTGGCCGACAGCTAGACTGATGGGCGGGCTAACAGCTTCGGGACAGACTCCGGCAACCCAAAGAGAAAGATAGCAAGAGTATGAGAGAGAGAGAGAGAGTGTGTGTGTGTGTGAGAGAGAGAGATGGAGAGAGAGAGACGGTTCAATAAGATTTTGATTCTCCTCCATTTGTTGGTCTCATCCCGTGGGATTGGTATTCAACGGTGCAGATCAGTTTTCAACTCGGTTACATACCCAACAATGAACCGTACTCGAGCGACTTCATGAGGCTGAGTTGCACACCAGGATCGACCCAATCGACGACGAAAAGCCCTACGAGGAACCCGACCCCGCCGACGAGAGAGAGAGAGAGAGAGGGACCTCCCCGACCTTGCCGGCGATAAACTCGACCCCGCCGGCGATGGAAAAGCCTTGCGAAGAAGGGGAGGGCGGGCGACATTGTCGGGGACTCCCACCTCGGAGGAAGGGAAGGTGATCGGAAGAGCATGCCGGGCTCACCGACTGGGGCCGACCAACTGGAGGATAAGAAGAGCCTTGTGAGGAACCCGACCCCGCCAGTAACGGAAAGAGCGAGAGAGAGAGAGAGAGAGAGAGAGAGAGAGAGAGAGACCACCCCGACCCTGCCGGCGACAAACCCGACCCTGCCTGCGACGGAAAAGCCCTATGAGGGAGGGGAGGGCGGGCGACATTGTCTGGGACTCCCTCCTCGGAGGAGGGGAAGGAGATCGGAAGAGCACGCTGGGCTCACCGACCGGAGGGATCGGAAAAGCCCTGAGAGAAACCCGACCCCGCTGTAGACGGAGAGAGAGAGACCTCCCCGACCCTGCCAGTGACGAACCCGATCTCGCTTGCAACGGAAAAGCCCTGCGAGGAAGGGGATGGTGGGGCGATGTTGTTTGGGACTCCCACCTCAGAGGAGGGGAAGGGGATCGGAAAAGCACGCCGGGCTCACCGACCGGGGCCGACCGACTGGAGGGATCGGAAGAGCCCTGCGAGGAACCCAACTCCGCCGGCAATGGAGAGAAAGAGACCTCCTCGATCCTGCCTGTGACGAACGCGACCCTGTCGGTGACGGAAGACCCGCCGGCAACGAACCCGACCCTGCTGGCAATGGAAGAGCAAAGTGTTAAGAGAGAGAGAGACCCCTTTCTGTTCATCGGTGACGAACCCATCTCTGCCGGCGACGATGTCCTGGTCCTCTCTTTCCGACGAGCGAACCCAACCCTACCGGCGAGGGAAAAGCAAAAGGTTTATAAAGAGAGAGAGAAAAGAGAGAGAGAGAGATAGAGAGAGAAAGAGAGAGAGAGAGAGAGAGAGAGAGAGAGAGACCCCTTCTTGTACACCGGCAACTCCTCTCTCTCTCTGGCGAGGTTCTCCAACTCCTTTCTCTCTCTTAGCAACCATTTCTTTTCTTTCTTCTCTCTCTTTTTTCTCTCTTCTTTCTCTCTGCTTGAAAGTCGAAGTAAGGGGGAGGGGGGTTAAGGAAGTGGCTGGGGAGGGGGAGGGGGAGGGGGAGGGGGGAGGATTACTGAGGGGACAGGCCTGTGAAAGAATAGAGAGGCTTGAGAGGGGTTGAGAGGAAACAGAAGAGGAAAGGACGTACGGGGTTGAGAGGAAATCAGAATCGGACGGCTTTCTATTGACCCATTAGCAGTCCAGATGCTTTCCCCCTTCTTTTCCCTTAAATCGGAACAACTGTAACCGTTCTCTCTCCCCTCTCTTTCCCCTCCAATCGGAACAGCTGTAACTTAGATAAAGTACGAACTGCCCGATTTTTTTTTTTTTTGATGGCTGTCATGAGGCTGATTGTGATGAGGTTGCTCATAAATTTGAGGGAAAAGAGGGGGAAATGTTTGCTTTTTTTAATTTAAATTTAAGGGTAAGAGGAGAGAAAAAGAGGCTCCCTATAAATAAATCCGGACCGTGAACTATCTCCCCAAACTATCCACCATCCCTTCCATATTATAGTATACACACACATGTCGATGTTGTAGTTACAAAACCGATCACATAGTTTCCTTCCCAACCAGGAAAGTCCCGATCGGATTCAGATGTATCATACATCAGGTTAACTTCTCTACTACGGTCTATACATCAAGTGACAAGTGGTGTATTACATTTCTTTATTGGATGTCATGGTCAGTTTAGGTTATTGCTATTGTTTTCTGAAGCAATCTCATTCATGTTTTAATATTTTTACTAGTTCTCGTATTGAGTTTGATGCCTTTGCCTTGCTAGCAGTGTTTTGAAAATCGGACCGGACCGGCCGGTTCAACCGGTTTGGATCGGAACTGGAACATGCTTTGGTTCGGTCTTTGAATAAACCGGTTTGTATGTTAACCCAGGAATCAAACCTTCCCATTGAAGAATTTAGTAGATATCTATATAAAAAAACATATTTTTATACGGTTCAAACGGTTGAACCATCGGTTTGAACCGATTTGGACCGAACCGGATGCCTTTTCGGTTCGCCTTCCGGTCCGGTTTTGAAAACACTGCTTTTTAGGTCTTTGTAGAAGTTTTACTATTTAAGTTGGGGGGTCAGAACTGTCAGTTACAAGCTGCCCTTAGTAATATTTGTGCTGTTAATGTGTAAATATAGGGGTGGCAATGGGTCGTGTCGGGTCGGGTTCATGTCGTGTCCAAAACCCCTAGACTCGGACCCGACCCGCTAATAAATGGGTTGACCTGATAAGACCTGGTAAGACCTGTTTACCACCCGGGTCTATTCAGTTGACCCGATCCAACCCAATCCGACTCGACCCGACCTAACCCGAAAGACCCGTTGGTATTATATATTACAGTATCGGATTGCGGGTAGACCCAACCCGACCCGACCCGTTGAATACTAAATGGGTCTTCCCGGGTCTACCATGTCCAAACCCTAAACCCGGACCCGACCCGTTTATTAAACAGGTCTATCGTGTCAACTCTAACCCGTTTAGCCCTAAACCAGACCCGCTAACTTCGTGTCGGGTCATGTCGGGTCTGCCGTGTCGGGTCCGAAATTACCAGCCCTACGTAAATAGCCGGATCCAATATTTTTTTTTTTTTTTTTTAAATTAATAAACGACAGCCTGTACGTCTCCATGTTCGTCCCCTTCCGTAGCCCCAATTTCACCTCTCTCCGCCCCTGCAAACACAGGCAAACACAGAAAAGGATCGAAACAACAGAGAGGATTCGAATCAGAAGGGAGGGAAGATGAGCGTGATCGATATACTGACGCGGGTCGACGCGATCTGCAAGAAGTACGACAAGTACGACGTCGAGAAGCACCGCGGGGACCCCAACAACGTCGCCGGCGACGATGCCTTTGCCACCCTCTACGCTTCCGTCGAGGCCGACATCGAGGATGCCCTCCAGGTAATCCTCACCTCTCTCTCTCTCTCTCTCTCTCTCTCTCTGTGATGCACCCAATAATTCCCTATTTGTTGATGTTAATTTTGTAGAAATCGGAACTTGCAGCGCAGGAGAAGAACAGGGCGGCGGCCGTGGCCATGAATGCCGAGATCCGGCGGACCAAGGCCCGGTTGGCCGAGGAGGTCCCCAAATTGCAGAGGTTGGCCCTTAAAAAGGTCCGTTCTCCTTGATTACCTCTTCCCATTTCTATAAATTGTTTTTTTTTTTTTTTTGATAGTTAGGTTAAAAATTGCATTTTTTTTGTTCCCATTTAGCTAATAACACGTATTTGTCAAGATAATTATGGACCTTAATCATAATGTTAAGTAAAAGAGCTTTACATATATTGTCAGTATGTATTAGGGACTATGGAGAACATAGAAATGATGGATCTGTTCTAGATTATCACATATACTTTTCAAAATGTTGAAGAATGGCAGGGGTAATTTCGATGTTTTATACCCAAAATGTTTAGTGCTCAAACTATATTTGCATTCTTTTTTACCCCTTGGAAAGAATTTACACGCCATTTACCGAGAACCAAAATGTATATTTCCTGACCCTTTTCCTATGCAAGATAATGCATTTTATGCTCAAGATGGTTGTTAGTGATATGAAGGAAGTTTCCAGCTACTTTGTCTTGGTTGTCATCTTTATGTCTTTCATTTTCCTACTTAACCATGTTAACCACTTAAGCAATAATGCAAGTTTCTCACTATTATTTCTCTCTTAAACGCAGTGAACCTTCAGGTTAATAAACCTCTGTAATGATTTGGACATGACTAGATGCTCCCTCCTCCTCATCTCATCTATTTGCTTCTATCTCTTATTCCATTGAAGTGGGTTAGTTTGGTGAATCCTATTCCGTGATATGTTTCCGTCTATTGACTCTATTTGAAAACTTTCTAAAGAAAAAATTAAATCCTTTCTCGACATTTCTATTCATAGAATGTAGGTCTTTCCCCCATCGTTGTTAGATACTCGAAGAAGCTTATTAAGTATGAATATAGAGCAAAGTGGTGTCTAGTCATATTAAGAGGATGCAGGAGAACGATTGGATGCAACCTGAATTACAGTTCATTGATGTCTCATGAGCTTTGCAAAAGTAATGTCTTCATAGTCCATCAAGGTTACAACTTACAAGTCATGCAACGAGTAGCATTTCACGAGGTTTCATCTTCCTCTTTTTTAGACTTTTGTTCCTGCATACGGGTGAATTATTTGCCTGAGCAATCAATACCTGTGTTTGTGCGAGTAAACCATCTTATTTATTTCTTTATCACGTTATCCTTATTGGTGATAGCCTCCTTGGGAGTACCTTTTTATACTTAGTTTATAATAAGATCTAGGGTTATTTTGACTTTACCCCCCAAAGGTTGCCTTGAATTAGACTTTACCCCCCATTATTTCATTAATTAGACTTTACCCCCCAAAACTAACTATTCCGTTAGTTCACCATCTAAGAGAAAGGGTGAGCTGACGGAAAAGAAATAAAGTTTTGGAGGGTGAGCTGATGGAACAGTTAGTTTTGGGGGGTAAAGTCTAATTAATGAAAATATGGGGGGTAAAGTCTAATTTAAGGCAAAATTTGGGGGGCAAAGTCAAAATAACCCTAAGATCTAACTTTAAATTCACGCATAAATCACGGATTGTATCTTTCATGTCATTGTGAAGTATCAAATATGTATCACATTATCATAGGATATCATATATTGGTATATAACAATCAACCTAATATTAGCCACTGTTAATGTGTATATTAGGTTTTCAGCCGGCATGATACAATATATTGAGAAATATAAAACAACATATCTTGGGTGGTCACTGGAGCTATATGTAACAAATTTATTCTTTTGGTAAAGTTTACCCAGGTGTTTAGCATGCTATATTTAGGATAATATCTTGATATTATTAGAATAGTTTATTCTGTTAATAATTAATAGTATGTACACCATGAGTGTTTTAAAAAATAATAAGATAAGTGACAATGCATAGGCTTAGAGCATGTCCGCTTTGAATTGTAAGGCAACCCGGAATAGTCTAAGATAAGATTACTAGGCTTCTCTAGGGTACTTTTGGAGCATTTATTGATATTTGTGCTAAGCATGCCAATGCCAACATGGTATGATAACATACTATCGGTTTGGAACTAATCAAGTCTACCACACATGAAATTGTAATCATGGACTCATTTTACGCACATTTATTAGTGTTATGGAAACGTATGCTCTTAGTCATATCTTCTAGACATCTTACTCAACATGTCATGTGATAATCACACAATCATCACTAAAAAATAGTAAAACTGTGTATCCTGTTCCTATGACAATCCTGTGAAAAAATGCTAATCTATCTCCATTCTTTTTGTGTAATAGAGTTTAAAAATGGCATATTGAGGTGGTTGACGTGACTGCATATGCGATCACCATGATCTAAAAAAATATTTGTTGTCTAGACCCTATGCGCCCATATAGGTTCAGTGACTAGAAATCTTACCGTTGGCATTAAATTTTTTCTAAAAAAATTACCCTCCCCACATTCAATATTATTTATACCCCCTCCCCCTTTTTTCGTTTAATAGTAACTCGAACTGATTTTGAACTCTCCCTAAGATTTATCCTGTTTCTCAAGCTGTCCCCAAACTCTCTCCATGCTCTCCCCATGCTCTTCAAGTCTCTCGAATCTTCCAATCGTACTTGTAGTGGCCATCCTTTATTGCTCGCTAACTAACTACCCTTCCCCATCATCCAAGCAAATCGACAAAGGCATGCTATTTATCAATGTGATGAGATCAAAGGCAAGCTAATGTGCTATCACATTCTATACCTATACGACTATACCTTCGACATTCATGTAAACTAGTAGTATTTCTTACTCTTACCGTTTCTTTTTTTGTGTTTATAATTATGGATACACGCCACAATCTCCATGTCCTATACATTCTCCAAGGAATTTTAAAGAAAGTTTTATTTATCACTCAACTATTTTAGTCGATCAAAAAAAACTACATTGATGCTTTGATAAATAATTAGAAAAGAAGATGAAATAGATACAAGAAATAACAAGATACTTTAGGTTCTAATGACTAATAAGGGAATGAGATTCATATTTTATGTTGATTGAGTTGTACTAAATTTTAATTTTCTTACACAAGAGGAGTGCTTGTGATTGTGACTTCCTGAATGTGGCATTTCTTTTTTTATATCAGGTATAATATCTACAATCTTTCAAATTTCATTGATTGAGATCTATTAAATGAGCTATATTTTCTTAGACTGCCCATTGGACTCCTCGTCACCCTTCTGCTACAAGTAGTGATAAAACAAGATTTGTATGAGATAACATCATCATAGGTGTTGGACTGCATCCACACGAATAAATGGCTAAACATAAGAGGAGAGGGGGTTAGCATGCCATTAATTTGTATGAAACACATGTTGCAAAATGTAGACACACCATGAATACATGCATAAAAGTCATTATAAAAGTGTGAATTCATCATAAAACCAACTATGCTTTTTATTAAAGGGATTTTCACATTTAACCCCATGAAAACTAGGCTAATAGCATATTAACCCTTGAAAACGTTTTATTTGCTTATCAACAATTGAAAACTAGATTACTCGTACGAATCAACCCCTAAAGTTAAATGATGTCCATGCTCGTGGTTTGATTGTTATTGTCATATGACGGTTTTACTAGGACGATTTTACCCTCAGTTAACCTGAAGAGGGAAAGTTAGGCTTGTAGAATCACAAAACCGTAAATTAGGACAAATGGAGAGTAGACAAGGTTGGGTTAATAGATGGTAAAATGGTCATTTGAGATGTGGGTAAAAGGCAACCATGGTTAGAGTTTAGTCAGTAACAATGGGTGACGATAAAACATGAATATACTTGGAAATTATCCCAAATAGATGTCAGATAACCTGAGGGGTCAATTTGCATATGTAATCTAGTTTTCAGGGATCAATATATAAATATGAAGTTTTCTGGGGTTTATATGCAATTAGTATAGTTTGTAGGGGGCTATAGGAAAAAATCCCTTTATTAAATTAGCTTTCAAGAAAGGCATCATCTATTCATTATAGAGCATACCTCAAACCGAACTATAATTTAGTTCTACTTAAAGTTTAAACTTGTTTGCTAGGCCTGCTATTACCCGAGTTGCATACTTCTGAGATGATGCTCATTCATCCAAAAGAAGAACAGATAATACAAGGGCTATTGAACTTCCATATGGGTTGAATGGTGCAATGATTGTCATAAGATATAATTTGCTATTCCCACTGCTATAAGGTGTTATTTGCTTTATTGCTATATCTTGATCATGGAATCTCAATCGTTGTACATAAGAGAAAAGAGGCATTTTAATAGATTCTTTCATTTGAAAATTATTGAAAAATTGGCTTAACGCAGGTTAAAGGGCTTTCCAAAGAAGAGCTTGCCACACGAAATGATTTGGTTCTTACACTGCCAGAGAGGATTCAATCGATACCAGATGGAAGTACAACAGGAGCAAAACAAGCTGGAAGTTGGACTTCAGCATCTCGCACGGAAATCAAATTTGATTCATCAGGTGGCTAACTAGATTTTTTAGTGTATAAAGATATGAAAAGATCTTTTGAAAACTTTATTTTTGAAACAACTGAGTTATCTCTCTTTGGATTGAGGTAATAACATTTCTTAATTATAGAGCATGCTCTATCCATTCAGTTTACTTAACCCCGCTTGTGCTCATATATATACTAGAATTGGGCACGTGTAGTTTATGTATTATACACCTACATGATTATAAGGAGATGGTTTTCCTTGGATATATATATATATATATATATATATATATATATATATATATATATATATATATATATATATATATATATATAGGGCTGTTAGGTTGAGCTGTGAGCTGCCGGTTTAGATTTTAGAAAGTGAGCTGCGCTCACATTGACCCCCCTAGAAGGTTTAGAATTTGATGAAATTTGGTGAGGGTGTTGTCTAGGGTAAGATGATCATCCTCACCAATTTTCATCAAATTCCAAAACTTCTAGGGTCATCAAATGGTCGAAGCAAAATCTGCCATCCACAGTCACCGTTTAAATCTGCAGATTTTGCTTCGACCATTTGACACCTCTAGAAGTTTTGGAATTTGATGAAAATTGATGAGGATGATCATCTTACCCTAGACAACACCCTCACCAAATTTCATCAAATTCTAAAACTTCTAGGGGGGTCAAAGTGAGCACAGCTCACTTTCTCCTCCGACAGCTCACAGCTCACTGTAAAATTCCTCTCTACACACACACACACACACACACACACACACACACACAGAGAGAGAGAGAGAGAGAGAGAGAGAGAGAGAGAGAGAGAGATAATTACGTAACATACATGACAAAATCAAACTAGAAATTAATAAAACTTTTCTTGGAGAATTCTCTCTTCATGAGTTTGTGCTTTTGCATACAAACATGCTTTCGCATGCGAGCGTGCTTTTGATACCGCAATAAAGAATGGGTTGAATAATTAAGTAACATACATGACGATTAAGCAATAACAATACCGATTGACTGTAAATTAATAATTAACAAAAATAAATCAAAAGAGCAACAAGAATTATTACCAGACAAAGGTACTGGATAAGTGGTTATCATTATATTAATCTGGGGCTTCTTACTATTATATGTTATGGGGGATTAAAAAATATCAATAGCAATGAAGAGACTATTTGAGTTATTCAAATTGGGTCTTATGTTGGATTTCATGCAGATTCTTAGATAGGGATCAGTCCTAAAGTAGAAGAAAATGTTAATGAAGGTTTCCTATAGTGTAATCTAGGATATTACATTGCATTAACTGCTATTATTTTATATTTATTCTTATCAAGTGAGTACATCAAAAGATCAACTATTGTAGCATAAAGTGACTATAAAAGCAATAATTATTCCATTGGATCACAGCATTATAGATCGCAATATCAATTTAATGTTATCACATCAAATATAAGTGGGGGATTTAATTAATGATCAATATAATCAATTCAGCAAGCATATTATTTGATTTGTGCTACAAATTAAGAGTTAGCAAGAGCAATATGATTTGAACAACATATTTAAGGAGAAAAGAAAGGAAGAATAAAGAGAAGAGATAGAAGAAGAGAAGAATAGAGAGAAGCAGACTAAAGAACAGGATCTTTATTGATTTTATCTTAATCTCACTTTACATTGCATAGGATCTTCTTTATAGACCCAAAAAATCCTAACTTGAGTTGCAAGGTACGAAATAAACTTGGCTTTACTAGAGTCCTAGACTGTATGATGATGGAAGGCCGAGAAGAGAGAGAGAGAGACAGAGAGAGGTTGGTGGAATAAAGGGTGGTTGAGACTTCTTACTTTCTTCCATGATTTTCTCCCAAATGGAAGGGAATCCACGGGTTCTTAAACTTTGCTGTCCAATGTTGTGTCTACAGAAATTGATGATAGATGAGAAATAGTCTCCACAAAATTGGACCACTGGTTGGAGGCTTTCTAACCTCTGAAACGTCACCTCACTCATCTATGTAGACGAGGTTGTGGATTTGCTTGATCTTGATCATTGATTTCGCTGCTACATTTGGATTAACAAACTATGGTAGACATTCTTGCTCTAAATCTTCTGTAGTGGAAGAAGAGATGGATCATCTCTCGGTGGCAGGATTTGTGGGGGATTGTCAATTAGGTGGTGGATCTTTTATTGCAAGGACTTTCACAATGAGGGTCCATTTTGTGCGAAATGAAATATTGGTTTGAAAGTATTCTTTCAAATCTTCTTTATTTTCGATCTAGATTTATGGATTGCTTTCTGGAGCGTCGTGTAATGGAGCTCCAATAGTTGGACCACCCTAATTAACCTCCTTTGAATTTTCTTGGAAAAAAGTATAAATTATTGAATCTATCTTGCTGGCATATTTATCATTCATGTTGAAGTTCATCTTGTATATTCTGCATGAGCTGACTAAAAATTTTCTTTATCTGACATGCCATGATATGGTGGCAGAATGGAAAGAGAAAATGGAGAGCAGATGACAGGAATTAACTTTAAATGGGTATCATATATATTTTGAATATCTGCATGCAATAACTTTAAACTAGAAGGTTTCATGCAGATTCTGAAGTAGGAGTTACTCCTAAAGCAGAAGAATAGGGTAACGAGGGTTCCTTATAGTAGAATCCAGGGCTTTATATTGCGTTAGTGGACTGTTTTTGCAGATTTAAGCAGAAATCAAATAAACCCATCAACAGTTCTCTACTAATTTGCAGCATTTGAGTGGCTGTAAACCTATATAACAACAACTCTTCAATTGGATCGTAAAAGAATAGATCACAACGTCAAACTAATGTTATCTCAACAGATGAAAGTGCATAAATTTAACTGAAAATAAATAGATTTAAAAAAATTAACAAACATGTTACTCGATTTTTGCAGAACCAGATGATTTGGTAAACAAATTTATTTATAAAAGAGAATGCAAAAAACAATAAGAGAGATAAAATAGTAGAAGATTAAAGAAAAGTGGTTATTCAATGAAATCCATCACCAAAGAACTAACTCTTAACTCAATTTTTTATAATCTTAGTTTACATTGCATATAGTCTCTTTGATAGACTCTGAAGCCCTAACTTGACTGGTATGGAAAAAAATAAACTTGCCTTAATAGATTGGATGGCGATTGATGGCCAAGATGAGAGAGATGGTCAATGGAGTGGAGGGGAGGGGAGTGGACACATCTTCCTACTTCTTCCATGGTTATCTCATGTAGAGAGGAAGAGAGGGCCACTGAGGGTGTTCAGATGTCGGAGTGGGTGCCAATATGAGAAACTGTTTAGAGGAAGGAGTTGGCACTTGACATATCATAGAAGCTATGTTACTTGGTATCCCCATCAACGGGATAAGGGAAATGTGTCCAATATTCAGGTTTTCCACATACATCACTGTGAGAATCCTCTATGAAATGAAGCAAAGCCATTTGCACCGATGGGAATCTGGTCCCTAAGGTCTAGGATACCCCTAAAGTGTTGAGATCTCTCACCTTCTCAATAAAAAAGGAAAAAATGAAGCCAATAGGATGAGGCAGACTATTAGAGTCTGAGTATTCTTCAATATGTGCATGATGGCGGTTCCGGTGACCAACGCCACCACCATTACCACTGCTATGGAGCCTGTTTCATGTCTTAGAGATGGAATGAAAGGAGGGTAGAGATAGAGAGCTCAGGGCTTGTGTGAGGGGAAGGAAAGTGGATAGTCTTGGGGATATATTTTTCTGCATGGAAGCTCGAAAGATCATGTGGACATATGGAGAGATGATTCATGCACATTATGCCATACTCCTTTAAAAGGGTTGATGGGGAACGTGTTGCCTTCCAAAGATGATACGTTGGAGCGCATGCAATGCTTATACTTTAGTAACTGCAGCATGAAGCAAGTGGTGTGCATAGTCGTCACCAAGAAAAGAGGAAAAAAATCGTCATATTTGTGTTAAATTCCTTTCCTTTTAATGAAAAAGATGAGTAGAGAGAAAAATGGTTAATAATTCCGTCTTTAATGGGGTGGATGTTTGATGGTCCAGCTAATGAAACGCTCAACGTTGGTGTCATTTGCAACCACGCAAGAGAGAGGAAGGGCCAACGGGTGTGATTGTATATCATCATGTTTCACGAATCTGCGGAAGAGTTATTGGATTAGGTGGCCATTACAATCTATCTTTATAGTAGGTTTTAAATGGGATTTAAATGGGAGAGAGTTGTGTTCACACAGCGATAGAAGAATAGCCGCTCTTAAAAACGGGTCCACATGTCACAACATGGAGAGAGGGCTCCGTTTTAGTATTATTCTATTAGATTTCAGATAACGTTTCTTTGTTCTGTATTGAACTCATCATTAAAGAAAAAGAACCAGGAAGGAAATCATGTATGATCACTCATTCTTTTAAAGTTTTAATACAAAGGCATTCCGATATTGCTTGTGGTGTAGAAAACTAGCCTAAGTATGCTCAACTTTAGGGTAATTCAGAAAATGTTGTGTGTCGAGAAAAGCATATGTTAATTATACTTCTGTGATTTTCCCTTAAAACAATTGGTTAGAAAGGGTAAGAAAATCTTTGAAATGGTTCATAGAAGGTTAGCAAATGGATTATAATCTGAAGGAGTTCTGGACTTGGATAACACTTGAATGCTTATTAACTTGGGAAGATTACAGGTTGTTAAGAGCTTATCTATGTACCTGTATACAACTCAAAACTCTTGACTATGCTTTTCATTGCTGAGGCTGGTTCCAAAGATGTGTAACCCTTTATATTGAACTCAAGGATGTCTTGTTACAATGCATTAGTTTGTTGTCAAAAAATAGAACATTTGAGTTGAACATTCCTGCTCTGAATTTTCATTATTTGTGAACTATATGTTTGCTTATGGAGCGACCTTTTTTCCAATTAATTGCAGATGGAAGGTTTGATAGCGAGTTTTATCAGCAAACTGAAGAATCGAGCCAGTTTAGGCAATAGTACGAGATGCGGAAAATGAAACAGGCAAGTGATCAACCGTAAGACCTCTCGATTGATTGGTTCATTTCAGTTAGAGTTGTTGCCAGATTAGCATCGATATAAGGAAAACAGGCTACAACCTACAGTCCTATCCCCCCCCCCCTTCCAAAAAAAAAAAAATCTCTCACTGTTACCTAATTAAATCTTATGGTCAAATGCATTTGAACATTCGTCTGATCATTCCATATTATTTAAGGCCCTCAAAATACTCTGTAGCCTGGTTTACAATTAATTTGATGATACTTCATAGCTGCTGACTTTTTTTGGATCGATCCATCAATTGACGAATCAACATGCATTGCAAGAGTATGCATACCTGTGGCTTTGGGATACAAGCTTCTGCTTCTGCGTATGCGTTTAGCTTTAAGTTTACATTGGAAGTGTAGCTTAATAAAATTAGACCTGCATGAAAAATGATAAAGCGGCGTCTTGTTTGTTTTGGTTATTAGAGCAAAGGCAGATCAAGTACATGTAAGACTTTCTTCTATGCGGGCATGAAGTCTTAATGATGCTTGGAAGGATTTCACAGCTCCACATGTGCACATGTGCCTGCACTCTAATGGGTTAAGCACAGAACTGATGATTGTGAGGCTGTTTTCACTACATAATTAATTATTAGGTTTTTATTTTGAAAGTTACTTAGTGTATTTATCTATCTATTAAATCTCTTATTTTCTTTCACCATATACACATGCGGCCTTAGTTGGTCCTTTTTCTTCATTTGCTTTACTGCAAATAATAAATAGATTATGATTATCCTTCATGATAATTTGCCTCATGGACATATTTAGGTGGAATTCTTCCCTCTGAGGCTTCACTTTCTAAGTCATTAGGGAGGTTTGTACTAGAACGAGGGGACAAATTCGAGAAGTGGGGTACAAAATCGAAGCAGAAGCACTTCGTTCAATTAACTTTTGATTAGTGCTCTCACCTGATACAATAATTAGATTGTGTGAAGCAAGAAGCTGAATTCAACATGTTTAGCTGGTAAATGAGTTTCTTGATAAATATCGGTGCAATGACATGGAGTTCGTGCGCATATATAATTTTTCTCTGCCTCTTGTTGCCAAACATTCTACAAAGAATAAGCGGCTAATTAGGTCCAGGTCCCCAACTGTTTTGCAGTAGTAGCTGCAGCCTGCAGGACACCATAATTTGCTATATTAACTAATGTCCCTGTATTTCGCAGATGTCTGATTGGAGATTCCATTTCACCCATGATTGGGATTAAAGAAACCGTTAGTGCCAGTTATACTAAAATAATCTCAAGAATATCCTTTGGTTGACACATTATACATTCGTCTTCAGAAAGAGTAAACATTCGCAGGGTTGCTACAGTGATTCCACTGTAGTTGCTACAGTGAAAATCACTATAGCAATAATATTTATTCATCGCGTTGCTACAATGATTTCACTATAGCTGCTACAATGTAATCATTGTAGCAATATTACACATTCGTCTTCAGAAAGAGTATACATTCGCCGGGTTGCTACAGTGAAAGCACTAGCATTAGGATACATTTGTCTTCAGAAAAGAGTATATATTCGCCAGGTTGCTACAATGATTTCACAGTAGCAACTGCACTATATGCACTGTGTCAACCGATGAATATATACTCTTTTCTGAAGATGAATGTACTCTTTGTTGGAGGGGCAGTTTTTTTCATTGAGGGAGTAAAAGAAGGGTGCGGTACTTGCTGCAGCATGTGCTAATTCGGGAGGGATTTGAGCTATATATCGAAATTAACATGTCCTGCAACTAAGAGTCATCTCTCAAAAAGGACTTTTGTCAACCTCCCCCAAGAATAAGTTTACTCACTTTCTTCTCCTTGCCCTCCACATGAGTGATCGATCACATGGAAACCACCAATGTGGTGAACTTCGAGTGAGTTTGGTGTGTTAAAATAGATGAACCTCTCATGGGCATAGTTACCAAGTCGGAATCGGGAAAAAATCGTCTAGGGGGACGTCGGAAAATTCGGAAAAAAGTCGAAAAAGATTCGGAAAATAAACGGTAGAATTTTTAAATATATTTATATAAAGATGTTCCAATTGACTTCCAACAAGTTTTTTGAGCAGTACATGATGGGATTAAGAAGTAATTAATCAGGATTAAAATGCAAAAATTGGGATTTAAATGTGAAAGGAACTACGTAAATAGGGTAGGAGCAGGGGAAGAACTCTTTTGATTTTTTTCACAAAATCGTGACTTTTTTAAAAAAGGGTAAGAGTCGTGTAGTGAAAGTTTTCTGACTAAGTCATTTTTTAATAGTGTCTTATTTTAAAAATAGAAGTTTTCGATAACAGAGCTCATGGGTAGCTACAATGTTATTATCCACACATGTTAGTTAATCTACGAGTATGTAACATTCAAATGCTTATCAGGTATGGACTTTTCTATTTAGCTTGCGTTTGATATATCCTAGAAGTCATGCGGATGAAAGATGAAATAATTAAAAGGCCTTCACATCATATGGTTGAGTAATCGTTATTTCAAAATCATTTGGAAGCTGTGGTTTTTGATTGCAAAGTGTTTCTGTAGAATTTCATATCCATAGTTAAAGTTATTTTACTATTCAGGAAAAACTTAAAGAGGTTCCACTACTCAACCTGCTAGATGCTCGCAAGAAGTGGTTTGGTAGGGACATTAGTAACTTTTGTGAACATATACAAAATTGACATTGGGTGTGATATGTTAAATTTTAGAGAAAGTATATTATATTATTTCTTTTTGATCTATCCATACCTGAGAGACGCTAATGAATTGTGAGACTTGTCCTGAGTCACATCATGAATATATAACTTGGTATCAAAGCAATATAACTTATTCCTAAAAGTTTATCAAGAGGCATTAGTAGTTGATAGAACTCATCAAGTTTGACGGTTCAAGTTCGAATGGTTTGGCTGATCATATAAAGGGTGTAGCTGCACTGCCAGTATGAAATATTTGTACTCTTGTTTGTTATATGTATTTGAATTGATTTACAATTCCTCTTTCATTTCGTTTAGCTTATCGCTTTCTGTTGTATGCCTTAGAAGTTTTAAAGCATTATTTCAGCTTATGCTTAATTTCTGCAAGTGTCTGTTGCTTGTGTCAATATCTTTGTAGGAGCATTGTTTGGTGATTATGATGTTGATTTTGTAGCTAATCACTTACAGTGTTTCTGATGGGGACATCGAGCAGAGCTCATGGCGCGTGTACGAGCGCAGGAGGCGCCACCTGAGCCTATGGTTCTGATCAGACAGCCGGCACCATCGTGGATGTTTGCATTTGTTTTATTTTCTGCATTATGTTATTTAGTCCCACCTCGACTTTCAGGGGTTTTCATTTGTTATCGCAGGCCTTTATATAGGCCTGCCCATGGAACCTGTAATGGCACTGATCGATGAATAATAAAATTCTATGTTTTCCTCCACACTTGTGTTGAGCGAACTCAGGGCGAGGTGTGTGAAACCCAAACCCAAACCCAAACCCTAGGCGTGTGAAACCCTAGGTCCAGTGTTAGGCGTGTGAAACCCTAACCGGAAAACCCTAATTTTTCATTCCCCCTCCCTCTCCCTCACCTAGCCGCCGGCCTCCTCTTCTCCTTGCTGCCGCTGCCTACTTACCCGCCCAAGCCCCAACCGATCCCCTTTCCCCCCTCCTGTTGCTGCTGCCGCCGGCCCTAGCCCCAGCCAACCCGATCCCCTTTTCCACCCCCCTCTTGTTGCTGCTGCCGCCGGCCCTAGCCCCAGCCAACCCGACCCCCATCCCCCCCTCCTCTCCCTCTTGCCGCTGCTGCCTACTTACCCGCCCCACCCCAACCGATACCCCCCCTCCCCTCCTACTGTTGCCGTCGGCCCCAAGCCCAGCCAACCGGATCCCTCCCTCCCCTCTTCCCTCCCTCTCACCCGGTCCGGCCTCTCCTACCCGACCCCAACCCCCACCCGATCTCCCCCTCCTGCCCTTGCTGTCCGAGCCCTCCCTCCACCCTACCCGACCGGCCGTTCCCTCCCCCCCCCTTACTGCTGCCTGCTCGGTACCGCACCTCCGGCGCCCTCGTCCTGCGTGCAGGGCCGGATTTGCTGGGGATCACGGGGTGATCATAGACGACGACGGGTGCCTCGACAAACAACTCTCCCCTACCGACCCGGAAGGAGAGAGCGTGGAGGAATATGTGGAACGGATCCGCTATACCGTGGTTTGTGACGCTGAAGCCCGCCTCGGCATCAGTGAGTGGCATCGTCGCTGGCACCCTGACGCGCCGGTGCATCGGAACATAGTGTGCCTCCACCTGCTTGCGAATCCTCGTCCCGAGCCGAGCGCAACCCCGGAGGCCCCAGTACCACCATCGCCTCGTCCGGAAGTCCTGCCGACTCCGGAGAACGTCCCCGCGCCACCTTCGGTCCCTCCTCAGTAAGGATTCTCCTACTCAATCAGGTATCATCTTGTTTCCCTATCGGATCTCTGGTATATTATCATTGCCAATTGCTGCCCCTGTTGTGAGGTTGAGTGTCCACCTGCCTGTTAAGTTCATTAGTATTTGATATTGCGGGACGGACTCGTGCCGTTTAATTTAAGCATTATTTATTGTAATTCTTAGAACTGAAATCGAATCGCCTGATGCGAGTAGTTTCTGTTAAAACCCATTATTCCCTGCTGATGGTTTGAATAAACTTCCTACCTGAGACTTTTAATTCATAGCAAAACATTGCTAGGACAATTACACTACTGATTTCCTGCCCACCCGCAATCGTTTCGCATCAGTTTCCCCTTCATAAAAGAAGTTTTAACCTGTAGGGTCACATGACACAAACCAAGTTATGGTATTGGACAATTTTAAACAAGATCATTACTTCAGTTTGACATTACTGCTCCGCGGCTTTCATTCCTTGTGCAGACGATTTTGCTATCTTTTTTTTACCGGATAGTTCAGGATATTGTAAGAAGTGAACATTTTTCTTCGTAACAGGGTATCGGGATAATGGAAAAGACAATTTCATTATATTATAACTTGGAGCCCGACCTATCACAAGAAAATTTCTTTTATTGGGACCATAACTCTGAAAAGTTAGATTTCCCGTCTTTTCTTTCATCGGGAGAAATATGATTGGGTTGGGGGGGGGGGCGTGGGGGGTTGTGATCGAATTCTCAGGTAAAATAAGAACCCATACATTTATGTTCTTCCGTTTTTTCTATTTTTTAATTGCAAGATACACCATAAAAATGGAATTTTGATCATGTTTGATTCATGGATAGATTTTCTCATTTTTATTTCAAATTTCTGCACAGAAATTCTGTTTTAGTTGTTACTGAAATTCAGTTTGAGAGCATGAATCCCCTTGCTGATGAATAAATTGCTATCATGTTTAAGATTCATTTACTTGTCGGATAGCTTGTATTGAAATTTGAGCATCGTTAATCCACATATTTATCAAATTTAGCGCATATTCCTGTAACAAAATCCCAATTAAATCCCTATTCCTTCCCGGTGGCCACCACATGCTTTGTGTCCTAGATCGAAAATATATTTTTGCATCACTCTCCCTTTGGCCACATAGTATACTCGCCTATCCCTTGGATCTAAGTCTGTTTTGTTTCCTCCAATAATGTTGCTTGCTTTCGCATGTGGTGGTGAACCAACGGCATAAGTAAAAAAAACAAGTGATGTTAATCTCTTCCTCTTTTCCTACTACTATTATGATGATGATACTGGAGCCCTAAAAATGAAACTATGGAGTTAGATACAATGAATATTCATTTAGATACTCTGTCGGCCATAAAATTGTTGTGTGAATCACTAGCATTGTTAGTGAAGATATTTCACTAATTTTGAACAGAAACAAGGGTGTGAATAGGGAAGCATTCAATAGGCATCCATTCTTTTATTTTTTCCCTTACCTAACTGGTTTTCTAACCCACCTATGAAAGCTGATTGCTTTTGATTTCTCTTTTTTCGAGTCCGTTACCTTTGTGACTTTAGCATGACATGTGTAGCACCTTGTTTTGGATACCTAAAGTACTGTCCTGTTTTTTCTTCTATTTTCTTTTTTTTTCTCGTCACCTATTGGTCTTTATATGTTGGACACTTGGACATCTTGCCACCTTTGGAAGTTTTTCTTTTCCTCAACTTTTTTCTGCAATTTTTTTTAGGATAAATTACACTTTGGTCCCCCTCCTCCTGATGTTTAGCCCAAATCACTTAATCCCTGAAGTGTTTTTTTTGTTTCAAATCGGTCCCTATAGTTTTATATATTAGCACAATCCCCCCTTTTGCCAAGTACTAAATTTCCTATTTTGGCAATTTCTATGTAATCAAAACCGGATTGAAGGTGAAAATTTTAGTTTATTAACTATAAGGGGTTAAATGACTGGGCTAAACATCAAGAGAGGGCAGGGGGGGGGGGGGGGGGGTTCAAAATGTAATTTACCCAAATTTTTATGAGGTCTGTTTTGAGCATACTGCCATACCTATTACCACTGAATAATGGATCATTATATACAATGAACATGGCGAATCTTATAACTCATGTTCCTGGCTAATCGGCATATACGTTGCAGAACGGCTATTTAAACGGTGAGAACTCTTGCTTAAAAAGTTCATGTCAAACCTTTCGCAGGATCAAGGTTTGGATGTTATTGCTGAAGGGCTGGATACTCTGAAAAACATGGCGCATGACATGAATGAGGTTCGTAGAATGCATAGTTTCATTGGATGTAATGCTATATGGGAAGCCTGCCTTAACCCTTATATTTCTTCAATGCACAGGAATTGGACAGGCAAGTCCCTCTTATTGACGAGATTGACACAAAGGTCCAATCCTCTGCCTTCGTTATGGGATCAGAATATTTGGAGAGTTTGCTGAGCTATTGCTAATGTATTAACTACTTGTTCTCTGTGGTTTACAGGTGGACAGGGCTACATCTGACCTAAAAAATACTAATGTGAGACTGAAGGAAACTGTTAACCAGGTAAATTTCCTTATTGTCAAAGTGTTGGATTCAAACCTTCTATTATGCTATGTTCTTTTCCTGGGATTTGCATTTCCCAGGAATTGAGCTCATTCCTATGCCCTCACTATAACAGGGCTTATATGTTTGCTTGTTCCCCAGGAAATGAATGCTCACCTCTGGTGGGATTTCATTTCTTAACTAAAACACAAGAGTTGTAAATTGCACTGTACCTCCCCAATCCTCATGGTGACAGCATGAAGATATGTAAATCCCATCGGACCTTGCTGTTTAATGGAGAGAATGTGGGAATGGGCCCAATTCCTGGGAGTTGCTACCCCCAGGAAAAGAACACGGCCTTAATATTTAAGCTAACTGGGATTTTGTTCGATTCGTTTCAGCTGAGATCCAGTCGCAACTTCTGTGTATATCATCCTGCTTTGTATTATTCTAGGAATTGCTGCATATCTATATAAGTAAGATCCCCATCTTTGATTCCTTTTTTTTTTTTTTACATCCATTTATTCTCATCTAACTGTTCTTTACGGTACAGTGTACTGAAGAAGTGAGATGCTTGAAGGATCCCTTTGTTCAATCCTGCAGCCGGGTGTCTGGTGCTTTGAGTGCAGTGTCTGCTGATGTGTATTTGTGCTTCATTTATTCTTCTGTTTAATTTGATGTCTCAGTGGTTTCGATGTAATGTTTGGCTTTTCAGTTTTGGTGGCATTTGTCTACGTGCACCGATATTCGTTATGTTCATCCATGGTTGTTTGAAGGATTTGTGGAACAAAAATGACTGATTATAATATATTTAATCTCTATATAAAAGCTGATTATACTTTTTACTAAAACCGTAATCGTATTTCTAGCTTGGAAACGTAAGCGCACTTCTCTCTAAAATCTTGATTGTACTTTCTAAAACTCAGTTGCATGTCGAGAAAGCCTGATTCCACCTTTTTAAACCTTGGCTATATTTTTCTCGCTCCATAACCTTATTGTGGTCTCTTATCTAATACCTTGGGCGGGCTAGGGTTATGAATAGAAGGAGAAAGGAGGGGAGAAGTGGAAGAAGATGGAGGAGGAAGGCGGCTGTGGTGTCAGTGTGGACTGAGTGCTGCTGCGGTGGCAACCTGCGAACCCCTCTACCTCCATGTGGTGGTACTGAAAATGTGTAGGGGGCTCTGTTTGTGTTTTTGAAGTGTGGTTGTACTTGGAGAATAATGCGGTACAAATATTAATACCATCTTTTGGTGCCTCTCATATGGCCAGCCCTGCAACCAGTCTGAGCTCAGCTCCAAACTCATCCAGGATCCAAACTTGGAAACCCAAGTCCCAACTCAAAACAACTACTCTTACATAGAATTGGGAGCTTGATCTTGAAGACAGGCTTTTCCTTAGCTTGGCAGGGCTCCCCCTTCATTGTGGACAACAGGATCAAGCTTGTTTTATTCCACCATTACCACCATAGAAAATATTAATAAACACCACCTCTGAACAAAAGAAATCCAGAGCTATTACACCCTTCTTCTTTTTTTTTGGTAGGAATATTACACCCAACTTTAACCAGTTTATTAATGGAGAAGTCGGCAAATGATTCCAATTAATGCCATCTGGCAAAACATGCCTTCAAAGTTTCCATATTGTTTCTCGCCCCGGCTCTTCATCAAAATGACCCACCAGCTGTAAGAACTCATGTCATGCCATACAAGAGACCAACCCTGAATTGCATCATCAGGTAGAGCAGCAGCACCAAGTTGTGACCATGTCATCCAGGCCATCGAATGTGTATCACTTGCTCAACATCACGGTCCTCGCTCGAAGGTTCAGAAATATTCCCCTGAAGCATAGCATTCAAAGTAGCCATTCAAATTTATCAAAAAAAACCTGTTACATGTTACAAAGTCATGATAAGGGTTGGCATGTTTACCAGCAGCATGCAACAAGGCTGTGGAACACGACACGGAACTGCAGCGGCATATATTGATGATTTACCCATCCTACTGCTGGCCAGAACTGCATAGCTCATGTCAGGCAGTTTACAAGTTAACCTATCATTCCTTTGAGTAAGAGAAGGTTTAGTGTTTATATACCATCCATGATGTCAGCTGCACCGAAGGATAATCCTTCTTGATCTTGTTCTTGACCTGTGGCCAGGGCCTCCCTGAATTTACAAAAAATGGACAAGAAAATCTATCACGGGATAATACATATACGTAGAGCTTCTTTAAGCTCAAAAAATCTTCCTATTTTTGGCAATAAAATTGGCCAATATTGAGTATCACTCGAACTTGCAAGATCCAAATTTTGGTTTAAGAGAGATGCCCTACGACTTCTTGGATAACTCTTAAAGGGTATTTTCCTCCCCATAGCATTGGTTCATGAGATAAGCTTGGGACTAACTGCTGGTGCATCTAATCTCCAGAGGAGGGTCCCAACAACATATGCAAAGGGTGCTGTATGCTACCTTTCTTGCAGAGATTTAATTTGCTCCCTTAGGGCTATGTTTCTAGCATCACCAAATAAAATTTGTTTAGAGTTTTAGGTACTTGACTAAATCATATTCAGACTGCCCTTGTCCCGCTTTAAACATGCATGGTTGCTGAATGTTCGAAAGCATTGTTAGATAGAACACTATGCCGCTGGAGGCTGTTGAGGATTTTCATAACTTTTTTCAGAATGTATTCATTTGCCGAACCTTGCTGGACGAAGCCAAAGTACGGTTGGATGAGATGGTTATCTCTTGAAGAGCCTTGGGGGTGGTCATCTCTGATCTTAAGGTGAGGTTTGTAAGCACTCTTTATAGTTTTATAATGGAAGGTTGATATTGGACTAGATCCTGTGGATGTAGCCATAGTCACCAAGTTCGAGCACGACAATGAATAAGTTCGTGTAAAATTTGGAAAAAATTGGCGAAAACCAAAAAATTCCGAACAATCATGGGGAAAAATCAGGTTAAAGATCGGGTTTACGATTTAATCAACTAGGGTGAAATTTGGGAAAAAAATTTGGCGAAGTTACAAAAAAAAACCCATAAAACATCAGAAGTCAAAGTAAAGAATATACCTAGTTATTACACATATTCTTTCAATTTTTTGGACTATATTTAAGCAAATAAGACGTGCATAGTTCATAAACATAAATATAATAATATTAAGCAACAAGTCAACAAAAAAAAAACATCCACATCCCAATAAAGTTTCATCAACAAAACTACATAAACAGCAATGTAACATCATGTCAAAATATATATTACAAAATATGATATGTTCAAAAATCATTGATCAGAATACAAAAATTCTATAAATCGTAGTTACATTTCAACTCATCAAAAGCATCAAATCCCGAATTTGCATCGTCCTCTTTTGCGACATTCTCTTTATTTTCCGAGGATTCGCGATCACCAATGTCATTGATTAAATTTGATGTGTTAAGATAGTCGCAGTAAAAATCAACGATTTTGGTGACTTAAATAAGTCATGGTAAACATCGAAACTATTCGGCTTATGTTAAGTTTGCACTTAAGACACGCCTTTTGCAATAAGTCGAAGATTTTTGGTGACTATGGATGTAGCCATATTTTGGGTGTACTAGGGGTGTGCAGGATCCAAACCAAACCGATTAAACTGAGCAAACCAAACCAAACCAACCGATTTTAATCAGTTTCGACACACTCAATGGATCAGATTTGATTGGGTTTTTAAAAACCGACATGATTGCATTGGTTGACAGATTTGTAAATTTAAAACCAACCTAAACCGAACCGAACCGACATATGTATATACATATAATACTTTATTAAATATACCATCTGTCCTCATATACCCTTGCTACCAACAACCTTTGCAATATTGTAGGATGACTCAAAATCAGTTACAAATCTCATTTAGGCCTAATAATTTGTCAACAATTATTATTTTTTAAAGTTAAAACTAAGTTCTAATAGAATGGAAAAAAAAGCCCAAAAAGCATATGGGTCAAAAGCCCAAACCAACATCCAATCCAAACCGACTTTAATTGGATTGGATTCCAATCTTCGGTTTGGATCGGATTGGAAATCCTCAAAATCGACCAAGGTTGGATCGGTTTGGGTTTTGCCTAAATAGGTTGGTTTCGAACCGATGCACACCCCTAGGGTGCACCACGCAAAAAAAAAATAAAGATTTGATTTTTGTGTTGTTTCTCCTGGATATTTGGCAGAGTTTGCTGCTGGTGGCTTTTGGTGTGCTCCCCTACACACATTTGTTTCTAGGAGCTCATTGTTTTTACAATCCAGTGCATGCAGCTTGAAAAAGTCGTGTAGAATTTGATTTTTATAATGCAATCAATTAAAATTAATATATACAACTTGGGATGTCCACATAAGCTTGACTCACAGTTATACTTCACTTTGTTGCTTGGAAACCTTCAACGCCACATAACTGGCTGATTAAGTTGTTGACTTCCAATGCAATTGTAAATTTGTCCAAAGGAATGTACGACTAAATTTCTACAAATGCATGCTGTGTTAACTGCACTTAGCACAAAATCATACGTCATAACCTACATATATGAGCCTCGAGTAATATGTGTCAGTTAGTAATGCAAAGTATAGTTCAAGTACGCTTGGAGTTTACTGGTCATCAAAATTTCATCTAGCACACGTGAAAAAGAAATCAAAAACATAATTAGAATACTAATTTCAAATCCTTCGTACCAAACGTATTGATGCTGGTAGCGGGTAAAATTTCTTTCAAATCCTAGCACACACACCAAATTATATAAGATCATGCAAATTGTCTTGTTAGTTGTTACACGAGCTTCACTAATTAAATAGGAAACATAGTTCTTGCCATAAGGAATCAATATATGCTTGTATGCAGACGTCAAGCTTAGGATTAACATGAAACATGTCAACAAATAAACATCTTAGCATAACACCTCATAAATCCAAGTTCAGTATATGTTACGTGAATAACATAAATATAAAGCCTTGTTAAAATTTCAGCATATATCATTATTTGAGGATGTTAATAGTTTGGGACAGTTGGGAACTTACCCTCAACAACCAACCCATAATATAGCAAGAAGAGAAAGTTGTTCCAAGGAGAAGAAGTCACCTGCTCCAGTAACACCTGAAAGTCATTGCAACGTGTTAATTGGGACTAACCTCTCAAAAAAAAGTGTTCACTGATACTTGATCAGTTGAACAGGTTTTATCTTGTTCTGGGGAATTCTAATGGGGTAATTAGGTGCAGTCCTTTAGAATAGTACCTACTTACAATAGGTCCCGACAAAAGTTTTGGTTTACAAGAAGTCCACGAAATGTATTTGCATTGAGAGGAAATCCTGTACACTGTTTTGTCCGCATAAGAGGTCTCTTTCAACCGTTTTGTTTTTATTTGTTCTTTAAAATACCAAATACACCCTTGAGATACTCACCCACACCAAATCCTGTAGAATCCGGATGTTTTGACACAAATCACTGTAGCAATTGTTACTCTTTACTACAGTGATTTCACTATAGCAATTTTTAAATAGCGAGATTGCTCAAAAAAATTGCTACAGTGATTTCAGTAAGGGTAAGGGTTTCACAACATGACAAAAAGCGTTTTGGAATTCGTGTTGTGAAACCGGATTAACTAGATGGTTAATGGAAGGACATATGCATCATTTTACTAGCCGTTGGACCTATTGCAATTAAACTTTGAACCGTCGATCTCTCAATAGAAAAGTTTTGTCGGGACCTATAATTAATGAAATACTATTAAATGGACCTAATGCAAACTCCCCAATTCTAATTGTAGGTTTCAAACCTTCTGTTTTGGTCCAGTAACTTGGATTCTACAAGGACTAAGCTACACTAATATGAGGAGCAATGTTTGTTTTGAATAATGCAACTTGATCAGTTATTGTGGATATTCTAGGACTAATCAGAAAAGTTATACTGAACTTTACCAGAATAGTCATTTTCCACTTCTGGAAAAGATTATACTCCTTTTTTTATTTTGACAATATTTTATTCACCCTTATTGATTTAATGGAACGTACTATGCCAGCTCTAAAACATTTCAAATAGGATAGTATTCACGATAACGAAGTTGAAGGAAATGATACGACTGAAACCATGGGGGTTCAAATGCAGAAAAAGATGAGGAAAATTAATGAAGACTTTTACCTTCTTGGCTACTGTCTTATTATCCTTCCTCCCTTTAAAAATGATTTCCAGCAATTTATGCAGGAAGTGCCCGAAAGGTCCACCATACGCAAATCCAAAGAGCTGAATTTCATTGTTCCAAGCTTCAGTTATTGAAAGTAAAAAAACTATACCAATACATGCATAATTATGAATATATATTACAACAAACTTTACATATCTTTCATGTATAAATATTTTTGGAAGGATTAAATCATATCAACTATAAAAACACGAAACAGGTTCAACATGAATATACTATATTTGACCTTTAAATACTTCAATAGGCTGATAGGAAACAATTGAAGATATATTACAACACCCCCCCCCCCCCCCCCCCCCCCCCCCCGCCCCCGCGGGAAACACGCACATCCACTACCACCACATCCAAAAACCCTAACCAATTATTGTGGTAGCACATGTCCATGAAATACGCGGTGCTTAGCAAGAGCATTGTGTGCCTGAGAAATATCCATAAAACTTTATGAGAAGCTTAATTGTTCTTATGTGCTTGTGATGCACAGGACATATTTTATGTCATTTATATCAGTAGTCTGAGCAGACATAGAAAGACAGACATATTCATGTGTGTACAATAATTATATATAATTATAAAATAGTAAATCAAGGAACATAGAGGGGGTCTTATTTTCTTGTTTCTTCATGCTGAACGCTGAATGTATAGAAGGGTATATCCCAAAGCTTAAATGGATACCATTGGCAGCAAGATCTTGTCATGTGGTTTTTCTACTATGTTCTGTCTTCATTCGCTCATAGTGTTAAGAGTTTATTATAGCCCTTATAATATTACACGTGACAGTAGGAGCGCATCCTCTAAGAAAGTATCAATCTTCAAGGTCAATGTGATAATGTTAAGCTCATTAGTCTAAAAATTTTCCTTCTCGTCCACTCAAAGGATCTATGAAATTTGCCCATTGTGTTGGTAAAGGAATATAAAGGGTGGTTGGTATTGGGATGCTGAAATGAGTTTCCTTTTTACCTAGTCTTGTAAGTGCACAGGTTTAATAATTAACGTTGGAAATAGAAGAAAAATCCTTCTCAACCTCTCTTGCAGTCCTTTTCCAATAACAATATGTTTTAAAACTAACAAGTCTTATTACCATCTGCAATCCATCGAATTAATCCTATCTCTGTAAAAAAGTTTGTTATACCTTGCTAACGTCCAACCAAGGTTCGAAATCTCCATTTCGGTGGAAATTTCGACCTTCTGGATATGAAAATATTTCGTTGAAATATTTCGACAGTGTGGAAATATTGCAATTTTGTAGAAATGGTAGAAATATTGATTTTTTGATGGAATTTTTTAGTAAAACTCCGGATAGTCATAAACCAAGTATAGATACACACTTTGGAACACTCAAATAATATGTGTACCCTATCTAGGGGTGTAGAGCTTCACATAACCATAGTTACCAAGTTGGAAAACAGGAAAAAAACAGCAAGGGAAAAAATCGGAAAAGTACGATGAAAACGGAAAAAACGGGAAAACATTGGAAAAAACAAAAAAAAATCTTAAAAATTATACCAAGTATGTATATATGTCATTTTCCAACATTAAATAATCAAAAGTTTAAAACATATAGCATATTCGTTTATTAAGCACGAACAAAATAAAACCCGAACCCAATTTAAACTCGGACCAAACCCGACGCGTTTTATACGTGTTTTATATATGTTTTTCCCATTTTAAACGCGTATAAAAAGTGTACATACATTTTTTTTTCAAAAAAACGAGTTTTTTTCCTGTTTGCTACGATGTCGGATCAATACGCGTTTTATACGCGTTTTTTTCAAAAAAACGCCCGATTTGGTAACTATGCACATAACAAGTATTCAATGTATTGAGTCTGTAAGTTTTGTGCAATCTTATTTAGTTCGGTTTTGATATATATTTTTCAAATATTTTTTAATCTTTTTTTGGATAAAAATATTTTTGAAATAAAGATTAGTTGATTGTTAAAATAATGTTTCAAACGATTTTGAAAGCGGACTTAAAACAAAAAAGTTATGCAAATTTGAAATTGTGCAAAAATTATGCTGAAATGTGAAACACTGTTTTTTTATTAAGTCTGAAAAAAAGAGTTTTTATATAGAAAAGTTTTTATACATTCAAAATTTCCTAAAACGGACCATGGTTTTCTAGATGTACTCGTACTTCTACATCTTGTGGAATTTTTTGAGCTAAAAAGGAGTTGATTTAATCACTTTTCTCACCATGTAGATTTTATAAAAATCCATAAAAACTGTTTTCTCCTCCTAAAATTGAAAGTTTACTTTTTGATTCCTTTGTTTTTTGAATTTTTTGATATTTTTATTGAAATCAAATGGGGGGGCATTTGCTTATGTACATATAACAACTTAAAGTAAATGGAGAAAATAAAAATTAAGTAGAACGACATTTACTTAAATGTTATTATATGTAAATAAGCTGCTGAGAACCAAGCCCCCCAGTCCCCTTTTATAACCAGTCAGTCACAGAATTTCGGATAAATTTCGCAAAATTTTTCGAAATTTTCGCGACATTTCGACAAAATCTCGCGATATTTCGTTGAGATGGAAATATTTCGTGGAAATATAGCGATATTTCGCGAAATCGCTCGATATTTTGACATTTTCAGTTATGCTCGAGATTGTAGGTGGTATTTCGTATCGGGTTTTCATTTTTCCGATATATTTTGCAATATTTCGCTAAATATATCGATTTTTTGTTCCTTGCTTCCAACAAGTATTAAACTTCCCTAACTGTTTCTTAGAATCTCTTCATCCCAACTATGAACATAATTAGCAATAGGTTTCAAATTTCAACCAAAATTACAAAATATTGGTGAAATAATTTGGTTTCAGTCAGGACTGAAACAAAATGAGGGTCGAAACCCAATTTCGGTCAAAATTTAGGTCAATTTCGGTTTCGTCTTTCGCAACAAGAACTGGAACTATAAATTTCAGTCCATCTCGGTCAATTTTGTTCTCAATTTTGGTTTCAAAACTGGAATTATAAATTTTAAATTTCGGTCTATTTCGATCGAAATTTTAAATTTTTGGTTTAGACTTGGACCAAAACCCAATACAAAACCGAAATTTAAAACCTTGAGTAGCAAATGAAGCTTGCAACTATTGGCTAAGCATAATCTGGATGCCTTTCATACACACATCATTCTCCTCTTTTCCCGATTAATCTTCTCTTACTTTTCACACACACACACACACACACACACACACACACACACACACACACACACATATATATATATATATATATATATATATATATATATATAGAGAGAGAGAGAGAGAGAGAGAGAAAGATGAGCTAACGTCCTTTCGAAAGGATTGGAATCAAAACCCATTTGATGCAAAATACAAAATAGGCTTTCTAAATTGATAATCCAAATTTTTCATCATGGTCTATCAGGTCCAAAATGCAAACAAAAACTTGTACAGCTTGGTACCTTCTAACTGATGGAACAAGGATCACAATTAGCATAAGCTATACAAACTATAATGGGGGATACATAAGGTTCGAATTAAAATGATTCATAAGAGTTAATATAACTATTTAAGATGTCAAGATAATAATGTAGTATGTGGAACTTTGATTTGGATGCCCTATCATGTGTTCTTTATAATGGTGTTATTGCCACCTTTTACTTTGGGACCATTTATTACATAGGTAAACGGGATAAAAAAAAATCACATGATTTCTATTTCTAGGCATTTTGGATGTGGTTGATCACTATGACAATGAATCATCAATTCATGAACTTGGAATATATATATATATATATATATATATATATATATATATATATATATATATATATATATATATAGAGAGAGAGAGAGAGAGAGAGAGAGTTCACTTAACTCAGGTTATATGTTTAGCCTGATTACAGAGTTAGGCATCACACAGTTTCCCTCTCACAAGAAGAATGTGACCTCTTATTCCAAGGGAAATCATGTGCATGTGCCCTACAATAAAATTTGTATGGTTCTAATCGATGGCCCCCCTCCATCAACAGTGCATATGGTATAAGATTAGTGCAACCAACCTATGCAATCAAAGTCGGTAGTCGGCCCTAGTCGGCCAAGGGCCGACTAGGACTAGTCGAGACTAATTCGGGACTAGTCGGCCAAAACTTATTCTAACCCCTCCCTAAACATATATGATATATGAACTAGCATAAATATCAATAAGTATATGATATTCGTCGGTTAATAACAATACATACCTTCACACTTCACAGCATGGGTGATGCAGACGAGCCTACTACGTGCAGATTTGCTACAGCTGATGGCATATTTTCAGCCGTTCCGGAGATCCAGGAAGCCGATCGTCGATCCGTCTGCATCAGTGGAAAGCTCAATTAAAGCTCTACAACTTTGGTTTTTATTTTATTTCGATCCGACCAACGGATCTTTAGTTATTTCTGTTTTTATTTCTGGTTTGGGTAGGTGCGAGCCATGTTCGCATCCGGTTCGAGCCACAGATGCCGAACTGACTCGTTTCTGTGTTTGCTTTTTAGCCGTAGGATATTAAGTTAGGATAGATCTCAATGGATGAGATTCGAAGGAGGATCAAAAACCCAAAAACCCTCACCTAAGCCCTACCCGACCGGCCCTCTCTCTCTCTCCCGCGAACATGCCCGCACCCTCTCTCTCTACCGCGTCCCTCTCTCTCTCTACCGCCGGCCCATCTCTCTCCTTCTTTCCTTTTTTGTTTTCTTTGTTTGTTCCCCTATAAATCCTAAAACCCTAATTGCACAAGGGAAATGATATGAAATTGAAACCCTAGAACGGAGAAGCGTGTGCGCTTGTTCGGTGTATCCCTTCCGACAAATCTTCCCTGCTTCTAATCTTTTCTTCCTTCGCACGCTTCTACCCCGTCGCCTCGCCATTCGTCTACGACCTCGCGGAAGATCGACGCGGAGTTTCCTCATCTTCAAAGATCCATCGTCTCGGCTTCTTCACCTCTTCTTCTGGACCACGCCTCCCCTTCCGCGCCTTTCATCTGCAACAACAGAGTTCCTGTCAGCCGCCGGCATTGCCCAAAGCACGATTTGGATTATCCTCTGATATTTTCATGTGATGTTTTCTTTTCCACAACCGGCCTTATTGTTGATTTCATATTAGGGTTCCTAATATTTGGTTTTTCCGTGAATCTCATCCATTAGGGTTTACGATTAGATCTACGGTTGTTCTTTGAAACATTGGCTTTGTTATTTGAGATTGAGATCGTTATTATTGCTGGAATTTGGTTATTTAAATCTGAAATTAAGTCTTATCTTGTCAGTTTATTATTTCGTTGAATTAAATCTGATTGGGAATGAATGAATGATGAATCGTGATTATAAGCTGTGCTGAAATTTGATTATAATATGCTGAAATCTGTATTTAGTTGTTTAAATTCAGCACTTGGGTTTATTTAAGCATACGCATCCCATCAATGGGTATAAATACATAAGTAACAGTCTAACATAACACAGTTGTATTGGCTTCATGCTCATGTCAAAAGACTCAGAACTAAGAATTCATCACAATATTTGTTTGATGATGTTTAATCAGTGAGCAACCCCAATTTTGATTATAGGGTTATATGGATATTAACAAATAAACTAATTATTTGTCTATATTTTTATCTGAGATTCTCAGGTGCTCAACAGATGATTACATGGAAGGGCCATAGTTGTGAGTCTTGCGACTCAAGACTTTGAGCCAATGTAAAAAAATCCAAATAAAATTGCTTGCAAAGATTTCTTTCAAAAAAAAAAATTGCTTGCAAAATGCTGCCTGGGGACTAGTCGGCAGTCGTTAGTCGGGGACTAGTCGGGCTAGTCGGGTCTAGTCGGGGACTAGTCGGGATTCCGCCCAGCAATGACGGAATCGAAATTAATCGGTCGGCAGAATGCCGCCTAGGAACTAGTCGGGGACTAGTCGCCGACTAGTCCCGACTTTGATAACATAGCAACCAACTTAAATTTTACTCCCTAATTAGTCCCATACATATTATATGAGAGAGAGTTGAGCCAAGGACTTTCTGGAAGGATTTGAGCATGAATCCTATTGACCCAAAATTCTAGCTATGGATTCTAAATTGATGATCTACAACATTCATCATGCCTAGAAACCAAAAATCATATATTTTGGGGTATTCTAATTTCTAAATTGATGGTCTAAAATGAATGATGGCTATGCCACTAAGAGGTCAGTGCGGACATCCTTCAGCCAAACTTGTTGCACAAAAAACTGTCAAGTATCAATTTAATTAATGTCATCCAGCACGTGACACAAATCTATCGATAATATATATATAACAAGCCCCATGTTACTGTAGCACTACAGTAACCATGGGTTCAATTTGGACCATCCAATCCTAAGGGAACTGGACTTAAACCATCTGATCTACAAAACGAGACCTCCTCCTCCCCCTTAAATACCTCTGGCTCTCTTCTCAGACATTGCCCGTGGTTTGCACTTCGCACTAGTACTATATTATGTAAATTTGCACATTTTTATTTGCTCTTTCTGGAAAATTATTTGAGTATATGGATTTGTTAAGCTTGCAAACCATATGTTTTCTCTGATTCTATAAAGCCTTCAAGTTATCTCATGTGAATGTTTTCAGACCACCCCCTATTAAGGAAATCAATCTTCACATCCATTTGCCAAATCTCACAATCATGGAAAGCAACAATAAACAACATTACTGAATTCAACATGACAACTAGCGAGAAGGTTTTCTCATAATCAATGTCTCTAACTTGAGTATAACTTTCGAGCATCAATTTCTCATTACTGCCATATGCGTCATTCTACCTCTTATAGATCAATTTACGCCCTATGGAATTAACCCCTAGGTCCCCTATGAGTAGATCCTTTTTTTGTAGGAACTACGGGGGTTCTATTCATGGCGCTCCTGCTCTGGAAAAGCGAAATCATTACAATTATTAAGATTCATTTTCTCCGACTAAAGGAAAGATAAGATACAATTAGGAACAGACTCATACGAGCAACTAACTCGTTCTCGGCTCATGAACTTCGCCAAGCCATCAGCACAACCGTTGAGATTCCTCTGCACGTAAGAGAACTTGCACACGTTAAAACCAAGGGTCAGATTCCTGCAGTCAAATACAATATTATGTATCCGCCATAGTGGGGACAGGTCCCCATCCAACAGAAGAAAAAAGAGAACTTGATTATCTCCTTTTACAATGACTAAGGAAGCATCAAGTTTGAGAAGAGCTCTCAGTCCTTGAAGAATTGCTCAGGCGTATATCTCTAAAGGCTCACAAACATCAAAAGTAGCACCCTTGGAAAAGATGTGAGAACCAGTAGCATCTCTGATGAGCACTCCAGTAGCCACCGTCGAGTTGTGGATCGCCCCATCTACATTGACTTTCAGATAGCCTGGGTCCGGAGGCAGCCAGTGGGATGGGTGGGCCTCCTGATCTCTGCTATGGGCTGTAGAAAGATCCTTGAGAGTTCATACATTAACAAGTCATATCAAATCCATACGGCTCCATAAACTCAATCCACACTGACTTGTCACGATCAGCCATTGCCCCTCATGGAGATAAGGATCAATCATCAATCTCACTGCAATCAGGATAGCAAAAATAAATCTCAATACATACTAGACAAACTTGGGATTTCTCCTATTCCTATAACTTTGTCTAAGTCATTGACTCGTAGGACTGGAATGATCTGTGCTTATTTGATGCATGAAGTGCCTCTCATGAGTTCTCTCAAACAAAAGGCTTAAAAGCCTCATCATACTTAGCCATTTCATCCTCCATGAATTGATCCTTTTTGGTCCATCTTGTTGTAGAAATAATATACCTTAGTAACCAAGCATGCTAGCCGTTGGCCGATGATTAATAACGGTTCAAGGCCTTAAACCCACTAGTCATTATGGAGTTAAACGAAGTGATGTGTCTCTTGGACTGGTCGGTCATGTGTACCATCAATATCAAAAGGGTGTAAGGGCATCTCCAGCCCTTACTCAAATCATGACTCAGCTTTGAATATGAGTAAAAAGGCCTCAAAAACAGCTCCAGTCCTTTACTCAGACTCATACCAAACTGGGTTTTACTCGAATTTTTCACCAAATCGGGGGAGACTCAAATCCCATACCAAATTTTAAGGATCATCTCCAAGGGCCTTCATATTCACAAACGTGCCATCCAAGGGTGTAGTTTTTACTCAAATCTGAGTAAAATCTCGAAAATCATCTTCAACTCTTATTCAAACCCATACCGAGTTTTTACTCGAATTGGGCCAGGGCTGGAGTGCTCTGTATCAGATTGAGTTTAAGAAAAAGGGAGGGAATCAGTTTTCAGAAACACGGCCAAGTTGCGAAATTTGAGTGAGCAATTCCAATCTCAATACTATCTACAAACACCCAGTATCAAGGAAAATAAAACGAAAAGAAAAAACGATGAGCCAAAAGATTACCACTTTGAGAAGCAGCCGCCTCAGTTGAATCCTCTGGAATCCAGAGAGCTTCTGCGCCACCGAATCGCTGATCCCCGCCAACACGCCGGCGGTGATCGCCTGCCCCCCCAAACAAGAACAGCATCACACCCATATATCAAAGAGAAAAAAAAATCGAGAGAAAGAGGAAGGAATTACGAACACAAGATTGAAGGAAACCCACTTTGGTTCTGAGGGGATGGAGTTGGAGCTGCGACATGTACTGCTCCCATCCCTTCTTCGCTATTGCACCCATCTCCTCCCAACGTCTGTTTTCTGTGAAGCAGAAGCAAAGGTCTTAGGTCCTCCTCCTAAACTCCGACCAAGAATCAGCCGGCGGTAGGGTCGACTGAGGCGGCGGCTCCGCCTCCCCTCGATTTACCCACGAGTGGAGTAGTGGGAATTGCCCAGTGAGTCGAGCTTCACTTGGATTAGTCCGAGCCTGGAGTGGGCCATCGCCCGAAAGGTTTCGGGACAACTTCCTATTTGTTGAGAAAACATTCTTGTATTATTCATTTACCCCCCTATATATAGGCATAATTGGAGGTTGGGATAGAGACGGGGAAATCTCCTATCCCATGAATCTAGGGGTATTTATCCGGTGGGCATCCATATCCGATGCAACCACCGTTTCATAACACTCCCCCTTGGATGACCACCATTTATCATTGATTGCCTCATTAAAACCTTTGATGGAAAAACCCAGTGGGAAAAATCCTATCAAAGAAAAAAGAGTACAATCTTAGTTCTTCAGGAACTAGTTCTTCAGGAACTATGGTGGGTGCGCATAATGCTGCCTCGTTAAAACCTTTGATAGGAAAACCCTGTGGGAAAAACCCTACCAAAGAAAAAAGAGTACAGCGCGCATAAATTTGCATCTTCAGGATGCCCTCCGCCTAACTATTACATTATCACTATTACATCTCTCCCCCTGATTATATCTCCTCCTTATTACATTATTACATCTCTTCCCCTGATTATATCTCCTCCTTATTACATCAATTTGTTTGGTGATTGAGCCGTCGCAGTCCGATGCCGTACACCATCTTCTGGAAAGTAGACTTGGGCAAAGCTTTGGTGAAAAGATCCGCAAGATTGTCGCTTGACCGTACTTGCTTGACTTCAATCTCCCTTTTCTTCTGAAGTTCGTGGGTGTAGAAAAACTTTGGTGAGATGTACTTTGTTCGATCTCCCTTGATGAAGCCAGCTTGAATTTGAGCAATACATGCGGCATTATCTTCATGGATAACTGTCGGCTCTTTGGTAACGGATGCCAACTGGCAACTGCTTCTGATATGCTGCATAAGTGACCTCAACCATACGCATTCTCTACTTGCTTCATGCAGTGCTAATATTTCAGCATGGTTCGATAATGTAGCCACAAGTGTTTGTTTGGTCGATCTCCAAGAAATAGCTGCATTGTTATTCAAAAATACATACCCTGTTTGGGATCGACCCTTATGGGGGTCAGAGAGAAAACCTGAATCTGCATAACCAATCAAGTGAGGAGTACCACAAGAATAAAATAATCCCATATCAGTGGTTCCTCGTAAATATCTAAATATTTGATTTATTCCATTCCAATGCCTAAGAGTCGGTTCTGAACTGTATCTAGCCAATAGATTAACAGAAAAACATATATCTGGTCTAGTACATTGAGCTAAATACAATAAAGCACCAATAGCACTTAAATACGGTTTTTCAGAACCAAGAATAGTTTCATGTTCCTCTTTAGGTCTAAATGGATCTTTATGAATATCAAGAGGTCTAACTACCATGGGAGTGCTTAGTGGGTGACATTTATCCATATTAAATTTCTTTAACAAATTTTCAGTATATAATGATTGATGTACTAAAATCCCACTAGAGTTACGCTCGATCTGCAGGCCGAGACAAAACTTAGTATCACCAAGTTCTTTCATTTCAAACTCCCTTTTTAGATAATCAGAAGTTTTCTTGAGCTCTTCAGGAGTCCCAATCAAGTTTATGCCATCCACATAAACTGCAATTATAGTAAATCCATTTTCTGATTTCTTTATGAAAACGCATGGGCATATGGGATCATTCTTATAACCTTCCCTAGACAAGTATTCACTAAGGCGATTGTACCACATCCTTCCGGATTGCTTCAGGCCGTACAATGCTCGTCTTAGTTTTATCGAGTGCGCACTCTTTGATGTTGCTTCAGGCAACTTGAATCCTTCTGGGACTTTTGATGTTGCTTCAGGCAACTTGAATCCTTCTGGGATTTTCATATAAATATCTGTGTCTAGGTTCCCGTATAGGTATGCCGTTACGACATCCATTAGCCTCATCTCTAGTTTTTCAGAAACTGTGAGACTAATGAGATATCTAAATGTAACTATATCCATAACAGGGGAATAGGTCTCTTCATAATCAATCCCGGGTTTCTGCAGGAATCCCTGGGCTACAAGCCTTGCCTTATATCTAGCGATTTCATTATTTTTATTTCTTTTTCTTACAAACACCCATTTGAAACCTACAGGGTTTACGTTATTTGGTGTTTGTACTATAGGTCCAAATACTCCACGTTTCTTGAGAGATTCAAGTTCAGCTTGAATAGCTTCTCTCCATTTTGGCCAATTAGTTCTATGTCGACATTCATAGATACTACGTGGTTCATTATCTTCATCATCGCCCTTTGTTATTTCAGTAGCTACTTTGTATGCAAATATGTCATCGATGACTATTTCCTTTCGGTCCCAAATTTCACCCCTCATATGGAATATTGAGCTCTCATTATTTGGTACCGGTACCTTATCCATAATCACTGCAGGGATCTCTTCAGGAGTTTGAGAGAAATTTGGCCGTTGAGAAATATTTTCTTCTGGAAAAATATGGTCCATAATCTCTTCTGGAGCATTATGACCAGGTTCTTCTGGAACCTTAACTTCTTCTGGAGTTTTAGGGCATGATTTCTCATTCAACTTCCTCTTCCGGGGAACTGAATTTTTGGAACCTATAGGTCTGCCACGTTTCTGACGTGCAGTAGTTTCATTAGTGGGAGTTGGAATATTAATTCTTGCAGGTACATTCTTGGCTGGAACAAACGACTTAGTTACATTAGTTGCATCATTGAAGGCATCAGGTTATTGATTTGTGATATCTTGCAAATGCAAAATCCTTTTTACTTCTACCTCACATTGGGGAGATCTAGGATCTAGATGAGACATAGTGGAAGTATTCCACGATAATTCACGCCGTTCTTCAGGAACAGGTCGTTGCCTAGAAACTTCTTTATCTCCCCCTAACGGCGGGAAGACTGTCTCATCGAAATGACAATCTGCAAATCTAGCAGTAAATAGATCATCTGTTAAGAGTTCTAAGAATCTTATGATTGAAGGTGAGTCAAAACCGATATAAATCCCCAATCTACGTTGAGGACCCATCTTAGATCTATTTGGAGGGGGAATAGGGACATGCACAGCACATCCAAACTTTCTAAGATGAGATATATTAGGCTGAATACCTGACACAAGTTGTGCAGGAGAAAAAATATGGTATGAAGTAGGTCTTAGTCTGACAAGATTAGCAGCATGCAAGATAGCATGCCCCCATGCAGAAATTGGAAGTCTGGATTGTAAGAGTAATGGTCTAGCTATTAATTGCAAGCGCTTGATAAAAGCTTCAGCAAGGCCATTCTGGGTGTGGACATGGGGGACAAAATATTCGACTTCTATTCCGATGGATGTGCAGAAGTCATTGAAGATTTTAGAAGAGAATTCAACTGCATTATCCAATCGGATAGATTTGATAGGGTTATCAGGAAAACTAGCTCTAAGTTTGATAATCTGGGATAATAATCTAGCAAATGCTAAATTTCTAGTAGAGAGTAGGCTCACGTATGGCCATCTAGTAGATGCATCTATTAGGACCATAAAATATCTAAATGGACCACTAGGAGGGTGTATAGGACCACAGATATCACCTTGAACCCTCTGCAGGAAGGTAGGTGATTCTGTCTCTATTTTCTTAAAAGAAGGTCTAGTGATTAACTTCCCTTGGGAACAAGGGTCACAAAAATGGTCATTTGAAAAAGTCAAACTTCGATTGTTAAGAGGATGACCATAGGAATTATGAATGATCTTTCTAAACATACCTGACCCTGGGTGACCTAATCTATCATGTCAAAGGACCAAATCTTCAGGATTTGGGAACTTCTGGTTCAAGTGGGTGGCATAGGACTCCATAACCCCAATGTGGGTAAAGTATAACCCTAAAGATAGGGTTGAGCATTTTTCTAGTATTGAAATATGCTCTCCGTTTTTAGATGTGATGCAGAGGTATTCTAGATTGCCTTCATTTGTAGTTTCTAAATGATATCCATTTGCTCGGATATCTTTGAAACTCAGTAAATTTCTTCTGGAATTTTCTGAGTATAGAGCATCCTTAATTAGCAAATGAGTACCATTAGGTAAAAGTATATGGGCTCTTCCGGACCCTGTAACTATGTCAGTAGGGCCAGCCACTGTAGTAACCATACGTGAATTATATTCAAGATTTGTAAAGAATTTTCTGTGTTTCAGTATGGTATGTGCTGTTGCACTATCTATCAGGCAAATCTCTTTGCAGTTGGTCATCGTTCCTAAATGATAAGTTATGAGTCAATAAATACCATAAGAGAAGTATCAATGATAAAACTTACTAACACAATTTCTAAGTAAAATCACCAGAACGATAATATGAATTGATAATATCCAATAGAATATAAAAATTACTCAACAATGTCTGACAGAATAAGAACTACTGAGTAATGTCTGACTGGAAATAAAAACTACTTAGCAATGTTTGACAGGAAATAAAGACTACTTAGCAATGTCTGACGAAATAAATAAAAGAAAAACTAAAGTCTTCAGAGATCCCAAGATTCAGGGATTTAATGTGCCATCGTCTAACTCATCAAAGTAATCTGAACTTTCCAGGTACGATGTCTTCAGGGCATCGGTCTGCTTCTGGTAATCTTCAGGCCACTCATTGTTATCTTCATTCATATTTGTCTCTGCAGGTACCCCTGTACTTTTGTACTTATTCTTCTCATGTTTACCAGCACGGCAGTTTCTGGACCAGTGTCCTTCCTTTCCACATTCAAAACATATGTCCCTCTTATCTTCAGGTTTAGAGGGATTATTCTTTTCTAGATTCTGAAGAGCGATCCACTTGTTTTTAAAGTGTGTGTCCTTCCTAGGACCATAATAATCATCTCTTCGAGGATGATTCTGACGTCCACCTCTTCCAGGGTGATTTCTACCTCTTCCAGGGTAGTTATTGCGCCGTCCTCTGCCGTGTCTTCCACCTCTCCTTCCTCTGCCTCTACCTCTGCCTCTACCTTGGTAGAAATCATTGGCGTTTGCTTCTGGCAATGCCAATGATCCAGTGGGTCTAGAATTGTGATTCTTTACCAGTAGGTTATTATGTTCTTCAGCGATCAGGAGAACCTCTATGAGTTCCGAGTACTTCTGGTACTTCATCCCCCTGTATTGCTGTTGTAAAATAATATTATTTGGGTGGAAGGTAGAGAGTGTTTTATCGATCATCTGAGCATCATCTATTTTCTCCTCACAGAGCTTCAGCTTGCTGACGATGTTGAGTAACTTCGAGTTGAACTCAGCCACGGTCTTGAAGTCCTGGAACCTGAGGGTGATCCATTCGCTCTTTGCTGCTGGCAAAGTGATCATCTTCTGGTGATCGTAGCGTTCCTTGAGTGCCTTCCAGAGATCTGCTGGATCTACTATGTTCATATATTCATTCTTTAGATCTTCGTGTATGTGGTGCCTAAGGAAGATGAGTGCTTTAGCTTTTTCATCCGGTTTCAATCCATTATTCTCTTCTAGAGCTTTCTCTAAGTTCTTCGCTTGTAGATGTAGCAAACTATCTACTCGCCAATTCAGAAAATTGCTTCCATTGACATTTAATGCATGGAAGTCTAATTTTGTAATGTTCGACATCTGAAGATTTAATGAATATTAACATTAATTACTATGATTACCATATTCAACATGTGAGTATGTAGAGATATAATATAGAAAATAATTTGACATATCAAGTACAAAGCCTATTAATACTGGGTATTAATAGGGTCCCTTTAGAAACCACTTGCCAAGGTAGAGCGGGTTCTATGGAACCGTCATGCACCTTGCCAAGCTTTTCTAAAAGGTTCTAATTACTTAAATACAACTAATGCAGAGAATAACATATTATGCACAAGATAAATATACAGTATAGAGTCTGTTACAATTAAGGACAATTCTGTCCTTATTTGTAAAACCGATATTGCAAATTGGTCCCTTAGGGGCTAAACAGTTAAATACATAAACAGTGTGTATGAAATAATAAAATCTGATCGTACCGATGCGTCCAGAATATTTCAGATACCCAAGATCCATATATGGATCGAACAATTTGGCTATAGATCGGACTTACGAAGCAGAATTGAAATGAATGGTATATATCAAAACAGGCAATCATATATATGTGAGTGCATATAAGAATGGACGGGTCAGATCTGCATAATGCAGTCGGGTCGGGTTTATGCAGTCGGATCTGATATAGATCACAGTCGGGTCTGTATTATATGCAGTCGGGTCGGGTTCAAGTAGGCAGTCGGGTTTAGAGATTAAAACCCAATAGATGAACACTGTTCATCTTCTCCCACAAAAAAAATAGGAAACCCTAAATCGTCGCCGACCCCGCCCGCTGCCGCAGCTTGCGCGACCGGCGCTGGTGCAGCCGGCTGCTCGCGCAGCCCGCTGCCGCCGCTCGCGCCGGTGGAGCCCGCTGCCGCTGCCGCCGGAGAGTGCAGCCTGCAGCCGTCGCTCGCGCCGGTGGAGCCCGCTGCCGCTGCCGCCGGTGAGTGCAGCCCGCAGCCGTCGGGGTTGCACGCTGGTGCAGCCGCCGGTCGTGCGTGTTGCTACCGCCGGCCGAGTGTCTAATGGGTCGGGGAGGACGAGAGCCGGAGTTCAGGCGTACCTTGTTCACGTGATCGAAGCCGGAGTCGGGGAGGACGAGAGCCGGAGTTCTCACGGGACTGGATCTCTCTCTCTTCTTCTCTTCCTCTCTCTCTCTCCGATCTCTTCTTTGTCGTGCCGGGCTCGGAGCGTTCGTTCTCTCTTCTTCTCTTTCTCTCGTTCTCTCGATGGGGTCGGCCGGGTCGTGCTCTCAGCTCGTGCTGATAACGTGTTGAGAAAACATTCTTGTATTATTCATTTACCCCCCTATATATAGGCATAATTGGAGGTTGGGATAGAGACGGGGAAATCTCCTATCCCATGAATCTAGGGGTATTTATCCGGTGGACATCCATATCCGATGCAACCACCGTTTCATAACACTATTTCAAAATAATAATAAAAAAGGGGAGCTAGCTGTGGGTCCCTCATAAGATAGTCTTTTTAGCGTGCAGGACACTCAAAAGTTGGTTTGAGTTGGGGGTTCTTCCGCAAATAATGGGACATCGCCAGCTATATTTAACCGTCAGATTATTTTAAAGTTCCATTGATATCTTCTGATTTTGCTCAAATTACAAATATTGCCATCAACAGAAATCCGAACATATATAACCACTGTAGCGGCCGTTACTATTTATTTTCGAAATTTTATTATTTGCTACAGTGAAATCATTGTAGCAAAATTTTTTTTGGAAAACTCGATATTAAAATTTATATTTTTTTGCTACAGTGAAATTACTGTAGCAAAATGTAATTCTTTATACTGAAATGTTACTGTTTATAATGAGTGACATTTCGAATAATAAAAAGTAACATTTACTATAATGAAATCACAGTAGTATTTTTTTTAATAAATCTTATTTAAAATTAAAAAATTATATACATTGAAATCACTGTAGCAAATGTTATTCTTCATTATCGAAATGTTACTCTTTATAAAGAGTAACATTTCGATAATGAAGAGTAGCATTTGCTACAGTGATTTCAATGTAGCAATTTTTTTTTTTTGATAAATTTTGTTTAAAAAATTAAAAAAAAACCAACAGTGAATCACTTTTGTACTTTTTTTTTGGACAGTGCATGAAATTGTTCACTTAAAAAAAGAAAGAATAAAAAAGGTTATTTTGATTTTTTTTTCAAGAGTTTGTTACACGTAACAAACTCTAATCCGCTGTAAATGCCCCACGTGCTTTTTGAAATAATTAAATATTATTAAATTCATAATCATAGGGACCATAACTACAACCAATAGTTTCGATGTCCCTACACTAAACTGATCTGTTTTACAAGGACCTAAGACACATTACCCGAAAAAAAAAAAAAATCGATGTTAGGTCAAAAAAAAAAAACGTATTACATCTAGTCCCACTTTAATTTTCTATTTATAGTAAGTCCAATGATAGAATTATTGTATAAAACCTGATCCATTGTCCATAGTTTTGCTTGTAAATGATTCGAACTTAATCGTTTTAGATAACATATTTTTTTAAAATATCATAAATACCCATGATATCATCCCGTATTAAATAACGGTAGATGTTATATGGCACATTTTTTTTTACAGGAATTGTGACACGATTGCTACACTTTTTTTGCTGCAGTTGCTACAGTAATTTCACCATAGCAATCATGATTTCACTATAGTTGTTACAATAAAATCATTGTAGTAACCCATGATTTCATCGTGGATGCTACAGTGATTTTATTGTAGCTGCTACAGTATGCTACAGTGATTTTACTGTAGCTGCTACAGTATAATCTTTGTAGTTGCTACAGTGAAATCACTATAGCAACCAGTGATTTCATCGTAGATGCTAAAAAATATTTCTATAGTAAAATTATTGTAGCAAAGTACTCGATTTTATGCAAATAATACTCAGTTGAATTGAGTATTATTTTGTATATTTGAGTACCATGCACTGGTTGCTACAGTGATTTCATTATAATTGCTATAGTAAAATTCACTATGCTGACTAAAAAGATTTCCCTACAGTGAATCATTGTAGCAAATTACTCAATTTTATTTAAATAATACTCAATTTTATTGAGTACTATTGCGACTAAAATTGAGTACTTTACTAATTTTACTGTAGCAAAGTATTTTTAGAAGTCACGAAAAAATCACTATAACAGCTACAGTGATTTCACTGTAGCAATGTGTTTTTTAGCAGCCACGACGGAATCACTATAGCTCTACATTGATTTCACTGTAGCCACTACAGCGAAATCACTATAGCGCTACAGTGATTTCACTTTAGCTACTACAGTGAAATCATTGTAGCAGCTATAGTGGTCCCACAATAGGTCTCGAAACTATATGTTTTGTTGAGATCGGGTGAAGTTATATAGACAATAGTAAGTTGGTAAATTCGACAACTTAATTAAAGCTATTTTATTCTTGCATTAACAAAAAGAGTTGTTGCAACTAATCTGTTGAAATGTGGACTTGGGCTTGTAGAAAAAGGTTGTCAGGACCTATCCTAAAATTAAACCCTTACAAATGACTATTTGCAATCCACCCCCAAAAAAAAACTATCAACAAACTTAATCTTAATCCCTATGAGAAATTATATTGGCGCACCAATATTTGCTCTCCAAACACTGTTTGAAAGTTTTTTATATTACAAAATTACCCCCTAAGTAAAATTATCCAAATATCCATTTTGAAAACACACCAAGCCCACTATCTCTCTACTTCAGATATGCACCGTCCTCTGCTTGAAACAAAAATGCATTACATATAAGAGCTCTATGTGCTACATACACACACGATCAGATGTATATATAATCCTCTATTGTTCATCATTCACTTCAGATCTGACCCTTTTATGGTTTTTCCTCCTCTGCAACCCTCCCTTCCATGCCCTTGGCTCGATCCACGAGTACTCCAATGATAGTCCTTGCTTTTTCCATCTTCACGACATGTTCGACCAACCAGAGCCGAAAAAGATACAGTCTGTTCATCCAACCAAAGCTGAATATTTTATACTATATTCGCTCAACCACGGTTGAACATATCGTACCATGTTCGGGCAACCGAACGTATTGTACCATGTTTGGCCATGGTCGGCCAAACGTACTGTACCATGTTCATCTCTGGTCGAACAAACATGTCGCGAACAGAAATGCAAAATGATCTACCTACCTACGAGTCCATGGAGGGTGTAGGGTTTGGATGTTGGTAAACAACAACGGAGAGACAATCGGCGAGGAGAGGAACCTACAGCGCCTAGGGGGGGAGCTCGAGGAGGGGCGAAGAGCGAAGAGGATCTCGTCAAAGCGGTTGATGAAGGAGGAAGGGTGTTAGGGTTTGGATGTGTGTGTGTAGAGAAGGTTTTAGTGGTGAAGACAAAGTGCTGTTAATGGACTATGTGGCACACCACGATTGGGTCGTAGGCAAGTGCAGCAAATCAATGGTAGCAAAATGTTCTCCTTACGGAGAGAGAGAGAGAGAGAGAGAGAGAGAGAGAGAGAGAGAGAGAGAGAGAGAGAGAGAGAGAGAGAGAGAGAGAGAGAGAGAGAGAGAGAGAGAGAGAGAGAGAGAGAGAGAGAGAGATGGTGTGGCCCGATTGGGTCACAAGAAGTTAGCCCAAGCGAGAAAACACGTGAACAATAGCGTTATTACCAAACATGTCCCCGTTCATTTACAATAAACCCTCTAATGTATTTTAATTTTAACTTTTTTACAATCTAGTCATTCCATCATTTGTTTCTTCCTCCTCTTCAATCTCACCCATCCATCTCAACTCAATTGAATCTTAACCATTATTTTTCTCTCTCCCAAGATGAATCACATTCATCCGAACTTTCCTATAAATCTTAGCCCCTCGTACCCCCCTCCCAACTACAGGTCCTGGTCATCCTTTATACCCCCCATAAAAAATATCCCCTATTATATAGATTGCTCTAGCGTTCTGTCCTTTAACTATCTGATCGGTCCAACAAAAAAGACAATCTTGCCCAGTCTTGTTTGGTTTCCTTTAATGTAGCAAATTCAGTCTAATACACTTCACTACGTATATAAACTAGTGCATGCATGTGCCTGTCGGTACTGCAGCGGGCCGCCTTCGGCGGCAACACACCTGTCCGCATTACAGCGGGCTGCCTTCGACGGCAAGACACCCCCCGGGCATCACCACCCCCACCAACACCACCATATTCGCACGGCAACACATCTGACCGCCTTCAGCAACACATCTAACCGCCTTCGGCAACAAAACACTTTCGGCAGCAACACCGGCCTACAGCGGCTAGCTCAATGGCATCGTGACTAAGTGATGGATATTCTCACGGCGATCGAGTCGATGGAGGATGCACAACTCGTTTGGAGGTTTTTTAAAAATTAATAAAAAAAAGAATAATTATGGAATTCGATCGAGAAATGAAATCATCGATTCAGCGCATCGCATGATTCGAACAAGAGGAGAACCTCGAACGTTCTACAGAGCTTAACAGAGTATGATGGTGGCTTGAGAATGTGGCACGGAGAACACCCAGGCCTGCCACCATTTCTCTCTCCTCTATTTCTTCCTTTCCTTTTTCTTCTCTTTCTCTTCTCTTCTCTTTATTTTCTTTTTCTTTTCTTTCTCTTTTTGTTTATTATTCCTTTTGCCCATCGCAACTGACTTAACTCATTTCAACCTTGCGCAACTCGCATGCAAACCAATCGTCCAAATCCAACCAGCCATGCATGTCCAAAGACTCCACACAACTCAACCCATTCATGTGAATCTACGAACCCGAGTCCCTCATATCCAGCTCTCATCCGAGATCCCCTTGGGATTTTCTCTCTAGTCCGAGCCAATACCCGATCAGCGGGAAAATTTTTAGCACAACATGCGTACGCTAGCTACAATCGTTGCCCAGAGCCTATTAGCACGCTCCAAGTACTGGGGGCCACTACCCCTATGTGTTGGGGCCGGCTATATCAAGTCTCTTGAATCTCAGTGGGCCCCGCGGTTGTAACGTACACAGGATGTGCTAAAAATTTTCCCCCCGATCAACAGCCCACGCATCCCCATCTCCGAGCCATGCATGCATACATGTCCCTTCTCCCGTCCGAATCTCTCTCTCCTTCCTTATTAGATAGAGAAATCGGGGGAAGAGAGAGATGGAGAGAGAGACGAAGAGAGGGAGATCGGGGGCAAAGAGAGACAGAGTGTTTTGTTTAATTTGTCAGTGTTCCTTTTTATCTAATCGGCTTTTTGTTCCATTTTATCCTAGTCGGTATGTAGATCGTCGTCCTTTGTTCTTGTAGATAGTCTATTGGGATGTTGTCGCTTGTCGGTACTTTCTTCATGTGTGGTCGCGGGTTGTGGACCTTGCGATGCTGGACGATTTGGATGTTTCTACGTGAGCGTCCCCTCGTGCGATCGTACGATGGGGCTGTCGGTAACCTCTGTCCAGTTGAGTATAAATTTGCACGCGATCATCGTAAGTTAGTCCATTCGGAGATGGTACCGAATAACGCGACATCACGATGAGGAATAGGGGATCGATTCTAGGACCCCGCATAAACTCGAAGTGTAGCGTGGATCATCATTTCATTGATATAGATGGATAGTGGATATCGAAGCCAGGGAGGAGATTAACGTTGGTCGCTTTCTCTGAACCCGACAATCACGACTTGATTGATAGGTTCATTGATGTGGTCTTTGCATATAAGCAAGCACAATCGAACGGCTGCCATCACACTATTGGGTTGTTAGGAGCTAATATGATTTGCATGGCCAAGAGATTTATGGGATTCTCTCTCTCTCTTTCTCTCTCTCATCCCTTTTTTGACCTTCCTTGCTAGTATGCTAATTGGTATTAATGGAATTTATGCACAACCAAGAGAGGGAGTTAATATGGTAATAATCATTTAATATAAGATACTCTCTCTCTCTCTCTTTGTATGTTGAAAGGTCATGCAAAAGATCAATTTATGGGATTTGCTCTCTCTCTCTCTCTCATCCATCTTTATGATCTTCCTTGTTAGTATGCTAATATGGTATTAATGGGCTTTATGCACAACCAAAAGAGGGAGCTAATATGATAATAATTAGTTAATATGAGATACTCTCTTTCTATCTTTTTTTTTGTATGTTGAACGGCCATGCAAGAGAACAATTAATGAGATTTGCTCTCTCTCTCTCATCCCTCTTTATGATCTCCCTTTATTTTCTAAAATTATAAAATTTTAAAAATATAAAAGTGAATAATTGAATCTTGATCGACGGTCGGATTTGCCTATTTTTGTCTAGTCAACTTGTTCCTTTTTGTCTAGTCAGCTTTTGGTTCCATTTTATCATAGTCAGTACAAAACCGCAGGTGCCATGTTATATAGATATAGTAGTGGGTGGAGAAGGATCGATAGTACTCTTAATACGAGGTGTTTGCGGTGAAGACAAAGTGTTGTTAAATATGAAGGCATTTTCCAATCTAATCTTGTTAGGACGGGAGGGAACCTTGCGCAGTCTGTCATAAAAACCATAGAGGTAACAATGCTTGTCTAATCCCCCTCAACTAGATGGTTCTAAAAAAAAAGATAATTAACTATACAGTCTATTTACCTTTTTCATCGGTATCTTTTTTTTTATTACCCACAATGTTATTTATTGAACTTCTCTAAAGAACTCATAACAAAATTTGCTAATTAGTTGAGGGTTCTGCAGAGTGAAGATGGTGACATCGTCGATTGTGTTGATATGTACAAACAACCAGCTTTTGATCATCACAAGCTTAAAATCCACATCATTCAGGTGACATATAGTTCCTTATAATTTATACCTAAATATCACCTTTGTTGACCCTTAATTTCAATAAATAGTATGATGTTGCTTCTAAGTACATTGATTCACATCTCATATTTGATTCTTTGCTAGATGAGCTCGACTCAACATGCGAATATTAGAGAATCTTTGGTGGCAACCGGAACACCGATCCGACAAGCATGGCAAAGGAGTGGAAGTTGCCCACATGGGACAATCCCCATTGTAAGGACTCAAAATAGCGAGTCACCGAAGATTTCAACGTATAGAATCGAAGCGATGCCAGTCAACGCATTGTTTCAAAGATGATGTGGATGTTTTCAACTGGCATGGAACCGGAAGAATGAAGAGAATGGTCGACCCAATAGGCTCGATGGATGCAAGCAAAGACAGGGTCATAGTTGGATATTTGTTGAAGACAAAGGGGTAATATTGCATTCAATTTTGACATTGGAGGTACAGAAACGAGCCCAGTAGGGCGTTACAGCAACTCCACCATCTCCATATACCGGCGCTGGAGAGCTATGACCTCGCGGCTGCGCTCCTGGTCCTTCGCCGCCAGTTCAGCTCGGTGCACCTCATGGAGGGCGACGACCTCGGCCGCTCGAGCCTTTTTCTCTGTAGCTAGGCTAGCCAAGGCATCCTCGCGACCCATCAGAGCAATCTCACGAGCCGCATTTGCACCATCCAGATCGGACTGAAGAACCCGGACAAGGACAACTACAGCCTCCTGCTCCCTATCCTTCGCCTCTAATAGGGACTGGAGTTTGCGAGTTTTGCTCGTAGTCCAACGCCCCCCTGCTCGAGCCGTGCGACCCGGACTTGGTGAGCCTCGACCACAGAGTCCCTTTGTGTAAGAGACTCTCGAAGGCCGGACAACTCGCCCTGGAGCTGGTCCACCACCGCATCCTTCTTTCGCAGGTCCTCTTGGGCCATGCTTTGTGTCTAGAGAACTCTCCTCTTCTCCACCTCCACCGCCTCCGCAGAAAGGCATGCTTGTGGACTAGGTGCGTGACTGAGGGGAGGTTCTTAAGTCCGGGGTTCTAATTGTAGAGCTCACGAAATAGACAGAGCTCTCGAGCCTCTTGCCCCGCCCTCTCACCAACCTGGGCAAGGCCAGCAAGACCCTACGAGGAAGACAACGATCAGACACACAGAGCACTTTATTCCTCAGTCATAAAATACGGGATAAATATCCCTGGACGAAGTGTGAGATCGTGCTCCGTAGGAGAGGGGCCCACGGCTTGGACACATCGTCGTTGTAATCTCTGGGGAGAATATACCCCCGGGCCAGAGCCAGAGCGACCCAAGGGTCCACGGATTTGTCATCCTCCAGGACTGGATGGCTCCTCCATCCTTCCTCACACACAATCAGGGGAGGCCGGAAGAGATAGCGCCTTGTTCCGTCAACCCCGCCACCAAGCGGATTGTCACTACACCAATTTGAGGAATAAACTACATAAATAAACAACGAGCAAAGCTTGTCTTTTAATAAACGTCGGTCAATTCATATTTTTAGTGATAAGAAACAACGGATATTGAAAAACGACAGACTGAAAAATGATGGTCATTGCCTGTCCTTTTTTAACAGCATTGGTGTAGTGTGTTGAAGGGCCGCTCTGGCCTTCCGGCAACATCGTCCACGGGCTGTTCACCCTTGGCTACACGAAGAAACAAAGATCGATTGATGGATAATTGAGCGAATACATATCTCTGAGACTACCTCACAAGAACTTACCAGCAGGCTTAAGCTGAGCTCCCGTGCCTAATGCCTTGCCCATCGCTGGGACATCAGTTTCGGCAAGTGTTGGTGCGCTCACATCGCCCCTTGACACACCTGGCCCTTCCAAGTCAACGGTCGGGACCGATGATATTTTCAAAGCTAGGTCTTCCAGGCACTCCTGCTCGGGCAGCCCCCGGGGGGCGTCGCTTGAACCCCCCGAGGGAGTTGTCGGGTTGCTCCAGCTACAGTCGCGCTCGTTTGGATTGACGAATCCGACAGAAAACCACGAAGAGCTCCTCATCGTAGAGAGGCAAACCATCTCTGGGGCCGCTTTCAAGGCCCGTCTCAGGCTAGAACCCGGGCGGCACCTCCGGGTCTGAATCCCCCCCCCCTGGGGCTTGATGGGAGATGCCTCAAGGGCTCTCTTCTCCGCCCGGCCATCACGAGGGCTATTCAGCGAGAAGTGGTCGCCACCAAAGGGAAGGTGAACAACCCTTGAAGGAACAATGGCAGGGCCACCCGGTGGATCGGTTCAGGCGGGCTTGACCTCTAAAATCTCCACGCTCTCGCTGGAATTTGAGTGCTTGGGGCTAGGGACAGTGCGGCCGCCGCCGGGGCTGGTCCCTCCGAGTTTACCCACTTTGCTATCGTCGCCACGACCCAAGGGATCGACTTCAATATCGCGAAGAGGACCCCCCCCCCCCCCCCCCCCCCCCCCCGTCATCATCACCACTACGATCACCGTGGCCGCCATTACCGCCACCATGCCCGTCGTCACTTTCCTCGAGGTCATAATCACCACAATCGTCTTCCTCATGCTCCTCGCTGCTGCTTCCATCACCACCGTCAGACGATTCTCCCCCTCGGCTTCTCTCGCCAAGGGACCTGCCTTGAGGCATATCCCCACCCTGAGTAGTGGCCACTTGCCCAGCCGCAGGAGAGCCAGGATCGGATCGAAAAATGGTCTCCCAACAAATCGGCGTGCGCCCGTAGATGTCCTCGATCTGGGCATCGACGAGATTATGCTTCTTCGGTGCCCTCTTCCCCTTGGTGAACTTGTAGCGAAGAGAGATTCCTTCGGGGCACGAGGTGGTTGAACTCTGGCAGGTCAAACCCGCCATGTCAGTCCCTTGCCAGGCATAGTGGCAGGGCCGTCCAAGTCGGGTCGGAGTCTAGGAGCCCGTCGAACACCGGAGCCACTGAGGAGTGGCCGCTGAAGCACACCCCCTGGATCCCCTGGACCAGGATCCTCTTCACGAGATACTTGCCGAAGAACCAGTCGAGGTCGACCGAAATCCCTTTGGCGGGCGTGAAGAACATCACAGCAACAGAGTATCCGCCCAACTGGCACGGGCAAAGGTGGAGATAGGAGAGGAGCCACCGGGAGAAAGGCCTCAGCGGCAATGACAGCCCAGCGTGCAGCTGCCCACTATAGATGATGGTGTAGCCAGGGTCGACGGAGCTAGTGATATCAGTGGGTCGGACATCTCCCTGGTAAAGGATGGGGTGTTGGGATGGAATTGGAGGCACAACGAAAGTCAGAGCCGATCCCGAGGATCGATTCAGTGTATGGTCTGTGTTTAAACTTTTCATCCGAATACGATTCATACATGCAATAGGTGTAGTGAAATCAGAATCGAACCCCCTACGGTCTTCTACCGAATCTAACATGATAGCTAAACATGCATACAAGATCAAAGACTTAAGGGTTTAGATAATTTATACCTTCGTGCGGGATTTAGCACCGTGATGTGAATCTACAGATTTGATGATGAATGAAGTATCCATGAGCTTGAGCGATGGTTCTCTTCGAGTTCACCCTGTCTCGCAATCACGCCAAACCCTAGCACTCGGATCTCTGAGTGCCTCAGAGTGATAGTCCTCTCCTATTCTAGATCTCACAAACTCCCAAGAGATGAAGAGGTGAGTGAGAGAGAGAGTTTTCTCTGTTTTTCTGAGAGACTCACAAAGAGAGATCCAGAGAAGCCGGAGAACTTGCAGAAAAGAGGGGATGATTGACCGTTTTTAATTATCTGGGGGACCAGTTTTTACGAGAAAAACTATAAGGGGGCCTCGAAAATCATGCCCCCCTCATTTTATGTCGATCACCCTCTTTTCCCAACCAATCTCTCTCTCTCTCTCTCTCTCTCTCTCTCTCTCTCTCTCTCTCTCTCTCTCTCTTTCTCTCTCTCTCTCTCTCTCTCTCTCTCTCTCTCTCTCTCTCCCCTATCACCTTGTAACCACCCCGGATTCCCTGCCTTATCTCATCCCTAAAATCAAGGGGGAGGGATATTTGAATATTCAAATATTCATCATCCCTTGATTAAAGGGATGACGGCACCATGCACAAATCCTAATAGGGTGGCTGGCCTATTAGGGCATGCGGGATATTTTGATATGACCAAAATGTCCCCCATGCACCTAATAGCTGATCACATAATGCGGGAGCGTGCATGGCCCATTTTTCGTGCGCGATAACGCACCCTATCAATTAGGGCATTTATCCACACTAAATCATCACATTATGGGTTGATGAATAGTGATTTTACTATTAACTGGGGTGCCCTTAGTAAAACAAGTAAGTAAAAGTCACAAAATGATCATCCTGCGTTCTAGTGCGACAAGCACTCACAAAACCGACCTTATATGATGTAAAGGCAACATCGCGCGTCTCTACACTACTCTGGAGTTGCCCCCTAGTGAACGCACTCAGCCCTACGCAACTTCCATGCTCCAGTGCGATGCACCCATGCAAGTAAGGTGATTAGGACATCTTTTCTTCAACCCTAATTATGTAGTGAGACTGGAAGAAAGTAAAAGTCTGACATGATTGTGGATAGGGTGGAACCTTTAGGAACTAGGGTTCATGGCTTCCAACCGAACTCAATCGACACTCTACGCAAGCGTCTCCGTCAATCCTTTGGGTCCCGGTTAACCTTTGTGGCCACCCAAAGTGCGACGCAGTCTACACTCCAATCCTCCTAGACTTATTACGCTCTCTTGTATACCCCTGCTCTCCGCTTAGTATTGGTAATGCGATGTCCCTCCACTCAGTGCCATGTGTCAACTCAAGCGGTGGAGATCACCGTCAAACTCGAGTGACCATCTGACTAAGTTCCTTCCAGGTTGATCATCGTATTGCACCTCTGTTCACTTTGTTCAAACAACCGGATCTGGTCAACAGCTCAACTACTGACCACCATGCCTGGGTTTAGTGCGGTGTATATCAGACCAAGGAACTCACCTCCTAATAGGGATGCGGATGCCCTGCAGAAGTGGCATGCCAATGCAACGCCAGCCCGGTAACCCAACGCACCATGGTATTGGGTCGTGGTTAGATCCCTCACCGTTAGTAAACCAAAGTTACCTATAACTGGTTAGTCCATCGGTCACGGTTCCTCAGGGTTTATGACCGATTACCCTAAGCAGAAACACGACTATGTGCATCAGCGTCAGCTCACCGATCTGTGCACAGTGTTGGTTCTGTTCGGCCACAGACATTGTGCCTGGCAATGACCATAGTGGAGAAACCCATACTCTGTCATTCCAACAGCTTAACCTGATAAAACGACCAACCCTAATCAGACCTGCGAACTATTTAGGCTCATAGGATCAATCCACTAAGTCTCCCACTCAGATGGACTACTATGTAGCAATGGCTCCTTTAAGTCCTATACACAGAACACGTATAAAGATACGCACCATTAAACAAAATATCAATCAATTTATTAATCAACCAAGTACAACAAGGGGAACTCCTCCTTTAACACGACAAGCTGCTCCTCTAGGGTGAGAATCGTGTTGTCCCCGCGACGAACCATTGCCGGACGAAGGAAGCGATTACATAAAGCAAGAAGGAAGAAGAAATGGATGAGGCGATGGAGGACAAGCGTCTTGTTCGTGCGCCAAGGGAAATATTTGAAGGGTTGAAACATCGCCCACGTTTCGGAATCGATAAAGCCATAATGACAGAACGATTCGAGAGGGGAGAGATCCAACGGCCGAGGGATCAACCGCCTTGGCGATCAAGATCTCCATTTAAGAATGACGGGATTGTGACCCCCACTACAGGGGCTCGAGAGAGACAGTATGATTGCCCGTTGCGTCTGCGAGCCGTCACTCCGGATTCAGGGCACACGGTGAAACCCCAATGGACGAGACTTTCGGCCTATGGTCTCTAGACACAAGGACCAAAATGGGGCTTTTGTATAAGGGGTTTTCTAGCACGCCAACCAGATGATGGCAGGTGTACAACGGAACCGCCCGGCCTAAAGATCTAAAGAGCCAGACCAATCGAACCGGGTCCAATCCGGTCCAACCCGGTCCACGGGTTGCACCCTCAATAAAGTGTGAGCTCTGGAGAAGGATTGAACTAACCCGAGCTTCCTGATGGGAACCAGGTCGGGGAAAGGGTCGAGCAGGTCGTGGACCTAGCCCGGACCCCTGGATCCCCGAGAAGACCAACCTGATTGGCGGTGAAAGGCCGTCCCTAAGCGAAGAAAGATCGGAAGATGCTCGTAACGGCCAGAGAATCTCGACAAACTTTCAAGGATTCACCAGGCTGGACGATCCCGATGATATATCGCCCGTTGCGATCGAGACCGCCCATGACTAATTAGGGGCCCACGACCAACAGGAGCATAGAAGGAAAGAAATGAAAGGCGTCCAATCATGAAAGATCCACCATAAATCGTCTTGAAATCCCGCGAGCAATATGCACACAACACGCATGAGAAGATCTATAAAAGAACCTCGCCCCTTCATGGGCAGGTAAGTAATCTCTCGCTCCCGAACCCTAGACCACGCCTGGTCCTCTTCTCGTTGTTCTTCCCTTGACTTAAGTGGCGGAGGGGGTCTTGGCTCGGAGGCAAGCCTCAATCTTCTTGCAGGTACCACGAGAAGGAGGTGGAGGCGAGCCGCTCCATCTGACGATCGGATGTGGCCGGCGGGTTTTTCCGCCCACAACAACTACAACATTCTCCATTTATGGGTGTAAATCAGCCCCCAAAGCAACATAATTTTGCATAGAAGAAGATCCAGAAATCTCAACAACCTGCTGAAAATTAGCTGCACCAAGCACCGGACCCTCGGACGCTCACAATGCACAGTTTTGTTCACCCTTGGTGAACAACACAATTCATTCTCTATTTCTATGTTGTCATGTTGGTAGCGTCCTGACGTGGCACCCGGCACACTATCACAGCTGTCTGATAATTGCAGGTTACACATGCGCGCGCACACATACACACCATACTTTTGAATTCAGATCTCCTCCAATCAGTAGGCCACAATCGGTGGACTGTCGTGAATAACAACCTCACACGGCCGCTAGAGTGCGATTCACTTTTGGATTGCCAGCCATTGTGCGGCTGTGATGGGCACTGGGCCCACCGACCGGGCCGACCTACTGGAGGAGATCTGAACTCCATACTTCTAGTTATCTTCTGGCTTTGGTTACAAGAGAGCTGACAAGATTTAGGGTGCGTTTGGCATTGATTTTGAAATTTAGGTTTTGATTATGGAATACCAAGAACTAGTTTTGTGGAAAACCAGTTTTAGCTTATCGAAAACCAGTTCCAGAATTATCAACATTTGAGAAGTTGGCAATAAAACCAGTTTTGAGCCTAAAACTAGTTCTGTAGTTATTTTCTCTATTTTTAAATACTCTATTTGTAAAACATTATCTATATAACATATTCTATCCATCACATTCTTTTTCTATAGTATATTCTCTCTATAATATTTTCTCTATATCATTTTCTCTCCAATAATTTCTCATTCTAAACATTATTTGTGTAATACTCTATCTGCTTATATTCTCTCTATATAATGTTTCTCTTTAGAGTGCTTTCTCTCTCTATAATATTTTTTATCTACAATATTTTCTCTTTATAATATTTTTTCTCTATGATATTTTCTTCTTCTCTCTCTTATGTCAATTTCTCTCTACAATATTTTATTTTTCTAAAATATTCCCTCCAATATTTTCTTTCTAAGATATTTTCTCTTTCTACAATATTTTCTCTCCAACATTATCTCTATGATTTTTCTCTCCAATATTATCTCTATGATATTTTCTCTCTACAATATTTTCTCTTCTCACTATGTCATTTTCTATCTAAAATACTCTCCTTCTTTAATATTTTATCTTTTTACAATATTTTCTCTCTAAAATATGCTCATTCTATAATATTTTCTCTCTCTAAAATATTCTCTTACTAAAAGATTTTCTCTCTCTAAAAATATTCTCTCTATAACATTTTCTCTAATATTTTCTTTCTACAATATTATTTCTCCTCTCTCTACCCCTTTTTTCTCTCTATGATATTTTTTCTCTAATATTTTCTCTCATTTAGTTTATTTTTTAAATATTTGCTCTTTAAAATATTTTCTCTCTCTAAAATATTTTTTTGTACAATATTTTTCTCTCTCTATAATATTATCTTTCTACAATATTTTCTCTTTACAATATTTTCTCTTTATAAAATATTATCTATCTATAACATTTTTTCTATCTACAATATCTTCGATCTTTTTCAATAATATTTTTTCTCTATACCATTTATTCTTTATGATATTTTCTCTGTATAATATTTTTTCCTATTTATGTCATTTTCTCTCACTATAATATTTTCTCTTTCTAAAATATTCTCTCTATAATATTTTCTCTCTCTAAAGTATTCTCTTTCTATAAAATTTTCTCTATAAAATATCATATTCTATAATGTTTTCTCTCTACAACATTTCTCTCTCTAAAATATTCTCTTTTTATACTATTTTCTTTCTCTAGAATATTCTTTCTATAATATTTTCTCTCTCTATGATATCTTCTCTCTCATTAATTAATATTTTTCTCCCCTCTATGTTATTTTCTCTCTCTATAATAATTTTTTTCTAAATTTTACTCTATAATATATTCTCTCTCTACTATAATATTTTATCTCTATAAAATATTCTCTTTCTATAATATTTTCTATCTCTACTAAATTTTTTCTTTCTAAAATATTCTCTCTCTATAATATTTTCTCTCTCTAAAATATTCTCTTTCTATAATATTTTCTCTCTCTAAAATATCATATTTCTACAAAGTTTCCACTCTATAACATTTCTCTCTCTAAAATATTCTCTTTTTATAATATTGTCTCTCTAAAATTTTCTATTTCTATTATAGTTTCTCTCTCTATGATATCTTCTCTCTATTATTAATATTTTTCTCCTCTCTATGTTTTTTTCGTTCTCTACAATATTTTATATCTAAACTACTCTCTATAACATATTATCTCTCTAAAATATTCTCTTTCTATAACATTTTCTCTCTCTATAATATTTTTTTTCTATAATATTTTTTCTCTATAATATTCTCTCTCTATAATATTTCCTCTCTATAATATTTTCTATCTTCAATATTTTCTCTCACTACATATTTATTTACTTAATACTCTCTATCTATATTCTTCTCTTTAGAATTTTCTCTCTCTATAATATTTTTATATCTATGATATATTTTCTCTAATGTATTCTCTCTATAATAATTTTCTCTCTACAATATGATATGTATATGTTCTTCCGGTTTTAATTTTTTCTCTTTACAATAGTTTCTCTCTACAACATATATGTTATTCATAATAATTTATTTTAATTATTATTTTGCCTTCTTGTCTCAAGAACCCAAAAGAAGAATCCAAAAACGGAAAATTTCTGCTTTTGGGTTTTGATGATTTTCTGGTTTTGGTTTTGGAAAACCAATTTTCTAATCGAATCCCAAACGTACTAAAATCTTATACCAAAACCAGTTTGGCAAGTGAAACTAGTTTTGACGCAAAACTAGGCCTCCAAAACCAATGCCAAACACACCCTTAACCTACCTCTGCTTTGGTTTGAGTTGATCCAACACAGATCGGTTTGTATCCTAACATATTTGTAGGCTATACAAAAGTTACGATCACATACAACCCGTCTGACCAGGCATGGAGGAGTCTTTGAGCTGTGTTTGGCTATGATGGCTCCGTGCTCAGAGCATGTACAGCGGCCTCCTCAAAAGAATGATTGAGAAGGATTTATATACCACGTCACCTTTGAGGAGGAGAAGCAGATGTGAGTCTCCAACGGTCTCCTCAAAATTCTCTTTTATAATTTAACCCTCAACATCTCCGGCGGTCGCCACTTTTGGGGCAATGACAATCAAATTAATTTGGACCACACGATCAGCACGTCTGGCTGCGATTTACAAGGGCAAAGCCTAACAATGACAATTGAACACATTTGGACCACACGATCGGCACCGTATGATTGCGATTTGTAAGGACAAAGCCACTCTTGTGTGCACAATTTAACATTGAGAAGAAATTCTCCTCACCAACGTTGAGGAGGTTGAGGAGTTTGGGTGGGAGCCACCGGGTGACGCCATCATTGAGGAGTCCACTGGAAGAGTTTTTTGAGGGGTTCTCCTCAATGGTGGTGGGACCAGTACATTTGAGGAGGCCGTTGTACATGCTCTCAGCGTACTCGGTCTCGTTTGAACCATCAATGAAACGCAACCACAGTTGCATCCAAGGCTAATCGGTTTTGTTTCCCTCTTGGGAGGTCGCAAGATCGGGGTGTAAAAATAACCTATCGGCCCGGAAGTCAACGGCACTAACCCGGTCCGCCCGGTCAACGGACCAACCTGGCCGAGCTCGAACACACAATTGGCCGGGCTCTAGCAGACACCCTGAGCCCACAACCCGACCCGGCCCGAAAGGGAGCCTGAAAGTCCAGCCCATGTGGCCAAGGCCCGTTAATATTGCACTTATGCAAATGGTGGCGACGGCTTTTTCACCGGTCATCCATGGTCCCCGCTTATTCAGCAATCCTACTACAGAACGAAAAATCCCTTGGATTTTGGGTTAGACCCGAAGGGTTAGACCCGACCCGACCCGAGTCTAATCCGAATTTTGGGCGGATTTGGGTGGATGTATTTAAAGATTGGGTTGGGTTAGGGTTGAAAAAATACAACCCGAGTTGAAATTGGGTTGGGCTCGGGTTGAGGGGTCGGACAACCCAACCCAACCTGAACCCGAGTACTCATGTATAGCTACGAGTATGTGATATATTAGGTAAAAATCACAACCATCCTGAGTACTCATAGGATGAGGGGTCGCAATCACAGTCATCCGTTTCATCTAGTCCCATATTATTTATTTGATTCTTGTTTATCAAATAAAGGCATTATCTAATGATCAAGTAAAATAAATTGATATAAATGCAAAAAAAGGTATATGGTAGTGATAGCAAGTATAAGTTTTTTTAGATCTTGAACTTTTAATATTAAAATTTTAAATAATAAGTATACCCGAACCTGCACAACCTAACCCGTCTTACCAACTTGGGCTAACCCGAGTCCAACCCAAGCATATAAATCTTTGCTTGGGTTGGGCTTGGGCTGGGCATCTCGGGTTAGAGGTTGGGTTTAGGTTGACCCTCAACCCGACCTAACCTGTCTGAGTTGCAGCCCTAGGTAGAGCCTCCTCCATCCTTCCTCTAGAGCCGCTCCATAATACCAGCCCTCATGGACTCGTCTTTGATCAGATCCCTCTCCTCAGTCAGAGACATGCTCACACATGTACTACTCTCACCTACACCAGAATCCTTCACTTGGGTTTGGGATCAGTCGTCGGGGTGTGTACAAAAATGCAATGTAACCAAGAAATTTCAGCACAATTGTAAGCCAAAAACAATGTGAGAGTATGAAGCTCTTCACATGAGGGCAAGAAAGCCGTTCAAGTGGAGTATCTTGAAGTGATTAGTGATTCCCAACTTATTATTCTGATATTTACCCAATAAAAATCTTATTATTCTGATTATCCAGGAGTGTCGTTACCTTGCCACGAGGTCGCGGTGTAATTTTGCTACCCGATTGATTTGCTGCACTTGCTTATGGTCTAATCGTGATGTGCCACATCGCCCGTTAAAAGGGCACAACAGGAAGACGTGGCACACGACGATTGGGCCATAGGCAAGTGCAACAAATCAATTGGGTAGCAAAAGTGCTCACAAGCCAGCTGGGATCAATATGCATGATTTTAAAAATGTCATCAAATGTGAACAATTCTAGCCTTTGCAATAAAAAGCATTATCATCCGTCTTCGTACATTTGCAGTTGCGTACTTTACTTAACTTTACTACAGAGAAATACAAATATGGCCAAAAATCCCGGATAGAGTTAAAACACATCAGATTTGTTCAATAGAGCTCATCACTGAAGAATAGATTGAAGTCTTTCGCTAGGAAACGACGGTCTTGGTTTCACTAGACCCATCGACATATTGTTTCAGCTCGGTGGAAACCAAATTATTTCCCTCAGGATCCTATGAGTATGTACAGCGCCCTCCTCAAAAGCATGGTTGAGGAGGAATTGTATGACACATCATCTTTGAGGAGGGGAGGTAAATGGAAGTCTCCAGCGATCTTCTCAAAATTCTCTTTTACAATTTAACCCTTGTTAGATACTGTCACACCCCAAAACCCGGGTTGTAAGGGGAGGTCCACAGCGGGTATATTAAGCGGGTGATGGGTGCCGGATAGTTAACCACCCTCAACATTTCAGCTATTAACAATTCAAATCGAATTTCATTTGGACCACACAATCGGCTAGTTAGAATCGGTCAATTTCGGGACAATGACAATCAAATTCATTTGGACCATACGATCGGCACCGTATTGCTGCGATTTACAAGAGCAAAGCCACTCTCGTGTGCACAATTTGACATTGAGGAGGATTTCTCCTCACCAACGTTGAGGAGGAGGTTGAGACGCTTGGGTGGGAGCCACCGGGTGACCCCACCATTGAGGAGTCAGCTGGAATGGATTTTTGACGGATTCTCCTCAATGGTGGTGGGACCGGTATATTTGAGGGGGCCGCTGTGCATGCTCTGAGTAGAAATAGGGAACGAAGAAACTAGGCTAGACAGATGCAACGGCTCGCTCTTGAACAAATACAAGACATCAACTTAGGGATACATCGATGATGAGACAGGACGGAGAGAAATGCTAATACTTAATAGAATTATTTAACTTATCATTTCCAACTCGAAATCAAAAAAAAAAAAATTACAAGATGACATCTTAGAATACCTTTTTGCAGAAATGAAGGCATCCTTAATAGTCTCTGATCTCAAAGTGCTAGGAAGTTCCATTCTCAGCTTTATTCATCAATGGAGGAACTAGGGCTCCGGTGGCCACGGGCCGCCTGACATCACAGCTTCGATTTCCCACGTTTCTCGCGGGCAGTTTGTTAGATTCTTGCAACCTCCAGCTGTAACATACTGCGAGACAAAATCACACGGCATTTACGAGCATGAAGATGAAGGGAAGGATATCATTTAATCAGCAGAAAATTGGGGGGGGTGGTAAGGAAATCAAAACAAGCTTAACAGAAAAGGGTACAGCATATATACTTATAACCCATCTAAAGTTCGGCACTTCTCACATTTCCTTTCCATGGGATAACGCTTATCAGCCTCGATCATCATTATAGGATCCAGAGGGAACATAACTGTTACTGGTTTTTAATTAGTGATTACAAAAGTAACTATTCCAAAACATTGTACAGATCTAAAAAGTTTTATGATCACGGTCAAAGTTACCAAGTCGGAAGTCGGAAGTCGGAAATCGGGACAAAATGGGATAGGGGAGGTCGAAAAAACCGGGGAAAAGTCGGGAACGTCGAGAAAGTCTTGAAAAAAACGGAAAAGTTTTTATAAGATGTGTAAATATGTTCCAACAGATTTTTTGAGCAAGATACGATGGGATTAACATGCGATTAAAATGCAACGGTTGTTGCGGTTAACCGATGACCGACAATGGTAGTGACGGCATGTATGGTGGCCACGATGTTCATGAGTGGTGGGCCAATGCATTGTTCGACTTCGCATCATTTGGATATGAACTAAAATATATAGAAATTGTGCTTACCAAGCACAATCACCAACCAAGTTCCAACTCTTGCGTTTCAAGTCCAACTACATAACCAAACTAGAAATGAGGTGTGCTCTTTCTCTCCCTTCTCACAACTGTAGTGGGTGTCTAGAAACCATAGCACTAGGGCTTTGTCTGATGATGACCAAAGTTTATGTTTGAGAGGATCCGGCATGACTATTAGGGTAGGAGGATGTTCCCCAATTCTAGGAAAGGTGCAACTTTAGATCTTGTTGATTTTACATTCTAGTGAGAATTAGTTTTCTTTTTTTTAATGATTTCATAGAAGAAGATAGATAATCAAATTAACTCAGTTTCTTACATAATTTTATCTCTAATGGCATCTTACATAAAACTTCACAACCTTTAATATCCTTTTAAAAAAAATGTTCGAACAAAATGGTGAAACATCCGTCTTTGTGATTATGGTTCTTTCAGTGGTACTATACACACTAAAATATATAATCACTTTTTAATGCACCCCATATGATCTATATCACTATGAGATTATTACTTCAATAATCCTAATTTGTCATAGACTAGCCGAATAAGGATTTGTAATTGAACATTTTCCTTAAAATACTTTTTTATATGCACTAGATGGTTTTTTTATATTCAGCCCCTCATATCGAATTCACAGCAGATTATCCAATGTGCCATCTAATATCACTATCACACTGTTACTAGACATGATTGTTACAAATCATAGAAAAATCATAATAGGGATATGGAGGGGCACAACCAATTTAGGACCTCATTGATAATCTACTATATTCCTTTACAGAAATCCTGTTTTAGTAAGGCAGTTTTATCTACATCACCTTAAAATCGATGTCCCCTTCCATCGAAGTTTTTGCCTTTTCTACCTTTCACAATTTTGTACCCCAAACATGAATTCTTAGTTCAAATTCTTTCTTCTCTTGTAAACATATATAATACCCTCCGACCCACTTGCGAATTTCAGAAAAGTTCCTAATAGCTCTTCCATTATAGAAACACAACATGATTCAACCGCTCCATCTTCCATTAAAATCATAAAACTTCCCCTCTTTTGATGATTTTCTTTCCTCTCCTTTTCTAACCTATCTTTCTATTCTACGTCATTTTGTCTTTCATCAAACTTCAAAAAGAAAACTTCATCCAGTGGAAAAGACACTACTACTGCTAACAATAGGCTCACTAGTGAATTCCTTTATTAGTGCAAAATGCCTCCGTAACTGCACGCATCCAATCTTGGAAGCCATGACTGAACACACTTTATCACCATTACTGACGAAAGATTGAAAGCAAGGAACATAGCCTCACATAAGTAGCTTCCAACAAGGCTCACCTCCCAAGCTAATTGTGAGCTGATACCCTTGAGGGGAGTGTAAAAGCAATTGATATTAAGGGGCATAATTATCTTCCTTTAGACTGCATATGTAACAGTCTGATCAAACAGAGCACCCCCCCCACCACCACCACCACCACCACCACACACGGCACCCACCAACTACATACATCTATTTGTCCTTCCATCTACCTACTTCCTGGCATTCTAATTCATTTTAGTTGATTAGCATCCCACACACAGTATGTGTAGCAGTTTTCATAAATAATGAGCCACATTTTGACAGCACATGCTTACTTGAAAATGAACGACAATAGAACCCATCCATTAATTACAAAGAAAAGGAAGTTTGAGAAAGATCATACCACATCACTTTCAATTCAAACACCACCAACCACATACATCTATTGGTCCTTCCATCTACCTACTTTCTAGTATTCTAATTCATTTTAGTTGACTAGCATCCCACACATAGTATGTGTAGCAGTTTTCATAAATAATGAGCCACATTTTGACAGCACATGCTGACTTGAAAATGATTGACATTAGAGCCCATCCATTAATTACAAAGAAAAGGAAGTTTGAGAAAGATCATACCACATCACTTTCAATTCGAACACCACCAAAGTTCATGTAACTGTCAAGTTTTCCACGGTGAAAGAACTTAGCCATGGTTGAATCTTCCATGGCTGGAATTAGCAGAGCATCAATGAAATAGCATCCTGGCTCCACTGTTATTACCTAAAATGCACATTACATAATTTCACTATGTTGTCCATTAACATTTTTTATACATGATTTAACAAAGCAGGTACATGCAGAAGGGAACAAAAGATGAACACCATGAGCTGAAAAAAATAGCATGTCTTTAAGTTATCAGATACAACATGAACAACATTATGCTGATTACTGATATCAAAAGACTATTATCTGCAGACCGAAGTCTTCAAACAAACACAATCATCTACCAAATTCTTACAAAGTCATGAGCAATCATAAGAGGAATAACGGTAACCAAGAAAAAAATTAACAATTAATGATTGCAAAGGTTTAAGTCATATACAAACAAATACATACAGAGTTTTCTTACTGCAAATTCCGAGGATTGTCTCTCATGGCCATTTGGCTTATATATTGTCCTTAGAGATGAAAATAACCTCCTATAGCAAATCCTAATATCTTCCCTCGTCACCTATGGACTCTTTCCAAGTCTGAGGGACCTTGAGGATATCTTTGAGGTTGCATGAGACTTAATCCGTGTAATCAGAGGGGCAGATATCCTTACCTGTGAACTTGCCTTCTCTGTCTCATGCCAAGTCCCTCAATGCATATAGATTGTCAGGGCCATGGGTTCAACACCAATTCATATAGGGTTCATGTCAGATTGAAAGTTGGTCATAAGTCATCCTCAGAATTTGATAATCATAAAAGACCACATATGACATAAGAGTTGTTGATTGAACTCATCGATGCAAAACCTACCATGACAGCATCTTCTATAGTTCCTTAGATACCTAGCTGGCCACATCCACCCAAGCACCTTTACTCATCCATGATGCAGGACAATCTATAGAGGGAGACTACGATGCTATGAGATGCAAGCATGTTATGGTCGAACACCCTGAAATCTATATGCGATGATGCAACACGGTTATTCCTAAAGCCAATGCAACTAATATGATGATTTGGAAGATAATGGATTGCCGAAATTTAACTATAATAAATAACACAATGAAAATTATGAATCCAACGACATATATTCAACACAACTTTCCAAATATTCAATAGGAAAGTAGATCAAGAATCAAAATTAAAGAACTTCCTTCGAAGAACCTCGGATGGATGGATTGGTTGGATGCTTGTCGCAATGATCCACCAAGCTCCTCGTCGCACTTCGTGCCGTGCCCGGGGAATTTGCAACACGAATTTGTTGTCATATCAAACATGGGTCAACTCTGAAGCCTCCTCGTGCAGTGCAGATTCCAATCGTAGTAGTGGTAATTTTGGGGTTTAATCTAGTTGCGAGTGTCAAATGGTGATGAAATTTGGAGGGATTATATGTCTAAGGGTTGTGAAGTTATGGTTCAAATTTTGTCATGTTCGGATAAGGGAATCTAGGGTTCCTAGGGTTTTTCCAAAATCTGGATTGTGCGTCCAGATTTGAAGTTTGGCTTCAATTGGGGTTCAATTCGAGCATAGGAATTGAGGCTTTTGATATTGCAAGATAATGGGGTGGTAGGGAAAACTATAGGATCAAATTCCGTGGAATTCGAAGATGGTTTGAGGGGTTTGCGATGGTCTTTAGGTTTCATCTGGAAGGTTTCTAGTTTTCGGGTGAAGGTTAGCGATGGTTTGAGGAACATGTTGATTGTGGATGATGGGTAATGGCTTGGCGAGATTAGGGTTAATGGATTCAAAGTGGACAGACAGAAGATTGTCGAAGATGACGATATGGAGATCTCGCACCCCACGAACAGCAAACGGCTAGGGTTTCGCTGTTGTCGCCCCTTTCCTCTCACTCGGAGTCGCAGAAGAAGCACGGGTGGGTGGGGTGGGGGTTTTAAGATTTGGCTTGGGTTTGGATTTGGTTTTAGTTGAATCCAAACCCAAACCAACCAAACCCAAACCCGATATTAATAACCATAAGTTACACTTCTGTACAATACCGGTTTTTAAAAAAAAACTGAATTCGAACCTGACCAGAGTTTAAACCTGCAGCCCGCTAAGCCGTATCCCTCCCGTATCACTCCGTATCTGAGACGTATCCGTTGGTTTTTTAGATTTTTTAAATATAGAATGTGTTCCGGCCGTATCGGGCACGTATCCAGGCCATATTCGTGTCCGATATGTATCCGGTACGGGTACTTCTTGCCTGTAGGAGTATCTGTACTTCCTAGCTTATTCTCTTATATAACATATATATATATATATATATATATATATATATATATATATATATATATATATATATATGCTATACAAGGATTATAAGTTATGGCATCATATCTCTAGTAAGTATATAATTATAGTGTCGTGTATAGTTCACAAGAGGAGAAAAAGGTGTCCTAAGAGGGATCCCCAAATCATCTTTTTAAAATGATAGCAATTTATATTTGGGTTGGGTTGGGGATTATGTTCTCCATAATGACAAGTACCTTCGGCTTCAACCAGCTAATACACCTTCACGTCCTGATACCTCAACATGCTATCCTTGTTTATATACCATCACTCCAAATGCTCCCTTAATGATAAAATCATGGGCTTGATAATATAAAACTAAGGATGATTTTACTAACCATGCCTTCTTGCAGTTCTCTTATTGTTCGCAAGGCGTTTAACCCTGGCTCTTTTGGCCTCTCCATTCCCTGCAATTAAGATTAATATTGTCATCAGCAGGAAAAGATACAAATAACCAGCTAGGAGGCTAGGAGAGAGCACTATTAGAAAATTACCTTAGCATAGCCTCCTGGATCATGGGTGTCAATCCCAAGAAAGTGTCCAAGGCCATGGGGCATGAAAATAGCACCTAATCTTCTACTCATCATATCATCAATATCACTGAAACATATTGCAAAGAAAATAAATTATACTCAAAACACTTTCTAGCAAGCTCAATAATCAAGCTCCACACTACATACCCCAGAATAATTCCCTCTGCCTCCAGTGACTCGAGGATGGTCTTTTCCGCTAATCTGAAACATAATATAATAACAGTTAAACCATTAGGATTTAACGTCAATAAATGCAACCATGATATTTGAAACACATCTAAATTAGGATTTATACTAGTATGGTTATAGAGATCATCACAAGGGCAGAAGCATTCAATGGGTGTTCGAAGTGCTTTTACAAATTTATTAATTTCCCATAATGTATATAGGAAACATAAGTTGGCATCGTATGTTCAGATATGCTCTTTAAAATGACGAAAAAACATGTTGAGGACAAAATCAACTACTCTTAGGCTAACGGTTATGGATGCATATATATAGATCAAAAGTACAAGGATGAAGTCATACTTCATCTGATTTTAAATAACGACATCTAAAGGGAAATAAGAGAGATTATTACAAGAGAAGCAATTAAACAAAGGGAAATTATGATTTCATTAAGTAAAAAACAATATAGGATTTTTTGCAAGTTGACTCCTACAAACTAGTCAAATTCCAAATTAACCCCTGGCAACCTTATATTAGCATATAAAGTTGTAAATATTCACCCCTCCGATACTATCCATCAACAGAAAGTGATTTAAACATAGTGAGCTTCTAACCTGAGGTCCAAATGAACATTTTACCTATGATCAGACATAGTACGTCCGACCCGCTGAATAATCTCTCTCTTCCTAGAGCTGTACAAGAGATGGGGTCACCCAAGGTGAACATACCCCAAGAAAGGATTTGTCTAACCTATACAAGGCTAAGTATATACACACTCTAACAAAAATGACCCAAAATATATACATTTACAGACACATCATAATGACGGTACCACACATCTAAAGGATGCATAAGCCTGCACACATTAAATCCATCTATAGGAGTCACATATAAATATATGTATGCCAAATAACATTGCAATAAATATCTCTAAGAGAAGTCACATGGCCAATAAGGCTAGAGAAAGCAAGGAGAATCACCACATTGACATCTGTAATAACTTTCTCAAAAGCCAGAAGGACCCATGATAAAGGACCACTAAACTTCACCACGATAAAGGATTATCAAGCTCAAAAGACATTGATTATGTGTTTCCAAACTTCCATCCAATTAGCTTTCAGTATTACGTAATCAATTATTATTTGCAATAAATATTGGTCCAATCATTTGATTATATTGATGATATTTTAACTCAGTTGCATGGTCTGACAGTTATTGAGAGATAATGTATGGATACAGATAGATAGGCTATCACAATTAAATGATACAGGAATGGTACATGAAGACAAGCATAGATAAAATTATTCATTGATCCTTGCAACATTTTTTCCAGCAACTAAGTCACTATTCACTAAGAAAATAGGAGAATAGCAACCATAGAAAGAACTTCAATCAAGGAAAAGCTAAAGATGGGAACTGATTCTTAACATATTCTCATTATCCATCCTTACTTGTGCATGTCAATCCAATTCACTCCAGGTCGCATTGAAGATATAACAGCATTGTGAGCCTTAAGTACGGCCTGCAGGCAAAGTGAATGCACGTTTCAAATGGAAGCAACGAGTCTTAAAATGAAGATATTGATCAGTTCATTCAACAATATAAATACTAAATAGCATAAAGCAACCAATCATTTCCAAGGTTACTTAGGAGTTAGCTCCTTGGGATAGGAAACAAGGGAAAGCTAAAAAGCATAACTATTATAAAAGGAATACAAATGGTTAAAATACTTACATTGTAGACAATAATTTGATCATTGGTGAATTTGCCATTGACCTGAGAACCATCAAGTAAGCTTCAAATGAAAGATGTCTATAAAATAGAATGTTGTACAGCTCATAACATACCCACACAATCGAAAGTCTTCAATTCGTTTGACTTTCAGAACAACAAAATTCCAAAGAGGTTTAGAAATTTTGCAACTAACCATCCATTACACATCAACTTGTGGAATCAAGAGGTTTGTTAAGAATGCCATTTTTCAGGGAGAAGAGCACAGAGAACCTTAAAACAGGTAAGATTCCGAGGAATAAGACAAACATTAATCCAAATACACTAATATAAGGAGAAGAATTAGCCAATGTCAGAGGCACCTAGTAAAAGCACCCAACAAACATGTGTAGTTGAATAAATACACTTCCATCAATAGCAAGGACAAGGGAGAAGAATACCATACTATTAAAGGTCGGCAACATTCACTTACCAAAGTGAGTGGGAATATCAACAGATTTACATCTCAGACTTTTTGGTTCAAACAAGGTCTGAAGCATCATCACATCATACGGTCATACCAATACAAGTCAAAGAATGGCACAGTCTCGTGCAAAGTACCAACAAGCACATGCATGAGAATGATACAGAAGCCTGTCAGTAGATAGTCTAAAATGTTCGTAGAAATCAAGTTCCCTCTAACCTTTGCTAACATACATTATATAAAAAAATAACAAGTCTTATACATGAATCTGTTCAATGTATTGAAACATGATACATGTGGAATATCTCGAATATGCATGTAGGTGAACATAGATACCAATGAAACAAACCAATGCACCACATTACAAATGTAATCAATAACCTAATATCAATGAACAATATATGATTTCAAATATACAATTGAAACAATCAACTTTAAGGATCAAATATTCAACTACAAACTAATATAATATGAAATACAAATAGAAAGACAAACTAAGATATTCCAATCAACAAATGACTGAACTCACCAACAGTTGGAGCATATTCTCCATAGTATCTAATAATCATTATTTTAAAAGTGACTTTAGATGATTGGAATATCTTGAATGTGCATGTAGGTGCAGATAGATGCCAATGAAACTAATCAATGCGCCATCTTACAACTGTAATCAATAACCACATCAAATGACTGAACACACTAACATTTGGGCTTTCATCGCTTTGGCACCGGAGGGACTATTGATTCCAAAGTTGATGACCACATGAAGGGGGTTTTAACAAAGGGGGTTCCTGAGTTAAAGGACCTGATGAGAGGTAAAACATGGTAGACAAAAAATCCTTGTTAAGAGGTTTCAGTGATGAAGAACGCCACTCACTAGAGTGATCTGATCCTCCTATAGAAAAGTCTCGAAGATGTTTTCTATATGTCCACCTAAGTGGAAGTGGTTAGAGATGTACATAGGCCCTTGCTATAGCTTCTTGAGGGGCTCTCTGCTTTTGCCTATATTGAAAAAAGGGCCCACAAGCTTGGTTCAGAGAGTACGAACCTCTGCAAATTAGCCTTTTAGGCTCCTAACTTTAACCAGAAGCCTCCAATGGCTTTTGTTAAGTAATTGGGCATGCGACCTAACTAGAGGTGGAAAGAAATAATGCAATCGTCTTCTGGAATGCACTATCCGATGGAGCGTTTAATGAATACAAGAACTTAGTACTCCTAGTACAAGAAAGACATGTGGCACTTAAAAGAGTGTGGTGGTCACCTTAGCAAGGGGCACTTTGCCTCCTTTAATGTCGATTTGAAAATAGAAATACAATTGGCACACTATGGGCCACATCAGTGTCATCAAGTACAAGGTTAGGTCCAATAATGACACATCGCAAAGTTAATACTTTCATCTGTCACTTATTCTTGAAATTTCAATGCAATAGAAAGCCCAAATTTTAATGACGCATGTCAAACATGCCAGCTTGTCATGTATACACAAATAAATTCTGGGGAGCACTCAAATGGACACTAGAAATGCTTCCGGTAAGGAACGCATGGAAAGCCTTTCCAAATTCCAAGACGGTTTGTGCTTCTGCACAATCAAATAATAGAGGTAGGTAACTTAGTCGAGCTCCAATTCATGTTTTTTCACAAATCGTAAAGATTAAAGTTGGATATCTTGAGTCAGACTCTGATTCATGCTTTTGTACGGATTGTAAATAACAGAAGGGCAACTAGTATAATTGTCCACGGCAGATCAATAAGAAAAGCGGCCCAAGTTAGTCGGGTCTCTTTCGAGCTGGTTTGAGATATAATGCCACTTTATTGAGTAAAATCGGTTCTTAGGATACCGATCATCGTTTTCAGTTTTAACTTTTAAAGTTCTTCAATAACGCGTCCTCAAATTCAGAGCTCCCTTTCGCTCAGAAATGGATCTCATTCCGGCTCAGTTCTTGATGGGTCCCAATCAAATTACGGATCCCTTCAGCATGTAGGAACATGATGTGATTGAGTGCTAAGGTGGAGTATCAACCATAATCGGCATTGTAGTTATTGGCAAACTTGTTTCCTCATACCAAATTCCACTTCATATTTCACACATTGGTTTCTCCTCCGGTAAAACTGTGGATCAAAATCTGACTGAATTAATTGCTTCTCGCTTCGTTTTCGTTTTTTTTTTTCCAAAATTGATACCTATTCTGATTGTGGTTGGCATTGCTTCAGAATATCATCAAGTTTTGGCAGGTATTTATTGGCATGGGAATTACCATAGCAACATTGCCACATTTAACCCCCCATCCCACCACCACCCTCTAAAAAAAGATAGCATCCACCACACTTTCCATCAGAGTACTAACCCAATACGATGACAATCCACTTTTCTACAAGAGATTTTATCATTTTCGTGGATGTTATTGACATCCCATGATACTGTCCTTACATCAATTATCATGAAACAGTACTCAATCACTCATTTGGTATTTCCCTCAACATTAAAGATCTTATTTAGTAAGCAAATTGACCAAATAAACCACAATTATTGGCATGTGTTTTCATACTACTATTGATGTTTCATGGAATCTAATAGCTAACTATTTTGCGACATGTAAATCCAAATTTAACAACAATCTACGGGCATTTTCCATCGATGTAGTTCTTCCAAGTCTAATCCTCTACTAGAGTTGATGCATGCACAAGCATCTAATATAAAAGCAGACGGTCTATATTAATTTGGTAGCCATTTGTGAAAAAGAGGTTGAACCTAAGAAATAATGTGTAAAAGATAGAATATGAGAATTGTACCCGCGATGTATAAGAATGAACCTACGACAAGCATCCAAAAAAAAGCCAAGAAGGACAAAACAAAATTTGAATGGAGATGATATCAGCATGCAATGAGTCAATGACAAACGTGATTGGTACAAATTTAGTATAAAGGAAAAGCATAGTACAACGATAAATATGATTATATATGCCGCCTGGGTCACGTAAGTGACGTAACCCTGAGCTCACTATCACACAACATGTATCAATGGTTGTCTTAAAACGAGATAGAAGAAAAAAACATATTAACTTACAGGGAATGAACATGTTATATCTGAACCATAAAAATGATACTCAGCACCCATGTCCAACAATGCCATGTCACCATCCTTTAGGGTCTGCAAACAAAAAATGCTAATTATTAAAAAGGTAAGAGCTCAACTGTCAACAGAAATAGCAGTAGGACCCATTAATTTTTCCAATAAATGAAGCTTTTTTTACTGCTCTATTTCATTTTAACATGATATCCAGTAAATCAATCTGTCTGTTAAAGGGGGAAAAAGTTGACGTGGAAAGATTATCTGCTCAGTGCTAAGTTATGTTTGTCAAAGTTCTCCCCTAATATTTCGAGACGTATCAAAAAGACCGAATGCACAATTTCATGGATGAAAACATAATTAATTATAACACAATTTCATAGGTATATATATATATATATATATATATATATATATATATATATATATATATATATATATATATATATGTGTGTGTGTGTGTGTGTGTGTGTGTGTGTGTGTGTGTGTGCGTGCCTGTATGTTTGCACAAATACATGTATGGATGCGCCAAAATCGGATCCCCACTTTGCATAAATATGAAGAATGAGACAATACTTATAGTACTATACTAATAAGTGGTGAACAATACAGAGGTTTTCTATGATATTTCAAACCTAGGAGTTTGCTTCCGAAGCTAGATTTTCAGATTAAAGGCAAAATTTGCTAAAGAGAACCGGTGATCTTTTTCTTTTTCATTGAAGTATTCGCAGGACCTTGAGATAACATGGATGAAAAAGAAGTACCAGCAATAGGATCTTATAGGGACCTAATTCCCATACTTCTAGCAGAGCAAGTGTCGGAAATGGCGCAGTCTAGTTTATCTTAAATAGGTGTCCAAAACGCATTCAAGTTAGTTAGAATGCACGAGAATAAGAACATTTAACCACCCTAGTATCAAAACTGATGCCACTGAAGACGTTCACAAGTCATTGTATCTCTAATAATTGTTTAAATTATAGTTGCAAGAAGCAAGACTAGGAACAGGAGTCGGATATTAGAGCTGGGAAGCAATGGTCCTAGTAAGCATAAATGAACATATTGCTGTCCTTTACAAGGACTAAAAGTTTCCATATTCAAATGAGCTAAGTTGAAAAGGAAAAAAATTAGTAAGCAATACAACAGATTTAGAGATGATTTCAAAAGCTAGAAACCTTGACGCATCTGCTACCAGGGGCAAGAATAGGGGAAAGAAGCAACTCTTAAATGACGAGGCAACCAAAACAGAAGCCTCCTGAAACAAAGAAACCTTTAAATCCAAAAAGAGATTTCATATCCAAGTGGAAGTAACCCCGGGTCACCTTATGGGCAAAGATTCTCTAGTGACCATCATGTCAGAAATTAAATCTTAATTTTAACTTAAAACTCGATGATATACTAGGATGTGAAATAACACATTGTACCATATCAAAAAAAATACATCAGAAAGAAAACCTAATGCAAGAGGCAACTAGAAAGATATGAAAAGAAAATAATTGGATCGTGACAGCATCAGACTAAATTCATGAAAAAAAGCATATCAGATCAAGTTAATAAACATACCCGATCATTTGGAGCAGCTGCATGACCATAGTGTAGAACAGAACTGTAAGACAAGACCCATTATTAAACATAACCATGATGTGTAAGAAATGTTAATTATCAAACAAAAGATATCGAATTCAGAAGATTGATGCATAATTTCCATGGATATGGTTGACGCAGACTAATATGGAAACACGTGTCTGGCAAGGCAAAACAACAATTTCCTGATCCAGCAACACGGAAGGTAATATTCAACAAACATGTGTGCTTGCATAGATCTATTAAATGCAGGCATGTTTTCATGCATTTTTTTTACCAAACTGATAAGTTGTGTTATGCTTCACACCACATTTTCATATCATGTTCAAGGGAAAAAAAATAGTATAGACATCTATTTGTCGCAAATAAATTTATTGGCTCGAGTAATGTGAGAAAATTAAGATCAACATCATCACCATGATTTTAACTCAGCATTATTTATAATTAAGGAAAATATTTGATCGTTCAATTGAAAATCCTTTTAGCAATATCATTTTCTTGACTCAAAATACAAGTTCGGCACTGCATCATGGGCACGTGCCAAACAGATCATAGTTTTTCGCAAGGGGAATGTGACAATGATTTTTGTTTGGTGAAAGTTAAGAAATTGTACTCAAAATCGTGTTGATTGACATACAAGAATGTTGGTATTTGGAGCATGATACTTCATAAAAACCATGTGCCATGCTTAGACTAGGACCACCAAACAAAAGTTCTGATAATTTAAAAAAAAAATCTATTTTGTGTGTGTGGATGGGTGGGTGGGGGTGTGTGTGTGTGTGTGTGTTGGGGGGGGGGGAGATAATAAGAAGTTGAGTCACCCCCAGCAGATAATACACACCACATTAAAAATTTACAAAGACTTGTAAACCCTTTCATCCAGGTATCCAACTACTACCCATGAAACCCACATAGATCCCATTTTCTTACATAATAAACAAACCATCACCACAGACGTCAAGCCTTGTCCCAATTATTTGGGTCAGCTTTATGAATCCTTCTTTGTCAATCATTTCTACCGAGGAGTTCACAGTATAAATAGTACAAACAAAATAGCAGATGATTGCTATATGTTAATGTGAATTTTAAGACTGTGACCTAAACATGCAAATAGGTTCACCTTAAACAGCTCTTTGAACTCCACCCATTGTTATGGAACTGTTCACAGAATTAACGCAATTTCAAGAAACCTTGAAAACTGTGAAAGCTGACTGTGTATTCTAATTAGATACAGATAATAGCGTTACTATGTTAACGAAACATTACAAGAAGAGTAGATATTTTGTGTGTTCACTAGAAAGAATCTTATGCCTTTAAGCCAGTTAACTCCTCATTAGACATGCAAGCCCTCAATAAGACCAACAACACCAGCTACAAGGGCTACCATGACTTTCAGGAAGAATGAATGATAACGTAAAGACAAGACTTTCCTCACAAGTTTAACAATGTGACACGTGAAGTAAAATGATCCACAAATGCAACTCTCACCTGTTTTCACCAGTAGCACATATACAGGTATATGAGCAATGCCTGCAACCACCATACATGTAAATGTGATGAAGGAAGATGCTTTCCAATTGATATTCTTTCATGCCTGCTCTAATTTTTCTCATAACCTAATCAAAGCATATGTGATGGATCAGAACATCAGCCAAGCATCAAAATATTTATTTTGTTGGAGCAGCTGAAAGTAAATTCACAAAAACATTCATCTTTAAAGAGATATACAGTTGTAAATATAGACATAGGACCAAAGAATTTACTAGATAGCTATTGAGTATGAATGAATGACACGGGTGTTGAGTGTCTACATGAACACGGGAGTCGGACACAACAACATCATAAAATATGGATACGGAGACACGGATATATATATATATATATATATATATATATATATATATATATATATATATATATATATATATATATATATATATATATATATAGAGAGAGAGAGAGAGAGAGGAAACGGGAAATGAGCGGCCAACCTATTTTGGCGAAATGGGTAGCCACCCATTTGAAGCCCTTTAGAATGTGCTGATTTTTTGTGAGCATAAGAACCTTATATTAGATAGAACGCCCACAAAAAATCAGCACATTCTAGGGCTCCTAGGGGCATCAAATGTTAGAAGTTTTACCGAACGTCCGTTGTAACCATTAATCTGAAATATAACATTTGATGCCCCTAAAAGTTTTAGACTGTGCTGAATTTTTATGAGTGTGCTATCTAAGGTAAAATGCTTATGCTCACAAAAAATCAGAACTTTCTAAGACTCCTACGGGTGTCAAATTGATGGCTGTCCATTTCGTCAAAATAGGTCGCCAGCCTATACTCTCTCTCTCTCTCTCTCTCTCTCTCTCTCTCTCTCTCTCTCTCTATATATATATATATATATATATATATATATATACCAACAAAATTATGATATTTATATAAATTGAAAATTACTACTCCTTATGAATTTGATTCCTACACTGTCTACTATTTCCCTCTGTTCACTTGATTGAAGAAGGGAGAGACTCACAACATTCGGTTTAATAACATAGAGCGATGGTATAATGCCGGGGCTCAATTAGAGGTATCCCCCATATCATAGGTTAAGGCCTATGATGTTCAAGAAAAAAGAAATTCTTTGTACTCATAATACCATAACCATAATCATCAAGCCACGTCCCATGACTCCCATCTACTTGGGACCGGCTTTATGAATCCTTCTTCGCCGTTCTTTTCTATTTAGGGCTATAGTTGTTAATGGAAGTTTATACTCACAATTCATAACAAAATTTTAGCTATATGAAACATTGCCCTGCCTATCGTTTCAATTAAGTTAGTCCCATGATTGAATATTCAAATCGGAAACAACTCCAAACGAAGATGGGAATGAGATTCTGGCAGCAACAACTAAACGTCAGACCAATCTGTTCCATAAGTGTTTTCCCAATTAAGAACAGACTAATGTTCTCTTTCACAGGCCCAATAAAATTTTAGTCTAGACCAAGTATAATTATGTCTCATTTGAAAAGTTAAAGGGAGCTTACCTTTTAACGGATGTTGCACAAGACCAAATGCCATTGATTACTTCCTTAAGGTAACTGGATGCTCAAAATTAGATTTATCTTTTTAGTTTATGTTTCCATTACAAGAACATATAACATGTTTCCTGCATCGTTTACATTACACATGTTGGAATTATTGAATCCTGGATTGCAAATGCTGCCCATATAACATAAATAATTCCAACAGATTGCACTGGACTGACATATTTATATTCACTTGTTTTAGTCCTCCAGATTAGCCCTTTTAGCAAGCAAACCCCACACACCAGTCAATCCTTAAACCCAATGGTATACATGCAAGACCCTCCCCCCCTAGCTGGAAGTGGAGAAACGGTAACCAAACAATTGTTAGAGATCTATCTGATCCATAATAATATCAATCTGAAGTAAAGACTTGTTAGTGCCCTTTGAACCCCCCATTTATATATACACCCTGGTCAGACATGAAGCTTTTGGCTTCAAAGATGTCTGTGTTCCGAGTAATTTAGTTAAAGCCACCAAACCCACCATCCACCAAAAATAGAGGAATTAACCAAAAATATTTTGGATGCATCTCGACACCAAATCATATATCCTTGTTACTAGTCATATGGTGAGCACCTTCCTGGGCGTTTAGTGCATAGTGAATGCTGCATGCAGAGAAAACTCACAATTACTATAATAAAACATTAATTTGACTGGAAAAATGCACATATGAATGGTTATGAAAAAGGCGGAAGCAAATATGATTACCAGTTCGGAAGGAGATATACAGGGTACATGCCAAAATATAAAAGAGGGTCAAAACTGTTGCTTGGAAAACAGAAACTGAAAGGATGCAAATGCACACATTATCAACTACTGAGACAAACAGAATAGTATATGAAAATGACATAGTAATTAATATATAACATGCACACCCAAAATGCAGAACAATGACATACATTTAACGCCAACCACCAGTAAATCATACATACAATTAGTCAAAGAGGAATGAGAAGCACTGAATAGATTGCACTTCATTACGACACCAGTATGCTGCAAAATGGAGGTATATAAAGCAAAAGGAAGATATTTAGGTGCATTGAGTGGACAATCTGAGCAGGCTCATATTGGCAGTAAAGAGTAGCAAGGTGAAAGAGTGCATATTATCCAGTAATGGCTACCTGTATGAGCGACACATGGTCACCCCCTAAGAAAACCTAAGCAGTTAAAAGGAAGACCGCCACGTCTTAGTAAGAGAGGTGTGTGCTGGGTTTTGGGGGGGTTATCCAGAGAAGAGGAGAGGACATGGGGGCACTCTTCCAGTGGGAGCTCTTCTCTCAAGGTCTCACTCCGTCTTGGACTTTGGGCCATCCAGTACCTAGTGGTCGGTGGCCTCTGCTCTGACCCCATCAGCGCTTATAGCTCCAGTAGGCGACCTCGCTTAGATCCGTCCTCTCTGGCGATCCATAGCCCCCCATCGACCCTCATGTTGGACCCTCTACGCGCTGCGCCTAATCGATGAGTGGTGAGCCCTCCTCCTCAGTGACACAACCATCGACGGAGCCCCACCTTGTTGTCTGTTGCAAGTTTTGCAGCAACCACTATCACCGATGGTGTCCCCTACTAGTGGGCTATCACAGCAGCTCCTCTTGTTCTCCTTTATAGCAAGTACCACCATCGTCGACACATCCTCCTGCTTGTCCTCTGCAGCAACCATCACTATTGTGGCTCCCTCCACCTCAGATTCCCAACATTTGCGGTCATCGCAGCGCCAGTAGCACCCCGATGTCTCCTCTTTACAGTTGTGGTGGCCACCATGGGTTTTAAACTTCCGTTTCATGTCTGATTACATGAATTGTTTGAAGAAAACACACACCAAACACTTAGTAAACTTGCATGGACCACGATACCCAAGGTGGAATACTAGTAAACTGAAAAATCAGGTAGATTTCGGTGAAATCCAGTGAAATTTGGAAGTTTCGGGAGAAGTCTGGGCAAAATGGGGAGACTTCGATCGAAATAGGGATGCCTCAGTCGAAATCAGCAAGCATTTAAAGGCTCCAGTCTCACCGAAAGCAACCCACTTGTTTCACTAAATTTGAGGGCTGGTATTTGTCGAAATCTCTGAAATGCCAACGATGAAACATCGGTGAGAGGGGGGAGGGGGGGTTTGTCCCTTCCAATGACCCGAATGGACTTAAGTTAGAAGCTTGGGGGGAGCACCACCTTGGTGTTGGAATGAACATGCAGAGCCTTATAGCTTATAGACGAGCTGTCACTACAAGATCAGCATGTCGAAGTCTCCAGTGCTCGTTGACCCTCTGATACTCTAATGGTTTATAGGTTGTGTTGAAGCAATGAAGGCTGAACTTTTAAACATGGCGGGTCACCGTCATCGTTTTTTTTTTTTTGAAGGAAACCGTCGTTGTTGATGCTCCTGATGATATTCCAACTCCATTCGCAATTCCACCTCCGTCAGGGGCTTTGGAGGAGCACACTCGCACCTGGTATTGATGCTTGCGGTTGTGTCTTGTTTCAACTATATAGCCTGTACTTGGGCTCCCGATCCCGTGTGGACTTTCGAACCGACCCTCTCCTACAAGAGCAGGTGCGTCACTATTAATCCTTAGCTAGACCTAGTACGTACCATCTAGGTTTACACACACACACACACACACACACACACACACACACACACACACACAGATTAGGGTGCAATCCACTAAAAACACACCTAAAAATGCACCTTTTGTTACAGGGTGTAATACATATGTTACCATATTTGTTACACTTATTGCATTCAAATGTTACAGTTATTTTTCCAGATTTCTGTTTTGTTAAAACGTGCACAAAAATATGTTAAAAATAATTAAAATATTAGAATATGATATGATAACATATGTAACACATATGATAACATATATTATATTATGTTAACAATTATACAAAAACAATTGGTTAAAACTTGTACAAAAATCTATAAATAACAAACTAAAACATTTGAAAGGAATGGGGTGTAACATATATAGTGAATATGATAATATATGTATTACACTATGTTAACATTATAAAGGTGTGTTTTTAGGGTGAGTTTTTAGTGGATCGCATACTCTCTCTCTCTCTCTCTCTCTCTCTCTCTATATATATATATATATATATATATATATATATATATATATATATATATATATATATATATATATATATATATATATATATATATATATGGGTCAGGATCGGATGACCCAGCAAATTTTGACCCAGCAAATAACCCAGCACCCTTTGATGCACCTAGAAGTTTTAGAATTTGATGAAAATTGGTAGGCATGTTGTCTATAGTATGTTGATCATCCTCACAAAAAATCAGCCCATTCTAAAACCTCTAGGTTCATCAAATGCGCTCTTCAAATCAACGGTTAAAATTGACAGTCAAAAACCGTTGATTTGAAATCAGCATTTGATGCACCTAGAGGTTTTAGAATGGGCTGATTTTTTGTGAGGATGATCAACATACCATAGAGAGCATGCCTACCAATTTTCATCAAATTCTAAAACCTCTAGGTTCATCAAAGGGTGCTGGGTTATTGCTGGGTCAAAATTTGCTGGGTCATCCGATCCCGACCCTATATATATATATATATATATATATATATATATATATATATATATATATATATATGGGGAGGGATACTCTTACTCATGGCCTCTTACTCATATAGTTACCTATGATCCGGGGCGTCCATTAGATCCCGACATACGGTTCGGATTAGATGGGGAGTTAAAGCAATGGTGTCTGCATTAAATGCGGGCTTTTAATATGGGCATTTAATGTGGACACCATTGCTTTAACTCCCCATCTAATCTGAACCGTACGTCGGGATCTAATGGACGGCCCGGATCATAGGTCTATATGAGTAAGAGGCCATTAGTAAGAGTATCCCTCCCCTATATATATATATATATATATATGGTTGTTACGTTGAGCTGTGAACTGTCGGGGGAGAAAATGAGCTGCGATTGATTTGCCCACCCTAGAAGTTTTGAATTTTGATGAAATTTGGTGAGAGTGTTGTCTAGGGTAAGATGTTCATTGGTGGGGACAACGGTGCTAGGCCGCCGACGACACGTGTCTACAGTCGACGCCGACAGAAGACAGCCCAGCAGCTTCAGATCTGGTTCGAGTAGCTATGGATTAGCCCACCATGAGATGGGCTCGTGGACCAACAGTATTTTATTTTGCTGTTTATTTATTTAATTTCGGATGGATAAAAAACGCTGTTAATTCTGATTAGTTCAGTTAGGATTGTGATTTCGTTTGTTAGGGGATTGGTTATTTCATGTAAGGCTATATAAAGCCCAAAAGATGTTATTCTAATTAGTTGATGAATGAATAAAAATGGGATTTTCGGATTATTCCGGATTACTTTTCTGCGAAGGAGAAGGGGTGGGAAGCCCGCCGGCGTGAAGTCGGAAGTTCACCGGTGCAAAGCCGGTGAACCCCACAACCCATTTCCATCATCCCACAGTCTCCATCGTTTCCACCATCATCAACATCCCAACATCTCCCACTACATCCATTACAGAATCACAAAAGAGAGAGAGAAGAGAGAGGACACTCGATCACCGGAGATCGGCTTGATCCGCGGCCTCCCGGCCCCGATCCGGCGCCTCCCAGCCTCGATCTGCGACTCCGACCGCTTCCCAGCCCCGACCCGCGACTCCGACCGCTCCCCGGTCCCGATCCCGACGCCGCCGACCCCGCTACCGACGCCGCTGACCCGATCCAGCGCCCCAAGACCTCCCGGTCCCGGACCCAACGCCGCCCGACCCTGCCCGCTCGACGTCGCATCCCCACCGATCCGCGCCACAACCTCCTGCCCCTTTTGTCGCACCACTCTATGGTCTGGTTTTCGTCACTGTAACCCGAGAGGAAGGACCCGTGCTCTTTTCTGTGATAAAGTCAAGACACACATTCTTAAGATCTGTGACAGCGAATGACCAGCCACTTTATTTGGTTTGATACAACCACAGCAGAAGAGACAATATAACATCATTGGCTTGGTCCACCAACTTTTTCATTTAAAAAAATCAAAGGACATCCTTTGGTGCTGATTTGCTCTCATCTGGAGATCGTGGAGCATGTGTTTTCTGGATTGAAAAGCCGGCTTCGTCATCCCTTGTACTGCAGAAGTGTTCATTGCATTGCAACCGCAACCCATCAACCCGCTGTATGCGCAGGAAAAAGATACGGGTCTTTATTGCGAACACACGAGATTACAAGAGTGGCCGGGACCCGGAGGCTCGGGTGTGACGAGTCTGGGTGCGGCGAGTGTTGATCAGGAGATTGTGGGAGAGATCCTCTGGAGGGTCCCTTTGATCCGCGTCTCCACGTGGTGTTCGTGCGAGAGCTCTGAAGGGGTCGCCCAGGACAAAGGTCTTTACAGGGTGAGGGTTTTTGCGAGGCTAAGGAGTATCCGCCATTGCTTTGTCCCTTCCGTGCTTCGCACTTTCTCGGCTAGGGGTTTTTTTTGGCTTCATTCCTCGGTCTTCGTGTCTTCCTCAATCCTTGCTTGACCTCGGCGTCCTTGATCGTCGGTTTGCGGCGTCGATCGTGCTTTTGGCGTCGGCTTTGGCTTTGGCTTTCAACTTGGGCGTGGCTTTGGCGTGGCTCTGGCTTTTGCTTTGCTTTGGCGCTTGCGCTTGGACGTAGACGGGAGAGGCTTGCGATGGTTTCGTTCTTTCGGACTTCGCGTCGTATCGGCTAGAACGTGCGGTGCTTTTGCTCGTGGCCGACGTAGTCGCTTGGCTTTGGCACTTGCGTTGCTTAAGCGCGGGCTTTACCGGGGCTTTTGCTTCGGCTTCTTGCGTGGGCTTTTACTTCGGCGTCGACTCGATCTTCTCGAACGGCGGTGGCTATTTCTTCAATGCTTCTAGCTTCCTCGACGGTTTGAATGTCGGCTTAGCTTCTCCTCTTCTCCGGGCTTCTTTAGCGTGACCGGACTCGAAGGGTACTTTTGGAGATGGCGGGGGTAGCACCGATCTCTGTGCGACGGTTGTAGCGCCGACTTTGCTTCGAAGGCGACGGGTGTAGCGACGCTTCGGGTGTTCCTCTCCAAGCTTTCTTCTTCGTGGATGGAGCGGGCGTTTGTCGAAGGCGACGGGGTGACGACGCTTCGGTCTTCTTCTCCGGGCTTTGGGACTCGATCGGAGTTGAAGGCTTGTTGGAGACGACGAGGTGATGCCGCTCCGTTCTTCTTCTCCGGCCTTTGCTTCTGGCGTCTTCGGAGTCGAAGTCTTGATCTTCTTGTGCAAGGGTCTTCACGTTGATGAGGGCTTTCAATGGACTAAGCCGGTCCCGAAGGGATAGGCTTGCCCGTGCCTCGTGAAGCCTTGGGTCGATGAAGAAGCGTCTCCTCTTCTACAGAGCTTCCTCGCTTCGTCTTCAGCTTGCGACCTCTTCGACCTTATGGTGTTGGCTTCTTCTCCGGGCTTTTGAGCTTGATCGGAGTCGAAGGCTTTGTTGAAGATGACGGGTGTAGCGCCGCTTCATTCTTCTTCTCCGGCCTTTGCTTCTGGCGTCTTCGGAGTCGAAGGGTCTTCTTCTCCGAGCTTTCTTCTTCGTGCACGGAGTCGAAGGCTTGATCTTCTTGTGCAAGAGTCTTCACGTTGATGAGGGCTTTCAGTGGACTAAGCCGGTTCCGAAGGGATAGGCTTGCCCGTGCCTCGTGAAGCTTTGGGTCGATGAAGAAGCGTCTCCTCTTCTGCAGAGCTTCCTCGCTTCGTCTTCAGCTTGCGATTTCTTTGACCTTATGGCGTTGGCTTCTTCTCCGGGCTTTTGAGCTTGATCGGAGTCGAAGGCTTTGTTGAAGATGACGGGTGTAGCGCCGCTTCGTTCTTCTTCTTCGGGTTTTTGAGCTTGATCGGAGTCGAAGGCTTGTTGGAGACGACGGGGTAGTGCTGCCCTGATCTTCTCCGACCTTTGCTTCTGGCGTCTTCGGAGTCGAAGGGTTCTTCTTCTCCGAGCTTTCTTCTTCGTGCACGGAGTCGAAGACTTGATCTTCTTGTGCAAGGGTCTTCACGTTGATGAGGGCTTTCAATGGACTAAGCCGGTCCCAGAGGGATAGGCTTGCCCGTGCCTCGTGAAGTCTTGGGTCGATGAAGAGCGTGTCTCCTCTTCTACAGAGCTTTTTCGCCTTGCCATCCGACCTCTGAGCCTTCCCCCCTCCCCCTCTATTTATAGGTGAAGGGGGGAGGGGAGAGATATGGGAAGTTTATTTGAATCCCTTTAATATCTCTCCCATAACTACCCAAGATTTATTCATCCATTGATGAGGGGAATAAATCTTTATTCGCTTTCCTTTTATGGCGGAGTAGTTATGGCTCAATCTTATTTGAATTTATTTTGAATCTTGCACATAAAGTCGATGGCGACCCGGCTTCGTTTCTTGTCCGTCGGATCGAGGGATCGGCGCAGATCCACGTGTGGGTAGACGTCATGCATAACCTTCCCCCGCGCATGGCGGTGCTTGTCCTTTTTTTCTTCTTTTCTTTCCTTTTCTTTCCTTTCCTTTCTTTTCTTTCCTTTCTTTTCTTTTCTTTCTTTTCTTTCTTTTCTTTCCTTTCCTTTTCTTTTCTTTTCTTTCCTTTCTTTTCTTTCTTTCTTTTCTTTCCTTTTCTTTTCTTTTCTTGCATGGCCGGCAACCCCATGAGGGGTTCGGTCTCTAGTAGGGGGCCGGGTGGGCCCCACTTGAGGATGGGCCCACCCGGCCCCTTGTTGGGCGCGAGTCGGGTCCGGGTCCGGGTCCGAGTGCGTGTCGGGTTTGATTCCGAGTCGGTACATGCGAGTCGGGTCCGGGTCCGAGCGCGTGTCGGGTTTGCCTCCGCATAGGTGCATGCAAGTCGGGTCCGGGTCCGAGTGCGTGTCGGGTCTGCCTCCGCATAGGCGCATGCGAGTCGGGTCCGGGTTAGACACAATTTGTGTCTACACCCGCATCAGATCCGGTTAGATCTTTCCAACCCAGCGATCCCTGCAATATTTAGAATTCATTATTTGATTAAACACTGCTGGCGTTGAATAGAACCTTACCAATATTAAATTAGCCAATATCATATTGAAAACAACTTGAGCCTGAAACCATTACTTTCAAATCCTTGAAATTGGTATTAAGTTTTGATATATAGTGAAACCTGTTTCCTAATCTCTGGGATCATCTGACTCCCAGACGATCCAACACTTAGACCCTTGCCGGACCCGGAATTACGTGCAAGTAATTAGGTTGCTAAACCATCTTTAATCGTTTACTGGAAAATCTTGTAATTGAAAATTGAGTTAACTAAGTTTTATAATTGCTATTGCCATTGAATATTAGTCATTAATCTCCTGATTATCATATAGGCATTATTTGTTCACTGTTCGGCATCAAATTTGGTATCAGAGCCCTATGTTGACTTAGGAACAGCCTCATTCGCATATCATCATTAGTAGTCCATTGTGTGCATGAACCTTAGGAGTGGTAGAACCCTCCATGAGTCACCCGGTCAGTCAACAATGGATCCCGCATTAGCTCAAGCTCTTACCAACATCACGGCAAGGCTGGATGCCATAGAAAAGAATAGAGAAGACGATAGAATCATCATGAGAGAGTTGGTTGATGCCTGTAGGGAACCCCATGGTGGTACCTCTGATGATGAAGGTTCTCGCACAGCGAGAAACGAGAGAAATAGAGGTAGGGGCCGAGGTCATCACAACCAGCACGGTTACCAGGAGCCATGGTACCAGGGTATAGGTCATGGCAGAGGTCATGGAAGGGACTACCCCGACCCAGATGACAAAGCCATGAGGAGCATAAAGATCGAAGCCCCAAGCTTCATAGGTCGCCTGGATCCAAAGATTTTTCTGGATTGGACAGATGACATGGACCATTACTTCCAATGGTACGAACTGTCAGAAACCAAACGGGTTCGCTTCGCCAAAATGAAACTTACTGGACAAGCCAACTTGTATTGGAATAATATCGAGAACACTATGAGGAGGGATGGGCAAGACCCAATAACAACGTGGGACGAGATGAAGGAAAAGCTTAAAGAAAAATACCTTCCCACTTCCTACCGCCCCCGCCTCATAGACAAGTGGCATAGTTTGAGGCAAGGAAACAAACCCGTCACCGAGACATCGATCAGTTCGATAAATTCCTACTTAGGTGCGACTTGGTAGAGGATCCAGAGATGACCCTCTCTAGGTTTAGGATTGAACTGCGAGACGACCTCCAAAAAGAATTAAATTTGCGTGAAGTTAGTTCCCTAGAGCAAGCTTACCAAGTGGTCCAAGAGCTGCAGCAGTACTTGAAACCGCAATTCGTGAGACGTTTTGACTCCCGTGACTCGTATAATAAACCAATTCAATCGAGAGCAAAGCCGACTACTGGACAGGCACAAGCCAAAACATCTTCCAGCGCTCCCCCACCCCCTACTGGACAGGCACAAGCCGACTACTGGACAGGCACAAGCCAAAACATCTTCCAGCGCTCCCCCACCCCCTAGAGACTATAAAGGCAAAGGAGCAACTGAAGACCCCACCCAGTCAGGCTTAAAGTGTCACAGGTGTCAGGGCTATGGACACTTTGCCCATCAATGCCCCACTAAGGACCCTAGGAAGAACTTGGTGGTCGATGACCAAGGAGATATTGAGGAAGAGATCTATGAGCCTGACTCTGATGTTGAGAATAGTGACCAGGAAGGTGAGGATAGGGCAATGGTCCTCCGCGAAGCTCGTGCCCCACACGAGCTTTTACAGGGAGCCCCTACCTCCCGTGAAAAGAGTACCCCTCCTCAGGACCTAGTTTCCTCGGGAGATTGAGTGAACCTCGAGGATGAACTTAGCCAAAAAATCTCTTGGTTGCAACTCACAGATGGGGCACTCTGGAAACAAACGGCCCTGTTTTACACAATCTGTCGAATCAACGGGAATTCTTGTCCTCTCTTGGTAGACAGTGGTAGTCAGGTTAACTACATCACTCTACCCATGGTCTGTAAACTGAAGTTACAAACCATCTTGCTGACACAACCAATGCGAGTATCTTGGGTTCAGGAGGATCAGTGATTCGCGTCACTCACAAGTGCCGAGTTGTCTTGTCAGTTGGAAGAGCCTACCAGGACTCCATCTGGTGTCATGTGTTGCCCGTGCCGGGTAATCAGGTCCTTTTGGGACGACCCTGGCAGTTCAATCGGCGCACCATGCATGATGGTAGAGCCAACACTTACATTGTGTCCCTAAATGATCGTTCTATAACGTTGTTCCCCCATGAAGGTCTATCAAAAGTGTCAGAGGACTACGAGAAACTCACAACCATTACTGATATCAGGGACCAGACACAAACCACCCGGTTGGGAGTGGTTCGGTGTGCATTGGCACACCCTAAAGTCGAGGATGATTGGCGAAGGACCGCCATTTTTCACACCGATATTAAGTTTGGTGAAAAGAGCTGCAAGGTGATAATGATTATAGATAGTGGCAGTAGCATCAATGCGATGGCCTCTACCATCGTCACCAGTGTCGGACTAAAGTCAGTCCCGCACCCAGATCCATAAAAGGTTTCATGGGTTGATGCCTCTTCCATCACCATCAAAGAGAAGTGTCATGTCCCCATACAATTTTCTTCCTACAAGGACAAGATATGGTGTGATGTCATCCCAATGGATGTGGGTCATATCATTTTAGGCAGACCTTGGCTTTATGATCGAGATGCAACCATTTACGGGCGAACCAACTAATGCTCATTTATTCATGAGAGAAAAAGAATTACATTAAACCCTCTAGAGCCAAAGCCATCTGCTCACAAAAAGAACGATGTGACCGACAAGAAAGGGTTAAACATAATAAGCCCTAAAGAGTTTGAAAGAGTAGCAAACGAGGAGGCAATTGTATTTGCTCTTGTTGCCAAAGCAGTCGGAGTTGAGACTCAGCAGGAACATCCTAAGAAGGTAACCTCAATCCTAAAGGAATTCCATGATGTATTTCCGGATGACCTCTCTGATCACCTACCACCCATGCGGGATATTCAACATGCCATAGATCTTGTACCGGGGGCAACACTTCCAAATCTTCCCCACTACAGGCTAAATCGTACAGAGCATGCAGAACAAAAACGACAGGTGGATGAACTGCTGAGAAAAGGGTTTATCAAAGAGAGTTTTAAGCCCTTGCGCGGTCCCTGCACTCCTGACCCCTAAGAAGGATGGAACGTGGAGGATGTGTGTGGATAGCCGCGCCATAAACAGAATTACGGTTAAATACCGTTTTCCTATCCCCAGGCAAGATGATATGTTAGACATGATGGCCGGTGCTATAATCTTCTCCAAGATTGATTTGAAGAGTGGCTACCATCAGATCAGTATACGCCCGGGTGATGAGTGGAAGACTGCCTTTAAAACAAAGGATGGTCTATTTGAATGGATGGTCATGCCTTTTGGCTTATCGAATGCTCCGAGCACATTCATGAGAATAATGACTCAGGTATTACGACCCTTCATGGGAAAGTTCTTGGTCGTGTACTTTGATGACATACTCATCTACAGTAGATCTAAGGAGCAACATCTCGACCATCTAAAGCAAGTATGCAGTACCCTGAGGAAAGAGAGCCTATTTGCAAATCTCAAGAAGTGTTCGTTCCTAACACGACAAGTCATATTTTTGGGATTCATAGTGTCCTCAGAAGGAGTGATAGCGGACCCTGCAAAAATTCAAGCAATCGTAGAGTGGCCAGTACCGAAGAACATTCATGACGTTCGCAGTTTCCATGGACTCGCCACGTTCTACAGAAGGTTTATCAAAGGGCTTAGCACAATAATGGCCCCTATCACCGACTGCATGAAGAAAGGAGATTTTCACTGGGCAAACGCTGCTGCCAAAGCGTTCGAAGATATCAAGAAGAGAATGACCGAAGCTCCTGTTATGCGCTTACCAGACTTTATGAACGTGTTTGAAGTAGCATGTGACGCATCGGGAGTAGGCATAGGAGGAGTACTGAGTCAAGAGGGACACCCCATAGCTTATTTTAGTGAGAAATTAAATGAAGCTAAAATGAGGTATTCCACATATGATAAGGAGTTTTACGCGATAGTCCAGGCATTAAGATACTGGCGTCATTATTTGCTACTGCAAGAGTTCGTCTTGTACTCAGACCACGAGGCTCTGAAGTACCTCAACTCTCAGAAGAACCTAAACTCGAGACATGGGCATTGGGTTGAATTTCTGCAGGCCTATACCTTTGTCCTGAAACATAAGGCGGGAGTTGACAACAAAGCCGCTGATGCGCTAAGCCGAAGAGTGGTCCTACTATTTGCTATGAGCGCAAAGGTGATCGGTTTTGAGCGAATCAAGGGCGACTATGAGGATTGGCCTGACTTTGGGGAAATATTCAAAGCATTGCGAGATAAGTTCGTGCAAGAGACAGATGATTACTTCCTTAATGAGGAATACTTATTCAGGGCCAATCAACTCTCTATCCCGCGAACATCGCTCCGGGATTTTCTGATTTGGGAGTTGCACGCCGGAGGTCTGGCAGGTCATTTCGGGCGTGACAAGACAATACAGGCAGTAGAAGACCAGTTTTACTGGCCAAGCTTAAATAGAGATGTTGCGAGGTTAGTAGGCCAGTGTCGAACTTGCCAATTAGCTAAGCAAAATACGGGTCTCTATACCCCATTGCCAGTGCCAGATCTCCCATGGCAAGATGTCAGCATGGATTTCGTGCTAGGGCTTCCTCGAACTTTTCGAAAGCACGATTCCATCTTCGTCGTAGTGGACCGTTTCTCAAAAATGGCCCACTTCATTCCATGTACCAAAACATCTGACGCTTCAAAGATCGCAAAGCTTTATTTCAATGAGGTAGTCAGATTGCATGGATTACCCAAGTCAATAGTGTCAGACAGAGACGTCAAATTCATGAGTTATTTTTGGAAAATTCTCTGGCATATGATGGGTACAAGGTTAAAATTCTCTATGGCTTACCATCCCCAAACTGACGGTCAGACAGAAGAAGTTAATAGAAGTTTGGGAAGCCTTTTACGATGTCTGGTCGGAGAGCATGAGCGTAACTGGGATCTAATTTTGACGACCGCAGAGTTCGCCTACAATAATTCAGTCAATAGGTCCATTGGCATGAGTCCATTTGAAGTCGTCCATAGGTATAAACCTAGAAAGCCTATAGATCTCATTCCTATGGCACCTAATAGTACGATTTCGGAGTCAACAGAGTCCTTTGCACAGCATCTACATGATTTGCATAAGGAGATTAATAAGCGTATTCATGACGCAAATAACACTTATAAGAACTTAGCTGATTCAAGAAGACGTTACAAGGAGTTACAAGTGGATGACTATGTGATGGTCCGTATACAACCAGAGCGGTTTCCGCGGGGACTCTCAAAAAATTACAAGCACGTAGTGCCGATCCGTTCAAAGTTCTGAGGAGAATTGGGTCCAATGCGTATGTCATTGATCTACCAGACGATTACGGAATCAGTGCGACTTTTAATATCGAAAACTTAGTAGCTTTTAAAGGTCCAGCAGTGATTCCCAATTACCCCTTTTTGAGCCGTCCCTTGACACAGACACCCCTACTGCAGTAGATTCTATGCCGCAATTTGAACCCCCGCCGCTACCACTGCAAATGCAAAATGAGCAAATTGACAGTATTTTGGATGACCAGGTTGTGTCGACTCAGGACGGAGGCTATCAGCGCTACCTTGTTCGCTGGAGCGATAGACCATACTGGGACGATGCATGGATCACTCGAGAGGAACTTCAGCGGCTCGACCCGGATCTCTTAGAGCACTACCAGAGCCGCCAGGGGGCTCACTCGACAGGGTCGAGTTCTTCCCACCCCAGGAGGGTTGGGGGGGACACCGGTGCTAGGCCGCCGACGACACGTGTCTACAGTAGACGCCGACAGAAGACAGCCCAGCAGCTTCAGATCTGGTTCGAGTAGCTATGGATTAACCCACCATGAGATGGGCTCGTGGACCGACAGTATTTTATTTTGCTGTTTATTTATTTAATTTCGGATGGATAAAAAACGCTGTTAATTCTGATTAGTTCAGTTAGGATTGTGATTTCGTTTGTTAGGGGATTGGTTATTTCATGTAAGGCTATATAAAGCCCAGCAGATGTTATTCTAATTAGTTGATGAATGAATAAAAATGGGATTTTTGGATTATTCCGGATTACTTTTCTGCGAAGGAGAAGGGGTGTGAAGCCCGCCGGCGCGAAGTCGGAAGTTTACCGGTGCGAAGCCGGCGAACCACACAACCCCTTTCCATCATCCCACAGTCTCCATCGTTTCCACCATCATCAACATCCCAACATCTCCCACTACATCCATTACAGAATCACAAAAGAAGAGAGAGAAAAGAGAAGACACCCGATCACCGGAGATCGGCTAGATCCGCGGCCTCCAGGCCGCGATCCGGCGCCTCCCAGCCCCGATCTGCGACTCCGGCCACTTTCCAGCCCCAACCCGCGACTCCAGCCGCTCCCCGGTCCCGATCCCGACGCTGCCGACCCCGCTACCGACGCCGCTGACCCAATCCAGCGCCCCACGACCTCCCGGTCCCGACCCCGACGCCGCCCGGTCCCGCCCGCTCGCCGTCGCATCCCCACCGATCCGCGCCACAACCTCCTTCCCCTTTTGCCGCACCACTCTATGGTCTGGTTTTCGTCACTGTAACCCGAAAGGAAGGACCCGTGCTCTTTTCTGTGATAAAGTCAAGACACATCTCTTAAGATCTGTGACAGTGAATGACCAGCCACTTTATTTGGTTTGATACAACCATAGCAGAAGAGACAATATAACATCATTGGCTTGGTCCACCTACTTTTTCATTTAAAAAAATCAAAGGACATCCTTTGGTGCTGATTTGCTCTCATCTGGAGATCGTGGAGCGTGTGTTTTCTGGATTGAAAAACCGGCTTCGTCATCCCTTGTACTACAGAAGTGTTCATTGCATTGCAACCGCAACCCATCAACCCGCATCAGATCCGGTTAGATCTTTCCAACCCAGCGATCCTTGCAATATTTAGAATTCATTATTTGATTAAACACTGCTGGCTTTGAATAGAACCTTACCAATATTAAATTAGCCAATATCATATTGAAAACTTGAGCCTGAAACCATTACTTTCAAATCCTTTAAATTGGTATTAAGTTTTGATATATAGTGAAGCATGTTTCCTAATCTCTGGGATCATCTGACTCCCAGACGATCCAACACTTAGACCCTTGCCGGACCCGGAATTACGTGCAAGTAATTAGGTTGCTAAACCATTTTTAATCATTTACTGGAAAATCTTGTAATTGAAAATTGAGTTAACTAAGTTTTATAATTGCTATTGCCATTGAATATTAGCCATTAGTCTCCTGATTATCATATAGGCATTATTTGTTCACTGTTTGGCATCAATCATCCTCACCAATTTTTATCAAATTCCAAAATTTCTAGGGTCAACAAATGGTAGAAGCAAATCTGCAGATTTAACAGTGACTGCGGACGGCAGAATTTGCTTCTATCATTTGATGACCCTAGAAGTTTTGGAATTTGATGAAAATTGATGAGGATGATCATCTTACCCTAGACAACACCCTCGCCAAATTTCATCAAAATCCAAAACTTCTAGGGTGGGCAAATCAATCGCAGTTCATTTTTTAAACCGGCAGCTCACAGCTCACTGTAACATTCCTCTCTCTCTCTCTCTCTAAATATATATATATATATATATATATATATATATATATATATATATATATATATATATATATATTTAGAGAGAGAGAGAGTAGTGATACATTGCGGCCGGTAACGTGCGGCCTTAACATGCGGGACCTCCTTCCGGGGTATTTTTGGAATTTTTTATTTTGGGATTGATCACCCACCCTTGGATAGCACACACAAAAAATTTCAGCTCGATCCAAGACCTGTAGGCCGTCCAAATGTGTTGATCAAAATAAACGACCGATAAAAGTCGATCACATTTGGATGGCCTACAGGTCTTGGATCGAGCTGAAATTTTTGTGTGTGCTATCCAAGGGTGGGTGATCAATCCCCAAAAAGAAAATTACAAAAATACCCCGGAAAGGGGTGGCTGCACGTTACCGGCCGCAATGTATCACTACTATATATATATATATATATATATATATATATATATATATATATATATATATATATAGAGAGAGAGAGAGAGAGAGAGGAAACGGGAAATGAGCTGCCAGCCTATTTCGAAAAAATGGGCAGCCACCCATTTGATGCCCTTAGGAGTCTTAGAATGTGCTGATTTTTTGTGAGCATAAGTATCTTATCTTGGATAGAACACCCACAAAAAATCAGCACATTCTAAAACTCCTAGGGGCATCAAATGTTAGAAGTTTTCTTGAGCGTTCGTTGTCACCGTTAATCTGAAATATTACATTTGATGCCCCTAAAAGTTTTAGAATTTGCTAATTTTTTGTGGGTGTTCTAAGATAAGATGCTTATGCTCACAAAAAATCAGCACATTCTAAGACTCCTAGGGGCATCAAATGGGTGGCTGCTCATTTCATCGAAATAGGCTGCCAGCCTATACCCCGTATCCTCTCTCTCTCTCTCTCTCTCTCTCTCTCTCTCTCTATATATATATATATATATATATATATATATATATATATGGTAAAGGGGAACCTACACCCGAGGTGTACCTTCGTTGCAATACCTAATGTGTAGTTTATCAACCTAGAAGTTTTAGATATTCCTGACTTTTGGTGATGTGTTATCTAAAGTAATGATGCCGAACAGTGAACGACTAATGCCTATATGACAATCAGGAGATTAATGGCTAATATGCAATGGCAATAGCAATTATAAAACTTAGTTAATTCAATGTACAATTACAAGAATTTTCCAGTAAGTGATTAAGGATGGTCTAGCAAACTAATTACTTGCACGTAATTCCGAGTCCGGCAAGGGTCTAAGTGTTGGATCGTCTGAGAGTCAGATGATCCCAGAGATTAGGAAACATGCTTCAATATATATCAAAGCTTAATACCAATTAAAAGGATTTAAGATTAATGGTTTCAAGCTCAAATTGTTTTCAATAGGATATTGGCTAATTTAATATTGGTAAGATTCTATTCAAAACCAGCAGTGCTTAATCAAATAATTAATTCTAACTATTGCAGGAATCGAGGAGTCGGAAAGATCTAACCGGGTTTAAAGAATCAGTCGCGGTTGCAATGCAAGTGAACAATTCTGCAGTACAAAGGATGACGAAGCCGGCTTTTCAGTCCAGAGAACACACGCTCTACGATCTCCACATGACAGCAAATCAACACCGATGATGGCCTTTGATTTTCAAATGAAAGTGTGGTTGGGTAGCTTCAATGCCCAAACACGATAATGCTAGCTTGTCCTTTATGTTTGGCTTGGGGCAGACCAACACCTTCAGTCACTATCAAAGCTCACAAATCTGAGGCGTTGACTCTCCTTCACACTGTTACAGAGAGGAACACGGGATTTCTTCTTCTCGGGTTGCAGTGAAGAAAATCCAAACACACAGTGGTGCGGCAAGGGGAAAGAAGTGGCGCAGATCAGCAGGGGTTCGACGGCGAGCGGCGGGATCAGCGGCGTAGCTGGCTACAGATCTGGACGGCGGCGGGTGGCACGGCACGGTGGTGCAAGCGGGGCCGGGTGGCATCGGGATCGGGGCCGGTGACGTCGAGATTGGGGTCGGCGGCGTCGGGATCGGGGTCGGCGGCGTCGGGAGCGGGGTCGGAGGTCGCGAGGCTCCAGATCCGGGAAGGGAGGTCGCAGATCAAGCCGATCTGAGATCGGGTTTCTCCTCTCTTCTCTTTCTTCTTTTGTTGTAAAGCTTGATGGAGATGGTGGTGATGAATGTGGTGGGTGAGGAAGATGGAACGGGGTATCGGGCTCGCCGGCTTCGCACCGACGAGTTCCGGCTTCACACCGGCGGGCCTCGCACCCTCTTCTCCTTCACATAAAAGCAACTCAAAATCTGGACGATTTCAGCAAAATAATTTTTTAATCATCAACTGCATAAAATAAAATCTGCGGGGTTTTATATAGCCTTACACAAGATAACCAATCCCATAACAAATGAGATCACAATCCCAACTGAAACTAATCCTAATTAACAGTGTTTTTATCTATCCGAAATTAACTAAATAAATAGCAACATAAAAATACTTTTGGTCCACGAGCCTATCTCATGGTGGGCTAATCCATAGCTACTCGAAGCAAATCTGAAGCTGCCGGGCTGTCTTCTGTCGGCGTCGGCTGTAGACACGTGTCGTCGTCGGACTAGGACCGATCTCCCCACCAACCCTCCCGGGGTGGGAAGAACTCGACCCGGTCGAGTGAGCCCCCTGGCAGCTCTGGTAGTGCTCTAAGAGATCCGGGTCGAGCCGCTGAAGTTCCTCACGAGTGATCCATGTGTCGTCCGAGTCTGGTCTACCTCTCCAACGAACAAGGTAGCGCTGATAGCCTCCGTCCTGAGTCGACACAACCTGGTCATCCAAAATACTGTCAATTTGTTCATTTTGCATTTGCAGTGGTAGCGGCGGGGGTTCAAATTGCGACATCGGATCTACTGCAGTAGGGGTGTGTGTCAAGGGACGGCTCAAGAAAGGGGTCATCGGGAATCACTGCTGGACCTTTAAAAGCTACTAAGTCTTCGATATTAAAGGTCGCACTGATTCCGTAGTCGTCTGGTAGATCAATGACATACGCATTGGACCCAATTCTCCTCAGAACATTGAACGGGCTGGCACTACGTGCTTGTAATTTTTTGAGAGTCCCCGCAGGAAACCGCTATGGTCGTATACGGACCATCACATAGTCTCCCACTTGGAACTCCTTGTAACGTCTTCTTGAGTCAGCTAAATTTTTATTATTGTTATTTGCATCATGAATACGCTTATTAATCTCCTTATGCAAATCATGTAGATGATGTGCAAAGGACTCTGCTGACTCGAAAATCCTACCATTAGGTGCCATAGGAATGAGATCTATAGGCTTTCTAGGTTTATACCCATGGACGACTTCAAATGGACTCATGCCAATGGATCTATTGACTGAACTGTTGTAGGCGAACTCTGCGGTCGTCAAAATTAGATCCCAGTTACGCTCATGCTCTCCGACCAGACATCATAAGAGGCTTCCCAAACTTCTATTAACTACTTTTGTCTGACCGTCAGTTTGGGGATGGTAAGCCGTAGAGAATTTTAGCCTTGTACCCATCATATGCCAGAGAGTCTTCCAAAAATAACTCATGAATTTGACTTCTCTATCTGACAATATTGACTTGGGTAATCCATGCAATCTGACTACCTCATTGAAATAACGTTTCGCGATCTTTGAAGCGTCAGATGTTTTGGTACATGGAATGAAGTGGGCCATTTTTGAGAAACGGTCCACTACGACAAAGATGGAATCGTGCTTTCGAAAGGGTCGAGGAAAACCTAGCACGAAATCCATGCTGACATCTTGCCATGGGAGATCAGGCACTCGCAGTGGGGTATAGAGACCCGTATTTTGCTTACGTTGCTTAGCTAATTGGCAAGTTCGACACTGGCCTACTAACCTCGCAACATCTCTCTTTAAGCTTGGCCAGTAAAACTGGCCTTCTATTGGTTGTATTGTCTTGTCACGTCCGAAATGACCTGCCAGTCCTTCGGCGTGCAACTCCCAAATCAGAAAATCCCGGATCGATGTTCACGGGATACAGAGTTGATTGGCTTTGAACAAGTATTCCTCATGAAGGAAGTAATCATCTGTCTCTCGCACGAACTCATCTCGCAATGCCTTGAATATTTCCCCAAAGTCAGGGCATTCCTCATAGTCGCCCTTGATTTGCTCAAAACCGATCACCTTAGCGCTCATAGCAATTAGTAAGACCACTCTTCGGCTTAGCGCGTCGGCGGCTTTGTTGTCAACTCCCGCCTTATGTTTCAAGACAAAGGTATAAGCCTGCAGAAATTCGACCCCAATGCCCATGTCTCGAGTTTAGGTTCTTCTGAGAGTTAAGGTACTTCAGAGCCTCGTGGTCTGAGTACAGGACGAACTCTTGAGGTAGCAAATAATGACGCCAGTATCTTAATGCCTGGGCTACCACGTAAAACTCCTTATCATATGTGGAATACCTCATTTTAGCTTCATTCAACTTCTCACTAAAATAAGCTATGGGGTGTCCCCTTTGACTCAGTACTCCTCCTATGCCTACTCCAGATGCGTCACATGCTACTCCAAACACCTTTATAAAGTCAGGTAAGCGCATGACAGGAGCTTCGGTCATTTTCTTCTTGATATCTTCGAACGCTTTGGCAGCAGCGTTTGCCCAGTGAAAATCTCCTTTCTTCATGCAGTCGGTGATAGGGGCCATTATTGTGCTAAACCCTTTGATAAACCTTCTGTAGAACGTGGCGAGTCCATGGAAGTTGCAAACATCATGAATGTTCTTCGGTACTCGCTACTCTACGATTGCTTGAATTTTTGCAGGGTCCGCTATCACTCCTTCTGAGGACACTATGAATCCCAAGAATATGACTTGTCGTGTTAGGAACGAACAATTCTTGAGATTTGCAAATAAACTCTCTTTCCTCAGGGTACTGCATACTTGCTTTAGATCGTCGAGATGTTGCTCCTTAGACCTACTGTAGATGAGTATGTCAACAAAGTACACGACCAAGAACTTTCCCATGAAGGGTCGTAATACCTGAGTCATTATTCTCATGAATGTGCTCGGAGCATTCGATAAACCCAAAGGCATGACCATCCATTCAAATAGACCGTCATTTGTTTTAAAGACGGTCTTCCACTCATCAACCGGGCGTATCCTGATCTGATTGTAACCACTCTTCAAATCAATCTTGGAGAAGATTATAGCGTCGGCCATCATGTCTAACATATCATCTAGCCTGGGGATAGGAAAACGGTATTTAACCGTAATTCTGTTTATGGCGCAGCTATCCACACACATCCTCCACATTCCATCCTTCTTAGGGGTCGGGAGTGCAGGGACCGCGCAAGGGCTTAAACTCTCTTTGATAAACCCTTTTCTCAGTAGTTCATCCACCTGTCGTTTTAGTTCTGCATGCTCTGTAGGATTTAGCCTGTAGTGGGGAAGATTTGGAAGTGTTGCCCCTGGAACAAGATCTATGGCATGTTGAATATCCCGCATGGGCGGTACGTGATCAGGGAGGTCCTCCGGAAATACATCATGGAATTCCTTTAGAATTGTGGTCACCTCCTTGGGATGTTCTTGCTGAGTCTCAGCTCCGACTTCTTTGGCAACAAGGGCAAATACTATCGCCTTCTTGTTTGCCGCTCTTTCAAACTCTTTAGGGCTTATTATGTTTAACATTTTCTTGTCGGTCACGTCGTTCTTCTTCTTGTGAGCAGGTGGCTTTGGCTCTAGAGGGTTTAATGTAATTCTCTTTCCCTCATGAATAAACGAGCATGAGTTGGTTCGCCCGTAAATGGTTGCATCTCGATCATAAAGTCAGGGTCTGCCTAAAATGATATGACCCACATCCATTGGGATGACATCACACCATATCTTGTCCTTATAGGAAGAGAATTGTATGGGGACAAGACATTTCTCTTTGATGGAGTTGGAAGAGGCATCAACCCATGAAACCTTGTATGGATCCGGGTGCGGGATTGACTTTAGTCCGACACGGGTGACGATGTTAGAGGCCATCGCATTGATGCTACTGCCACTATCTATAATCACCTTGCAGCTCTTTTCACCAAACTTAATGTAGGTGTGAAAAATGGTGGTCCTTCGCCAATCATCTTCGACCTTAGGATGTGTCAATGCACACCGAACCACTCCCAACCAGGTGGTTTGTGTCTGGTCCCTGATATCAGTAATGGTTGTGAGTTTCTCGTAGTTCCCTGACACTTTTGATAGACCTTCATGGGGGAACAACGTTATAGAACGATCATTCAGGGACACAGTGTAAGTGTTGGCTCTACCATCATGCATGGTGCGCCTATCGAACTACGAGGGTCGTCATAAAAGGACTTGATTACCCGGCACGGGCAACACGTGACACCAGATGGAGTCCTGGTAGGCTCTTCCAACTGACAAGGCAACTCAGCACTTGTCAGTGACGCGAATCACTGACTCCTCCTGAACCCAACATACTCGCATTGGTTGTGTCAGCAAGAACTTCTGGACCATGGGTAGAGTGATGTAGTTAGCCTGACTACCACTGTCTACCAAGAGAGGACAAGGATTCCCGTTGATTCGACAGATTGTGTAAAACAGGGCTGTTTGTTTCCAGAGTGCCCCATCTGTGAGTTGCAACCTAGAGATCTCTTGGCTAAGTTCATCCTTAGGGTTTGCTCCATCTCCAGAGGAAACTAGGTCCTGAGGGGGAGTACTCTCTTCACGGGAGGTAGGGGCTCCCTGTAAGAGCTCGCGTGGGGCACGAGCTTCTCGGAGGACCATTGCTCTATCCTCGCCTTCCTGGTCACTATCCTCAACATCAGAGTCAGGCTCATAGATCTCTTCCTCAAAATCCCCTTGGTCATCAACCACCAAGTTCTTCCTAGGGTCCTTAGTGGGGCATTGATGGGCAAAGTGTCCATAGCCCTGACACCTGTAACACTTTAAGCCTGACTAGGTGGGGTCTTCAGCTGCTCCTTTTCCTTTATAGTCTCTGGGGGGTGGGAGAGCGCTAGAAGATGTGTTGGCTTGTGCCTGTCCAGAGTCGGCTTTGCTCCCGGTTGAATTGGTTTACTATACGAGTCACGGGAGTCAAAATGTCTCACGAATTGCGGCTTCAAGTACCGCTCCAGCTCTTGGACCACTTGGTAGGCTTGCTCTAGGGAACTGACTTCACGCAAATTTAATTCTTTCTGGAGGTCGTCTCGCAGTCCAATCCTAAACCTAGAGAGGGTCATCTCCGGATCCTCTACCAGGTCGCACCTAAGTAGGAATTCATCGAACTGAGCGATGTACTCGGTGACGGGTTTGTTTCCTTGCCTCAAACTGTGCCACTTGTCTATGAGGCGGGGGCGGTAGGAAGTGGGAAGGTATTTTTCCTTAAGCTTTTCCTTCATCTCGTCCCACGTTGTTATTGGGTCTTGTCCATCCCTCCTCATAGTGTTCTCGACATTATTCCAATACAGCTTGGCTTGTCCAGTAAGTTTCATTTTGGCGAAGCGAACCTGTTTGGTTTCTGACAGTTCGTACCATTGGAAGTAATGGTCCATTCAGCTGTCCAATCCAGAAAAATCTTTGGATCCAGGCGACCTCTGCCATGACCTATACCCTGGTACCACGGCTCCTGGTAACCGTGTTGGTTGGGATGACCTCGGCCCCTACCTCTTTCTCTCATTTCTCGCTGTGAGAGAACCTTCATCATCAGAGGTACCACCGTGGGGTTCCCTAGAGGCATCAACCAACTCTCTCATGATGACTATCATCTTCTCAATTCTTTTCTATGGCCTCCAGCCTTGCCGTGATGTTGGCAAGAGCTTGAGCTAATGCGGGATCCATTGTTGACTGACCGGGTGACTCAGGGAGGGTTCTACCACTCCTAAGGTTCATGCACACAATGGACTACTAATGATGATATACGAATGAGACTGTTCCTAAGTCAACCTAGTGCTCTGATACCAAATTTGATGCCAAACAGTGAACGACTAATGCCTATATGACAATCAGGAGATTAATGGCTAATATGCAATGGCAAAAGCAATTATAAAACTTAGTTAATTCAATTTTCAATTACAAGAATTTTCCAGTAAGTGATTAAGGATGGTCTAGCAACCTAATTACTTGCACGTAATTCCGGGTCCGGCAAGGGTCTAAGTGTTGGATCGCCTAGGAGTCAGATGATCCCAGAGATTAAGAAACAGGTTTCAATATATATCAAAGCTTAATACCAATTAAAAGGATTTGAGATTAATGATTTTAGGCTCAAATTGTTTTCAATAGGATATTGGCTAATTTAATATTGGTAAGATTCTATTCAAAGCCAGCAGTGCTTAATCAAATAATTAATTCTAACTATTGCAGGAATCGAGGAGTCGGAAAGATCTAATCGAGTTTAAAGAATCAGTCGCGGTTGCAATGCAAGTGAACAATTCTGTAGTACAAAGGATGACGAAGCCGGCTTTTCAGTTCAGAGAACACACGCTCCACGATCTCCAAATGACAGCAAATCAACACCGATGATGGCCTTCGATTTTCAAATGAAAGTGTGGGTGGGTGGCTTCAATGCCCAAACACAATAATGCTAGCTTGTCCTTTATGTTTGGCTTGGGGCAGACCAACACCTTCAGTCACTATCAAAGCTCACAAATATGAGGTGGACTCTCCTTCACACTGTTACAGAGAGGAACACGGGATTTCTTCTTCTCAGGTTGCAGTGAAGAAAATTCAGACACAGTGGTGCGGCAAGGGGAAAGCAGTGGCGCAGATCAGCAGGGGTTCGACGGCGAGCGACGGGATCGGCGGCGTAGCTGGCTACAGATCTGGACGGCGGCGGGTGGCACGGCAGGGTGGTGCAAGCGGGGCCAAGCGGCGTCGGGATCGAGGCCGGCGGCGTCGGGAGCGGGGTCGGCGGCGTCGGGAGCAGGGACGGAGATCGCGAGGCGTCGGATCCGAGCCGTGAGGTCGCAGATCAAGCCGATCTCCTGAGATCGGGTGTCTCCTTTCTCTTCTCTTTCTTCTTTTGTTGTAAAGCTTAATGGAGATGGTGGTGATGAATGTGGTGGGTGAGGAAGATGGAACGGGGTATGGGGCTCGCCGGCTTCGCACAGACGAGTTCCGGCTTCACACCGGCGGGCCTCGCACCCTCTTCTCCTTCACAGAAAAGCAACTCAAAATCTGGACGATTTCAGTAAAATAATTTTTCATTCATCAACTGCATAAAATAAAATCTGCTGGGCTTTATAAAGCCTGACACAAGATAACCAATCCCATAACAAATGAGATCACAATCCCAACTGAAACTAATCCTAATTAACAGTGTTTTTATCCATATGAAATTAACTAAATAAACAGCAACATAAAAATACTTTTGGTCCACGAGCCCATCTCATGGTGGGCTAATCCATAGCTACTCGAACCAAATCTAAAGTTGTCAAGCTGTCTTCTATCGGTGTCGGCTATAGACACGTGTTGTCGTCGGACTAGGATCGGTGTCCCCACCAAGTAAGGTGATCATCCTCACCAAAAATCAGCAAATTCTAAAACTTCTAGGGTGACCAAAATGCTAGAAGCTTTATTGATCGTTCATTGTAACTCTTAACTTTGCTCAGCATATTTGATCACCCTAGAAGTTTTAGAATTTGCTAATTTTTGGTGAGGATGGTCCTCGTACCCCTAGGAAGCACGGATACTTCCTTATATGTGTCGTACCCGTATCTGATACGTATCAGATACTTGGATACACTTGGATACGTATCGGATCTGTCGATATGTATCCCAATATTTTAATAGTTTCTTTACTTTGATACTTTTCGGATACACCATGGATACTCCTTAGATATCGTGTGGATACTCTTTGGACACAAGAGGGGTCAAAGTATAATAATTATTTTTTTACAATGAAATTTTTTTGTAATTTTGTAAACATTATGATGTTTTGTCTGGTGTATCAAGTATGATCTTAATTTTTAATTGTTAAAATGATGCTAGAATGATGGATTATGAATTTATGATTGATAAATGATTTCCACCCCTTCCTCCCTCTTCTGTTCCTCTGTTCCCCTCTCATGTCTCCTTAGCCGCCTCTCTGCTACTATGTCGATGCCAGTCAGGTGGCCGACTGCGAGCGCGAGTGACCCTGACTATTGTTTTGCATATTTCTTTATGTTTTGTTTAATTACTTTATTCATTTAAGTTTCTTTATCTCATAAATATATATATATATGGATCAGGATCAATAGCCTACACTTTCGGTGCCAACACATTCATAAAGATTCATAGAGGTTTTGAAATTTGCTGAAATTTAGAGAGTATACCTTCTGATAGATAGCACGTCCACAAAAAATTAGAACATTTTAACATTTCTAGGTGCATCAAATGTGAAGAGCTTTATCGACCATCTATTTTAACCGTTAATTTGAAGATAAACATTTGATGCACCTAGAAGTTTTAGAATGTCTTGATTTTTTGGGGACGTGCTATCTATAGGAAGGTAATCTTCCTCACAAAATTTTAGCAAATTTCGAAAACTTTATGAACCTCTATGTATGTGTTGGCACGAATGTTGGCACCAAAATAGTTGGCTACGGATCCCGACCCTATATATAACTAGTAATGCCCATGCCTGTCGGCACGCAAAAGATTTTGAGGATGGGTCAATATTTTGAGAAAGATGATAATATTTGAAAGGTGGCAACAAAACATTTCAAGAGCGACAACAATATTTTGAGGGCGAAAACAATATTTCAAGGGTGATAACAATATTTTATGAGCGGTGACAATAATTTTAGGAAGGTGACAATATTTCATGGCCGCCTTCGGCAGCTTTGGAATTGCAATGGCTGCCTTCTGCGGCAACACACCCCCCAGGGCGATGCCCGGACTTCTCATATCCTCCATCAACCGTCACCACCACCGCCGCTAAAAAACACATTCCGCTTAAGAAGCAACACATACCCAGAACAATACCCGAACCTCTTGTCGCCTCCATCGACTACCACCACCACCATCGTTGGCCGTTTTCATCACTACACTCATTCATGTCGGCACTGCAGTGACCACCTTCGATGGGGGCGCTCATACTGGGCGTCGACGGGTATTATCATTGAAGATTACTACAATACTACTACAGTGTTTTAGATGTTTGATTGGATGGGAGTTTGGTAATTAGTAGGACAGTCATGGTTTAGTTCGGTTCCTTAAATAAAAAAAAGAGGAGTTGACGATAAGCCCTTTATAGAAGATGCTTTTAAGCACCAGCCTTAACAAATAGTTTGGTTTGAGTTAAGACCCAGCCTGAAAAGATACATATACATTAAAGCCTTATTAAATGGCATCAAAGAACGGTTATGATTTAGTTTTGGCTTCAATCATAACCGTCTATTACACCAGTCCGATCGATGAATCACACTCAGCCCCAAATGTCATACAAAAGAACGAATGCCATTAAGTTTTGACTTCAACCTATCTGATCCCCGCTCTCAAAAAATCTCTCTCTCTCTCTCTCTCTCGCTCTCTCTCTCTCTCTCTCGCATGCTAACTTGGCATGGAAATCGAACACTCTATGCTATCAAAGTCGGGACTAGTCGGCGACTAGTCGCCGACTAGTCCCCAGTCGGCATTCGACCGACCCGACTAGGCATAATCCCCCAACAGTAAATCGGTGCCCGACTAGGCGCCGACTAGTCCCGACTAGCGCCGACTACCGACTGGGTCTAGTCGGGACTAAGTCGGTACATTGGATCCGACTGGTATTAAAGCCAGGGGAAAATTTGTCCGAGCGAATTTAACCCTATTTATCGGGGTCGGGAGTCGAGAGTCGGACTTCATATCCCCCCTCCCCGCTGCTCTCCTCCTGTTCTCCCCCCTCCCCGCCGGCCGCAACTCTCCTCCGGTCCTCCCCCCTCCCCGCGGGCCGCAGCTCTCCTCCGATCGTCCCCCCTCGGCGCAGATCTCCTCCCTCCTCCGCGCAGTCTCTCCTCTCCCCCTTCGCGCAGTCTCTCCTCTCCCCCCTCCGCGCAGTCTCTCCTCTCCCCCCTCCGCGCAGTCTCTCCTCTCCCCCTCCGCGAAGATCTCCTCCTCCCCTCCGCGAAGATCCCCCTCCGCGCAGTCTCTCCTCTCCCCCCTCCGCGCAGTCTCTCCTCTCCCCCTCCGCGAAGATCTCCTCCTCCCCTCCGCGAAGATCTCCTCCCCCCTCCCCCGCGAAGGTTCGCAGGCGCTCCCCCACCCCTGCAGGCGCAGCATCTCCTCCCCCCTCCTCCCCCCCTCGCAGGCCCGCAGGTGCTACACGGTTACACGTCATCCAGGATAAAGAAGAAGAGGGGAAGAGGAAGTAGAGGCTTCACAGAATCACAGGTTTCTCGAGTGCTCTTCAAGCTGTAACTTTTTGTATCTAAATCTTCAAGCTGTAAGCTTTTTTTTTTTGTGTTGAAAACAGCTGATGTTCCTGATTAGCAACTGCAACAGCTTTTTAAGCCAAAGGAAGGTATCCTCTGATCCAGTTGCCAGCTGGTGAGCATTTGTGCTTGATTGAAGGGCTTGCCGAGGTGCTTTCTTTGTTTCTTTCTATTGGCATAGAATCCTTCAAACCATCATCAGTTAAGGCTGATCACCTGCATAGAATAAGGCAGAGCATGTTCATATTGGATTAACATTGCAGCATTGCTATGGAGTATGGAGTTAGCAATCTATGCTATAAGTTTATAACATTATCATTGCTTTGCAAAGATGATAAATATTTTTTCTCGTGCTTCATTGTATCTTTTAGTCTTAGATTTAGTGTTGTGTTACTACTTACTAATTTAATCTCATATTTTTCATTCTTCTTTTCTAGGTTTTAAATTGAAGTTAAAATGTCTTCTTCCGGAGCTTCCACCAATACCCCTGCAAGTATTACAAACATAATGAAGAGGAACTCAAGTGATCTAGCATGGGAATATGCAGAATGTAGAGATCCTAACAATTTGAACCTTGTCTGGTGTAAGTTATGCGACAAGAGGTGTTCAGGAGGAATCCATCGGATTAAAGAACATTTAATACATAAAAAAGGTAATGTGGCGGGATGCACAAAGGTGACTATGGAGATACAAAAAAAGATTAATGAATCAATGCTTCAATCAAGAAAGAGAAAGATAGAGAAGGCCCGACTTAATAGCCTTCTTGAGGGTCGGGGTGATGAAGATGATGAGGATGAAGAACAATTGTTTAGTGGTGGGAGTGGGAGCCAAGCAACTGCAGGTGGTGCAACTATGCGGCTCCTTCCTAGTAGTGACTGTGGAACTAGTGGTGCAGTTGGTGCTAAGAAGAGAAAAGCTGGTAGCGATGTTAGAGGCCCGCTTGACACCATGTTCAAGCCTGATTATGATAAAATGAGGCAAGTTTCTTTGGACCTACAGAATCCCTACAAGAAGCAGAAGAAGCAAGAAGCTTGGATGAGGATAGCTGAATGGGCATACGAAGTTGGATTACCATTTAATGCCGTACGTGCACCAAGCTTCCAAACCATGATATATGCAATTGGAGAATATGGGCAAGGTATCTTATTACATACTTACGTAGTTCTATAAATTTTATCTGTATTCTTTAATTCATTATTTGTTCATTCTTTATTGTTTAATTCTTAATTCTTAGTCTTTGACACTTTGCTTTAGGTATGCCGGCGCCAAGTTACCATAATATGAGACATACTTTATTGATGGAGGTGTTGAAAGGAACAAAGGAATTTGTTAATTCCTTTAGGCCGCATTGGGCAACCTATGGATGTTCCATAATGTCCGATTTTTGGACAGATGGGAAAAGTCGTAGTATCATCAATTTTCTAGTGAATTGTCCAAAAGGGACAGTTTTCTTGAAGTCCATTGATACTTCGGAGCATATAAAGGATGCAAACCTCATCATGGGAATGATCAATGAGGTGATTAATGACGTCGGAGAAGAGCATATAATTCAGGTATCTTTTTAGTTACTTGTAAGTTGTAACATTTCATTATTTTAAGTAAACTTTATTAGTTACTTGTAAGTTGTAATATTCCATCCATCATCAATTTATTAGTGCTCTTCTTTTTTTTTCTACAGTTTATCACTGATAATGGTTCGAACTTTAAAGCTGCGGGAAGGATTTTAGAGGATATGCATCCGAAGATGGTTTGGACTCCTTGTGCAGCGCATTGCGTGAACTTGATGTTGCAAGATCTTGGTGATAAATTGATAAGGATCAAGCATGTTTTAGTTGAGGCTAGATCACTTGTAGTTTATATCTATAACCATGGACGAGTTCTCAACTTGATGCGTAAGTTCACGGGTGGAAAAGAGTTGCATAGATCTTGTGTAACTAGGTTTGCAACATCCTATTACACATTGAAAAGCATTTATGAGAACAAGCAACCTTTGAAAATGATGTTTGTTTCGGAACAATGGGCAAAGAGTGACTTTGCAAAGAAAGTCGAGGGTCCAAATGTTGAGAAGACTGTTGCTAAAGGTGATTTTTGGGAGAATGTGCACTTTGCTTGTAGTATTCTGGCTCCGTTAGTGGATGTCATAAGATTGGTGGATTCAGAAGTAAAGCCTTGTATGGGCTATATTTATGAAGCCATGGACCGAGCGAAAGAACAAATTCAAAAAAACCTTGATACCGATCAACGGATGTGCACGCGTGTGTGGGACATCATAGATAAAAGATGGAATGATCAACTCCATCACCCTTTGCATGCAGGTATTAAATAATAGCATGCTTTGTTTAGTTTTTGAATCTTTTTTTATATGAAAGTTAATGAAAGTTAAATCTTCCTTTATACTTTGCATGCAGCTGGGTTTTACCTAAATCCCGGGATATACTACAAGCAGGAAAAAACTAATATTGAGGGGAATAAAGAGATCAAATCGGGGCTTTTCAAAGCTATTGATAAATTTGTACCCGATGATAAAGAAAATGATCAGATCATTGATGACTTGCGAAGCTATAGAGATGCATTAGGGAGTTTTGGAAAACCATCAGCTATTAGAAAAAGAGATACAATGGTGCCTAGTAAGTTTCCTTAAGTAAATATTTTTTCACTTTATTAGTTCTCATTATTTATCAATTTTCACTTAGTTTTTTTGCAATCATTTATCACTTAGTTACTATTGAGTTATCAAATGTATGTAGCTGAATGGTGGCTGACATATGGGAGCGACACACCGATTCTACAAAAGTTTGCAATAAAGGTTTTAAGTCAAACATGTAGCGCCTCACCATGTGAGCGCAATTGGAGTGCTTTTGACAATGTAAGTAATTGTCTTTTGATTCTTTTTATTTTCTATTGGCTAATGAAATTGAGTAATTTATCTATTTGTTCATTTTATGATCATTTTCTTAAAATTTCAGTTGCATTCAAAGAAGAGGAATTGTCTTTTGCAATCAAAATTGAATGATCTTGTATTCATTCAATACAACAAAAAGTTGGAGCGGCGATACATGGAAAGGATTCATAGCAAGAATGGAAAAGATGATCCCATTTGTTTAAGGGAAGTGGATGAGAATGATGATTGGATCATTCTAACCGAGAGTGAGCTTCAAGAATTTGTTCGCGAAGGTGATGATCTTACGTGGGCACAAGTTGAGAATGCCATGGGTGCTGCTGACGTCGGACCAAGTACGAGAAGTCGTCTAAGGCAACGATCAGACACTCAACCTTCATTTTCACTTCTTGATGAAGACGAGGATGAAGAACATGTGGAGGTGGAGGACATTGAAACTCGAAGGGAGAGGAACCGAGGAAGGTGGAGAGCATAGTGAAGGAAATAAATCGGATGGTGATTTTGATATCGATGTTGGAGATGACTAGTACTAGTCTATTTGTATTTTTAGTGGTGGATGTATCTCAATATCTGTGAACATTTGTGTTCTTTTCTGAGATTGTATCATGTTACTTGATGTTAATTTCTTTGTTAGTTGAAGACTTTATATTTGTGTTCTTGTTACTTGTTAGTTATTGTTGGTAGGTGTTAGTTGTTACTTGTTAGTTATACTTATTGACATTTATGTATGTCATATATGTTTAGGGAGGGGGGGAGGGGTCAGAATAAGTTTTGGCCGACTAGTCCCGACTGGTCCTAGTCGGCCCTTGGCCGACTAGGGTCGACTAACAACTTTAACTGCATAGTCAGGGACAAATGGTGGTGTTGAGATAGTCCACTGGTTTAGTCTCACATCAATAAGGGAGGCACCCATTGGCCGCTTAATATACCCGCTACAAACCTCCCCTTATGACCCGGGTTTTGGGGCGTGAGGGTATCTATCAAGGTATGAAAGCTAGGGTTCACTGTCTCATGCTCCAGGTGCTCCCCACCAATCGTGCCTTGTCACGAGTGCTCCGCATGTGAGGATCATTGCTACGCATGCTTTGCATGAGGGGAAGTGTTGACAGATAGTCTCACATCGATGAGGGAGGCATCCATCACCCGCTTAATATACCCTTGTGGACCTCCCCTTACGACCTAGGTTTTGGAGGTGTGAGGCCATGATCAAAAAAAGATCTAAACATCTTTGGTGATGGATCGAACATTACTTGTTGTTTTGTTGTTTAATTGGGCCTTGTTCCTTTAATTTTGAGTACTTTTTATGTAATTTGGTTGGGCGACAAGTGACAAGAAATCTCCACCCCTCCCTGACTTGTGTTATAGAGATGATCTCCACTCGCTCAAGAAAAAAAAAAAAAGCAATTTGGTTGGGTGGCAAGTGAGACAATTTTTTTTTTGTAGTTTTAGGATGTGTGTTCTCATTATTCTTAATCAACTCCCTCATCTTCTTAGACATCATCCGACACTTTGGGACATATTGATGCATCTTCGAGCATTCTTGCGATATGTATCTTCAATTGACTAATCCCCCCATTCATCTCTTTCCCACAATGATTGCATCAAACTCTTTTCTTGTCCACAGTAAAAGTCGTGCAATGAGTCCAACTAGGATCTGACAAATGAGATGTGTCGATCACCGATTGACTTAATGCAACAGGCTCAACGACTGCACTTGCAAACTCATTTTCACGTCTTTCAGATGATGCCATTACAAATATTTTCAACTGAAAACAAAATCACACATCTTAGTAGCTTACAACAAAAACAATTAGAGTTACACTAACAACAATATATAACTTAGCAATTCAAGTTCCATTAACCATTGATAGCTAAAATTAACAAGAAGAATGTAAAGAGATGGTGAGAAAAAACAGTTATTAGCATGACTTTAGTTCATGCAATATGTGGGAATTTATCATCTTCATATTTAGCATGACTTCAGTTCCATTAACCATTTAAGGAATTGTTGTTTAACACTTAGCTGCAGTTGATCCCGATCATCACCTGTGCATGTGATTTTAAATGGGACTGATGAGAGTTCCTATTGCTTGCAAAAAAAAAACTTTCATTTTTTTTGTCATACCAGCTCTGTTTTCTCTCAAAAGTCCCTCATATAGACAATAAAAATCCCCCCCCCCAAAAAAAAAAAGAAAAGAAAAGAAAAAGAGAAGACATATGAATCAAAACCCAAAACAAAAAGGCAGATGAATCACTCACAGTTTTGAGGTTTGGGTCCTTTGGGGTCTGGGATCACAGGAGCTCCTTCGCGCGAGCTCCTCCTTGCAATCAGCCACCACATTGAGAAGAGACGAGACATCGTCAACCCTCTGTCGGAGGAGGGATGGGGGAGGGGCCTGAAAGAGGGGGGGGGGGGCGTCGCTTCCTTCACCTGCGAGAGAGTCAAAACGTTGAAGCGGCGAGACTCGAGAGGCTTCCTCCGACTTCAAATCGCGATGAATAGTTGAACTCTAAATTCCTTAGGCCCTAGACTTATAACCCAAAAATGAAAAGTTTATAATGCCCATGTTTCGTCTCGACCCAAGTCTACTTGACCCGAAAACTCGGATGATCAAACCGAGATTCGGACCGATTAGTTGGCCCAACGATATTATGGTTGTTACAAATTGTTTTTTAATCTGATCCGACTCGATGCAGTTTCGAGTCAGATCAACAAGTTTTAGAACATTGGCCTAACCTTTTCGATAGAAAGAGATGGTATATCCCAACCATTGGAAAGATGATTCTAAGTCAGAAAGTGTTGGTACATGCACTGAACATAATCAACCTAGAGTACCTGGTCTTTAAGTACAGTCACCCAAGACCATGGATACTGATACTACTAATTGGTTGTATCCTAATTCCTAAATCATGGATGTGATGTGAACTCTAAGTTAAGTGACTTGCCAAATCAGTGAGGTCTATATCAGATCAATACTTGGATAGATTGGGTGACTTACATTGAGCTGGTGAGAAAAAACAATTATAAGCATGACTTTAGTTCATGCAATATGTGGGAATTTATTACCTTCATATTTAGCATGACTTCAGTTCCATTAACCATTTAAGGAATTGTTGTTTAACACTTAGCCGCAGTTGATCCCGATCATCATCTGTGCATGTGATTTTAAATGGGACTGATGAGAGTTCTTATTGCTTGCAAAAAAAAAAAACTTTCATTTTTTTTTTTATGTCTTACCAGCTCTGTTTTCTCTCAAACGTCCCTCATATAGACAATAAAATCCCCCCCCCCCCCAAAAAAAAAGAAAAGAAAAGAAAAGAAAAGGAGAAGACAGATGAATCAAAACCCGAAAAAGAAAGGCAGACAAATCACTCACAGTTTTGAGGTTTGGGTCCTTTGGGGTCTGGGATCACACGAGCTCCTCCTTGCAATCAGCCACCACATTGAGAAGAGACGAGAGATCGTCAGCCCTCTATCAGAGGAGGGATGGGGGAGGGGCCTGAAAGAGGGGGGGGGGATGTCGCTTCTTTCACCTGCGAGAGTCAAACCTAGAAGCGGCAAGACTCTAGAGGCTTCCTCCGACTTCAAATTGCGATGAATAGTTGAACCCTAAATCCCTCAGGCCCCAGACTTATAACCCAAAAATGAAAAGTTTATAATGCTCATGTTTCATCTCGACCCGAGTCGACCTGACCCGAAAACTCGGATGATCAAACCGAGATTCGGACCGATTAGTTGGCCCAACGATATTATGGTCGTTACAAATTGTTTTTTAACCGATCTGATCCGACTCGGTGGAGTTTCGAGTCAGATCGACAAGTTTTAGAACATTGGCCTAACCTTTTCGATAGAAAGAGATGGTATATCTCAACCATTGGAAAGATGATTCTAAGTAGGGCTGGCAATTTCGGACCCGACACGGCAGACCCGACACGAAGTTAGCGGGTCTGGGTCAGGGCTAAATGGGTTCGGGTCGTAAACGGGTCGACACGATAGACCCGTTTAATAAACGGGTCGGGTCCGGGTTTAGGGTCTGGACACGGTAGACCCGGGAAGACCCGTTTAGTATTCAACGGGTCGTGTCGAGTCGGGTCGGGTCTACCCGCAATCCGATACTATAATATATAATACCAGCGGGTCTTTCGGGTCAGGTCGGGTTGAGTCGGATTGGGTCGGATCGGGTCAACTGAATAGTCCGGGTGATAAACGGGTCTTACCGGGTCTTATCGGGTCTACCCGTTTATTGGCGGGTCGGGTACGGGTTTAGGATCTAGACACGATTAGTTAAACGGGTCGGGTCCGGGTCTGGGGTTTTTGGACACGAACACGACTAGACACGACCCGACCCGATTGCCATCCCTAATTCTAAGTCAGAAAGTGTTGATGCATGCACTGAACATAATCAACTTCGAGTACCTGGTCTTTAAGTACAGTCACCCAAGATCATGGATACTGAAACTACTAATTGCTTGTATCCTGATTCCTAAATCATAGATGTGATGTGAACACTAAGTAAAGTGACCTGCCAAATCAGTGACGTCTATATCAGATCAATACTTGGATAGAATGGGTGACTTACATTGGATGCTGGGGAATGCAGGTAATTCGTAGGAATTTAAAATCCCTTGGAGGGAACTTTGTGTCTCCTTGAGTGAATCTCATAAACGGTTGATCACTAGATAGCCTTCACGGACATCGGAACAAGGAGGGGTCGTGCAACATAGAACGATAAGGATACTAATGTAACCTACTTAATAACCTTGGAGTGCAAGTGTGTAACTATGGCTTAGTAGTGGTTATAGCCACAGTGAATTAATCCATGGTCTAAGTCATGAGATGATTATGACCATATGTCCAGTTGGAGCCAAGCTAATGGGGTTCCGAAAATTCCAACTCCTATCCACCTCTAAGGCTCTAACAACCGAGCTGACTTAATCCCAATATAATTAGGGTTTACTAGTAGTGGATAATGTCCAGCATAATAATTCCATATCATTTATACAATTATGCTAAATTATTACTATTCACAAAGTTTGCTACTGCAATTGTATTAGATGCTACAAGATCATTTTCTTTCGATATTTCCTTCGAGAAAGTAACACCCAAAATTAATCTTTAAGCAACAATTGATTGATCTTAGATTTAGTTCGGTCTCACCTATATGCAGGTTAAATCTAGTTTGTTGGTTCCACTTCTTTCATGTTGTCCATTTATAGTATCCATTGGCAAGTGGTAACTAAATCTTACAATAATCTTTCTCCTTGGAATTGTATACTGTGAATTTTTGCAGTCCTTCCATGTTTTAATTGTAGAATTTACGAACAACATAATAATTGCTTAATAATTCATAGATCATAAATCAGGACCTTAAAATCCATAATTGTGTAACCTAGTAATACAAGTCTAGATTATGTTTGCAATGATTTGATAATTATGCACAATCTAAGCAAATTTCAGCACTTGTTTTTGCGAAGGTCAGCATGATTTAACATCCATATAAAATCCTCACATCGTCCTCCAAATTCATGTGTATATTTTAAGGAGCAAAAGGACCTCTGATAGAATTTAAACCGTGAGAGACTAATTTCATCCCAAATCACATTTTTAGCAACCAAGGAATCCTAAGTTGCATCACTTTTTGCATAACATAACCAAAGCAAACATGCACTCAAAATGTATAAATAAAATTATCAGACCATTTTTATTATCATTAATATAATGTGAGATCAACATGTTGAAGGTTCAGCACATGTGCTCAATGACAATTATTCAGGAGCATCAATTCGCTTTCCAGTCCGGGATTGATCTAATCATGATTAGTATCAGTATCTTGGGTCCATGAACTAATTAAACCTTGACAATCCAAGTGAATCCAAGGATGGGGTTTTCAGTGGTGTGATATGCATGTATTTAAGTAAGCTACAAAGTTAATCAAAATGATGAGGAAGAGGTAGTATTTAGCCTAAAGGATATTAAAAAACTTGATTAAGAAAGTAACCACGAGCATGTTTCAAGGTTTTTATTTTTTAATCTCATATGTCACCTACTGTAATAGAAAGAATCAAAAAGGAAATTTTTTTTACTTGTTTCAGCATATTCTTACGTCAAACCAGATTGATACAGTCATATAAACATAACTACAGAGCATAGTTACCAAATCGGATGTTTTTTTGAAAAAAACACGTATAAAACGCATATCAATCCGAAGTCGTAGCAAACAGGAAAAAAACTCATTTTTTTGAAAAATAAAACGTCCGCACGCGTTTTATACGCATTTAAAACGGAAAAAAAGCATATAAAACACGTCGGGTTTGGTCTGGGTTTAGCTTGGGTTCGGGTTTTATTTTGTTCGTACTTAATAAACGCATATGCTATATGTTTTGAACTTTTGATTACTTAATGTTGGAAAATGACATATATACATACTTGGTATAATTTTTAAGTTTTTTTTTGTTTTTTCCCGATGTTTTCACGTTTTTTTTTCTCTTTTTTTGTTTTCATCGTATCTTTCCGATTTTTTCCCTTACCGTTTTTTTTTTCCCCGTTTTCCGACTTGGTAACTATGCTACAGAGTCAATAGTCACATTGTCTCAAAATCATTTTCTTAGAACTCTCCAAAACGGATTTCTCCCCTGTATCAGTCAAGTTGAGGTATCGGCCAGGACGCCCGAGCTCAACTTGATATCGAATTTTTAATATTTTTTTTAAAAAAATTATAAAAAGATTGGTACAGGTTTCGGCCTAATCGACCGATACCAAGCATACTGGCCGGTACAACTTAGTCCGGGGTCAACTGTTATCAACACCCGTATTTTAACCTTGCTAAAAACATCAATTATCAATTCCGTAGGTATGGTATGAATTGATGCAAGTCATTATTAATCTCCAAGCTATGAGCATTGATACGGGACACAGATACAATATAGATACATATACATTGTACGACAATTCTTGAAAAAGCAGGATACAATATGTCGGGCATACGTTAATAAATAAATAAATATTTTTTTTTATCTAACATATCAATAACAATACCAAAAAGTTCACTATGTCCATCATAGTGACATCAAGATTCCAACTCAACATTAATCATCTACCCATGTCCATCCTAGTGACATCAAGATTACATCTCAACATTAACCATCTACCCATGTCCTTCATAAATAAAATAACACATTTCAAAGATAAGAATAAAACACATCTTCAACTAACCCCAACTATATCAACCTTACAAATTACTCATCTACTATATCCATCACTGTTAAGAAAAAACTTCTACAAATAATACGAAATTTATATTTAATCTACCCAGTTGTATCCATGTTGTAACCCCAAGTATCCATCTATAAACTTAACATTTTTAAAATCGGATACCCATGAAGAGTATCGAATATGCATCCTGGTTGTACTTGTTTTTTTTAAAAAAAAAGTTGGGGTACGAATGAAAAGTATATGATACATACCCTCGAGTATCCGAGTATCTGATCCGATATGATACTAAAACAGAGGGGACCTGGAAGTATATGTGCTTCATAATCTCCAAGTTACACATGCTTAATATCTAATTTTACGTATCTTAATTGCTTATAAAAATACCAATAACGACTCCTAGTTTACTCATAACAAAAAATGGATTTCACACATATACCCATCTAAATATGCCTTTTTACCTATATAAGCCTCTAGAGGTGCAATACATGTCAGCGTTGAAGTCAAAATGATTATCATTATATCTATGTAGCAAATCTTTGTTCATTGCAAATGATATACCACTGATTGGGTCAGATTAGAAAATAGCCAGCTTGAAATTTAACAAAATTACCTATTCAACGATGCCTTTTTCCCACTTCAGTTCAATCAAAAGCTAATCTCTATATGCCTCCTAACATCAAACCTACAAGGCTTCAACGACCACTACCGCCCACTAGAGATGGTTATGGCAAGATGATGACAATGGAGGTGGTGCAGAGGCCCAAAGAAGGCGGTAGAGCTAGTGGTGAAGGAGGAGGAGAGGTTGGTGGGAAAGATGGGGATAAAGTTGCTACAAAGATGTTGGAGGTAGGAATAAGAATCAAAGTAGAAAGGGTGGTGGTAAAGATGGAGGGCGGGATTGAGGCAGCGACGGTTGATGGTGAAGGTGGGGTGGAGGTGGTGAAGGATCCAGTACAAATGTATATGAAGTTATGAATAAGGTGGAGAGGAAGAAGCTGAGGCGAATGTGGGCATAAAATAGTAGTGGTTCCGCGGAGTTAGTAGAGGTGTGGATGGATGCGGTGGAGAATGCGGAGATGGCTATGGTAGAGATGAAGATGAGCATTAAGGTGATGATGAAGATGATGGAGATCTATGCTATCAAAATTAGGACTAGTCGGCGACTAGTCCCCGACTAGTCCCCAGGCGGTATTTTGCTGACCGATTAATTTTGATTCTGTCATTGCTGAGCAGAATCCCGACTAGTCCCCAAGTAGCATTCTGCAAGCAATTTTTTTTTTTGTAAGGAGTCTTTGCAAGCAATTTTGTTTGGATTTTTTTACATTGGCTCAAAGTCTTGAGTCGCAAGACTCACAGCTATGGCTCTTCCCTGTAATCATCTGTTGAGCACCTGAGAATCTCAGATAAAAACATAGACAAATAATTATTGTTTATTTGTTGATATTCATATAACCCTATAATCAAAATTGGGGTTGTTTACAGATTAAACATCATCAAACAAATATTGTTATGAATTCTTAGTTCTGAGTCTTCTGACATGGGCATGAAGCCAATACAACTGTGTTCTGTTACTTATGTATTTATACCCATGCTGTGAAGTGTGAATGTATGTATTGTTATTGACCGACTAATATCATATACTTATTGACATTTATGCTAGTTCATATATCATTTATGTTTAGGGAGGGGGGAGGGGTTAGAATAAGTTTTGACCGGCTAGTCCCGAATTAGTCCCGACTAGTCCTAGTTGGCCCTTGGCCGACTAGGGCCGACTACTGACTTTGACTGCATAGATGGAGATAAGGATGGAAGTGGAGAGATGGTAAAAATGATAGAGTTCGAAATGAGGTGATGGGACGGGAAGTAGATTATGGTCATATACGTCGTACACCCTTTCAGAAAAATTTAAGGGATTTGGTGCAAAAGGCCCTTTACCACCTTAACTTTACCTTATAAGTTATGGCTATTGATGATGTAACTTGAGCAATATAAAACCATGGAATCACATGTCGACAAACTTCGATTGAAATCACTTACATTTGTCGAGCTTAGGGTATCAGATGCGACGAATATCGGTCCTTGTTGGTAATTTTCATAAAAAAAAAAAGTTAGTTGACAGTTCAATCAACCATAAATCGGTCCATTCTTTCAAATGTCAGACCATTTCGGATTGAGCTGCCAGTGTCAACTTTTGGCAAAATCACCACGAAGGACCGATATTTGTAGAGCATCTGCCGTTCAACAAAATGTCACATCGACATTGTTTTCCTACCATCTGTGATTTAAGGCTTCCTCTGTGATCTAATGAAAGATAAAAGCAATAGAAGGTTCAAAATTGAGCAATTGGATATCGTGTAGAGAGTCTAGAGACATAGAGCATCGTACGGTTCACAGTATTCAACTCCCTTAGGAGCTGGAAGGCAAATCAAGAACCAACAACATAGGATTCGAAGGCAAACCCTAGTGCTCCGATCCTGTTACCTCAAGCATCGGAATGCGTAAAAGAAAAAAGGATGGACCTTGTTCGTTGCGGGCCGTGAAGACGATCGTTCCGGTCTCGTCGCCGACGAGGCACTCCGAGATCCGGGACTGCCGGAGGTGGGCAGAGGTGGCGGCGCCCTTCTGCAGCACCGTCTTGGAGCTCACCACCTTGACGGTGAGCGTGTGGCCGTTCGTCCCCGGCTTCAGCTGGTCCACCTTGGTGAACACCGGCTTCCTCTTCTCCGTCACCACAGCTTGCTGCGCCGCCGTAGCCATGTCGCGCGTCCCGCAAAGAAACCCTAACACCAAAATGACAGGACGGAGGGTAAATAAATAGGATCTCTCTCACTCTACCGAGTCCACACTACGGTGTACGGACTATGCCCGAACGTCCATGCGATTCGAATCCGATCAGGTTTACCGCTGATCCGAACCCGGTCAGTAAACAAACTATCAGATACGAACCGTTATCGAATCATCAGATTAGAAAGCCCATTTCCTTTCAAAAACCAAAAAAAAAAAACCACTCCAAATCGATTAATTCTCGTTCCCAATTCTTCATTCCACCGGAACAAATACTAACCGTTGCTTTTAAAATCTAAAACCGGGAATAGAAGGGAGGTTCCGGAATGATGCCAAACACCCCCTTATGGACTCGGAAGGGATAGGGTAAAATCCAAGTCTAACTGCGGATTACCAGAATTTTGGATGTTTGGCATCATTCCGGAACCCTCCGTTTCTTTTCCCAATTTCAGATTTTAAAAGTAACGGATAATATTTGTTTTGTTCGAATGAAGAGTTGGTAACGAGAATCCATCACTCCGCGCGTTTCTACACCGTTCGGAACGTTTGAACCATGAAATTACATTAGAAATAGTAATTGATGAAAATGCCCTCTTCTGGATGAGAATTAAGCGGAACATCTATTCCTCATGCAAAACACTCCCTTATTCTATATCAAACTTTAGGGTTTAAATAAATCTAAAACAAGCTAACATAATTATGGATTGTTGATCGGATAGTCCCACATCAGTAATAGGAGTGGACTCCGCTTCTTCATATACCCGTTGCCTCCTCTCACTCATAGTCGGTTTTGAGGGGGCATGAGAATCGTGACATGGTATCAGAGGTAGGCTTCACTCCGGGAGCTCCGTCTAATTGTGGCCTTATCGTGCCCATCAACACCTCTCATTCTCTTTGCGTGCGATCAGGTCCTCGTTGAAACACTATAAATTATGTTGTAGTTTGTTGGATTGGGTTTTTAACAAATCATATTGAACTAAATCCACAACTAATATGTTAAGTAAACAGACTACGACTATCGGATTTGGACCGTTATCGGATCATCGGATATTAAAAAAATTCATCTATATGCGTAGGATTATATGGGTTTTACTGCATAAAAGGGTATAGAAATTACCAGGGGCCCCAACTTAATATGGGCACTTCAACCTAATTTTTATATTTTCCTAAGGCAAAAAATTTCATAGTGCATCCCATAGAAGGGTTTGCACTATGGGACCTCTTCTCCCCCCCCCCCCCCCCCCCCCCCCCCCCCACACACACACACACACACACATACACACACAGCCCCACCCACCCACACACACCCCACCACCTCTTCCTTCTCCTCCCCTGCTTTCTCCTCCTCCCCCTCCTCCCCCTCCTCCTTCTTTCCTTCTTCTTCCTCCTCCTTTCCCCTTCTTCCTCTTCCTTCTCCCTCTTTCTCCTCTGTCATGGAGACGTACGTGTCAATCACTTCCGACCAACATGTGTGTTGAGCCGCTCAAGGCCAACTTTGGTGTGAAAATCTTCAGTTGATAGTCACCAAGCAATTTCACACCATGTCGGTCGGGGAGCAAAAACGAATTGCTGGTGGTAAAGAGTCGCCGACATGTCAAATGCTTCTTTGGTGCCGCACTGATCTCCACTGTGCGACTTGTCAATCCCTGCCTTGCAGTAGCCTTTACCGATAGAAAGTAGAGATAGCCGAGAGGATTCCGAACCAAAAAAAAGGAAAAAAGCTATTTGAAATTTTGAACACTTATTGGATGCAAACCCGACACAATGAATTGCTTCATTAAAGAAGCATTTGGCATGTGATTGCACTACTACTATCTCACTACTAAATTTGGTTAGGGGTATTCCTATAAATTTGTTTATGCAATTTTTTTTTTAAATTAAGACCAGGGTTATGCACGCAAAATGAATGTGTGGAAAATAGAAAGACAAACAACAAAATTGGCACGCTATGGAAAGAGATCGTGGGGATCCCTCCCTTATAATTCAGTTATGTCTGAGGTTAGTACTATAGAAAATACTTAAATAACCTTAACATTATATATATATATATATATATATATATATATATATATATATATATATATATATATATATATATATATATATATATATATATATATATATATATATATATATATATATATAGGGGAATGATAAAATGCGGCGTGCAGTGCGTGCGGTGTCACATCGCAGCCGTCTGATGCACTGCTGCGTGCATCGCACGCACCGCAGCAGTGCATCAGACGGCTGTGGTGCGACGCCGCACACACCGCACGCCGCAGCCTAACACGCCTCTCTCTCTCTCTCTCTCTCTCTCTCTATATATATATATATATATATATATATATATATATATATATATATATATATATATATATATATATATATATATATATATATATATATATATATATATATATATATATATATATATCGGCACGCTCTTACTTGTCTTACGGTTATTAATGAAATTACACATCGGTCTTTCACCTAGATAAAGGTTTCAAAATTTTTTGAATTTTTTGTGGGCATGATATCTATAGCAAGTTGATTATCCTCACAAAAAACCATCAAATTCTGAATTGTCAAATGTTAGAAGCTTTATAAATCATCCATTTTAACCATTAACTTGAATAATACATTCGTTAGGCTTAGAGGTTTTCGGAATTTGATAAATTTTGATGAGGATGATCAACTTGGCATAGATATTATGCGTACAAAAAATCAATAAACTATGAAACCTTTATGTAAGTGAAAGACCGATGTGTAATTTCATTAGAAATTGTAAACGAGCAATATCCTAACCATATATTGAATGTAATATTTCATTTCATACCTATATCCAATCCTATTTGTATAAGAGAAGGACTAGAGGCATGTATACATGATACACTCGTGCAAAGAGAAGGAGATACAATCAAAGTGCAGATTGATCGTTGGGGGGGGGGGGGGGGCGCCTAGTTCTCAAAATTAAATATCTAAAAGAACTAAAACACCCTTGATATTTTTAATGTGTAATATTATTTTTTATTAAAGATAAGGGTAGTAGAAGGTTGCATAATTCTCTTCATATAGTGGGGATAAGAGAGAATTCTTTAGACTTTCCCTTGGTAACTATATGAGTTTTTTTTTTCACCCTCCTGAATTATATATTCACTATTAGCCCTAACCCCGATTCCCTCCCAAGACCATTAGTCAAAGTGGTTTGATTATTAAGACATATGGTCTGGATATATCGCAGACCATTATGCACTGATTAGTACGTGCAAATGCAACTACATCCCCATCGTCTATCCCAAAACAAAATTAGATGGACGATCAAGATTATTTTGGCTCCCGCCACTGTAGTTAAGGGTTCCGAACTTCATCAGTCTTCATGACATATGTACTTCCTCCCCTTTCCATTCTTCCTAGAGGCATTCAATGCTCCCATGCAATATAAATCAAACCCCAAGGGTTATCGTCCATTAGCGTTTGATCGAGGGCGGTTTCATTGTTCATTTTCATGAAGAAGAGCATGAAAAAGTTATGTCATCTTCCTCCCAAAATCGGTTTAGGGTCTATGCTCTCTCTCTCTCTCTCTCTCTCTCTCTCTCTCTCTCATTGTCTAGATTGTCTCCCTCCTCTGCAAATCGTGTTAGGGTTTAATGAATCCTAAAGATATTTTGTGATGTTATGTTATTTGTCTCTCTAGATCTGTTGTAAATCTTGCTATGGTTTTATATGTATGTTTTATGGGTTCTATATGTTATGTAATGCATGTGTATCTTCCCTAGTTCCATCCCAACCAGACCTAAGTCCGACTCACGCTGGAAGAAGATTCAAACATGTTGCTACTAAGAAGAGGACCCCAATCACAAAGAGGACTTCAATAAACAAGCTAGGTTGGATCACCTCAAAGACATCAGATAATTTCAAGAAAGAGAAAGAAGGGATCATATGATCACTATCTAGTGGCGGATTTGGATCACTTTACCAACTGAAGAAGAGATACTATGAGCAAAGATTACTAAGGTGCAGTTGTAGGCAATGGTACAGGTGAGGTAGGATGCAGTGGTACAACTCAAGGTAGGAGGCAGTGGTACACCAGATGGAGGTAGTGGTACAACAGAGGTAGGAGGTAGTGGTACACCAAATGGAGGTAGTGGTACAACAGAGGCAGGAGGCACAACTGATGGAAACGATAATTTTTTTTGTGTGCTGGATCGGCCATGCGATCAGAGGACTAGGCGCTAGAGCAAGGGCTCAATGAGGTCCGGAGATCTAAACGGGGGGAGGCAGTCACCAGCTGCTATATACTATTTTCATAATCTCGTGAACATGACATCAACGACCGGATTCGCACGCACAAACAAGGTACACCAATCTTGAGAAAAAGTTCGCTCCACGATGTTCATACCGGGAGTCGAACATGGGACCTCTCCAACATAGGAGAGAGGAAGTACCACCAGGCCAAGAGCCCGTTGGTTGGAAATAACAATGTTACAAGTGAGGCAAGAGGCGGTGGTGCAAGTAAGGCAAGAGACAATGGTGCAAGTGTTGCCCATGTGGGCCTTATGAATGAGTATCACAAGAAACATTCATCTGCTGATGAGGGTGGCTAAGGAATTGGTGTCCCACCATCAATAGAGTATGGTGAGTTTGTAAATGAAACAGAGAACTCGTATGAAATGGAGGATGGCCAAGAACATGTTACCGATAAGATCCGGATTAACAACTTAGAGAAAGGGATGCAACAATCAACAATATATATAGGGCATACCTCAAAGAGTGTAATTTCAAAGAAGTGTGTGATGGGATTTGTGAAAAATAAGCCCTACAGAATTAGGGCAATCTACAAATGTGAAAATTGAAAATTGGTGTATTACATCAGAAGATTGTCCGTTGTTACGAATCCGATCGTTTTTCCAAAAGCTTCGAAGCTGTTGGAGATCAGGGTCGATAACTATTTAGGCATATAACATACCACCACGCTTTTGCGGCCGACGTCCCCGTTGGCCCACTCTATTGACAATAGCCCGATGGTAGTCGGTAGTCTTTTTTTTCTTTTTGGCGGCTTTCACTTACTTATAAATATTTTAATCTAGTCTATAAGTTGTTGGAGATCGGACTCGATAACTATTTGTGCATATAACACGAGTGGGGCTATTGACACACCGAATACTTTCACACACCGCCTAATTTTAAATTTTTTATATATTTGCTCATTGCACATCAATTTTTAAAAAATCATATACTACCATTCTTTCCCAAATTACTCCACACACATATCCAAACCCTAGCACCCTACCTCCACCATCAACTGCTTCGACAAGCTCGTCTCTGCTCTCCCCTCCCTCCCCAAGCTTCCCGGCCCCTTCCCGATCTCACCCGCCCCTCCCCGAGCTCATCTCCTCCCCGAGCTTCCCCGCCCCTTCCCGATCTCACCCGCCCCTCCCCGAGCTTCCCCACCCAGATGACGAGCTTCTATCTTCGTCGTCATCTACCGGCATCCAAACCTTACGTTCGGCCGATCAGAGCTGAACTTTATACAATACGTTCGGCTGACCAGAGCCGAACATTACACAGTGCATTTGGCCACCCAACATGTTACAGTATGTTCGACCATGGTCGGCCGAATATCCAATACAATGTTTAGCCCTGGTCGGTCGAACATATTGTACCTTGTTCGGCCTTGATCGGCCGAACGTGTCTCGAACATAATAATAAAAAAAAAGAGCTGATCATTTTGGTTATTTTACTTGGGGGTAATTTATAATATAAAAAACTTTTAAATGATTTTTGGAGAGCAAATATTGGTGTGCCAATAGCCCCGCTCACATAACACCAATGGCCACACTCGCGAGGTCAGGAAGGTCGTAGCTGAAACGGCGGTTAACCGTTGTTGTACCCGCGAACGTAACAAAGAGGGACACGGAGGCCAGAGACCCGTTTTCTTTCAGCTCGACAGAGTCGAGAGGAAGGCTTCGTCTAACCCTAGATAAGGTCCGCAGCTCAAGCTCAAAGTGCCGAAGGAAACCCCCGTGAACTCCCGTCTGCTCCTCCTATCTCATCTTCCTCCGGATCGGAGATCTCGCGGTTCCCGCTCTCGATCTTGATCCGTGCGGAGATCTGATCGCGAGCGGATCTAGGGCGGAGTCGCGCCATGGTAATCGAAGAAGAGAATGATCATCCCTTTTTGTTCTGCAATCTGATGTGTAGTCTGATGTCGATCTTGTGTGATGTTTTTTTTTTTTTCCCGTTTTCAGTCGGCGCTCTTTAATTTCCATTCGTTTCTGACGGTGGTGCTGTTGGTGATCTGCACCTGCACCTACATCAAGATGCAGTTCCCTACAATGCTTGAGCATCGGACCGGGTAATTTTGGATCCATTTATCAGCTTCTCTCTCTATTTTAATTTGATTTTTTTTTTCGTGCTAGGGTTTCACTGTGTTCTGGAAATCCTTGAATCACACGCGTGCGCACACACACATGCACAAAAAGCAATTGGTCGCTAGTATCATTTTTCTGTGAAATCCCCAATGATGGACTGGCGGTGGTCTCACCAGACCCAATGTAATACTGGCCCCAAAAATGTGAATCTTTTGAAGCAAGAACATCTCGAAACAAAGGGCTAAGAGATATCCAACAGGCTCTTAGGTGCCTTCCGTATTGTTGGAGCTCCTAGCTGCCATGTAGGCAAAGTAGGGAGTGGGGATTGAAGAGCACGACACACTCTTAGAGCCCTTCCCTATTCGATGTCAAGGGGCGAGTGATTCGCTCGGGGACCAATCCCAGGCGTCGCTGTGTGTGGCGATGAGAGTAGCGGGGATTTGCTTGGGTTCGTGATTTGTTCGAGCGGCAGCGACGAAAGTAGCGAAATGCTATTTCGTCCGCTGCATGTAGCGACGAAAGTAGCGAAATGCTACTGTGGTGAACGTCTTCGGAGACCATTGAAGAACCGTTTTAACCCCATGCACTGTTTATTTTGCTACGGTACCAAAGGATGAAAGGACTAGGAGCCCATTGGAGATGCTCTAACTCTAAGCCTCTAACAAGTCGCACAGTTCAAGGGTTGTGTCCTGTCCCAAACGGAGCAAGAAAGGGAGTTGCTTGGAGCATAAGCTTAGTGAAGTGGATAGATTTTTGTCCCTAGTTGGGCATCATGTTTCTACACTTACTGCTGAAAAGAGGGCTTTCAATCTCTCAACAAGAAAAGAATAGAGGGGAGAGAATAACTCAGCTTGGGACTTCTTAGGAAGTACACGGAATATCTACTCTTCCAGTGCGAGAGACTGCAAATTTCTTCGATACACACAGGGAAAGAGATGGAGAGAGTCCGGATGAAGATTCATGGATTTAGGTGATTTTGTATCCCAAACTTGTCAATATCTAGGTTCAATCTTGGGATTCTGCAGTTTTACACAGAATTTTACAAAATTCTACAATAATGCTGTGTTCCACAAGCAAACCCCGCTAGATCTAACCCTAAGAATTTAACTCTCGACTCATTTTAGAAGCAAATAGAGTTCACCCAAAAGTATCCTAATGAGTATAACAATGACCTATAATTACTGCACATGTGTTAAATAAGCATACCTAGTCAAACCTCATGGTTGGCATGGTGGAAAGGTAGGTCATCACAAGCATGTCACTGTTGAACATGCCATTTCAAGCTTGCTAGACAAGTAATTCGGTTGTTAGCCAGCTTAATGCTGCTACTGGCTTGTCTGCACAAAAAATGCCCATTGTAGCATTTCATATGAAGATCACCAATCCCATGGGCTTGCACATGCATGGGTCTAAGGCACAATCTCTAGCATGTGTGGTAGGTAGCATCCTGATTGCCATGCCATGGAAGATCCCATATAGCATGCTTGTTTCTGAGTAAGCACACTTCACCTCCTTGCATGTGTGTGAACATGCGAGTCTTCAGAAGCACGTGATACACACAACATGTACTTGCATGGCTTCTGAAGATGCATGCATGTACAAGGCTTTGTTGTGCTTGCGACCGAGCCACTTCTAAGGCAGCCCACAAACTGCAATTCAGTTGATGTAGGTTGATTAGTGCTCAACTAGAGTCAAGCTAAGTTTGATTGACATCTGATATGACCAAAGCAAGGAGATCGCATTGAGAAAGAGCAAGGCTAGACTTCAAGAGCCGTCCACTTTATAGTTGAATTACTCCATCTAGTTGTTCAAAACTAGCATAGCCGGGCTTTTCTTATCAATTTCCATGTAATCAGGGGTTATTTGCTAAATAGAGTAAATTAGATGAAGGACTGGGATTAAATAACTTAAGTTAGAATGAATGGATGACATCATCATCTCAAGTCATATCCCATTAACATGGGTCTACCATATAGCGCATCTCTAATTAAGAGGTCTCCACATAGAGTTCAACATAACTATCCGACTAGCTATCAACCTGATGTGTATCATCGGAGATGGTGGCATAAACATGACTAAGTCAACTTGGAAAGATTCGAGACGTGGTAAAAAACTTAGAACACCGGTTGGTGGGTAAGAAGGTCCACCTTATTGGTTGTAGGGTTTAAGCACACATACAAACAAGGATTGACCCTCCAAGGTTCCATCAAACTAGGAAATAATCCAGACGAAGAAGATAAAGCAAGAGGATATAAGGTAATGTATGCGATTAATAACTTAAAAAAGGTGCCACATTAGCTAAAGGAGGGAAATATATAATAAAGAGTACGTTCGTTTGTTTGGTCCCTTATCCAACCAAAAATAAAAGGGGAACCTGTTGGTACAATTCTTTCGTGAACCCACATACTCCCCTTCTTACATTGGTTTTTCTCTTCCCTTTATCTTTATTTACTTGATGTGTATTACTTTCCATTTTTATATTGAGGTGGCATGTGGCCATAATAGTAAACTAGCAGGCTGGAAATTAGCACTTTTTAGAGGTACTCTATATATGCAGAAAAACAATATAATAATTCATAAATAAAGCTGAAATCCTTTCTCTCCATTCTTCTCCCTCTTTGTCTATTTTCCTCATTATATAGGGCTTGAATTATATCCCTATTGCTCGAGAATTTGAGGCCAGTACTACTCTTTGTATTACATGAAACAACCTACATTTAGATGAGATTTATGTCTTGTACCTATTGCCATCCGACAATTTTTTTATTTCGGGTACATTGAAGTGGTCCCATAGCAACATCTGATCTGTTAGGAGTAATTTGTGCACAGTTATGGAGCGAACACATTATTGAAATAACAGAGACTGACATCAACCATCTCGAGAAGGTGACAAAGGAGGCTTTTGAACGTATGCCTCATATGGAGCAATTAATGTATTACTTTAAGTTCGCGGTTTGAGATTTCGTTGTGCCAATTAAAAAAAAGAGATGTAGGTCCATCACAAACCCTAGGATAAAACCATACAAGCTTCTTCTTCACCTTAGGGTATCGATAGCTCATATTTAATCATGCTTCGAAGGAAAAACAAATTGCTGATTTCCTAATTTGACCTCTTGTATCACATGCCCTTAGGCATTTTTTCGGGCATTTTTTGATTGAAAGGAGAGTAAAGTTGGAGATTCCTGATTTTTCATGTGAAGATAGAGAGGTCTTCCTTGATTGGTTGACCATTTGTGATAGTTTCTTTTTGTAGCATCAACTAAGTGAAGAAACAATTATTTAGTATGCGACAACAAAGCTCAGGGGGAGCACTATGTGTTGGAGCCACTAATATGAGTGTGCTTGTGGATAGGTAGGGGAGAAGTAGTTACTTGGGACAAAATAAAGTTGCTCCTCAACTGATTTCTTCTACTTGACTATACAAAGTAGCTTTGTCTGAAAATTTTCATGCTCTCTTGAGGTGACAAGATAATAATGTTGGAGTGCACATACACTTTATTCGATTTGGCTACCAAGAGAGGATTTATGAGTCTTGATGTTTTGGCCGTCAATATCTTGCCGGTTGAGGCAAGATATCAAGGATAAGTCAACTATGATCACATAGTATAGTGGAGTCTTTATTAGTTTACACTTCGAGTGAGAGGAAGCTTTAGAAGGTGTAGTTATGCGAAGACCATCTATTGTCATTTCTCTCTTTTCCCGATATTTCTGCTTTCACCCCATGTGTAGCATCACACAATAAGATAAATTTCCTTGTCTCAACTTGTTAATTGTGGGGAAGGGACATATCGCCACCTCATTGTTGGGATTGGTGTCTGTATGTCAATTCCAGCATGCCCGACACCAGTTAAGCATACATTACTAAAACTCACAAACACAAGTGCATGAGATGCATAAATCCACTAGTCCATTGTCATGTGTTTTAGGTAGCTCAGGTGTGTAGACAAGATCCACATACAAAAGATATGAATTTACCATACACACCTAAGTTGGTCTTCAGTCAGTGACCAGAATGGAAATCCAGTTTGCAAGACTATAACCAAGGTTTAAAATTTTGATTTCGACCAATATTTTCATACTGCAGAATATAAAAATATTGCGTGGAAATATTTTGATAGTATGAAAATATTGCAGTTTTATAGAAATGATAGAAATATCGATAAGGTGATAGAATATTTTAATAAAACTTTTGACAATTATAAATCAAGTATAGATGCATATTGTGGAATGCTTAAAGCATATTTCTACACTGTCAAGGTGCTAGGAGGTTCATGTAGTATGTATTTCTTTACATATTCTACAGATACATAGCGATCTAAGATCTATAATATATCCAAAGTTCGAGTGATTTCATCAATATTAAGACTTGATTTGTCCCCCACAAGGGATTGGGGTTTTAGATCCTCGGGAGCGCATATCGGAGGTATCTGGTGTCTATATCTCTAGGGATTACTTCTTCTGGAGATATACTTAGATTTTTTTTCAAGACCCTCCAAAATTTCAAAAGGTAAATTTGATGAATTCAATTATTTATCTCCAAATCTATTATAAGAATATAAAATCTTGAATCTTGATAGATTGATGTTCTTATATCATCATATTAATTAAACAATTAGAAACAAATTAATTGAAAGGAATCTAAGATTTACCATATCCAAAACTTTTAGAAAAGTACATTTTAATTTGATCAAATAAACATTTGAATGTGCTTTTCGTTGAATTGATCTCTCAGACAAGGTTTAAAATCACAGTATCGGCCTGCCCCGAACCGATATGTACTGGCCGGTACGTACCGGTACCGGCCGATACGGACAGATACCGGTTGAGGAAAAAAACCCAAAAAAAAAATATAACTTGTCGGTACCGGTCCGTATTGACCGTACCGGTCGGTACTGGTCTGAACCGATCGATACGGGCCAGGTATCGGGATCGGATGCAGTATCGGTCTTGAACCGGCCAAACCGGTACGTACCGGTATCGGCCGAGATTTAAAACCTGCTCTCAGATTGGTGGTAGATTGTAGATCGCACATTCTCCCAAAACAAATTTTCGGAAAAAACCACATCAGAGAAGTCGAACGATCTACTCAGAGGGTTTAAAGTTTAGGTTTTAAGAGTTCAGGAGTTGAGCTTCAAAATTTTGGAAAATTTTGATAAATTTCAGAATATTTCTGTCAATATTTTGTTTTGAGGGTCACAAAAAAGAAATTTTTTTTTTGAATTTTTTTGAAATTTTGGGAAATTTTGAACCATAACTGTAGCATCCTAACCTTTTCGATAGAGAGAGATGATATATCTCGACCATTGGAAATATGATTCTAATTCAGGAAGTGTTGGTGCATTTGGAATGCATTGAACGTAATCAAGATAGAGTACCGGGTCTTTGAGTACCGTCACCCAAGACCATGGATACCTATACTGCTAGTTGCCTAGATCCTAAATCCTTGGATGTGCTGTGGACTCTGGGTTCAGTGCCTGTCACTTTAACCTGCTAAATCAGTGAGGTCTATGGCAGACCAATACCTGGGTAGATTGGTTGGCTTGCATTGGATGTCGGGTAACACAAACAGTCCGTAGGAATTCCATATCCCATGGAGAGAACTTGGTGTCTCCTTGAGTAACTCTCATGGAGGGTTGATCACTAGGTCTAGCCGGACGAAATTAAAGTAAAGATAAAGATCACGAGGTAATGAGAACTCAGAACTCAAGTTTGTGAGCTATTTTGTGAGACAATCAGGATAATCCTAGATACACTTACATGGACACCAAAATAATGAATCAAGTGCAACATAGTATGGTAAGGGCACTCATGTAATTTACTTAATAATCTTGGTGTGCATTTATAACTTAGTAGTGGTTGTAGCTATAGTTAACCAGTTCATGGTTCAAGTCATGAGATGACTATGACCATATCTCTAGTTGAGCGAAGGTTATTGAGTCCCCGAAGATTCCAACTTCTAGCCATCTCTAATAACCGATCTTAACCTAATCCTAGTGTAATTAGGGTTTACTAGTAGTGGGTAATGGCATAATGACTAGGGTACCCAACACATGTGGATTAGGAGACTCTATAACTTAGGTTTTATAATTGGATTATGATTCATAAGTGGCACCTTCTAGATGCTCCCTAGTAGGTGAGTCCTACTATGAATGGAATTCACTAGATGAGCCCACCCCTGTAGGCCCTAGCTCTTAGAATGAGGATTGAACCCTTGTCTAACTAAGTGGAGTTTAATAATGTAAGTGAGGGTGATTTTATCACTCCTCTAAGCCATGATTGAATGAACTAAGTTGACTCATCTATTTTATAGGAGGTGTCATAAGTGTCCAACATGGGCTAAGTTGACTTTCCTATTTTTTATGATAGTGTCCTATGATCTCCTAGTGGACTAGGTTGACTTTCCTATTATTTAGGATAATCATGGTTGCTCTGTGAAAGGGGGCATTAGGACTTCGGTCTGATCTTTCGGTGGCTGCTACGAACAAACCGCGGTGGGTTCTGGGAGAAACCCACTCGTACGTATCACAGCCCCATCAAACAGCTGTGATACATTTTAGGGAATGGAACGAAGGGATGCTAACGTCATGTCTAGGAAGAGAATGCCAACAATCCCTTCGCCTTTTTGTAATGCTATAGATAATTCAAATATATCAATTTATGCCCTATATTGAAAAATATATAATTATGTTGCTGCTAGAAGATTCCAGTGCCATGTATCAGTGTCTGACACCAACATTGTCCTAGTATCTACATAACATAATTATATATTGTTTTAGTATAGGTGGTAGGATTTTGCATGAAAGCTTTGCATGATTAGGTCAATTCGTTCTAGATATTGCGATACTTTTTCTAAAATTTTATTTATAGCCAATGTCTCGGCCTATTTAGAGCCATCTATATCCTGACCTAGCCATACCATAGTCAGTCATGACTGAGGTCAGTGTTCTAGTTATCTATACCATTCTCAATGCATCATTCATGAATAGCCACAATCTTAGTGCAACATTTGGTGAAGCTCTATATGATTATTGATTTATTGTGTAATCTACTGATTCATGTTCTAAAATAATTGAAATCTTTATGAAGTTTCTTATGATGTTTCGTCTGTGGCAGGTTCCGTGGCTTCTTTTGGAAGGCAGCTAGAATAGGTACGTTGGATTTTTAATGTGCTTGACTGTGTGGCATCTGCATGAATATCTTCCTAAAATGATGTGAACCTTTATTTAAAGCAATATAGGGTATATGAATAATCAAATGTTGGTAGTGTACTCGTATGTATGTGCAAGTGTGAGTGTTTTTTTTTTTTGGTTCCACTGTTATGGAACTTAAAAACCCCAACGCCCTCCTTAGTGTTAATGCCCTTGCCAATATGGATAAGTGCCTTTGATTTGTAACGCATATATTTAGTAATAGGTGGATATGATATTTTAATCTTTTTCTTCTTATCAATTATCAACTGGCTTTTATAAGGTTCTTTAATGGCATATATAGATGGCTTGTATTTGCTAAAAATATGCTCCAACATTGATGATAAAAAACACAATATTGAAAGAGAAGTGTCAAGTCATTTTCTAGAGCAATTTAATGTTCTTATTGCAACCAAGTCCAATATTAACTAGTCATCATCACCATCCCAGTCTTATCACTTCAAGATGGGTCAACTATAGAGCACACCACTAATCAAGAAGGCCCCGCAGTAGGCTAACAAGATTCTTCCGAATCCGACATCAACCCTCTAAGGTTGGTTTTCAAAACCTAACAATTGTAACTTGGCAAGAGAGGGGCCTGCCAAAGAACCTAAACGATTAATTGGATGGTAGAGAGACCTACCTTGCCGGTTGCACAATCTAAGCTCATGCAACCAAGGAGCAACCTTCCTTGGTTTCCCTAGACTTGGAAAGAGTCTAGACAAGGTAGAAGGCAAGATTTGTTATAGGGAATTGCATTCCTTTCTTTTGCACGAATTATAAACCAAAGAGCTAATTCAACTATAAAGTGGATTTGGACAACTAGATGGAGTAAGGAAAGCCTTCAATAGGGGATCTGCTGCTATTTTGTTTTCTCGGATGCCACACTGGAAGAAAGGATAAGGTCCATGTTCTTGACGACGGTCTTATCATAAATTTTTTTTAAAAAAATACGAGGACTATTAAAGGCAACAAATTTTTTAAATTAATGGCACTGTCTTTAACAAAGTCTATATTGACATTAGTCGCTCTTATTAGCCAACCTTAATCTTAAGTGTTAATGAAAGCCATTGTCTCTAACAATGGCTTTCTTCTTACCTAATAGCTGTTATCGCCAACAATGGCTCTTTTGTTAACACAAGAGCCATTGTTCGCAGCAACTCTTATGTCATGAGAAAGACTGGCTCTTATGTAGTAACTCTGATGGCTTTCTTAAAGTTCAAGTTGAAAGAAAGTTATTTCTGAAATATCTTGTTCAAAATCAAGTATATTTGGTGTTCAAGTGGCCCATGCTGTAGATGATCGCAAAGGTGTTCAAGGCCCATTCAGTTTGCAAGATGTACGTCGAAGTCTCAGATTTGTTGAGTAAATCCATAGTCCTTGCTAGACTATGTATTGGTTTTGGTGATTTTGGTCTTAACAACAAACTTGTGCATGATAGCCATAAGATCCTCTCCCGTTTCACTAAGGTATGGGCCTGCCAAAAGGAGCATTCCACTTAATCTTGATGTACTGTATGTGAATGGGCAAAGAATTGTGTAGATAAGTGGGGTGCTCCTTAATAAATCGAACTCCTATAGACATACCAAGTGATTATCTAGTGGCAGAAGATGACTTGGATGTTCATCCAATGGACAAGCTGATCCAACAACTGAGAATGTTCAACCGATTAAATCCAATGGTGGTTTGCTCCGCACCAAGCTATCAACCGGTACCGACCGATACATATCGCTCGGTAAGTATCGGTCAAGGGTCGACTGACACCGCGACCGATACCGTGAATTTGAACATTGATCTGCGTTATCAAACATTGTGTAAAAATTTGATCCACTCTTGGCTCAGACTGATCAGCCAAAATGTTTGATTGATCGGAAATCCTCGGTTTCTGTTTTACATTGTGTTTACGATGTTCGATCGTCGACTCGATTCCCAGATTGATCGGCAACCTGAAGGAGCATAGTCTATGGGGGTTGTGCGTTTGCAACATTGTTGGGCGGAAGTCCCGTGGAACATGGGTGTCCACGTCTTACGTCAATGTTGAGTTGTTGTGGGTTTTTTTACCGGGATTTACTAAGCTGAAAATTGATCTCCGCCCTCGCGCTGCAGCAAGATCACTTTTGAATAAGAGTATGGCCTAGAGGCATCGTAACCCTGAGTTACAGGTTTACGATGCAACGCTAGAATTTCCAAGCCGTTGCAATTTGGGAAGGAATCCCAGCTTCTTTTCTCGATCGTGATGTTGGTTTGGATTTTGGATTGTCTTTTACCTTCTCTTAATGCAATCAACTCAGCGCATCATGCAGGAGATTAATTTCCTCTGTTACAGCACAATTACCATGATATCTCCTGGTTCTGTTGATTCAGGTGAACGGCTGAGCCCTTGGGTAGCGCTGGGATGCTTTGCGATGGGCGTGTCGATAATTATCTTGTGATGAATGGGTACAGGCTTGTGGCATCAGTTTCTTCTTTAACCTTGGAACAAGAAATCTTCGTCAGGCTTGTGAATGAGTGGGTGTAGTTGAATATCATCTGGCCTGGATTCCTTGGGGGCTCAGTGGTCTCTGTATCTTTTTTTTTTTTAAAAATTCTTGTGTATACAATCACTCGAAAATTTTCCCACATTCGATCAGTGACTAGTTTCGATCATTGGTCTATCTTGTGCTGACACACTAATAGGTGATGTGCTGATCGCTTGGTCTGTTCATGAGTGGGTCCCACATGCATTGGTTGGCTGTGATGTGTTGAGCACGTCAGCATATACACGTTGGATGATTTCTTGTCTGTTAACTACACTGATGATGTCCACTTCTTTTCACATGACTCGTAAATCATATAAATCTGTTTCTGTATCCAGGTACATGCTTTCCAAATCTTGGTTTAAAAATAAAATATTTAAATAAATAGTGTTTGACAAATATTTAAACAAATGCTCTAATAAGATTTTGTGTGTGTGTGAGAGAGAGAGTCGACAGCGGATGGAATCTTGAGATGATTGCAGCAGTCAACGATCTCGATGTAGGTATGGTTCTCACACGCTTTGGCGGCACTGATCCGGTGGCATTCAGCAATCGTCTTCTTCGAGTTTATGTACATGGGGTAGAGCACGATCCATTTCTTTATATTGGGTGGCGCTCCATCCATCCTTCACGGGCCGATCCCTCTCCCTTCTCTCTCTCTCTCTCTCTCTCCCTCTCTCTGAGATGAATCAATGCGTTAGGGTTACAGAGATCGCCGCCTTGGGGATCGTATTTGGGGGGGGGGGGGGGGGGGGGGGGGGGGTTATAGCGAAGTTGAGAGAGGGAAAGGGAGAGGGAGATCATACACTCCGAAAGAGACTGTCGCCAACCATGTCGGAGTTTGGCTGTGAAGGCCCGACGCTCCTAGGAATCGGGGATGTTGACAGCGATGATAGATTTAATAGGGTTGTGGGTTTTTGTTGTTCTCAAGAAAACAGCAGCCATGTTATTCGACGAATCATATCCGTCCATGTGAAAGAATTGAAAGTAAGAGATGAGATTACAAAGTTATATTATTTGCGTGCTAGTATTTCATATCAATTCGGATCATCGTTCCTAATTTTAAGAGCCGTTATTTTCAAAGTAACGGATACTTCTGATCGAAAAATCGGGACCGATATTTGATCGTTCTCTGGGTTTCTATATCAACCGACCCACTCATCTCCCAATACATAAAAAATAACAATTGTCCAAAATACCCTCATCTGGATGAGTGATTGAGGGTTAGGCAGAACAGCTGTTCCGCATGCCAAACAGAAATTACTAGGTGCCGATAGAGGCTCCCGCCAGCAGCCACAAGAAGCCAGCTGCGGTGACACGTAGCGGCTCGGCTACGACTCCCTCCTCTATTAATCGGAGAAGCTTGGGTCCGGGTTTGGGTACAGAGATCGATCGAACTCTAGAGAGAGAGAGAGAGAGAGAGAGATGCCGAAGAACAAGGGGAAGGGAGGAAAGAATCGGAAGAGGGGGAAGAACGAGGTGGACCACGAGAAGCGGGAGCTGGTGTTCAAGGAGGACGGGCAGGAGTACGCGCAGGTGCTCCGCATGCTCGGCAACGGGCGGTGCGAGACGCTGTGCATCGACGGCACGAAGCGGCTCGGCCACATCCGCGGCAAGATGCACAAGAAGGTCTGGATCGCCGCCGGCGACATCGTCCTCGTCGGCCTCCACGACTACCAGGACGACAAGGCCGACGTCATCCTCAAGTACATGCCCGACGAGGCCCGCCTCCTCAAGGCCTACGGCGAGCTCCCCGACAGCACCAGGCTCAACGATGGCGTCGCCGGGGGCATGGATGATGATGACGACGGCAGTGGTGACGACTACATCGAGTTTGAGGACGAGGACATCGACAAGATCTAGCTGATCTTTCACTTTTTGTGTAATAATGAATTCTTAGTTTTTTTTTTTTTCTGGCAAATTAGGCATAGGTCTTTAACTAATTTGCTATATTAACTAAGGTACCTATAAGTATACATTTGTCGTAGAAAGAGTAACTTCAGAAAGAGTATATATTCGATGGGACTTGAGCTATATTTCAGAATTAATATGTCCTGCAGCTAAAAAAGTCATCTCTAAAAAAGAACTTATGTCAAACTTGTTACGGATATATGTGGATGCCCACTTTGGTGGGATACAACTAACCGACACATCTATCCCTAATTCCTAGCTCTCTATATATATGTTATGAATAAACAAGAGGCTCTCACGTATTCGTAAGAGCGTAGCCGTCATCTCGAGTGCAACCATCCCTCCTTCTCCCTTCCTCTCGTAACACGTTATCAGTTGCGCAGGACCGACCTCGCCAGCCTGAGTCGATCTCACACCGCAAGAGAGAGAGAGAGAGAGAGGAGAAACGAGAACGGAGAGAGGAGCAACGAGTCCGACAGCGAACCTCTGCAGGGACGACCTGCAACAATAGCAAACCAGATCTTACAAGATGTCTAACCTTGTAAAGTTAGAATTCGCTGCACTTGATGTCAACGGCAAAAATTACTTAGCATAGAAGTTATATGCTAAGCTCCATCTACAATCAATCAAGTTGGGTACGGCGATTATAAAACCTACAGGCACAGAAAGCCTTAGTCCTGAAGACAAGGCTAAAGCGACAATCTTTCTACGTCGTCACCTACATGTAGACCTGAAGAACGAATATCTAACTGTTGAAGACCTCTTGGTTCTATGGGAATCCCTACGGGATAGATATGATCATCAAAGGGCTGTCATCCTCCCAGCAGCGAGGAATGAATGGATAAACCTGCGCTACCAAGATTTTAGATCGGTCACATAGTATAATTCTGTAATGTTTAACATCGTGTCCCAACTTGAACTATGTGGAGAGCCAGTAACCTAGGGACAGATGATCGATAAGACTCTATCCACCTTCCATGCAACAAACGTTCTACTGCAATAACAATACCAGGAGCGAAACTTCCAAAAGATATCAGAACTGATTTCGGTACTCCTAGTTGCAGAGGAGAACAATAAAGTTCTTATGAAGAATCACAACTCCAGACCTACTGGAGCATTGGCGTTCCCTGAAGCGCATGTCAATGAAGGATACCATAGAGGTAGAGGCAGAGGAAGGTTTGGAAGAGGTGGTCGCCATAACCACTCTGGTAGAAGTGGCAGGGTGACAAAGGTGGCAACCCCAACAGAGGAGGCTACTGAGGTAGAGGCAGGCGTGACCACCTCAGCAGAGGTGGACTCAACCCGCATCAGAATACAAATTTCAAAAAGCAGAATAACAAGCCCTGGTACGTAGAATAAGTGAAAGAAGAACCTCCTTCTAATAAATGGCCTACAGACACTTGCTTCAAGTGTGAGCGTGAAGGTCATTGGTCTTGCAATTGTCGTACATCTAAGGAAGAGGTGGCAAACTTTCAAGCAACACAGAAAGCAGAGGGTAATGCAATGTTTAACCTCGACAATGATGACCTCCTTGAAGATGAACTCAATGAGATGCAAGGAAAAACCAAGCTCATAACTTTTGATTTCTTCAACGACAACTAGGGGGGACAGGACATTTTTAGTGATAAACTGCTATCGTTTATTAGAACAGCTGTTTGATTTCTAGTAGTTAATATTTCGTTTGCTTGGTAGACTGTCATATCGTTTATTTTTATCAGAACAGTTGTTTGCTTTATTATAGTTGATATTTCGTTTGTTTGATATAATATCTTTTAGATCTCCCTTATTAATATAAATGTTTCTCATTTCCTATATATCTGAGTTGCCAGAATCTTATATTAAATAATACTTTATTTTTTTATTAGGAAATAGAATCTAAGGGAGACATTTTCAAGTATTAGCTTTCGTTCAAATAAAATATCGACCATAGCTGGTCCCGCTCAGATAATAGAAGCTTCTGGTAGAGTACACCTAGTGTTACTTAATGGAACCCATATCTTTATACAATCTACCTTATACTCTAGTAACTCTAAAAGAAACTTACTCAGTTTCAGAGATATAAGAGCAAATGGGTATCACAGAGAAACCCTGAGCGAGGGGAACAATGAATTCTTATGTATAATCGCTAGTGTTGGAAACCAGAAGTTTACTCTAGAGAAATTCTCCAATCTATCCTTAGGGATATACTTCACTCACATTGGGATTGTTGAGTCACATGCAAATATGAGCCAGTAGCTCAATACTAATCCAAGACAAATAGTGAGCCAGAAGCTTCATAATCCTATGATTTTTAATATCTGGCATGATCGTCTAGGACATCCTGGGATAAAAATGATGAAAAAGATCGTAGAAAACTCTTGTGGTCATCACTTAGCTCATTATCACATACCTAGTGAGTTAGTTTGTATCCTTTGCTCCCAAGGTAAGCTTATTACCAGACCATCATTTCTAAAAATTTTGAGTCTCCTTCGATTCTCAAATATTTAGAACCCTTAACAGATGACACTTTTACCGCAAGATTTGCGGATTGTCACATTGATGAGACAATCTTCTCGTTGTTAGGGAGAGATAAGAAAGATAATGAACGTCCCATCTAAGAGGAATGACGTAGATTATCGTGGAATACTTCCAATCTGTCTCATCTAGACCCTAGGACTTCCCAATATAAGCATGAAGTTAAGAGAATAATACACTTGCAATCTATTGCAAATGAGTTACCAGATGCATTCAATGATGCTGCAAAAGTAACTAAATCACACATACTAGCTATGAATGTACCTACCAGGATTGATATCCCAAGTAAAAATAAGGCATCAAATGAGTCTAAAACACGCCAAAAGCGTGACAGACCTATAGGTTCCAAAGATTTAGCTCACCGGAAGAGGAGATTAAATAGCACATCACACCCTACAGCTCCTGAAGAAGCTGTTCCTAACATAAAATCTCCTGAAGAAAAAATTCATGATGGTCCGAAAGATATCATGAATCAAAGATCTAATTTTTCCAAATTAAAGCATATCGCTCCGGTCGAGGTTATGCCCCAGATCCTAGAAGAGACTGGAAAAGAGGTACTGGTACCCAACAATGATGAGATATCTGTGTTCTACACATACTCAGAAAAAATATAGAATAGAAAAGAAATAATCATCGATGATATATTCTTATATGCTATGGCAAATGAGATAATAAAGGGTGATGATAATGACACTGAACCATGCACAATCGTAGAATGTCAACAAAGTAAAGATTGGCCAAAATAGAAGGATACGATTCAAGCAGAATTGGATTCCCTCGTAAAGCGTAAAGTATTTGGACCTATAATACAAACCCCCAAAGGAATAAACATTGTAGGTTTTAGATGGTTGTTTGTTAGAAAAAGAAATGAAAAGAACGAGATCCAAAGATATAAAGCACGCTTAGTTGCTCAAGGATTCTCGCAAAAACCCGGGATAGATTATAAAGAAATATATTCCCCAGTTATGGATCCTATCACATTCAGATATTTTATAATTAAGTCTAGCTGTCTCTGAAAGATTAAGCATGAGACATATGGATGTAATGACAGCTTACCTATATGGTAACCTAGACAGTGAAATATACATATGAAAATCCCTAAAGGATTTGATTTACCAAATTCTAAATATAGAAATACACATTCAATTAGATTAAAACGAGCATTGTATGGTCTGAAACAATCCGAAAGATTATGGTACAATCGGCTCAGTGAATATCTGTCTAGGGAAAGCTATAAAAATGATCATATATGCCCATGCGTATTTATTAAGAAATCCTAAAATGGATTTACAATAACAGCAGTATATATAGATGATATAAATCTAATAGGATCTCCCGAAGAGATTGAGAAGACTGCTGGCTATCTTAAAAAGGAGTTGAAATGAAAGACCTGGGTGAGACAAAATTTTGCCTCAGCCTGCAGATTGAACGCAAAAAGGATGAGATCTTAGTCTATCAAACAAAATATACTGAAAATTTCCTGAAGAGGTTTAATATGGATAAATGTTATTTATTTAGTACACCCATGGTTGTAAGGTCTTTAGATGTTAACAAAGACCCATTCAGGCCTAAAGAAGAAAATGAAGACGTCTTAGGTTCTAAAGTACCCTATTTAAGTGCATTAGGTACAATTCTTTATTTATCTTAATGTACTAGACCTGATATTTTATTTTCTGTTAATCTACTTGCTAGATATAGCTCTGCTGATCCATACAAGCCCTACGTGCAGATTTTCATGGCTTATGACGTATTTTTATTCCCTATGGAGATCCAGGAAGTCGATCGTCAATCCGTTTGTATCATTGGAGAGCTATTTCGATTACCTATGACTTTGGTTTTTACTTTCTGTCGATCCGACTGACGGATTTTGAGTTATTTATGTTTTTATTTCTGGTTTGGGTAGGTGCGAGCCATGTTCGCATCCGGTTCGAGCCATGCGAACTGACTCATTTCTATGTTTGGGTTTTAACCGTAGGATCTTAAATTAATATTAGATCTTAATGGATGAGATTCAAAGGGAGTCAAGAAACCCTAAAACCCTAGCCGAACCCCCCCTTACCCGTCCGTCTCTCTCTTCCCGCAGTAAGACCCGCACGGATACCCTCGGGAAGCATGCCCGCATCCCCTTCTCCCTCTTTTTCCGTGCGGATGCGTCTTTTTCTCTCTTTCTTTCCTTTTTCGTTGTTGTTTCCCTCTCTATAAAGCCTATAAACCCTAATTGAAGGGGGACGATTGATAATGAATTGAAACCCTAGAATGGAGAAGCGTGATTACTTGTTCGGCACCTTATTCGAAGAATCCTCTGGCTTCTAGTCTTCTTTTTCTCTCCGCAAGCTTCTTCCTCGTCGCCATTCCCTCGTTTACGACTTCGCGGAAGATCGACGCGGAGATCATCCATTCTCCAAGATCAAATCGTCCATCCTTTTCTTCCGGACCAGGCCTCCCCTTTCGCCCATTCATCTACAACAACGGAGCCTTTGATCACAGCCGGGATTGACCAAAGCACGGTTTGAATCATTCCTCGATATTTTTATGTGATAAACATCATTCCCAATCCGGCCTATTGCTGATTTTAAATTAGGGTTTCAAAGTAATTGGCTTCTGAAGAATCTCATCCATTAGGTTTTCTATCGCTTAGATCTATGTTTTATCTTTGAGACTTTGGCATATATTTGAGATATTGTTAGCACTTTATTGCCGAAATTTATTTATTAAATCTGGAATTAATCATTCTCATGTCAGTTTTATTGTTTCGTTAAATTAAACTTGTTTGCATAATTGGATGATGATTATGGTTCTTAGTCTTTGCTGAAATTTGCTTAAAGACGTGCAGATATCTATCTTTAATTATTTAAAATTCAGTACTTGAGTTTTTTTTAAGCATCTGCATCCGTCAAGTTGGTATCAGAGCGCACTAGTCGTCACGTTCTTATACAACGGCCGGTCCTCTTGCATCATTCGCATCATTGTGTGCTTGCTGAAATTTTATTTTTATTTTTTTATTTTTATCTTTCATTTTAGTTTTCGTGTCTTTGCATTAATTAGAAAACAAGTATCCCGTGTGTGTTCGCATCCATATTAGGATCATTCATTTATCTCTGTAGTGAGTTGATGTCATCTTCTAGAGAATCTCCAATGGCTGAACCACCAAGACAACCTTCCCCACCCCGCACTTGGCAAGATGACTTCAAAAGGCAACAAGCAAACATGGATAGACTTCAGACCCAGATCGAAACCTTGACCTTGGCCTTTACCACTTCCCAAAATCCACCTCGACCCCATCGAGAGCACAGGGCTAGAGCGTCTCTAGAGCATAGTGAGTTAGATCTTGAGTCAGGATGTGATAGTGTCAGTTCATCTGATGGGTCTGATAGGAGCAGTAGGAAAACTCATAGGAGAATGAAATCCCATTGTGGTTGGGATTAAGGTATCAAAATAGAAATTCCTGAGTTTGAAGGTAGGATGGATCCTGAAGAATTCTTAGATTGGACAGAGAGAATCGATCAGTATTTTGAGTGGAAGGAAATCCCCTGAGACAAATAAGTCAAGTTTGTTAGTCTTAAATTGAAAGGTCGATCATGCACTGATCTGGTGAAGACAGTTGCAGGCCCCGAGGGTTTGAAAGGGGAAAGGTAAGATTTTCACTTGGACACACATGAGGAAAAAAATACAACAGAAATTTCTCCCTTCTGATTTCAAACAGTGCGTGTTCCAAAAATTCCAAAACCTACGACAAGAGCACAAGTCGGTGGACGATTACACCAACGAGTTCTATAAGCTCCAGGCTCGCAATGATCTACATGAAGATGAAGAGCAGAGCGTCGCTAGGTACGTCAATGGTCTTAAGTCCTTAATTCAAGAGGTGGTGTCCCTTCATGACTTGTATCAGGTCAGTAATGCACACCGTCGGGCTAAGAAAGTCGAGTCTCACCACTCCCGATCTGCGTCCCGACGATATGACAACACTAGGACATCATCCGAATCTATTAGTACACCAATCCATGGACCTTCCCTTGTAGATGGTACAGTTCCTACACCCACTGAGAAGGGTAAAGGAGTCTTAGGAACCAACCCGAGCACGATGAAGTGCTTCAAGTGCAACCAGCCCGGTCACAAGTTAGTCGATTGTCCTCGACGTCAATTCAATCCACAGACAAATCTCGCAGATAATGAAAAGGACAGTCATGAGTCTGAGGGTGAGAACTTCAATGAGTTAGTTTTGGAGGGGGATGACGTGACTGTCCCACTATTAGTTATTTACTAGTCGCCATCACCTCAGGCACCTAAAGTGTTACTACCCCACGAAATCTGTGGAGGACCCCCAAAGCCACATTACAAGCTAGAACCAGAGATTCGAGCTGTTCCAAACAGTTTGCACTGTCAATGGCATGGACCTTTGTGTCTTGATAGATGGAGGTTGCACCACCAACTTAATCAGTGAAGGGATAGTCAGGAGCAAGAAGTGGAAAGTCAAACCATTGGCTCACCCTTACAAAACATCTTGGCTAGACAACACCACGAGCAAACTAGTGACTCATTGTTGTTTGGCTAAGTTATCGATTGGGCTGCAATATCGAGATAAGGTTTGGTGTAATGTCCTTCCCTTAGAAATAGCTGATATTATCCTTGGGCGTCCATGGCAATTCTACCGAGATGCACTACATCACAGAAAAGCCAACACCTATACTTTCCTTAAGGACGGCATCAACGTCACCCTATGGCCCACATGTTTTAAGAGACACCGATCCCATGAACCTAAAACTCTTCTGAAGTCAGAGTCATCCCATACCACTATTTGCAGATAATTTAGTAGGGTGTTCTTCTGATTCATTAATAGTTGAGAAGGGATTAGACAATACCTTGCATTCCATCGCATGCACATCGTATTTAGAATCTGTAGGCATCACTTGCACTCGCATTCATCATTTACCTGACATCTTTACATTAGCAGTTCATTCATGTGTGCATCCATATTATCGATCAAGTGTTGAATTGAGCATTAAAGAAGATTTTGCTATGCTTATTTACTTTTCAATACTGGGTACTTATGAGCCATGCTTTCAAATTTCAAAAAGCCCATCATTTTTTTTCGAAGTCATAACAAGTGGCTTGATGAGTTATTTAATTTCTTATTTTATTCACTGCATCCAGACAATGATTGCATGACATATCTTCTTAGTCTAGAATCCACTTGTTTTGCCACGTGCGCATGCCACTTTGAGCAACACATATACCCGCAACCCATGGCCTCTTAAAGAAACCATAGCTTATTGTGCAAGCCGATGACCCGCAACATATTATGCTCGCACAATCTTTTCTTTCATGTCTTTTGAATTTTGTGTCAACCTATATTTCTATTATCACATGAAATTATCTAGATATCTTGACGATCTTTTCGTGCTGAGGAGGATGTTAGTTTTGACTTTTAGGTCTTCGCTTGATGTCGATGAGCAGGGGATGCCACATAAAGTCGCTGCATACTTGAGGCTGATTACTTGGCCACCGGACCCGGGATAGTAGTTGGAGCAAATACAGAGGTTGCGACTACTTTCAGGAGAGCCTCCATCGGATCCAGGACCTTACTCGACAGGAGTCGAGTTCTTTTGAGTCCAGGGGACTTGATGCAGACGAGCCATACGTGCAAATTTTCACAGCTGATGGCATATTTTTATTCCCTACGGAGATCTAGGAAGCCGATCGCCAATCCGTCTACATCATTGGAGAGCTATTTCGATTACCTATGACTTTGATTTTTACTCTCTATCGATCCGACTGACGGATTTTGAGTTATTTATATTTTTATTTCTGGTTTGGGTAGGTGCGAGCCATGTTTGCATCCGGTTCGAGCCACAGATGCCGAACTGACTCATTTCTATGTTTGGGTTTTAACCGTAGGATTTTAAGTCGATATTAGATCTCAATGGATGAGATTCAAAAGAAGTCAAGAAACCCTAAAACCCTAGCCGAACCCCCCCTCACCCGTCCATCTCTCTTTCCGCGGCAAGACCCGCACCGACACCCTCGGGAAGTGTGCCCGTGTCCCATTCTTTTTTTTTTTTTTGTGCGGATGCGTCTCTCTCTCTTTCTTTTCTTTTTTGTTGTTGTTTCCCTCTCTATAAAGCCTACAAATCCTAATTGAAGGGGGACAATTGATGATGAATTGAAACCCTAGAACGGAGAAGCGGGATTGCTTGTTCGACGCCTTATTCGAATAATCCTCTGGCTTCTAGTCTTCTTTTTCTCTCTGCAAGCTTCTTTCTCGTCGCCATGCCCTCGTCTACAACTTCGCGAAAGATCGATGCAGAGATTATCCATTCTCCAAGATCAAATCGTCTCGGCTTCTTCATCCTTTTCTTCCGGACCACGCCTCCCCTTCCGCTCATTCATCTACAACAACAGAGTCTTTGATCGCGGCCAGCATTGACCAAAACACGGTTTGAATCGTCCCTATATATTTTCATGTGATAAACATCATTCCCAATCTGGCCTATTACTGATTTTAAATTAGGGTTTCAAAGTAATTGGCTTATGAAGAATCTCATCCATTATGTTTTCTATCGTTTAGATCTATATTTTATCTTTGAGACATTTGGCTTATATTTGAGATATTGTTAGCACTTTATTGCTGGAATTTGTTTATTAAATTTGGAATTAATCATTCTCATATCAGTTTTATTGCTTCGTTAAATTAAACTTGTTTGGCATGATTGGATGATGATTAGGGTTCTTAGTCTTTGCTGAAATTTGACTAAAGACGTGCATAAATATATCTTTAATTGTTTAAAATTCAGTACTTGAGTTCTTTTTAAGTATCTGCATATATCATCTGCAATTATACATAGACATTGGAATGGTATAAAACACATATTTAGATACCTAAAAGGGACAGTTGACCTTGGCTTATACTATTCATGTAAAAGGACTAACCTACACTACAAAAAAAACAGTTATTACCGACGGACAATATCCGTCGGTAATATTAAAATTTCGTCGGTAATATTATATAGCGACGGAAGATATTTCCGTCGCTGTCTGTCGGGAAAAAAGGCGTCGGGGAAAACAATACGACGGACCAAATATTACCGTCGGTATTAATAATTAATACCGACGGTAATTAGAACGCCGTCGGTAATATTTAATCAATTTAAAACTAATATAATATAGTATTGCCGACGAACTATAAGAATCCGTCGGTAATATATAAACATTTTACCGACGAGAATAGTTTATACTGTCGGTAATACTATATATATTACCGACACATATATATATTACCCGTCGGTAATAATATATATATTACCGACCAAATTAATATCACCGTCGGTAATACTATATATATTACCGACGGATATATATATTACCCGTCGGTAATACTATATATATTACCGACGGATATATATATTACCCGTCGGTAATACTATATATATTACCGACGGATATTATATGCCGTCGGCAAATCATTAATAATTTAAAAAAAATAAAAATATTATTACCGACGGAATAATTTATTTCCGTCGGTAATAAGTATCTTTTTTTTTTTAATAAATTTACATAAATAATGTTATTTAATTCCTGTGATTCAATACCACAATATATTACCATAATTTATCAAATATTACCACAATTTATCAAATATTACCACAATTTATAAAATATTACCTAAATTGATAAAAAATTACAGCAAATTATCAAATATTACCACAGTTCCCGGCCGACAATTATAGATAGAAGAAAAAATAACCATATATTACAAAACAATATTTACACAATCCAGAACTGAGAGATGATACATGTCCTATCTCAACCACCCCCGCCCGCCACCAACGCCGGTGCTCTCATCGATCCCCTGACGCCGCCCTATCTCAACCACGCCCGCCCACCACCAACGCTGGTGCTCTCATCGATCCCCTGACGCCGCCCTGCTCCTGCAATTAACATGTATTTGTTAAAAAAATGGTTTATATCTATAACTGAGTCTAAGCGTTAAAAAATGATAAGTTAGCGTGTTTCGATTTTGAAATAGGTTTGGATTCGATCCGATCGTCATCGGCTCGGCATCCGGTAATTTGAACTTGGAATTATTCCGTATTTCGGACTTGCGAGCGGGTTCTAATTGGATATTTGACCAATTTACGCTCCGATTCACCGATTTAGAGTCTATGTGTTGGAAAATCATAAGTTAGCGTGTTTCGGATATGAAATAGGTTTGGATTCGATCCGATCGTCATCGGCTCGGCATTCGATAATTCGAACTTGGAATTATTCCGTATTTTGGACTTGCGAGCGGGTTCTAATTGGATATTTGACCAATTTACGCTCCGATTCACCGATTTAGAGTCTAAGTGTTGGAAAATCATAAGTTAGCGTGTTTCGGATATGAAATAGGTTTGGATTCGATCCGATCGTCATCGGATCGGCATCCGGTAATTCGAAGTTGGAATTATTCCGTATTTCGGACTTGCGAGCGGGTTCTAATTGGATATTTGACCAATTTACGCTCCGATTCACCGATTTAGAGTCTAAGCGTTGGAAAATCATAAGTTAGCGTGTTTCGGATATGAAATAGGTTTGGATTCGATCCGATCGTCATCGGCTCGGCATCCGATAATTCGAACTTGGAATTATTCCGTATTTCGGACTTGCGAGCGGGTTCTAATTGGATATTTGACCAATTTACGCTCCGATTCACCGATTTAGAGTCTAAGCGTTGGAAAATCATAAGTTAGCGTGTTTCGGATATGAAATAGGTTTGGATTCGATCCGATCGTCATCGGCTCGGCATCCGGTAATTCGAACTTGGAATTATTCCGTATTTCGGACTTGCGAGCGGGTTCTAATTGGATATTTGACCAATTTACGCTCCGATTCACCGATTTAGAGTCTAAGTGTTGGAAAATCATAAGTTAGCGTGTTTCGGATATGAAATAGGTTTGGATTCGATCCGATCGTCATCGGCTCGGCATCCGGTAATTCGAACTTGGAATTATTCCGTATTTCGGACTTGCGAGCGGGTTCTAATTGGATATTTGACCAATTTACGCTCCGATTCACCGATTTAGAGTCTAAGTGTTGGAAAATCATAAGTTAGCGTGTTTCGGATATGAAATAGGTTTGGATTCGATCCGATCGTCATCGGCTCGGCATCCGGTAATTCGAACTTGGAATTATTCCGTATTTCGGACTTGCGAGCGGGTTCTAATTGGATATTTGACCAATTTACGCTCCGATTCACCGATTTAGAGTCTAAGTGTTGGAAAATCATAAGTTAGCATGTTTCGGATATGAAATAGGTTTGGATTCGATCCGATCGTCATCGGCTCGGCATCCGGTAATTCGAACTTGGAATTATTCCGTATTTCGGACTTGCGAGCGGGTTCTAATTGGATATTTGACCAATTTACGCTCCGATTCACCGATTTAGAGTCTAAGTGTTGGAAAATCATAAGTTAGCGTGTTTCGGATATGAAATAGGTTTGGATTCGATCCGATCGTCATCGGCTCGGCATCCGGTAATTCGAACTTGGAATTATTCCGTATTTCGGACTTGCGAGCGGGTTCTAATTGGATATTTGACCAATTTACGCTCCGATTCACCGATTTAGAGTCTAAGTGTTGGAAAATCATAAGTTAGCGTGTTTCGGATATGAAATAGGTTTGGATTCGATCCGATCGTCATCGGCTCGGCATCCGGTAATTCGAACTTGGAATTATTCCGTATTTCGGACTTGCGAGCGGGTTCTAATTGGATATTTGACCAATTTACGCTCCGATTCACCGATTTAGAGTCTAAGTGTTGGAAAATCATAAGTTAGCGTGTTTCGGATATGAAATAGGTTTGGATTCGATCCGATCGTCATCGGATCGGCATCCGATAATTCGAACTTGGAATTATTCCGTATTTCGGACTTGCGAGCGGGTTCTAATTGGATATTTGACCAATTTACGCTTCGATTCACCGATTTAGAGTCTAAGTGTTGGAAAATCATAAGTTAGCGTGTTTCGGATATGAAATAGGTTTGGATTCGATCGGATCGTCATCGGCTCGGCATCCGGTAATTCGAACTTGGAATTATTCCGTATTTCGGACTTGCGAGCGGGTTCTAATTGGATATTTGACCAATTTACGCTCCGATTCACCGATTTAGAGTCTAAGTGTTGGAAAATCATAAGTTAGCGTGTTTCGGATATGAAATAGGTTTGGATTCGATCCGATCGTCATCGGCTCGGCATCCGGTAATTCGAACTTGGAATTATTCCGTATTTCGGACTTGCGAGCGGGTTCTAATTGGATATTTGACCAATTTACGCTCCGATTCACCGATTTAGAGTCTAAGTGTTGGAAAATCATAAGTTAGCGTGTTTCGGATATGAAATAGGTTTGGATTCGATCCGATCGTCATCGGCTCGGCATCCGGTAATTCGAACTTGGAATTATTCCGTATTTCGGACTTGCGAGCGGGTTCTAATTGGATATTTGACCAATTTACGCTCCGATTCACCGATTTAGAGTCTAAGTGTTGGAAAATCATAAGTTAGCGTGTTTCGGATATGAAATAGGTTTGGATTCGATCGGATCGTCATCGGCTCGGCATCCGGCAATTCAAACTTGGAATTATTCCGTATTTCGGACTTGCGAGCGGGTTCTAATTGGATATTTGACCAATTTACGCTCCGATTCACCGATTTAGAGTCTAAGTGTTGGAAAATCATAAGTTAGCGTGTTTCGGATATGAAATAGGTTTGGATTCGATCCGATCGTCATCGGCTCGGCATCCGGTAATTCGAACTTGGAATTATTCCGTATTTCGGACTTGCGAGCGGGTTCTAATTGGATATTTGACCAATTTACGCTCCGATTCACCGATTTAGAGTCTAAGTGTTGGAAAATCATAAGTTAGCGTGTTTCGGATATGAAATAGGTTTGGATTCGATCCGATCGTCATCGGCTCGGCATCCGGTAATTCGAACTTGGAATTATTCCGTATTTCGGACTTGCGAGCGGGTTCTAATTGGATATTTGACCAATTTACGCTCCGATTCACCGATTTAGAGTCTAAGTGTTGGAAAATCATAAGTTAGCGTGTTTCGGATATGAAATAGGTTTGGATTCGATCCGATCGTCATCGGCTCGGCATCCGGTAATTCGAACTTGGAATTATTCCGTATTTCGGACTTGCGAGCGGGTTCTAATTGGATATTTGACCAATTTACGCTTCGATTCACCGATTTAGAGTCTAAGTGTTGGAAAATCATAAGTTAGCGTGTTTCGGATATGAAATAGGTTTGGATTCGATCGGATCGTCATCGGCTCGGCATCCGGTAATTCGAACTTGGAATTATTCCGTATTTCGGACTTGCGAGCGGGTTCTAATTGGATATTTGACCAATTTACGCTCCGATTCACCGATTTAGAGTCTAAGTGTTGGAAAATCATAAGTTAGCGTGTTTCGGATATGAAATAGGTTTGGATTCGATCCGATCGTCATCGGCTCGGCATCCGGTAATTCGAACTTGGAATTATTCCGTATTTCGGACTTGCGAGCGGGTTCTAATTGGATATTTGACCAATTTACGCTCCGATTCACCGATTTAGAGTCTAAGTGTTGGAAAATCATAAGTTAGCGTGTTTCGGATATGAAATAGGTTTGGATTCGATCCGATCGTCATCGGCTCGGCATCCGGTAATTCGAACTTGGAATTATTCCGTATTTCGGACTTGCAAGTAAACGTCAATATCATTACCAGGCGACCTGGGTCCGGGAATGAGCAAGGAGAGCATTGTGTATGGCTTTTTTAAGCACATCCAGGGAGGCAAATTGTATGGAAATAGGACAACTGGCCAAATGCTGTACGACACACTCATATTCCCAAAGGGATTGAAGCCATCGCTAGCAAGCCCTAACCTGACGTTGCGAACTTCACATGCGAATTCAGGATATGTATGATCAAAATCTTTCCACGTCAGAGAGTCGGCCGGATGTCTCATAATCCCGTCATCTGTACGTTCTCGTGCATGCCACCTCATGTGCTCAGCAGTCTTCGATGACATAAACAACCTCTGAAGCCTGTCCCTGAGCGGGAAGTATAGGAGAACCTTTGCAGATACATTTTTCTTCCTTCGACTGGTACTAGACTCGGCATCCGTCTCTTTATATCTCGTTGCTCCGCATATGTGGCATGACCGCGCATGTTCGTACTCTTTCTGGTACAACATACAATCGTTCACGCATGCATCAATTTTCTCATAACCCAGACCGAGATCTTTAATTGTCTTCTTCGCCTCGTAGAATGATTTCGGTACTGTCTCACCCATAGGAAAAGCCTCTTTCAACAACTCTACCAACATATTAAATGACTTATTACTCCAACCATTGAGGCACTTCAAATGAAGAAGCTTTACAGTGAAAGAGAGTTTTGAAAACTTCTCACATCCCGGGTATAGAGGTTGTTCGGCATCTTTAAGCAATCTGTAGAACTTGTCCGCTTCGATATTGGGCTGATCACCTGACGGTGTTTCCGTGCCTATTCCACCTTGCAAATCATGTATCATACCCTGCATGTCATCGTCATCGTCTGTATTAATATTATCATCAGCGATCACTGTGTTTGAAGTTTCACCGTGAGCTGCCATGGGGACTGCATCTAGCTCCTCACCGTGCGAGAACCAACGGGTATAGGTAATGTCAATGCCACGCATTACCAGATCAACCTCACATTCCTCTCGAACCTTCCTAATCACCCTTCCGCAGTCTATACAGGGACACACAATTTTTCCATCAAGCGGTGCAAGACGCTCAAATGCAAAATCCAAAAATTTCCTGACTCCTTCTCTGTACTCTTGGCTCATGCGATTCGAATTACGCATCCAACTCTTATCGATCGAAGACATCTTCGTCTATCTGGCTATACAACACCTGACATATAATTTCAAACAATGTTATAAGACTCCGCACAATTTCGGTTTCGGTTCCCGAGTATGGAACACCGAACCAAAACTTCTACAGACCATCCACATCCCTAATGGATGGGTGTATTATGATGAGTAGACTAGTCACATAGTAAACCTAGGGTTGGTGGCCAGCATTTGAACTGCTGATAGTTCGAATGCTAGGCATAGCACCAAAGTTATGCGATAGTAAGTCAACAAGTCAGGGAGCCTCATCAAGTAAACACTTGGGGTCTGACGGTTCTCTCTGTCACTCGAGTAGATTTATGGCTTTAGCATACCTCATATCACACCGAACCGACAAAAACCGACCATTTCGGTTTCGGTTTCGGTTTTGATTTTTCGTAAACCGAAAAAAATATAACCGACAAAACCGACACCGAAATCGACCGACAAAACCGACGCTCACCCTAGTCTAAAAACTACATTTTGCCCCCTATTCCCCCATTCAATTCAGTTTTGATAGGATATAAAAAATCAATGTTTTAATTAAAACACGAAAACTCGACTCGACTCGAAACCTTAATGAGTCGAGTAGACACGACAACTCGGCTAAAACCCGACAAAACTCGAGTCGAATCGAAACTCAGCCGAGTCGGATCGAAACTCGAGTTTTGGACCGAGTCGAATCGAAACTCAGCCGAGTCGAGTCGACTCGGCCGAGTTTCGAGTGGACTCGGAGGGTGGATCAGCGAACGAAGAACACCGAATATCACATTCGAAAAATATACCATCACCCAATACATTAAATTCAACTCCAAACATATTCTATTCATGGTAGCAATAACATAATTATACAAACTGACACAACAACTCGTCTAAAACCCGACAAAACTCGAGTCGAATCGAAACTCAATCAGCCGAGTCGGATCGAAACTCGAGTTTTGGACCGAGTCGAATCGAAACTCAGCCGAGTCGAGTCGACTCGGCCGAGTTTCGAGTGGACTCGGAGGGTGGATCAACGAACGAAGAACACCGAATATCACATTCGAAGAACATACCATCACCCAATACATTAAATTCAACTCCAAACATAATCTATTCATGGTAGCAATAACATAATTATACAAACTGCAACGACCCCGATAGAATCCGGCTCACCAACATTAAAATAAAAAAAAAATTATAGAAAACCCTAAAGGGCAAAAACCATTGTCAAACAAGCAAACCCTACAATACATTTTAAGAGAGCATTTACCAATAAATATCGATCGGGTGAAAAGAAAATCCATCCACATATGCAAAGTAGCAAACCCTACATTATATGTCTGATCATCATCTAAGCAAGCACTGCATATCCCATTACCAACCATTATAGAGAGAGAGAGAGCGAGAGAGAGAGAAATGGGTCGTCTCCCATACCTCGTCAGCGGCCAAGACCAGAAAGGAAGAGGCACCCAGAAGCTTTTCGATTTCTCCCTCGACCCAGCAGGACCCCCTCCTCTTTCCCTCGATTCGAGTAATACCGGGGTGGGGGACGGATTTAGAGAGAGAGCGAGAGAGAGGGGCGGGGCAGGATCGAGTAATACCGGGGTGGGGGACGGATTTAGAGAGAGCGAGAGAGAGGGGCGGGGCGCGCAGGAAAGATCGAAACAGATCGAACAGAGAAGGGGATCGCGCTGAGTTTAAATAGGTTAGGGTTTTTACCGACGGAACGTTTAAGTCCGTCGGTATAAATAATATTTATACCGACGGACACATAATAACCGTCGGTACAAATAATCGTTATACCGACGAAAACATCATATCCGTCGGTAAACCTATACGACGAAACTCAGGGTTCCATTTTTTCCAGAGGCTCGGTTTTTACCCTGAGTTTCGTCGGGACAATTTTCCCGACGGAAATTTTATTACCGTCGGTATGGTACCGACGGTCATATAATGTCCGTCGGTATAATTATTTATACCGACGGATATATAACGTCTGTCGGTAAAAACCGCCGACGAAACTCAGGGTTCCATTTTTTCCAGAGGCTCGGTTTTTACCCTGAGTTTCGTCGGGACAATTTTCCCGACGGACATTTTTTTACCGTCGGTATCGTACCGACGGCCATATAATTTCCGTCGGTATAATTATTTATACCGACGGATATATAACCTCCGTCGGTAAAAACCGCCGACGAAACTCAGGGTTCCATTTTTTTCCAGAGGCTTGGATTTTATCCTGAGTTTCGTCGTGACATTGTACCGACGGACTTTATGTAGCCGTCGGTATAAAGTATTTTACTGACGGTACATATATGTACTGTCGGGATAAATACTTTTACCGACGAATAATATTTGACCGTCGGTAATAAATGTGCAAAAAAAATTTAAAAAATTGAAGTTATAATACCGACGAATATTATAGTCACCGTCGGTAAAAAGTGTATTATTACCGACGGTGATAATAATGTCCGTCGGTAAAGACCCTCTTTCTTGTAGTGCTAGTTGGATATACAGACTCTAGTTATTTATATGATCCCCATAATGGGAGATCACAAACATGTTATGTGTTTCTTGATAGTAATGTAGCATGCATAGCTCAAATTCAAAGTGGCTTCATCAAAGGCGACAGGACCAAGCACATCTTCCCAAAATTCTTCTACACCCATAAACTCCAAGAGAAGAAAGAGATTATTATAAAGCATGTGAAGTCAGTTGAGAACTTGATAGATCTTTTCACCAAGGCGCTTCCAAAGTCTACATTCCAGAAGTTGGTGTATCAGATTGGCATGAGGAGACTTCACCAACAGAGCATATGAATGTTATTTTAAATTGATGTATTAACAGGGTGGGAAGTAGCATCTTAATGTATTAGGGGGAGGGAGTATTTTCTTTTGAAGATTGATGTAAGCAAGGCATGTAATAGAATGTATGATAAAGATGAGGGGGAGCATCCTGCAGATGCAGATGGAGACATCCAGAAGAATGTCTTTTGAGCATTGTACTCTTTTACCTGCGATAAGGTTTTTCCCATCGAAAGGTTTTAATGAGGCAGTGTAAGTCGCACCCACTAAGATTCCAGAAGAATATGAGATTTCAGACGAATCTGTTCATGAAGAACTATGTTCCTGAAGAACACATTGTACTCTTTTTCCTTCTCTAAAGGTTTTGTCCCATTGGGTTTTCCTTAGTAAGGTTTTAACGAGACAATGTTTTAAAAAGTGGGCATCCAATGGGGAGTGTTACGGATATATGTGGCTGCCCACTTTGGTGGGATACATCTAACCGACATATCTATCCCTAATCCCTAGCTCTCTATATATACGTTATGAATAAACAAGAGGCTCTTACGTATTCGTGAGAGCATAGCCGTCATCCCGAGTGCAACCATCCCTCCTTCTCCCTTCCTCTCGTAACAAAACTTCTATTTTTTTTTGGTAAATTACACATAGACCCCTTGTAGTTTGGCCGATTATCACTTACACCCCCTTATGTTTAAAACCCTGCAAATACCTCCCTATAGGTTGAATAGCCATACACTTAGATCCCCTCTGGAGGCGATGCAAGTGATGTGTTTTTCAAACTATAGGGGGGCATTTGTAAGGTTTTAAACTTAAGGGGGTGTAAGTGATAATCGATCAAACTATAGGGGTCTATGTGTAATTTACCCTTTTTTTTTATATATAGAATGCATTCTTAGTTTTAGTTTTATGATAATTGAGTTATGAGACGCTGCAAATTTAATATGCCATCATTGGGGATTTAGGGTTTGTACTTCAGCGGAACGAAATAATGGCCCATTCTAATTTCTTCTCCTATTAAGCAATTAGTAAATGTAGAACTTAATTGGATTATGTGGCCAAGTTCTTGAGTTGGATGATGTTCAATGGAATATGGTTAGGTCCTCAAATTGGATAATGTTTGAAAATTTCGAGGGGGAGTTTGAGCGGTCCCGACGTAGGATCTGGTTCAAGTAAAGGACAAACAAAATAACAAATGTTGTGGACAAAAATGTCCTTCATAATATTTTAAATTTTTATTTGAATGGCATCTAAAACGCCTGAACCAACCCAAATCTAGCAGATGCAGATACAAGACGTATCTAAAAAGTATTCAAAAAAACTAAAAATAAAATATTGGGATGCGTATGGAAGCATACCTGATACGTATCCAAGACATACCCGTGTATCCAAGTATCTGATACGTATCAGATGTGTACATCACATATAGGGAAGTATCACTGTTTTAAAACTCGGTGGCTCGACTCGGCTGGGTTTCGGGTCGACACGCCCATCGACTCTGTCTGGAAACAACTCGGTCCAAAACTCGCCTGACTCGGTCCAAAACTCGGTTTACTCGGTCCAAAACTAGCCCGAGTAATGTTTTTCATCGATCTATATATATGCGATTACACAAATTATGATGTTATGTAAAATTTATCAAAAATTTTTAATTTATACCACATACATGTATCTATTTAATATTATTAACAGTATATGTACCGAGTTTTTAAGTCACGACTCGGTTGAGTTTGACTGAGTTTCCGAGTACACTCTACTCGGCCACTTTTCAAGCCGAGTCAGAGTTTCCGGGTTTTAAAACAATGGGAAGTATTCATGCTTCCTAGAGTGTAGCCACTCGGCCACTTTTCGATTAGAGAATTGAAGCCATCAAGATTCGGGTTGAATGTACATAGATCACAAATTAAGATGTGGAGCATCAAGGCTGAACGTAATGAAAGAAGAAATTTGCAAATAGTTGTGAAGAGGGCAACATGAAAGAATAAAGGGTATAATACCAAAGGATATGGCAAAGGAAAGAGAAAAGAATGGTCCGAGGAGAATGGAATAGCTTGCCGATGAGGGACCTTTTCAAGCCTAAGGATGATCGATGCAGCCATGAAGGGGCCGTTTGGATGTTAGGAAGTAGAAGAAGCGTTGAAAGTGGGAGAAGTGCTGGAAGTGTTGACCGAGACTTCCGACTGGAAGTCCCGATTCCGTTGTTTGTTTTGATGGAAGCGATAATGCTAGGAGCTGTAGTTCTACCACTTCCAGTGATTGTTTTGTCGAAGGTGTTCTGCAAGGAAGTGGCATAAGTGTAGAAAGTGTTCTACAAGGATAATATGGCATAAATTTTTGGTAAAAGTGTTTTAAGGAAAATGACAAAGTGTAAAAGTGTTCTGCAGGGATGACATGGCATATAAAATCTCACTTCCGGATGGGGGAAGTCCCACTTCGGACCAAAAAGCTCCGAAGTCGAGTGATTGAAAAAGAGCTCTCTAGAGGTTGATCGGAAGTCGCACTTTCAAGTTCCACAATCACTTTCGCCCAAACAAACATCCAAAGTGCTCGAGTTCTGGCACTTCAGTGACTTCGGCAGCCACTTACGTTGAAACAAACGGCCCCAAAGTCGATGAAGTCGTGCAATCTGAATTCCCAGCTTTAAAGAGGAGAAGGGGAGGGGAGAGATGAGAGGAGGAAAAAAAGACTAACCCATTGATGTTTCCTTTTCTATGTTATCGTTTTCAAAATCGGTTCCTAATAGTCTTCTTTTCCTCCTACAATATTGGTATGAGGAGCTGAATTACATTATGAATAGTGGGTTGGAGGCAAGGTTTTAAAATCAGGTATCTGTCTGGGCCAAACCGAGTCAACTTGATCGAGCTGACTCGGTATCGATTGGTTCTGGTCGGATCAATTTTGGCCACTTTCTAATATAAAATAATATAATTTTAACCCATCCGATACGATTACCATATTGGCCTATACGGGGTTGACTCGGTAGATACGAACCGACACGACTCAGTATCGATCGATGCAAGCCAAGTTTTGGTACCGATCATGACTCGTTCAGCAATAGAAACCCGACTTGATAGCGGCCGATACGACTTGGTATAGGCCAAGTTTTGAAACTATGGTTGGAGGAGCTACATATATCACGACAAAACGATCTTTCAAAAAAAATGAACAAAAGGTCATGATATTAGAAAAATCTGATCTTAGTTGGGTTAAGAATCACAATATTATGGAAACATGGTATAATTATGAAGAAACAATAATTGATTATTTAAGAATAATGGTCTTTAATTATATCCATAGCCATTTGAAAGGTTGTGGTATCAAATCCTAGGGGCTTTTCTCCCAATCTTTATTGCGGGTTTATCCATGCTCCTGTGTGGCAATATTACATGATGGATGATGATTCGAACCATGATCTAACCTTTTGCTCCAGACACAAATGGGTGACGCACTGGACGTGAAGTCCCTTCCAAATAAAAAGGATGACTTAGTGTTAGGTTACCTTTACAACATTCCTTTACGTGTAGGTCCCAATAAAAAAGTTCTACTGTTATAGATCCCAATTAAAATACAAGGTTGCATCAAGTCCAGCAGCTGGCAAAAAGACACGTATAGTTATCACATTTATCAAATTACAATTTTGTTAACCAAAGATGCCGCTTCCACATGAACCATCAGTTTTGATACCGATAATGCAATCACTATAGCTGCTACATTGATTGCGATGTAGCTGCTACAGTGAAATCACTGTAGCTACTACAATGATTTTCGTTGTGGCGTAGCTCAGTGAAATCACTATAACACCGAGTATCATTTCATATATCTGAATATCATTTCAAATCAATGTAGTAGCTACGCATGATAATTTCAATGTTGCTGCTACAATGATTTTAAATGATACTTAGATATATATGAATTGATACTCAATTCTCTGAGTATCATTTTGTATATTTGATGACCATGTTAAATCACTTTAGCTATTACATTGATTTCATTGTAGCTGCTACTGTGATTCACTGTGGTTGCTACAGTGATTTCAAATGATATTCAAAAATACCAAATGATATTCAGTGCTACAGTGATTTTATTGTAGCAATCACGATTAATGAATGTTTTTGCTACAGTGAAATTACTGCTACAGTGAAATCACTGTAGCAGCTATAATGAAAATTATTGTAGCAGCTCGTGGCACTATAGCATCTACAGTGAATTGATCATTGTAGCAACTCGTGGCACTATAGCATATGTTACTCTTTTGAAACATCCATAAGGACCATAACCAGGTTGAGCTGCACATGGGACTTGTTTTGGTGGTCAAAGATTGGGTCTCCTCTCCATTGATGAAGTAAAAAACCATTCTAAGGTCCCTTTGACTATGGCTAGGGCTTTGTTGGGCAAAGATTGGATGTGGCGATGCAGCGAGTAGGGTTTTAGAAATTGTAAGCGCTCTAATAAGATTGAGAGAGAGAGAGAGAGAGGAGGGGGGACGGTTCTATTTGAAAAGGGTGAGCTAGATACAGCCAATGAAAAACCTTAGGCAGCTCACGTCTAAATAAGCACACCCACATCCCCCCCCCCCCCCCCCCCCCCCCCCCCCCTCTCTCTCTCTCTCTCTCTCTCTCTCTCTCTATGTTCATATACACTTCACCATCAGCTACCTCTGCCACAGGCAACCCACCACCGTTGGCCTGTCCCCTTCATCCTCGTCCTTCCTAGGGAAAAAGAGGAAGGAGGAGACCGTTGTGGTGGGTTGACCCGTCTCCTTCCTGTGGAAAAAGGGAGAAAAAAGAGGGAGGAGAAAGGAGACCATGGTGGTAGATTGCTGGCGACGACAAACAGCAGCTTGCACATGTCTGGCGATGGAGGACGGTGGACATGGAGTGCATTTTTGTAGCCGGATTGACTAGCTGCGTTTGCTTACGAACCAATCACAGTGTGCCACATCATCCATTAAAAGGGCACAATGGAGCCTACACTTGCTAGCGGACATCCCTTTCCCCATTATGCCCCCTTTAATGGATAGTTTAATACACCGCGAATGGGCTGTAAGCAAAGGGCAGCAAATCAATCCGGCAGTAAAAATGCATTCTCGTGGGCATGGACCGCCTTCGAATTATTACGGGGACATGTTGGGTCTATAGACAGCCGAGAAAAAACCAAAGGCAACACATATGCATTCATGAGATCTGTAATCGTTTGGATGACAAGCAAAAGTCTATAGATGTGAGCCATCAATTAAAATTTCATAGATTTGGGTGAAACTTTATAGTGTATACCTGAATGTGAATATCGTACATCAATTCTTTCCTGTTCATAAGCAGCACCCTATCGATATTTTGTACAGTACTTCAGTCGGGATACGTTCTTGAAAATGGTATCAAGTACGGCCCAGGCATGCCTTCGTAGATACATCGAGGAGGGAACATAGTAGCATGGAGCTAGAGCAGACAGTGAGTCCTCACAACAGCAGGCGCGACAGTCGCCCGCCGCCATTGGAGGCCTGGGGGCCGGGGCGCCGCATATGCTCGGGTTACCAGGAGGGTCTTGACAGTCCCAGTCAGTCACGCATGCACCACAGACGTCACCGTCGCTGTGCTCGGCTTGTGCGGAATCACCTGACAACCACCAAATTAAACATCAATGCTTTAAGATTTAGATAGGATAAAGAAGCCATGGATGAAAGAACACAGCTAAAAGCAGTCTTTGATGTCGATCAGCGGCAAATCGTGAGGACATGGTGGCAGAAGGGCAAGGAACACCACGGAGTGCTTCGATGGCATCTTGAGGTGCAGCTTGGGAAGAAGTGAAGAGAAGAGAGCTTGAATTTAGTAGAAGGTTAGCGTTGGGCGTTGGGCCTGGAACCGAGATGTGCTAAGCCACTGCTTGGTTCTCTTCCATTATGCCGACGCTACGAACTAGGTTTAAATAGAGAGGGGGAGAGATTGAAGACGAGGATTATTTACTATCCAATGGCACAATTATTTTAAATGCGGAACTCCTTTTTTTTTTTCTGGAGATAAGCACCCAGTCAGCCGACTAGTGAATTACAATAGTAGTAATCAGAAAGACCAAAGTGGGCCCACAAGTGGTCGCCACACAAGCGGGAAGTTGCCACACCGAACGGAGTGCACCACACATAGCAGAAGAAGTAACCCACTTGGTTCCCCATCGGGGAGGCCCACCGAAGTATCTGGAGTTCTTTGATAGAGGAAGCATCTGGAATTCATTACCTGTATCCATCCCATTCCTGGCTATTGAAAATAAGAATAAAAATACAAAGAAAGAGAGTACAATGAAAGGTCGGGATAGACAAAAGGAACAAATACTTCTAGTGGGGATTACTGGTCTTCCTAATTTCTATTCGATTTCTTATGTGGTCTTGTACCGAAATAATAATGATTTTTTTGGATTTGAAACCGTGACTAGTTACAAGAGAGAGACGCAGCACCAACTCAGCTATCGGATTACGACATGGTGCTAACTAGGGGGCTCCCAACATGGTGCTTTGTATTCTACTGTGCATCGTGAGATGTTGGCATTTCATCGTTTCCGAAGTTTGCCACACCCATTATTTTCTCATCCTTTGCCCACATGATGAAACTGCCCAAGCTAATGCTCATTGAAATTTAGGTCGACATCGAAGAAGCCTTTGGCCCCTTTCACATGTCCAAAATGATAAAATCCAACCGAATAGAGAACATTTAACTACATCGTGCTAGCAACTTCAAAGATAACCAGCCTCTACGATCCAATTACAGGTAATGTGCAGCAAATAGCAATGGATGCTTTCGGTATCCATTCACGACAGTCGGTGATTGAATAATTATTCAGTCTCTATCAAAAAGATTGGAGGAAAAATTTATTGGCATACTTGCATAGGACACACTTAGGGGAGGGCGCAAGATTTTTTGGGAGGCAGGCTCTCCTAGTCCTCTTATTGCTCTAGCTGATGAAGACTTTCAAGTCATGATGTCATGACCAATTCTGATGTACCAAAAAAAAACCCCGACATAATAACACGTGGACAGACGACATATCGATGCGGATGAAAAATATACGGAAATAGGCTCGAAGGTAACTGATTTTGGCTGGACAGTTAGGGCCATTAAATTATAGGAAGACTCCAGGCAACAAACTTCCAACAAAAGACAAGGTTGGGATTCTCACAAGACAGGCCTACAAGTCCGGCTTCCCTACGGATCGGACTGAACCATCCGGCTGGCATCCTACTCATAAGGCGAGACCCTCATGATGTTGGAGATTGAGGAGTGGTAAGAGACTCCTATGTTTACTTGTGGATCGGTGAGAAAAGGAAAGGATATAAAGACGAGAGTGCTATGACCGTGTGGTCCTATTACGACCCCTCGAACTTAGGAAACGTGACCATGGGACACCGACAATGGTTGGACTCATGACAAAGGGACTATTACCCACATGAGCAAAAGGCAAATATGAAGATGAATGGTTCTCTATATGAGAGGCCAATGGGCTAAAGGAAAAGACCGACCGAAGGGACACATGGTACCTATTCAAAGATTTGATTTTGTTATGTCCAAGCCCGCCCCATTTAGAGCCCTACCAAAATCTCATTTCAAAATAGAAAATTGATAATAAGAGAGGAAAATATATAGAAAACTCATGGAGCCGTTGAGTAGGACGGGATTCCCGCCCTTCTCATGTTCAGGATAATCATTGGTCACAGGATTCAGTAGGGTGTGCAACACCTACGGATTCAAGGAAACAGCTCCTCATCTGGATTCAATACCCAAATGGCATATCAAACTAATTTGTTCGTGTGGCTCTAGGATCATATTTTTCCCACAGATGGTAATTTAACTTGCATAATATGAGAATCTGAGAACACCAGTGAAACCTAACTCATAAATTCATAATATATAGGAATTTACAGGGAAAAAGTACGGAGAAAAAAATTGTACAAAATAGAAGTACAAAAAATAGAAGGATACCTCTCAAACAGGAGCCTTCTGCTTGTATTTAGCTCTAAGCGATGACAGCCTCCTCTGAAGAGGCAATTTCTCATCCCTTTTACCCAGCTTATCCAAATAGAAGACAAGCTTTTTTAAGGTCTCCATAACCTCTTCACTCTCATACCCCATCTCCTTCTCTTGAATGTTCAGAATTCTATCCAATTTGGCCAACACATCTCCATGATCCTTCCCTAATCTCATTTGGATTGACACTAGGCAATCGAGGGCTTCACCTGTGAATAAAAGAAACACATACCAGCCTCAGCTCCTGGGATGATGATCATACCTTCCAAGAGCTTATAGTATTGGGCAAATTACAAAAACCTCCCGTGAACTATACATGAACCTCATTTCATGTTGGTCCCTCAATTGTTTTTTTGAACAATTTGAACCCTGAACTATGCTCCATCTGCATTTAACCCCCTCCGTCAACTTTTTATCCCAAAAAAGCCCCAATCAATTTCTAATAAGACTAATTAATTTGGAAATATTTCACTTGTGCATACTAGGACAAGGGTATTTTCAGAAAAAAAAAGAAGTTGACAAAGGGGTCTAAATGCATACGGAGCATAGTTCAGGGTTCAAATTGTTCAAAAAAATAGTTGAGGGACCAATATGAAATGAGGTGTATCACGCAGGGGAGTTTTTTGTAATTTGCCCTATAATATTTCAAAAAAAAAAAAAAAATATGCTCACCTACTGGAAGCGATTCCTTCCCAAATGCATCCTCACGGATGTGCACGACCTCCAGAGCAAGGCGCTCGGCTTCCTCATCTTGCTTTAGATGGTATAAAATAACTGCGAGGTGTAACATTGGGACGGTGACGGACTGATCCTTTGGACCCACTGTCTTCAACATAATGTCCAAACATGTCCTCAGCAAGCGCTCGGCCTCCACAAAATCTTTAGAGCGAGAATATGAGGTGGCAAGGTTTAGAAGATGAACCACTGAACTGGGATGTTCGATCCCTTTGTACCTTTCAGTGATCAGCAGACATTCCTCCAGTAGCGCTCGTCCCTCTTGTTCCCTGATGGAAAATGGAGACAAGCAAATAGTTAGACATGTTTGAGTTCGGCCAACAATTTAGAATGATCTGTACACTCTTATCTGATATAAAAGTAAATACATGACTGAACTGGTAACTGCATGCATCTGGAAATTTTTGGAGGCTGGAGAAACATCACATAACACTGAGCTTGGGATTGATGGGCACTGTTCTTTTTGTAGTAAATGTAGCCAGTTCATGAGATAGAACAATTCAAAGGGGATAAAAGATTAAAAATACCAAAAATCAAACCATGGCAATGTTAATTAGGAAATCAGAATGATGAGATTAATCCAATAAAAGTAAAATTCAGTAAAAATATTAAAAAAAGGAGTAATGCCAGAGGAAAATTATAAGAAAACCAGCAGAGATGGATAAAATAAATACAATAATATGTACACAAGGGGGACCATGTTCAGTTTATTTTGAGAAGAAAGAAAAAACCATGGATTGATTCACCAAAGCCACAAAAAAAGAAAAAAAAAATCATATTTTCTACCCAAACAAGGTTGAGAGCAAAAATCTTATTATAAATTAGTGAAATAATTAAGGCTTACATTTTAGACAAACATTCACAACGGTCATGCAGGACGGATGAGGGAGTCCCGCCAAAATCAAGGGGCTTTTGGTTTGGGGTGATAGTAGGCTCAGATGGCGAAGATTAAGGTAGGATAAAAAACGATATGAAAAAAGGGATGAATTCAAGATCTGGACATCTTGTTGTCTGGATTAGAAAAGAGACATGTTTTGATGGTTTCAATGATAGAAACACTATGGTTTGTTGTACGAAAGGTTTGAGATTGATGTAGACTTGATATGGAAAAGGTTTGGCAATGAAAAAAAACTATGTTTCGATTCGGGGCTGTTTTCATTCAGTTTAAAAGTTGATGTTGGAATAGACTAGACGAAACAACTACAACGGATTTCGGACAGGTTTTGACGATGCACGTGCGTGCAAGAGAGAGAGAGAGAGAGAGAGAGTGAGAGAGAGACTCACGTCGGAGACAAAGCATTGCATCATCACAACAAACTTCAATTGTCATTCATTGGTTCATCCATAATTTGATTACAATGAAAGGTCATGGGCCTTTTAAATAGAAACGTACAAAGAGTAAATTTTCTAATTCAAATCTAATAGAAGTCAATGATTTCCTAAATTAATCTTGGCAACTTCCTAATTCGAATCATCAAATTTTAATAGATAACTTTCAATTAAAATGCGAACCAAATCATTTTCAACTTTCAAATTAGTCCTATTTATTAATCCAAAAAACAATAAGTATTCGACTCGTGCCGTTCACTGCCAATTACCGCCTCGTCACCTAGTCCGAAAAAACACATTGAGTAAGAAAGAAGGTGGCACTACAATCAAAATATTAATGTTCAGAACATGAAGACCAAAGGATAAGTACTAGATGGAGATACATGAATAGTACCCTTGCCCACATTTTAGGACATAGTACCATACTATCATCCATAATAATAAATAAATCTCTTCTAGAATAAGGATAATACGATTCACGAAGAAAAACAAAAAAAAACATACCCGTTGTAAGAACGAGAATCCAGAGTCTGTGTAGGCAACGGATTTTCATAGCCAAGGTAGGCTAGAAATTCCAAGCCCAAAAGTCAAACACAAGGACCCCACTCAAGGATAAAATCCAATCCGAACTGGCCACGCAAATAGGGTCGGCCAGGCCCCACCAACACGAGGGTCCACCGGCCCCTACAATAGGGCTGGCCGGGCCCCACCAACATAGGGGCCCACTGGCCCCTATAATAAGGCCGACCGGGCCCCACCAATATGGGGGCCCACCAACCCCTATAATAGGGCCGTACAGACCCCATGCTGGGAGAGCCTGGCCAAAGAAAAAAAAGGAAAGATAGGGATGGTAGCACGAACGTCTACCAAACGTGGATCTGCACCGATCCTAACGATCCGACGGCCGAAACAAATATATTGGACCGCATCGACCAAGTGCAAAAAGGATTCAAGCCATAAAAGGATAGACCTAAATCAAATTAAAAGCCATAACCATCCGAGATAAATAAGAAAATGAATCTCAGTGGTTATGAGGACATTGGAGGAAAAGATATTGGGATAACTATAAAGATCCTACCATATCTATTTCCACCTACCTCTTTCTCGCCTATAAATACAGGGGCAGGGGGGAGGAACAGATGGTCAATAATTGGAAAGGAGGAGGCTCTGCAGAAAGTAAGTCTCCAACGCTCGAAAACAGAAGGCTTCAAGAGGCTTGGGCAATCATATCCCTCAAGGGAATTCCTACTTAGTCCTCTCAAAGTTTTCATCTCAAAGCAATGCACTTGAAGATCGTAAATTTTTGCTCCGTTCATGAAGAGGAAAGCTCGGAGAAGGAAGCAAAGAGATGACGCCACACCCATCGTCATCAACTCTTCGCTCTGTTCATAAAGAAGAAAGCTCGTAGAAGAAAATCCAGAGACATAACCGTCGCCATTAAAAGCCAAGATCAAACGAAGCCAAAGCAAAAGCCGAAAGCAAAGGCAAAAGCAAAGCAAAGCAAACGCTAAAGTCAACGAGCTACGAAAAACGACAAGCAAAGCAAAGCACGTGCTAACTGATACAATGTGAAGCCGGAAAAATAAAAGCATCGCAAGCCTCTCTTCTCCCACATTCAAGCGCAAGAGCCAAAGCCGGAAGCAAGAGCCAAAAGCAAGAGCAAGATTGAAGCTAAAGATCGCAGAAGAACAAGAGACGAAGGAACACGAAGATCGAGGAGCAAAGCAAAACACATCCTAGCAGGTGAAGCGCGAAGTACAGAAGGGCCAAAGCAAGGCAAAACTCCTCCATCTCTCTAAAACCCTAGGTCCTTGTAAAACTTTGATTTGGACAATTTATCCGAAGTCTTGAACAAAGATCCGTGGAGACGAGGATCAGGGGACCACAAAGGATCTCTTCCACAATCTCCTGATACATCTCCGCTCCACCTCACCACCTCGAGCGCTCGGATGTGGTTGCAATCTCGTACGGTTCCAAGCAATAAGACGAACCATCTTTTTGCGCCTACACTATGATACAAGGGTTATGGGTTTTTATGACAAATATATTTATAGCAATAGTAGAGATACCTGACTAAGCAAAAAGCGAGTTGGATGTAGTGGAGAAAGTCCCAAACTGGGACATTGCTTTACGCACGTCAAGTTGCTCCTATTTTCTCTCTTTACAAGCTTTATGGCATCGAAAAAGAAGGTTGATGCAGATGTTACATATGAGTATTATCAATGTAATGAATCCCATGCAAAAGTATCTTCAAGTACCTCAAGTCGTTCCTACTACTCGGTGGAAGCATGTGGGAAAATAGAATTTAATTCCTTCAATTGATCAGCACATTATGAGCGGATCTTTATCTCCCAAAAATCCCTAAAACCTTTGTTTTTCCTTTATTGGAGGAATAAGGAAGAAGAAAGGATAAACTAATAGATGTGAGATGGTTTGAGAGGGCTATAAGAAGTTATTTTAAGGAAATTACAGAGAAAAAAATCAACAAAAACAAAGCAACAAGAAAATTCTCTCATGTGCCTCGAGTGGTTTGTGGGGCCGAAGATGGAAGCAATCTTGAGATCCAAAGACACAAGATCTAATTCAAACGAAGAAGGCTAGCATTTTTTATCCTGACAAAAAAAAACATCCCCATGTCGCGAAGTAACATTTGGGTTAAGGGTTTTTATATGTGCATCATGTGTTCCCAAGTTTTGGTCACCAAATCTCGAAGAAACACCCCGGGTCAGAGAGATAAAAGTACATGCATCCTCCATGTAGTATAACTATGCCTAGTTTCTCCTTTTCTCTTATTTGTTCTCTCTAATCTCTTCCCTAACCCAACTTTTATTTCTTTTCATGTTCTTTAGTGTGTTTGCTTGAAGACAAAAGGCTCTCACCTGCAAGCGAAAGAAAAGTTGCATACCCAGTGAGGAGAGTCATTATCCTTTCAACGGAGCCTTTCTTGGAACATCAGGTGGATCAAATCCACTCATCGTGGGTTCGTAGGAAACTTATACCAGAAGAACAAAGACAACAATGTGATAACATGAGATCTAGTAACAAAGTTCAATAGAACTAATGCATACCATATTTTTATTTAATAATATATAAAACTATTAAAAATTTAACTTCTAATTAAAAATGTAGTTGTCCCCTAGAATCTTACTCATTTGGTTTTTGCTTTGTGGGACACGTATCCAAGTGTCCTCACACGGTCACACCCATGTTTGTATTCCTGGTAAAAAAAAAAATACAACTAATGACCATACTAGATATCACAGAACTCTTCATGATTATCCAGAAGGTAAACACCAATACAATGTGTTCGACAACTATATTGAGGAAAGCTTTGACTACTGTGTAACAGAACTCTCAATACAATAACTTGGAAATGTCACTCATTCTCAATATAGAAGGAATCCACTCTGGATCAAGAAATATATGCATAAAAAATCAGACAAAAACTGATCTTAGATCATGAATGACTTGTACATATAGATGTGATGCAATACCAACATCCTTCCTTATCATTCCTCTCTCTAAAATGGCATGAACTATATACCTTATAAAATCTAATCATATAGAGCTTATTGGTATTGATTATAGCTATGGTGCACTATACTCAAAAACCCATACAGAAATTAATTGACTAAGCAACAAGCAATAAAAAGGATTAAATTTCTTGATCGTTTTTCTCCTATCGAATTATCCAAATTGTCAATGGTGTAAGAATTAATCTGGGATAGATGCTTTGGACGACCAATTGGACGTTGGAGGATCTAGAGAACTAAACTAAGGCTGTATAGACCATGCACAAACCAAGGACATGATTCAATAGATCAATGCTACGCAAATGCAAATATATGTTTGATATCATGTAAGAAAAATAATAAATCCCAAAAGTGAATGATCGACAGAAAATCATGAGCATACAGTATCACATAAATATAATATAATACTTTACCTAAGAGGTTGTTCATCATTTTAGTAATAACTGCAACTTAGATAAGCACATACATCCTAAAGTGCATTCAGATTGCAAGCACTCTCCGATGAGACATCGAGATGAAGCTTTTACCTTCCTGTAACATGAAGCAACTCTGCCAAATCAACTCTCATTTTTTCAAGAACTTCATCATCTAACTGCATATACTTTGAATCCTTTATAACTTTGAGACCGCTTTTGTATGTAAAAATCGCTTTGTCCACACTGCCTATAAAGATAAGGTTGTCAGGGAAAAAAATTGAAAGATGAACAGAAGCATTTCTTCTTAAGATGCCAAACCTGCTATACGTAAAAATTTTGGCTATAGAAGAAGATTCTAAGTTTGCCTTCTTCCACTGTAGTGATTGATGATAGATGTTACCTTTCGCGCACATAGCATGGGCCAACGAACACATAGCCATTCCAACCCTTCCATCCTTTTCTCCATATACTTTTGTATATATGCTTAAAATTCTTCAGAACATATGAGAAAAAAAATCAGACAGGTTCACGACGGAAGACACAACATGCGGTTTTATTTTTTGAGAGAGATGATGTATGAAAGCGAGGGGAAATGCAATAAGTTACAAAGACCATTCATTTTTTGTTTTCTACATAAATGAAGTATGGTTCAACAAATTAAATCTCTGAAACATGCTATGACATGAAAGTCATCATCAACATTCAAGTCTTATCCCATCAAGATTTGGGTTAACAAATAGGAAGATTGACAAGAATTTTCCATGGATTGAAATTTGGACCGAAATACCAAAATTTTGGTCAAATATTTCAGTTTTGGTCAATACCAAAACAAAAGGTAGGCACGAAACCCAATTTGATCAATTTCGGAGCCGGAATTGGTACTATAAATTTCGATCCATTTTGGTCAATTTCGGTTTTAAAACTGGAAATGTAAAATTCAAATTTCGGTCAATTTCGATCGAAAATTCGGTTTTTGCTTTGACTAAAACCCGACACAAAATCGAAATTTAAAACCTTGGAATTTTCCGACCGTCAACCCGATGCCAACCTCTAAGATTGGTGTTGAAAACCTTACCAAAGCAATTTGGCAAGAAAGCTGTATGTCAAGAAACCTAAGAGGCCAATTGACGAGTAGTGACACCAACCTACCTTGTTGTGTTGGTTGTGCAGTTTAACCTCATGAAACGTGGGAGCAACCTCCAAGGTTCCCCTAGACTAGGAATATAGAGAAATAGGGTAGAAGGCAAGATTTAATATAGGAAAATGCATTCGTCTCTGTGGCACAATGAATAATCTAAAGAGCTGAAACGAAATAAAATTCCTACATGCTATTACATGTAGGCAAGTTATGGAATTTTAGAATGGCAGACTAATATTAAGGAATATTTCAACTGGAAATCACTTCCTACTACAGGTTTATAAGATATGAATCCAGGGCAAAGTACCAATTGATATGGGTATCTCAAGAAGCCATCACACCAGATAAAAAGAGAGAGGGAAATAGAGAGAAAAGAAGACGTCAGAAAGGTTTTCTAGTAACAACCAGCAAGGGCTGAGATCTATATTTTATAGAAGAAAAACATGAGATAACAATGGAGTGGAGCCCCCTCCCTAAATAGACCTAACTAGGTCCAAACTTCACCCAACTAGGACTCAAAACCTAAAACCGAAGACCATAATTCTAAGCAAAACAGTACTAATGTAATCAATTTTAAATTCTGTTTGGTTCATAATTTTCTGCAGGTGCTATATGCCACCCTTGCTTTGGCAGCCGTACAAATCACAAACAATAGCATTCTTCTCTGTATGGATCTTGAAGTACCCATAATTCCAAGCGGGGTCATTCAAATTAGTAGGTTTCATAGGTCCAGAACCAAAAGAGCCCTCACCCACAGTTGAGGAAGCCATGGATGAAGAAGAGAATTTAGAATGGGAGGGGGGTTATATCTAAGGGTTGGGGCAAACCAACCATTGGAAACATGCGTGGCTGCACGCCACACATTGCATTGTGCGACCACACATGTTCTTTGTGTGGTCACATAGCTCCAATGGGAAAAAAATAGTTGTGGGAGCGTGCAACTGCACAAAGAACGTGTGTGATCGCACTTGACAATGTGTGAGAGCACAATGCAATGTGCGTCTGCACACGTTGAGGCGGTGGCCGAGGGAATAATGTGTGCAAAAGCGGTGGTCGAACAACCATATCTGGGACTTGTGACCGCATATGCGATCACACTTGACAACACTGCAAATAACCCATTAGATATTTGTGATGTAATGAAAAAATATCAATGTCATGCCCAAGATGATTCCAGACAATGAAAGGCTTATGTAGGTACAATTTTAGAATCATATTAGCATTTCTCATACTAGCAATACAATAGAAGTGCCAACAAGTGCCTCATGGTTGATTAATGCTACAATTAATATACCAATACAACAACCAAAGAAAACTAAGAAGAAGCAAAATAATAAAGCAAAAGAAACATGTACCACAAGCAGAATATTCTTTGATAATCAATATCACCACATAAGGTCCTATAATATGTTCATTGAGGCTCGTGAATAATCCAAGACATATGGACAAAGTTATTTCACCTGTTAAAGCATGTTTCGGCATCTGCTGGCTTCCCTTCGCTAATGAAAAGACTGCCAAGTCCAAATAAAGGTACAACAAGTTCCACACTTCCTGCTCCTCTGGTCTTTTCTAAGATATCAACAGCTCTGTTATAGAATGCAATCGATTTTGTGGCCCTTCCAAGTAATTTTAAGACTTTTGCCATTCCCATTAAGGGTGTTATGAGAAAGGGACTACCGTTTCCTACATGAACAATTATCATGTATCAGACTTTTTTTTTTGCGAAAGTGAAATGAACAAACATTAATCTACAGAGCAATGAGTGATGAAATGCATATAATAATGTTAAATAGAGTCTTAATCATTCATAAAGGCAACCGTTTTAGCATTAATTAAGAATATCTGTGTGTGTGTGTGTGTGTGTGTGTGTGTGTGAGAGAGAGAGAGAGAGAGAGAGAGAGAGAGAGAGAGAGAGTCCCAAATAAATAGTTACAACTAAATAAAAAACGTTGAAGATATAAGGAGGTTCCAATAGAATTAATGACTAGTAAGAAATCAATCAATTTACCAAGAGGGTTCACAAACCGGAACTATTATGGTATTACCCTTAGTGGGTGCTACAGTTCGGAATCTTGAGATTGGCCTTCTACATAGGTCAACGATAGGCCGTACATCTTAAAAATTAACTTAGAAAAATAGACCCCATGAACAATGAGGCACCAAAGATATGCCACTTGCAGATGATTTAGGATGTGTTTGGATGCCAAAATTTAAATTAGTTGGCATGAGGCATTGTTCCTATAACTAGGAGTTGGTTTCCATGCAAAATAGTCACCTCATCCTTATATGTTCTGAAAAAAATTAAATCACATTCTAAATTACATATGGATGATGTTGGGAAATCCCATTCTGACTAAAACACTAATCTAGCTTTCCGAAGTAGTTGATCATTTATGTAGTTGGATGCTCCGATTGCTACTAACCTTGTATAGTGTGCCACACCATATCATCATCATCATCCAAGTCTTATCCCATTAAATTGGGTCAACTATAAGAAAGACTGACATGAATTTTCCAACCAATTGTCAACCAACTTGGAAAGAGAGGGGCATGCATGGAAACCTAAGATGTCACTTAGCGGGTAGGGAGACTGACCATTTGGTAACACAATACAAGTTCATGCAACCATGGAGCAACTTTCTAGTGCTCCCCAAGGTTATGAAAGAGTCTAGACGAAGATTTTTTTTTGCATTAAAAATATTACACTTCTCTTGCATAGTACCAGCTCCTACATCTTGCGTAAAGGAAAAAAAAAGATCAAAGCCATGATAGAAAGAAATTTCTCTATCCAATTCTAGCAATCTACTAATGTGAGTGTCGTTATACTTCATCCTTTTGGCTTATAATTTGTACCATAGAGATGAATGCAATTTCTTATGTCAAATCTTGCCTTCTACCCTCTTTGTCTCAACTTTTTCCTAGCCTAGGAGAACATTTGAGGGTTGCTCCATGGTTGAATGAGCTTAAATTTTATAATCAATGAGGTAGGTCTCCCTTCCTACCAACTGGTTTTTTAGGTTACTTGGCAACTCTCACTTTGCCAAGTTGACTTGGTCAGGTTTTTGGCACTAATTTTAGAGGACCGACATCAGGCTGGAAGTCAATCAAATTTTTTTTTGCAGCCACCTTAATTGGAGGGTTTTTTTTTTGTACACACCTTAATTAGAGTTGTGATCTATAGTCAACTCCAGTCCAGTCAAATTTCAGCTTTCAGTAGGCTCGGCCAACAGTGCAGATTTAAGTCTGTGGGAAGGTTTTTCCTCTTTCTGGTCTGATTTCTTGTGGGCTAAGGGTTGGGGGCTGTTGTTTGGCTCGGTTTTGGTTCAGTTTAGTTTTTTTGTTTTTTTGGTCTCCCTTGGTGGAGAGGATCTGTTGAAGAGATCCATACTTGTACATTCTTCGTTTTGAATTTTTTATAATAAAAAAATGATGACGGATACCAACAATCAACTCACTTCCTTTATTCGAGAGCCCGATGGCTGGTTGGTTACCCTCCCTATGAATATGGTCTACTTTGATCTAAGCAACTTTGGAAAGTATAAGTAACACATCCAAGAGTATAGGGTAATAGCAAAGGAGTGAATTGAACCTTACTGGAGACTTGAGATGACCATGGTCGAGCCACGTTCAATCCACACTTTGAAGGTAGACCGATTACTCAAGGCTAGCGAACCTCCTTTACAAAACCTTGTGAATGTAGAATCAAGCATTGACTCTGATTGGACTCTCCTATTAGCCCCGATCACAAGGAAGCCTCTCTAATGTTATTTCCCTTCAGCTCTTTATATTATAATTTGTGCCTTAAAGATGAATGCAATTATATTAAATCTTAACTTCTACCCACTTCGTCTATTCATAGTCTAGGGGAACCTTGAGGGTCGCTCTCTGGTTGCATGAACTTTAACTACTAATAAATAAAATAGGTATCCGAAAAAATCTTATATGGTTGACGTCAGGTTGACAACTGGTCGGAGATTTCTTATCAATCAGAGCTTTCATAATTAGAGTTGTGATCTATAGTTGACCCCATCTTGAGGGGATAACACGGATGGTGATGATGATGATTTACGACAACAAAGTTAAGCCTTAGTAGGAACGACTAATGAAGAGGGATTCATAAGGTCAACACCAGGAAAATCTTGAAGGTTATGGTCGTGGTTTTTCATAACTCTACATGAACTGATAAAAGATCCTCGATAGGAATTCAAAGGCTTATCCAAGGTACTAAATCTCCATAAATTTCGTGAAATATCATGAAATATCTCGTTTTCTCCTCCACCGAAATTGAATACATCACAAAAACTTCCTTTTGAGAACTTTCGTGAAATATCACGAACCCTCTTTTTTTGCAGATCGACATATCGCTCGAAATTGATTTTTTTAACCTTGGGCGTATCTCCATGTCAATAAGACAACAACGTTATATCTGCATTATGCTTCATGATAGTAAATCATGACAGTGAATACACGATTAATAAAGGTTACACTCACTCTATATAGATGGTTTAAACATTAGTTTGTGAGATTAAAAGACCTGACAGCTAGTGGACAACATATATAAACACCATATCAATGTCTATGCATCACAATTAAACAGAGAACTAACTTCCACTTATAAACAATTTTGCAATTAATTAACATCTAATTGTCCTGATCACCCAGTAAGTATAGCAAGTTGTTCGATTAACTTAGTATCTTGAAACATGATTCATATGAACTCATTGGCCATATCTAAGACTTGGTTGCAATTAAATTTAGACACTAGCAAGTAGCAACTAAAACCCCTGAATATCTTATGTTTTTTCAAAAGTATATGAACCATGCATGGACCATCACTGTACAAAAGTTTAAGAAAAGAACTACTAATTATCAATACTTACCAAATTCTCTTTCTAGAATATTGAGACCTCTTTCATATACATCCAGAGCATCATCATATTTACCCAAAGTAGCGTACATACTTCCCATATGCATCAGTATTGAATCCACTGGTGGCTTACCATCATGCAGACCACCCACTATATCATCCAACTGTTATTGACAAAGGACAAGTAAATGTCTCGATAATGCAAAAAGGAAAAAAAAAACATAAGTAGAACATGTTTCAATATCTGGCTGCTGTTTTACGTTCTTTTGTTTCTGAGAGAAGATAACGAATCCTTATAATATTTTGTTGAGTCCAACTGTAATAGAAGAAAGAGAACAGAAACACTTTACCTACATATATTATACATTCCAGCATGTACCTGTTACCCTTAAAACCAGAAAGAGAATAGAAACACAGTCGTGTCAGATTTCATTTCGGATTGTCTATTATTTATAATAAAAAATTTAAGATTTAAGAAATTCAAGATGGGTTTTGGACTGGATCTGACAAATTTTGGTTGGTTTCAGGCAGTTTTGTCCTGATCGGTTTCGTCTTAAATACAATGGGTTTAGCTGTTTCGTTTCTTTTTCGAGCAACCTGAAGAAGTGATACAAACTAAATTTTTAAAGCCTGCCTAATTGCTGCAGATACACCTATGAAAGAAATAGAACCATTAAAGGTCTGGTAATTGATGATTCGCAATATTACATGATAATTAATGTTAAACAGAAATGATGATTTAACTCACAAAGGGGTAAGGTCTGGTTCTAAAATCAGACAAGAAGGGGAGAACAGTTTGGTTGAGTATGACAAAAGGCAATTCATCAAACTCTATAAACATAATTTTGGAGTGGAGTCGACATTCCTAGGTTTATGGACCAAATTCAACTCCTCATGGTCCACAAGATGCATTAACCTCCTCCATCTGATAAACTAACTTTAAATATGTGGTTAACCACCTAAGACAATGGAATGCTTAAGTCTTAAAGAATGTTTGCAATAGAGACAATAGCATTTTCCTTGTTTTTGTCTATTTCTTCCCTTTTGGCTAAGATTGTATGATCCTCCTTATCATGTAAAAACGTTGTGTGATACCAACTAAGAGAACAATAACATTAGCAAAGCCTTACCCCATCAAGATTAGGTCAACTACAAGGTGAACTCTAGGAGATCCATAAAAGGATTAAATACAGTTTTATGACAATTTGTCAATCTAATATAAACTCCCCTATGGATCGTCTGAAGTCTGAACATGCAAATACGAATAGAAGATATAAATATATAAATGTATCTAAAATATAGATAAGATTATTCTTGAAATTAGTGACAGCAGCTAGTCACTTTAGTGAGCTCCCATGCAATAATAAATATAATCATGTATCATTCCCAAAGTGTATTAGCAATTTAGATAGTACACTCTTTATTACGATCATTCTAGACTAATAGAATGACTCGGTGTGAAGATTTATCTACGATTCAATTGTTCCATAAATAGGTCTGAATAAATTTCAAAACACAGTTTTTTTATCTTATAAAGTTGGGGAATACATTAATAAACCTGTAGATCATATTAGAGTATGTTGAACAAAAATCTAACAATGTATGACAGAGGTTAAGTACAATTGCTATGAAAATATCAGATAATGCAATTATTCAAAATAGTACCAATAATCGATACTACCAGCATGTTTCTTGCTGCTCATGACAACTGGGGAGGTCATATGCATGATGTCCTTAATATGGAAGATATATCTTGAATGCTTATGACTGGATTGACTGCCCCATGACCCACGAACATGGTCATCAAAGATGACCACCTCATCATCTAAAGGATCACCAATCCACTACCAGGAACGTGACCTGACAATCTTATCCATAACGTGATGGTGTTCAGCAATACATATTCCATATTTGAGTAATGCTAGTCTGACCAAAGCCTATCTGATTCAAAAAAGTTGAAGTCCTTGTAGCTGACAGCAAGGGGGCTTTTATTGAAGGATAGGGTCCGATTTCCCCATTGCTATCAGCAACAGGGATTCAATTCTTTTGAGTCAGAATAGCATTGCTTTTTGTGCTTTTTCAGCTTGATTCCAATTGATTTTGGGTTCTTCAACTCTAAAAGGGGCTCGACTCATGTAAGTGTTTTAACTAGTTATATATTTTGAATATGAAGAACACCGAAACTAATGCTTGTTTGATCCAAACTGAACAAAACTATCTTTGTTAAAATTATAGCAAACAGTTTATTAATGGCATTAAACCTCCTAACTTTCTGTATCAAATAAAGTATACAAGTATCAGATCTCACAACAAAGTATCATTTTCAAGTTCTATTTTATCTCATAATTAGACAACTTCGTTAGCTCTCAATGATAATTGAGGTGGAACTCGATGAAAAAGGTTCGACATTTGAAAATAATTCGACAATGGGGCAAATCAAAGAAAAATGAAAACTCGGAATAAGTTCTGCAAAAGTTCAAAAACAGAAAACATATTATATGACATCAGCAGTTTTATACAAATGTGTCATAATATATAATTACAATTATGCTAAGATGTGGCCATCTAAACTAGGCAATTTTTATTCGAGTAATTCATGAATAACCAACAAATTCTACTAATTACTTGGGTATTAGCAAATAAGAATAATTTGCCCTTTAATCTGTTTGGGCTTAGTGGTGAATTTTTCAAGATTTATAAAAAAAAACACTGAATTTGATCACTATGGTGGAATGGTTTCGGTAATATAAAAATATGTTCCTTCCAAAGAATTGTTTTTTTCTAGATAAATTGCCTAGAGAAAAAACTATCAAATAGAATGTTCCATGCTTTCGTTACTCACTTACTCTAGTAACAAAGTATTTGGGGAGTCACAGGGTCATTCTTTAGCTTTTTGAACTAGATGATAAGGTTTGGGTACATCTTCAGTTTTCTTGAGTATTATTTGTATTCACCCATGCAAGTATGCATCATAGCTGCTAGTCCAACCATAGTAACAAAGTTCGCCGATTTTTTCAAAAAAACGCGTTTTAAACTCGATTTTATGGGCTGCCGATTTGTTCCCGATTTTTATAAGTTACAAAAATCGCCGATTTTTTGCCGTTTTTTTGAAAAAAAATGTTAAAAAACGCGATTTTTTTGCCGATTTATGTGAGCTGTGATCAAATGCCACGTCATTTTGGTTGGACTTGGACCCAGTTTAGAGTTAGGGTTATATAAGAACCCGGTTTAGAGTTAGGGTTATATAAGAGTCCTGCGATTGAAAAAAAAAAAAAACGAGAGAACTCAGCCGCCTCCTTTCCCCATCGCTCCTCTGCGACGAGCGACCGCCGACTGCCGACCTCCTTTCCCCATCGCTCCTCTGCGACGAGCGGCTGCCGACTGCGACGAGCGGTCGCCTCCTTTCCCCATCGCTCCGCTGCCGACTGCCGACTGCCGACTGCCGAACCCCGACTCCTGAGTCCTAAGTCCGGCGACTGCCGCTTGGTGAGCGACTGCCGACCGCCGCCTCATTCTTTCCCCATCGCTCCCCTACGAGGCTGCGACGAGGTACGACGACGACGGTGAGGCTGCGACGAGGTTCGGCGACCCGGTTAGGGTTTCTCTAACCTTTCTCTCTTCTTCTCCTCTCCCTCTTTGTCAGTTCGGCAAGCAATCGGCCCTTTCTCTTCCCCTCTGAATGTTTATGATTTATGGGCAGCAAATTAAATTTTTTCTCTTGTTATTTGGGGCAGCTGCTGGCCCTTTCTCTTCGAGGCTTTGATAGCAGCCAGCAGACAGCACCACAGCATAGCCAGTCCACCTCTCTGCTCTTCTGTGTCTTCTCCGATCAAGGTAATATTAATCTTCTGCATATCATGATAGAAAATCAGTGACAATTTTTTTAAAAAAACTGTGAAGTAGTGCTCCAAATAAAAAAATAGTGAAGTGATATTGCAATTAAAAAATCAGTGAATTAATTATACAATTGTGTTGTACTGTTGTTGGCTTGTAGCTAGTGTTTGAATGTCAAAGTTGGTTGATAGTTGATACTTGATGCTTGTTTTTCTATTAATGTGTATGCTTTTATAAATAATGCTCTCAGAATGCCAAGAGGAAGGGACCCTTTTTGGGAATATTTAGAAGAAGAAGGGGGAAAGATCAAATGTCTTTTTTGCAAAGAATTGTTTGTTGGTTCTATCACTCGGATGAAAATCCACCTATCCAAGCTATCAGGGAGGGGATGTTCGTCCATGCCCATCTGTACCCGATGGTGTTTGTGAAGCGGCACATAATTCTATAAATGAGATTGAGTCAAAGAAGAGGGCAAAAATTTCAAATTATGCAAAGGCACCATCATTTTCAGCAACCCAATCATCGGTTGGTAGCTCAATGAGCACGTTTGTTGGTACTTCAAGAGGAGGGTTAGAAACTTCCAAGCCGGTGGTGCATCAACTAAAAATCAACGAGTTGATAAAAAAGAAGGAGAAAGAAGTTGCTGACAATTTGATAGTAAAGGCCATGGTTGCAAACAACCTTGCTTTCCATTTGCTAAGGTCCGAAGAGTTCAAAGAGGCACTCGCAGCAGTTGGAACTTTTGGTCCAGGATACACTCCCTCGAGCAGTGAAACAGCTAGAACAAAGATATTGGGGGTACTGAAAAGGTGAAGTGGAACAATATATCAAAACGATGAAGGAGTCTTGGGCCCATTCGGGATGCACCTTAATGTCTGATGGGTGGACTGACACGAGGAAGAGACCGTATTTGAACCTATTGGTTACTTGCCCTAAGGGTACTATTTTTCTGAAATCAATATGCACAGTTGGAAGGAAAAAAGATGGAAACTTCATTGCAAACTTCATATGTTCCGGAATTGAAGAGGTGGGGCCGGAAAATGTCGTGCAAGTTGTGTCAGATAATGATTCCAATTATGGCGTGGTAGGAGCTATCATCGAAGAGAGATATCCACATATCTTTAAGACTTCATGTGCGGCACACTGTTTGGATCTAATTTTGGAGGAGATAGATGAATTGCCCCATGTGAAGCCTATTCTAGCGTCTGCAAGGAAGATCGTGAAGTTTTGCTACGAGTTTCAACATGTTTTGGATTTGATGAGGTCACATACTAATGGTCGAGAATTGAAAAGGCCGGGTGCAACTAGATTTGCAACCGAATTCCTATGTTTGCATTCAATCATCAAAGAAGAACAAGCACTTCGATTTATGGTCGCTTCTAACGAGTGGAGGTCTCTTCCCCAAAGCAAGATTGAAGAAGGTGTAGAAATACAAATGACAATCCAAGGGAGTGGATTTTGGAAAAGTGGAAATGAGGTAATAAGTAGCGTTGAGCCTTTAGTGAGGGTGTTGAGGATGGTGGATGGTGATGGTTCCACAATGGGATATTTATACGAAAGCATGGATCGTGCAAAAGAAGCAATCAAGGAAGTCTACAAAGGTGATGATGTGAAGTATATGCCTTATTGGAAAATCATTGATAAAAGATGGAACAAGACATTACATAGCCCTCTACATGCCGTTGCCGGTTTTCTAAATCCAAGCTTGTTTGTTTCCAAATTGGTAAAAATGGATAAAGAAGTCAAAAGTGGATTTGAGAAGGTTTTGCAAAAAATGATGCCGGGACCCGATGCAAGAAAAGCTTTTCTTGCCGAAATCAAATTCTACCACCAAAAGGATCCAAAGATATTTGCACCCATGGCAATCGAGTCCTTGAGCATAGAGCATCCAAGTATGTTTTTATTTTTTGCAATAGTTTTCTAAGTTTGATTAGTTTGTTACTTGGATATTTTTATGATTTGATAATTGGGTATTTTGTATTGTATGTTCTGTGCTATATAGGAGTTTGGTGGCATATGTGGGGAGATGAGGTTCCAACTCTTCAACAGTTGGCAATCAAATTACATAGCCAACCTTGTAGTGCTTCGGCATGCGAAAGGAACTGGAGTGCTTTTGATGCCGCACACGCAAAGAAGAGGAACCGGTTGGAACCTAAGAAGCTACACGACTTGGTTTTTGTTCGAATGAATTTGCATTTCATTAAGACAACCAAAGATAAAGAAGCGAACGATTCAAAACCGATCGATGTGGAGAAGATTTTGCCTTTCGAGGATATGGAGGTGGGAGCTGATCTCGAAGATGTCCAACTTTCTTCCGATGATGAGTCTGATGACATGGAATTCTTGAAGGATGAAGAGAATGAAGCAAGGGAGGATGATACTAGTTTGGCATTGGATGCTCTCGATGACATGATCGACGCTTAATTTTTATGTTCTATTTTATTTTGATGAGTGACAATTGAACAATGAACAACTTAAGTTTTGTAATATTTTCTTTTGGGATGGCGTTATCAACTTAACATGATGTTAGTAACTTAGTATGTTACTTTATCATTTTGTTGTTGCTTTGTTACTTACTTGCCTACTTGCATTTGGTAGCAACTTTGTTGACTTTTCTTGTTGTCTTATCATTTTTAAATCACGTTCGAAATGTCTTAGTTACTTAAATAGTTAAATGTAGGCCAAAACTTTGTTGATTTGTTGTTGTTGATCTATCATCTTTATATAAGTCATGTAAAAATGTCTTAGGTGCTTAAATGTAGGCTAAAAACTAGAATTTTGAAGGCCCCGAACTTTTCGATTTTTTCCAAATTTCACCCTCGCCGATTAAAACCCGAACCCGTTTTTTTTCCCGACTTTTACCCGTTTTTTTCCCGAACTTTCCGATTTTCGCCGAACTTTTCCGAGTTTTTCCTTCGCCGACTTATTGCCGAACCCGAACTTTGTCACTATGAGTCCAACAGTCTTTGCTACTGCTCAATATACGTCAATTTAGCCTGTTGAAAAATATGATGTTCACCGCCAAATCATTGCAGATAGTTCGAGTTTGTTTCTCTTCTTTTAGTGTATACGGCCTTATGTTTATGGCCCACTTTATTTTTAATCAGAGTTTCCTCTGTGAGTGGTTGCCCAATCAATATTCAATGCAACAATAAAAGATGCAACATGAAGCTATTTATGATCTGCACTGCAGTATACTCCCATCCCCATCCTCTGATTCTCGCTTCTTTCTTTTCTAATTTTCTCCTATCTCATTCTCTTCCTCTTCTTTACAATAAAATCTCTAGTATACATCTCGAAGTGAATTGCTAGTACATTCGTAGAAACTTAATTGATGGCACCATCTCATAAATTTTTTCCATTCGACTAATTTCTTCTATGATCTATGACCAATCCCCAAACTAAGATTAAAGAAGCTCCGAATCCTACTGAGCTTGTTTTTTCTGCATCAGAAATGAATTTGCTCTTGCGAACATTCGTTGGGTGCATCAAAACTGATGTAGACAAGGAAAGGCTTGCACTATTATCTTAAATCAAAGCGCATCAAAATCTCAACAAAGAGAGTGGAAAAGAGTTATTCAGCATAGATATAACCAAGATATGCAACCTATATTATGTACAATTCAAGATCTAACAAGTTAAATCATAATTCTACCACATGAACTAAATTTCAGCATATAAATAAAAGAGGACATCATAAATTTGTATAAAATGCAGCAGTATATGAAAATAATGCAAAACATGTCTACAAAGGCTCGCAATGATCAGAGATAATGTATTGATAGATTGGGAACTTTCTGGGCATCTAAGAGGGACGATTAAGGAGGTAGGACAAGGGCGAAGGAGGGAACAAATAATATGGGCGGTAGAATGGCAATGGATGATAAAAACAAAAGATAAATAAATAAGAGGAAAGAGGATGGATTGAGCCTGAATAGGACACCGTCGTGGGAAGCAAGGAGATGTGAACGTCCTCTTCACGGAGCAAGGCCGGTCCACAGGAAAGCGTCGGATCCTTCGGAGTTGCATAGCTGAGGCACCTTCTTGATGCGAGGTTGAGGTAGAAGATGTGTGGAGGCACGAGACTCGCCCAACTAGGATTTCTCTCATGAAGAGAAATCAAATCCTCCAAAATCTGAAATATTATCCTCTTTGTAATCTTTTATAAACATCTAGATTTTCAACGGATGGTGAAGATCACAAGGAATCAAGAGATCAAGGGCCAAGATGGGCACTCAAGGAAATAGAGAGAGAGAGAGAGAGAGAGAGAGAGAGAGAGAGAGAGAGAGAGAGAGGACGACTTGGAGGGGAAGGGCATACGGACTGAGAGGGAGAAAGGAGTCCGTACGGTTGTACGGCTTGGAGGGCGAGGGGGTATGGTTAGAAGAGAAAAATGGGGGCGCATGAGGTGTTTCTCTACTCCTGTGGGCTTCGCGTATATCTTAAAAGCCCATCAACCAAGCCCAATGACTTCCCATGCCATCAATGGCTTAAGTCATACCCATTCGGCCGTCGGATTGAATTCTAAACTCGATCATCGGTGCCCTGCAGAAACATGCTAGTCATTTAATAATTAAAATAAAAACTGCAACAAACTCTAGCAAGCCAGGGACGTCCGAAAGCCATCCGAATCTGATTGTGGACATCCACCGCAATTTAGGCAATGTTCTAGAACTAATAATAAAGCTGAAAATGGCCAAAAACAGCAAAAAAGGACCTAAACTGAAATAAATCATAAACTATTAATAAAACTAATTTGTTAGTGAATAAATAAAATGAAGATCCTAATGCATATCAGACTGCATCAAAAGCACATCACTTTTTGAGGAAAATTCTTTCATCCCTCTACCGAATGTATATCGGTTCATCTATTACCTAAGCAGATGAATTGTCATTAGTATTGTACTGTTTGTTCTAGTCTTTAAACACTTCTATATCTTATGACCCAAGGAAAAAATTTATTGGAGAACCCGAGGAAAGAGTACTCTTGACAGATGATCTGCATATCATACTTCACTTTCTTTGTAACAAAGCCCTTGGCACCTTGGGCACCCCTCCTTGGCTATGAAGGAATTGCGACCAAGTATATTTTCTGATCCCGAACTTACGAATTTCTGGATGCTAATTTTGGATACTTCTATAGGTCCAAGTTGAAAGATTTTCAGATGCAGACCTGACATATTCACCTAGGGACAGGTGATATATTATACATTGTTGGGAGAACTTTGATACCTGGAAAGGCAAGAAACGAAGTGGCGCTGCAAGGTGTGTTGAGGCTGAATATCGTGCAGCAACTACAATGTAATCTAGTCTATCAAGTCATTTTTCATATTTTTACCTGGTTAGGGTCATTCTATGTATGCAATACACTCTATCAAGAGCATGCTCAAAAGAATTCAATATGAGGGCATTGCCGTTAAAATATATTTTTTCTTGGTGAGGGAACATTCTACACGTAGAAGAGAATGCTCAAAAAATTCCAAATTACATCTGAAGGGAGATTCTAATGGTCGTTCAGTGGTTGTTATTAGGATATATAATAAATTCAACTCATTGATATCTACCCTTGCAAATTTTGGAGTTTGAAACATGAAATATGTAAGAGTGCTCTCTGGCTCTAATTTGTCCACATTGCTTATTTACTTATTTCTGAATTTTAATCAATTTGTATATCTTAAGTTCCTCACAAATGAGAGATTCAGCATCATAACATGCAAAACTACAGTTTTACGTGCAAACCAGTGAATAACATTACCTTAGCCAATAGATGCTCGACTAGCTTAAAGTCACCAACAGCCATGTATCCCAAGGCAAGAATGTCGAGAATAGCAGCTTGCTCTATGCCTTGAGAACCACCGTCTATCTGCTCTTTCACTGCTTCATAATTTGCTTGAAGTAGATATATGGCATCATCTTTATTCCCCATTTCAAGCATAGTTTTGACATCAACGAAGAACTCTTGCAATTGTCTCTCTAAATCGTCCATATCATCCGTATTTCTATCTGATTTATCAAGCATATTATACCTGCTAAAATATACTTGCTCAAGCAGTCCAAATTTGATGATGATGTATGTTCATGCTTTAGTAGATCCATGTTGATGCATCATTTCGTGTTATCACACAACAGAAAAATGAAAAGCATTACATGAATAGTAAACGTTTAGGCAACAGTATATCACATGCTCAAACTTACCAAACTACGCATCATAATGGTGAAAGTAAGTTAACATGTGAATATGTCATAATTCATACAAGAATCATTCTCAGGGCAACATGGTCATTCATGGTAAAAATTTTGGGGATGATTTAGGCTTCAGATAAATAAAAGGAAATTTAAAAACAAAAGGAACGTCATCTAGACCAATGTCCCTAGGGAAAAAAAAGAATCATGCCATTAAATTAGTTGTTTGGTCTATACAATAATACACCATAAAGATTACATTAAACAGTGAAAAACCATATGTTGACCAAGAACAACTTGCATTGTTAGAAAGGAAGATGCTAGAAGGCAACGCTCCTAAAATTTTTTACTATAACGCCTCTCCGATCAGAAGGCATTTTGGGGAAGAAACCAGCCTCACAATTCACCAACTCCAAGGTGCCCAAAAGGAAAGATTAGATCTCTAAACTCAGAGCCTGAGGCCCCGTGATCCATATCGCTCATAAGTCACTCAACTTGTCATCCTCACATCAGGGCCAGCCATGGCTCCATAATTCTGGCATAAACTCCATCGACAAAGAAATCCTAGACGACACCGATGTTGTTGCCGTCATGACCCACACCCTAATTTACATTCCAAGGTGGTTGTTTTCCTCATCAAAATACAAACTGCAACACCCGTTCGAGCGCCCACTATGCATCCCTAACGGCTACCACATCAACTACTCCCTTGTCCAGATCCCTCAACTCCCTTCGCTGCCAAGTGCCAACTCTTCTTGTGGAACCCCAGATCCCCAACTAAGCCTATGTGAATCCCCATCACCTACCTCCACCTCTTCCTTGATGTGTTATGCTCTACGTCTCAACACCAAACTCACCCTCCCTGCCATTACAAAAATTACACCCACAATGTAGTTATCCCTAGGACGCCAATGTGGAGGACATGATGCGTACGACTGTGGGCATTGTCACGAGCTGCCTATATAAGGTGAAGACCTCAGATCTGAGGAGGCCATGTTGACGAAGATTCTTCAGGTGTTGCGTGCTTCAATAGTCGAGCATTGGTAGTGCTCAACAACCAACATGTTTACATGATCGTGAACAAGTGTTACTAGTGGCCCACCAGCCTAGGACCGGGATAACCCTTGCATATTAATCCAAAGAGAAGGGAGGACGGGGGAACAAGGATCTAGATCTAAGAAATGAGAAGCTAGTGCTTTATCATTTATTTCCTGTTCTCTTCATCATTTTTTATCTAGATAAGATGAACCGATGAAACATGAATGTGCTTCGGACTTTTGTTGATGTGGCGACATCAAGAGAGGTGGTGTGATCAAAGTTTCTAGAGTGTTGCCTCCTAAACTTCAGAAAAATTGAAATACATTTCTTACCAAATCGTTTGCACCACAATATTGCCATGAAACAAACACTGACATATTGATTCTTCTCCAACTCTTTAAAGTATTCCTCTAGGACTAGAAGTTTGAAAGTCAAAAGTGATATTTAACACTATGATGTTCAGGTTTTAAGATTGTTTTACCCTAATATATTTGCCATAGGCTATTTTTAATTTTTTGGCAGTTTTTTCCAGTCCATACCTACTAGATTATATATGTAGGCATACAGTTGTGTCAACATCTTCTTTTCTAAGGTTCGGAGAATCCCACACCCTTACTAATAGATATGCGCACTCTTGTCAAAGTTTGCAATATATATGAAGACTGGGAATATTTTTGTTAACTGCAATGATAAAAAATTAAAACAAATCGATATACGTTTTGATGACAATTATAAAAGTATTTTAATAAATGTGGTAGGATTATATGTGGACAGATGTTTGAAAATTTTAGTTAAGGTGGCGCCTAGGCATTTGGAAGTCATAGTGCCTAGTCAGCCACTCGATCGGTCCCAATCGCCTTAGGTGCAAAGCACTTGGGCGACCATAACCCCATTGTACCAAAAAAAACTCAATCAATTATTTTCTTTTTTGGATTTTAATTGTTCCTTTCTTTGGTTGTTATATTATAGCTTTTTCTCGTCTATTTAACTTAATTAGCATTGCTATGTTTTTAATGTTTTATTTTTTTCTTTTGAAAAAGAAATACTTCTAACTATTTTATTTTAAGCACTGGTATTTGAACATACAAGAGACATACTCACAGACATAATCCGGACGTGGGGGGCATCGGCCAATGCACCGAGCATTAGTCGATGGTACCCATCATACTCATTATGTACGCGAGTATGTCCCCTTGTATGTTACTGTGTTCAAATAGCATTTTCCTTTTCTTTTTTGTTCTCCATTGAAGTTGTTTTCAAAGAAGCACATGACCACAATCCACAAATACCTCAAGATGAGGAAGAATTTTTAAATGTTTCCCAAGAATCGGATGAAGAACAATATGTTGAAGTTGGTGATGTTTCAAAGCAAACATACCTTCCAGAAAACAAATGATGATTTTTGATGTAGAGACACAAAGAGAGTTGATTTATCACGAAACAATAGAAAGCCAAATTTGGTGTTCAATATGGTGACAAGCTACTACACAGTCTACACTTGCTTACATCAACCACTTTGATTTTTGTACTTGTTTGAATATTTAACAATTTCACCTACTTGAGTATTTAAAGTTTTTATTTTACATTAATAATATAGGATACAATTTTGTCATAAGGAAAGATTATATACATATGGTTTTAATCGCATATCGACACCTATAATTAGGCTTAATTACATATAACCCCTTGTAATCATACTAATTGCATTTTGACCGCTGAAATCAACAAACATTGTTCACTTTAGCCCCTGAGCTGGCATCCAAATATGTGAATATACACGCAATATTTCAAGTTTGATTGTTTTATGTTAATGTTGTCTTTTATCGAACAAGTATACCCTTAAAGCTGGTTAATGCAAACCCTAATAGGAGAATAAATCAACACGTTGATTCGAGAACAAATCAACTTACAACCAATCACCCTAATTAGGACGGAACTCAAAACCCTAATTTCGATTGTCCCCTTGAAAAAAATAAAAAAAACCTAATTAAATCAATCCTAAAAGAGAAGGAAATTACCTAATGATAAAATATTGAATCACCACAAACTGTTGAGTAGGGATTCTCTCACACCGCCAAGAATTATTGAACATGGGTTACCTAACACCGCAGTACCATGTTGAGTAGAGCCCGCCTCTCATACCGCCACGATTGCTTCACTTGAGGCAATGAGAAGATGACTGCTCGAGGGAATGCTACCACACAATCGCCTCTAGAGTTTTGTAAATCGTCTCACAATCCAAAAGATGAAGTGTGTACACTTCTCGATCGGCATCTCTAGGAGTATGCACGTGCTAACAAAGGGGTATAAAGGTCATTGGAAGGTCTGGTAACCAGTTAACTTGGGTAAAGTCACCGATCATTGACGGATGCTAACAAAAGGGCTAAAGTGCATAACATATAATGATTTCAGAGGTCGATATGCAATTAGTATGATTGCAGGGGTTTCTATGCAATAAGCCTATTTATAGGGGTCGATATGCAATGAATGCTATATATATAGTTCATTCAAGATATCTTCTGTATTCAACTATGCTCCAAAGACACAGTCGAAGCACACATGCCCCGTGTGCGGGACCCATCCTTAGAATGTAACAAATTCAACATAAATTATAAAATTACATGAAATAAATCAGTTTTCACATCAATCGAAACGCGAAAAATCGAAAAAAACCATGACATATCGTGCATAGGGATGGCAATGGTGCGGTTTCGGGCAAAACCGAAACTGCACTGCCACACCAAAACTGCACCGTGACGGTGTACCACTATGTAAAACTGAAACCACACTACCGCGGTTTATCATTATAATGGCCTAAACAGTGCGGTTTTGGTCAAAACCGAAACCGCACCGCTACACCAAAACTGCACCGCAACGGTTTTATATTTTGGCAAACCAAAACCACACCATGTGGTGCGGTTTACTGCGGTTTTCGGCTTTAAACAGCACCACTGCCATCCCTAATCGCGCAAATAGCAAAAACATGTGAAGTATATCAGAAATCACCTTCACCGATGTTGATTTATTGATCAATTTTGATTTTTTGAACCTTGTGAGCAGCGAAGCGGTCATGGTGGTTTGAGAGAACCGACGTAAAGATGCCAGTGAAGCCTGGAGCTTTATTTCTTTCAATCCCCCTCCATGACAAAGGAATCAGAAAAGAATTCTGATGGGAAGGCTCGTGAAAGCACTCGATAATCCATATGCATCGCATAAGCAGCGTAAAGGCACTGCCTTGGCCTGGTTTGCCTATATAGGCCAACATGCCTAGGCTTTGCCTTGACTACACTACACTATGGGAAAATAGCAAGGGATTGGGTTACAATGAATTAGTGCCTATGTATATGGAAACATGTTTCCTATACTTTCAAAAAAAAAAAAAAGATAATGTTTCCCTTCCCAAATAGCGCCTTCTGGGAAATGCATTAGGGATACCAATTCAATTCAAAGTGGTTTTCCATATCCATTTAATGGCAAGGAAATTAGGTGTGAAGTGTGATACAAGAGTATCCATGAGTTAAAATTTAGAATTTAATTGGTCAATTGAATACTCGATTAGGTGTCATTAGGTTTTATTAGGTGCCAATCATGAGTTGTTCAAAGCCGTTTTATGGTCTGGAACAAGAAATTGTTCCTAAAAAGTATCAAAAAGATGTTTCTAATCTTTTTAGACTTAAAAACAATTTTATAAAAAAAACAAGATTAAGAACAACCCGTGAACGATACCAAAGTTGTTACATAAACTAAATTGTTTTGAAAATTAGAATACACTTGCAAATGTTATGAAGAAACAATACCAAATACCTTAAACCCCTTAAACCAATATTAGAGTGTGTAGGGATAGATTTGAAAGTTTGAACATTTTGACCAAGATTTTGTTTTTGGACTAAGAAATTTCAAGGGAATTGATTAGTTTCTTATAGTTTCACCGGGCTCCAGTGATTTTAATATCAAGGGCTTTGACTGAAATTGAAATATTTCAGTTTCAACCAAAATGTGTTTGAATACAGTTTGGCTACATAGGGGCTAAAGCAAAAATTGAAAACCTTGTTTTAAGGTAAAACTAAAGAATGCTTATAATAAATTTGATAGGTTATGTAAAGGGCTTTGAACATTTCATATGCATAATTACTAAATTCACTCAGGTTGATATAGTTTGTTCTTTTAAGCACCAATAACAGACTTTGAAACATTGTTTACCTTTAGGCCCATTTCAATCATTTGTTTCATACAAACATGGACTTCAAGCAAAACTAAAAAATCTAAAATCATGACTTTGTGACAGTCTAAAATGAGACCATTTGTAACAAAATTGGTACTATAAATGGCTTCATAACAAGGTTGGGGAATACTTGAAAATGCCTCAATGTTCGATCATAAAGCCATTAACTAAATGCATAGATATAAATACGTGGTTTCCAAGCATTATTATGGTTTATCTTTTGATAGGACCGTGCCAATCAGCCCCAAAACTGAACACCATATGACATGGTAAAGTCAAAAATACATGACACTATACGCCTTGGTGCACAATGGGTTTGCAAACTCAATCGGTGTACAATTTGATGATGTGCTTGTGAATTTTCTGCATTTTAATACGCCTCCACAATTATTGTTTCCTTCGGCAATTCAAATGTTAGTTGTAACATGAAGGAAGGGAAAAGGTAAGGAATTCTACTAGAGTTGCAATCAATATGACTTTCAAAGGCATTGCATTGAGGTATATGAGCTTTAAAAACATAGTGTTGATGGTTTGGAGACCGATAAATGTCAAGGGATAGACGGCTATAGACCCCGAACAAGGTCAGAGGCAATGGATGCGAAGTGTTAAAGACTATCTTCCTTCCCTTCTTCCATTTTTTTTATTCTGAACTACCAAGGCCTTGAGGGGTTCCACAATGAACGTCGCAAGTGGATAGGAATTAACAACACAGCATCAAAATTGGACATGGAACAAGGGTTTTTGGTATTTTCTGAATTGAATGCAATCTGCTATACCAACCTCTCCGAGTTCCCCACAACCAAAGCACCATTAGAAGCGTACCGCAACTTCAACAAGCGCTTTGTCGGAAAGCATGGTAAGCCGGGCCTCGCAGAAGGTTTGGGATTCCATCTGTGGTGCCAGAACGAAGAAACCGGAGATTGGACGACAACATTGGGTACATTCCTGAATTCAGAGAAGAAAAAAGACGAGTGGCGACTTAGAGATTCGTAAGGCCGGCATTTCAACAAACACATGGGGGACATGCTCTGGATTCCAGCTACAGTTATACAAGGCCTCGAGAGAGCAGAGTCCGAGGAAGTAGCTCTCTATATGAACCCTAAAGTGCCGTGCAGATGCTGTGCGTATTGAACTCGGAAGAACGAGAGGTGCCGGGGGGGGGGGGTTCTGGGGGCCGTAGGCCGTACCTTTGGAGCGGAGGAGGAGAAGAGAGAAGATGGAGGAGAGAAGCGGCCATCACAGCAGCACGCCCAGTCCGAGTCGGCAGGTAGTGTTAATGCCAAGGATAATAATTATTTGAGGTTTTTCCCTAAATGACCACCAACTTTGTAGTATTGATCAAACTAGATATAGAGCTCAAAACATGACCACAAACAAAATTTTGCACAAAAATATCCTAGATCTAGCAAATTACCTCTTTCGTGAAATAAGTAGATGTTACAAAAATTGGTTTTGATAGAGAATGAAAAAACCGATTTTTGAGTTTAGTCGCATATTGCCCGTGGGGAGATCTTTTAATGCTTTTATAATGAAACTCCCTTTATTGGGCTTTGTGGCTTCCCAAGAGCCAAGCCATAGCCCATCACACACGCGCGCGCGCGCCCGTCGAGTCGAGCTGGACCGGGTCAGGTCGGGCACGGGCCGAGGCCGCGGCTCGCGAGCCGTGTGGACACGAATGGGCTTCAGGCCTTCTTTTACACCGAGATTTAATTTTTTTTCTTTATGGAGATTTATTCCTTCCGTTACACTCTTCACGAGGCTGAGCTAGGTTCATTGAACCTGGACCTCTGCACTGTCGCATGCAACCGTTACACCCGACAGAGCAATGAATGCTCATCAGTGCGCTGCATGCAATGGGATGTGAGTGTGGAAACGTTATGGCTAAGAACCTCTATATAAGAAAGGGTCATGTGAAGCCAGAACACACACCAAGCAAAGATCTCTCTCCACTCTCTCTTCTTCTTTTTTCGTTCGTGATTTGGTTCCTGTCTGGAGTACGCTGAGAGTCTCAAAGGGGTTCCCTTCGGTGCTGAAGAGGAGTCCAGTCGTTGTACCCTGGGGAGCGTTCGTCGGAGGCCTTGAAGCACCTACCGAGGCGGCGAAATAGCTTTCAGGGCATTGTTCTAGCACAAGCCTCGACTACTGCTAAGTCCACTGTTCTTTTTCCTCCTCCCTACCTTCTCTGCCATATCTGTAGACAGCCTTAGGACAACCTAAACCTTGTTTGCATTTGTGTTAAACTTTGCATGCTAAACCCTCAACTTTTGTTCCGCTGCTTTTTGCACTAGATTTATAATCTCTCGTTATTTTGCTAGTCATCATTTGCTTGCATAAAATAGAAAACCCAACAACTGAAAGCAAATTATTGTGTTCTATTATATTCTATTTAGATCTAGATCCTATACGAGAGTGTTTAGATCTAGTCTCTTGTTAACTGTTAGAATTCCTCTGAATTTTTTTAAGTTTGCCGGTATCGAGGAAAACTTAACAAACCGGCATTAAATTGCCCTAGGAAGCTTGGTATTTAAGCGAGCCAAGTGCTCTACCTCCTTCCTGGAGCTGACCTGACCGCCAAATTTTAGAAAAGTCAAAAGGAACTCTTCCTAGATGACTACTGAGATGGAGAGAAAACCTAGCAAATCTAGTGAGAAACCTGAACCATTCGATGGGAAGAACTTTAAAAGATGGCAGATGAAACTTAGGTTCTATCTGATTGTCCTTAAGGTTATCGACCTTATCTCTTCGAAGAAGCCTACCCTTATCTCTAAGGATGATGGGTCAAGTAACCAAACCGACTTAGACTCCTGGGAGAGGCAGGATTATCTGTGTATGAACTATATACTCAACTGCCTTGTCCCTGACCTTTATGATGTCTACTTCACCTGCAAGTCTGCCAAAGACCTGTGGAACTCCTTAGAGAAGAAGTACAACACAGAGGACGCCGGGTCGAAGAAGTTCATGGTCGGAAAGCTGCTAGAGTTCAAGATAAAAGATGAAAAGTCTGTGGTCTCTCAACTTGAGGAGATACAGATTATCATCCATGAGGTCCTCGCTGAGGGATACAAAATCTGCGAGGGATTCCAAGTGGCAACTATCATAGAGAAGTTGCCTCCCTCGTGGAAGGAGTAAAAAAACAGTTTGAAGCACAAAAGGAAGGAGATGACCCTGGAAGACCTTGTTATCCGAATCCGTATAGAGGAGGACAATCGAGTGTTAGAGCAAAGGGAGCGAGCCTCTATGATAAAAGGAAATGCCAACCTCGTGGAGGGGAAGTCTTCCAAAAAGAAGGCTCTTTGCTCCTAAGCCCTGGGAGAAGAACAAGCTTTCCAAGCCTCAGTTCAAGAAGAAGCCGAAAGGAGACTGCTTTATATGCGGCAACCCAGGCCACATAGCTAAAGAGTGTCGCTTCAATACAGCTAATCGGCCAAAGAACAAGTCCGAGGCGAATGTGGCTCAGAGCGGTTACTTCTCTGCGGTGGTCACTGAGGCCAACCTAGTCAGCAACCTTGCAGACTGGTGGGTGGACACGGGAGTTACCCGACATATATGTGGGTCGAAGAGCTGCTTCTCCACCTACACACCTGTAGAAGAAGGAGAGTCGTTGTACATAGGGAACTCCTTAGTTGCTCAAGTTGCTGGGAAAGGGAATGTGATTCTGAAGTTCACCTCTGGAAATCTTCTAACTCTGAAGAAGGTGCTACACGTCCCAGACATTTGGAAGAATCTGGTCACCGGAGCAATGCTGAGCAAGAAGGGCTACAAGCTTGTATTTGAGTTGGACAAATTTGTCCTGACTAAGGGAGGGTCTTTTGTGGGAAAGGGTTATCTTGATGAGGGCTTGTTTAAGCTGAATGTAACCCCTTTTATTAATGATAATAAAATATCGTATTCTGCTTACTTGTGTGATTCTTTTGATCTGTGGCATGCTAGACTAGGACACGTTAACTCTAAATCCCTTAAAAGGTTAGTTAACTTAGGTAGTGTACCTAAATGTGTTCCATCTTCAAATGGAAAGTGTGGCATATGCATAGAGGCAAAATATGCCAAGAAACCTTTTAAGAGTGTAGAGCGTAGCATAGAAACCCTAGACTTGATCCACTCAGCCATGTGCGACCTTAAAGGTTACACTATGAGAGGAGGGAACAAGTACTTCATCATATTTATTGATGATTGTTCTCGACACTGTTCAATCTTTCTCTTTAAGAGTAAGGACGAGAGCTTGTCCAAGTTTAAATCCTATAAGTCTGAGATAGAAAATCAGTTAGGGAAGAGGATCAAAGTCCTTAGGTCGGACAGAGGAGGTGAATATGAGTCCGGAGACTTCACTAAGTTTTGTGAAAATAATGGTGTAATTCATCAGACCACTCCTCCATACTCCCCTCAGTCTAATGGAGTAGCTGAGAGGAAGAACAGGACCTTAAAGGATATGGTCAATGCCATGATGATCAGTTCAGGGGTGCCTACGAACCTGTAGGGGGAAGTTGTGCTCTCAGCAGCACATGTTCTTAATAGGATCCCATTTAAGGAATCTGAGCAGGCTCCTTATGAGATTCTGAGAGGTAAGAAGCCATCCTATAAATACCTCAAAGTGTGGGGTTGTTTAGCGAAGGTATCCATACCTAACCCTAAGAGGATCAAGCTAGGTCCTAAAACAGTTGACTCTGTGTTCATAAGATATGCTCATAACAGTAGTGCGTATAGGCTTTTAGTAATACATTCTGAAAACCCATACATAAATGATAATACCATCATCGAGACTAGGGATGCCGAATTCTTTGAAAATCGGTTTCCTTATAGAGAGAGGTCTGAGAAACCTCAAGAGCCCAGTATGCTTGAGAGGCCTGCTCCTAAACAGAGGGATGACTCTTCAGATAATGAAGAGATCAAACCTAGAAGGAGTAAGTGAGCTAGGACTGGTACTTCATTTGGGCCTGACTTCATCACATATCTAGTGGAAGAGGATCCAACTAGTTATAATGAATCTATAACCTCAGCTGACTCTCTCTTTTGGAAGGAAGCTGTAAATAGTGAACTTGAGTCCATAATATCCAATAATACTTGGGAGCTAGTTGAGCTATCTCCTGGTTGCAAAACAGTTGGATATAAATAGATATTCAAGAAGAAGATTAGGGCAGACGGATCCTTAGAAAGATATAAGGCTAGGTTAGTAGCTAAAAGATATAAGCAGCGAGAGGGAGTAGACTTCTTTGACACTTACTCGCTAGTGACTAGGATTACATCCATTAGGTTGTTTATAGCTATAACTGCTATCCATAACCTCGTATTTCACCAGATGGATGTAAAAACTGCATTCCTAAATGGAGAATTAGAGGAAGAGATCTACATGGATCAGCCCGAAGGTTTCATAGTGCAAGGTTTGGAGAAGAAAGTTTGTAAACTAAAAAAGTCTCTTTATGGTCTCAAACAGGCTCCAAAACAATGGCACGAGAAGTTTGACCATGTGTTAACTTCAAGTGGGTTCAGGATTAATGAATCAGATAAATGTATCTATACTAAGGATAATAACTTGACTTGTGTGGTCATATGTCTCTATGTAGATGATATGTTGATCTTTGGAACCAACTTAGAAGTAGTGGTCAAGACCAAGGACTTCTTGAGTAGGCACTTCGATATGAAAGACTTAGGAGCTGTAGATGTCATTCTTGGAATCAAAATTAAGAAAGATTCCAATGGCATAGCTCTATCTCAATCTCACTATATCGAGAAAGTACTTAGGAAGTTCGGTCATTTTGATTGTTGACCTGCCAGAACGCCATATGATCCTTCAGTACACCTGAAGAAGAATTTAGGGCCTAGTGTATCACAACTAGAATATTCTAGGATAATTGGCAGTCTCATGTATATCATGAACTGCACGAGATCCGATATTGCCTATGCGATAGGTAGACTTAGTAGATACACTATTAACCCTAACCAAGAGCATTGGGATGCTCTAATCCGAGTTCTAAGGTACTTAAAACATACATTAGATTATGACATTTTCTATGGTAGGTATCCCGCTGTCTTAGAGGGATACAACAATGCTAATTGGATTGCGGATTTCTCAGGAACCAAATCCACTAGTGGGTATGTGTTTATCCTTAGAGGGGGTGCAATTTGTTGGAAATCATCCAAACAAACATGCATTGCCCGATCCACTATGGAGTCGGAGTTCATAGCCCTAGATAAAGCTAGTAAAGAGGGTGAATGGCTAAGGAATCTCTTTATGGATATTCTTTTTTGGCCAAAGCCTATTCCTGCTATCCTAATTCATTGTGATAGCCAAGCTGCTATAATGAGGGCCAGGAATAACTCCTATAATGAAAAGTCAAGACATATTCGTCGCAGACATAACAATGTTCGACAGATGTTGAAAGATGGGATAATTACTATTGACTATATTAGGTCAAGGATAATTTAGCAGATCCCTTAACTAAAGGACTAGTTAGAGAGTTAGTTCTAAGTACATCGAGAGGGATGGGGCTGAGGCCTATAAACTAATAAGTCTCCGATAATAGTAACCCAACCTACGTGACTGGAGATCCCAAGATCGAGGTTCAATAGAAAAACAAGTTATTCAAGGGATTTGTGGGGGTACTATCAAAAATTTTCCCCTCCCTATGATGTGATAGTACATTCTGTATCGCTGAGAGGCTGAGTTTTAGACTTTTAATGCTAACTATAGCTGGCATACCAGTGGGGTGTATAGATACAGAGCACTCTTGATAGTAAGCACCTATATGAGTATAGAAGTGTGGCTGCTTCTATGAGAATTAAGGCTAATTCTCTAGAACACTCAAAAAAACTGGGGAGGGCTCATGGCCATGAAGAGCACAACTGCATGGGACTCTATGATGTATATGAGAGTATGGGTGAGACTTGTCGACTAGACTTACAATATATAACTGTACAGTTCAAGACGTAAGTTCACTGTCAGCTAGTAAGTCCTGCAGGTCTATACTAAGCAAATTTTCAAGTTGAAAGACATTTTATGTCTATACTTACTTCTTATAAGTACTCCATATTACTTCTTTCAATTTGTTTTTCGATATTTTCATTCTTGTGGAGGATTGTTATAAAAATTGGTTTTGATAGAGAATGAAAAAACCGGTTTTTGGGTTTAGTCTCATATTGTCCATGGGGAGATCTTTTAATGCTTTTATAATGAAACTCCCTTCATTGGGTTTTGTAGCATCCCAAGAGACAAGCCATAACCCACCATACACGTGCGCACGCGCCGAGCTGAGCCGGGCCGGGTCAGGTCGGGCACGAGCATGGGCTCGGGCTAAGGCCGCGGCTCGTGAGCTGCGTGGACGCGAATGGGCTTCGGGCCTTCTTTTACACCGAGTTTTAATTTTTTCTTTATGGAGATTTATTCCTTCCGTTACACTCTTCAAGAAGCTAAGCTAGGTTCATTGAACCTGGACCTCTACACTATCGCATGCAACCGTTACACCCGACAGAGCAGTGAATGCTCATCAGTGCGCTGCATGCAATGGGCTGTGAGTGTGGGAATGTTATGGCTAAGGTTCTCTATATATGAAAGGGTCCTGTGAAGCCAGAACACACACCAAGCAAAGATCTCTCTCCACTCTCTCTTCTTCTTTCTCGTTCGTGATTTGGTTCCTGTCTGGAGTACGCTGAGAGTCCCAAAGGGGTTCCCTTCGGTACTGAAGAGGAGTCCAGTCGTTGTACCCTGGGGAGCGTTCGTCGGAGGCCTTGAAGCACCTACCGGCGAAATAGCTTTTAGGGCATTGTGCTAGCACAAGCCTCGACTACTGCTAAGTCCACTGTTCTTCTTCCTCCTCCCCACCTTCTCTACAATATCTGTAGACAGCCTTAGGACAACCTAAACCTTGTTTTCATTTGTGCTAAACTTTGCATGCTAAACCCTCAACTTTTGTTCCACTGCTTTTTGCACTAGATTTGTAATCTCTCATTATTTTGCTAGTCATTATTTGCTTGCATAGAATAGAAAACCCAACAGTAGAGTCCTAAACGCAACTCATTACATTGAGTTTCGTTTCAAAGTAGAGTTTCTTTTGACGAAACAAGAAAAGACAACTCCTGGCTATCTTTCTGAAGACCTTCGACAAGGATTTCATTGCAAGAAAGCGCAAGTAGTTGAGTTTTCAGCAGCCTCCGACAAAGAAACCCAACAAGTTTCTTGATTTTCCCATGTCAACTAGACGATTGAAGTGGTGAGGAGGAGGAGGGAGAGGAGAGTGGATATGGCAGCGATGACGACGATAACCGGAGTGGTGAGGATAATGGGACCGGCCCCCGGCGCTCCTACGGTAGAGGTGGTAGTGTGCATATCAATACGCCTGGGATTCTTTGGGGACATTTACAATATTTATTTATTTATTAAGTTGGGGGTGTAGTAATTTGTGGGTAAATAGCAACACCCTATAATTATTATTTTTCTAACGTGGGTCGTGTTTGGGTCTTGATCGGGGTTCCCTTTTTTCTTAATCTTATGAGTGACAATTTAGACAGATGGAATTGGAGAATCATGTACACTCAACCTCGATCATGTTTTGGTCCTAATCGCAGGTTCTGAGGTGCAAATTTTGGCTAAAGCACTCACAGACCCACAATAACGACGGGACCCCCAGCCCTGTCTGGGACCCATGACGAGGTGGGACCCCTTCATCACCTGCCCAGGGTCTATAACGACGGCGGGACCCCTAGCCTTATCCGGCCCAGATGACGCTGGGACCCCCAGTCTTGCTTGGGATCCACGACGACCGTGGGGACCCCCAGCTAGGGATGGCAACGGGTCGGGTTTGGGACGGGTCGACCCTACCCCGAACCCGCCCCATTATATTTTATCCCGCCCCATACCCGTCCCAAACCCGCGTCGGGTTTTGAGGATAATTTCCAAACCCGTCCCAATTAGTATTGACAAAACCCGTGCCCGCCCCGCCTCGCCCCGTTTATGCATTGCGGGTCGGGTCGAATCGGGCCGGGCCAAATCAGCTTCATAAAAAACTACATATTTAGCTTCTTTGCCCCACCTAGTCGCAGCTCTACATAGAGAAAAGTACATAGCAAATGTTCCTCCTATATTACGATCACAGTTATAAGTACAAGTCAACTTATTATATGATCTTGAGAACATATTAAATAATATTTAAGATATATGAATATATGATAGGTTATATACCCGGGTCAGGTCGGGGCGGGATGGACTAAAACCCAAACCCGACCCAAACCCGACCGGGTTTTAAATTCAAATCCTAAACCCGCCCCAAACCCATTTTTGAGCATCCCAAACCCGTCCCAATCGGGTCGGGTTGGGTCGGGTAACCCGATAAGCCCGGATAATTGCCATCCCTACCCCCAGCCCTGCTTGGGGCCCACAAAAATGGCCCAGGGCCTGGTGACTTGCTATATAAAATCGCCCCTAGGCCTAATCACTCCTAAAACCTCTATAAATACGAGAACCAACACATATTCCATATTCAAATTTCTATTCAATATCCCAATTTATAATCCTAACCATAAGCTTCTTAATTCAGTTTTCAGACTTACAAAGCTCAGAGAAAAAACTGAGAGATTTCTGGAAACCCTTCTCTCATCTCCTCCACTATGCCCTATGTCTATTTATAAAAGCACTCATCGTCCTATCAAGAGAGACTACTTTATTCAGAATTAGTGGATTAAAGGTTGCACCTTACCGCACAGAGACCTAGGTTTTGGCAAAACTTCAGCCACCACATCACCGTGTCTATTCTCTACTCTCTACTTTCTATGCTCAACAGTGCTTACGTTATAGCTAGCTCAACACACTACAGAAAAACCGCACTCAGATTCTATTTATTATTAACGGGAAACTTTACAAGGCGAAAGAATCCCCAACAAGTTTCTTGATTTTCCCACGTCGATTCTCAAGCAGTATACTATATACTAAAACAGAAATGCCACTACCTCTTAAAAAAACATAAAAAAATAAATTACGAAAAATAAAGCTAGGGAGCGCGACTCCTTTGCAATGAGAATCGGGGTCATTTTTGTGGTCCATGTGTGTGGAAGTTGAACGACATCGCAAGTTGTCTGTGCTTTGCGAATGTAGTAAACCGGTATATCAATATTTATGGTGCCTTCTCCAAGATAAGATATCATGGATCTTAATCGAAGGTCGTAGGTATTACAAATTGGGTCTAGGGTTATAAATGGGCTGAGCAATCCCAAGGCCATAAAGCTGGGAGCCATCTTGTTTCAGTGGGGGGAATGTGCCTTAGGTCCTTGCAGCGAATGTTATGTTAGCTAAAGGACATACAACATTTTGCTTTAGTGAAAAGTCCCTCCGTAACTAATTTATTTTAAGTATCTGTTTTACCCTATATGCTGATGTACACGGAAAGCATATAGAACCAATCCGGATGTTGATACAAATCACTATAGCATTTGTTACTATTTGTGTTGCAGATTGTTGCTCTTGCTATAATAAAATCATTGTATCATTATTTTTTATTTTTTTAGAAATCTCGCTGTAAAAAAAAAATGCTACAGTAAAACCATTGTAGCAAAGAGTAACAATAAGCGCATATTAATTATTACTTTTTGCATTGCGGGTTGCTATTCTTTGCTACAATAAAATCATTATAGCAAAAATCTGCATAATACCGTAGCAAATAAGATACGGGTATTATTACCATTTGGATGGTTTGAAAAGTTAAATCGGTGTCTGGGGGGACTTGTCGTAATAGGATATTTCGGAGAGGGACCTAATGCAAAACTGAAATGTTGTTTATCCTTTAACCCAAAAGTTTTTTGTTAAAACCCTTTTGGGGATGTTATAATGAGCCTTTGGCCAGGCTATAGGCACCCTCTGGTCCGACCCAAAGCCGGAACTATTTTTGCTTTAATTTTAATTTTTTGTACACAACCAATTATATAAAAAATTATGTACAACTATTTCACTAACCCAAATTGTTCAAATTTAAGTAGCATATAATTGACACATATATGTTCCCCTTTGATCGTTCGATATGATTAAGTGTAAAAAAGAAAGTTTAGGCCTAGATCGTGATAAATTTGTAAGACATTTGTAAGTGGCTGAGCCAAAGGATATACTTTGCTGTCATGGCCGGGGTTTGGATGGTTGGGCTTAGGGGTGCTTTAAGGTATATGTTGGTTGGGTTACCTAGTCCTACTTGATATGCATAGTTGCGCATCTAAACACCTATTTGATCCATTTGTTGAGCGGAATAACCAACGACCAAGGAGGGTACAAATCATAACATTACAGATTAACGTAATTCATCCGCTGGCAGCGGGTTATGCCACAGATAACAATTTCTGGTGATTGTACACCATGCCCAGACGCTCTGATCGGTAGATCTTTGTCATGCCTCCGCGCTCCAGTCCAGTGCCCGTCGACGCCCGTCCATCGCAACACAGCAGCCAGTGCCCAAGCAGTTGATCATCAGTCAACGCTTCCGCACTCGTCTCCATCCAGGTGCTCCCCCTCAATCTGACACCCGCACAAAACAGTGCACCATCATATTCACGGACCAGCCATCAGGGGACTAACACAAGCGCCCAATATGGACATCCTCTGTCGCGATCCATCAGTCTGTTCGTCCATCGGTGTCGTCGAACCGGCCTTCGGGGACTAACGCAAGTCCTCGCCGCAAGACCTAATCATCACCAACATCGACTCGAACACCAACCAAAACCGCTAGGGCGGATGCCAAGTAACCTCCTCTCCCCCGAACTCCAGGCTGGATTTCACCTTGGGCCCCCGATCTGGCACCCAGGGCGCCCGACAGTCAAATCCGACTCCAAGGATGAATCCTGTGGCCTTTGCACCTCCCGATCGCCTCCACCGACCTCCAGGTCTCCCTCTAGGGTAGTGCAAGGCCAGCACCACCCTCAGGTGATCGCTCGGGGGGGAGAAGTGCCCGTGCCTCCTCCGGATCTTGCACCTCCGGTGGCTCCCCTCAACGCCGCCCTCTCTTGGGTTCCAAGCCATCGTCGTTCACGATCATCTTCCTCCTATCACAAAAGGTGTTACCTCTTTATAGAAGCAGGCTGAGGGACCTGCAGATAAAGATGGGAGTCCTAATCCCTAATGAGATTGCCTCCTTATCCAACCCAACTACCTCCCTTTATCCAAATCCTTCCGCCGACCTTATCCCCTCAACCAACTCAAACGATCTCTATCTGATTCATTGTTTCATCCCCAAGCAATCCAGAATAGGTCGAGTCGGGTTTGGGCAGATCTCATGAGCTGTCAAAACCAACAATCTCCCCCTTAGACCATGAGGGAGGCCAATCTGTACCAGAGCTCAGACTCTTCCCCTTGAACCTCTACCCGTTTTCAGAATCAGAACTCGTGGCTCTGATACCAATTTGTTGTGCGGAATAACCAACGACTAATGAGAGTTACAAGTCATGCCATTACAGATTAATGTGATTCACTCGTTGGCAGCGGGCTACACCACATATAACAAAATCTGGTGATTGTATACCACGCCCAGACATTCCGATCGGTAGATCTTTGTCATGCCTCCGTGCTCTTGTTCAGCACCCATCGATGCCCATCCGTCGCAACACAACAGCCAGTGCCCAAGCAGTCACTCGTTGGCCAATGCTTCTGCACTCGTCTCCATCGAGGTGCTCCCCCTCGATCTGACACCCGCACAAAAATAGTGCGTCTTCGCATCCACGGACCAGCCCCTCAAGGAACTAACACAAGCCCCCAACACAGACATCTCCCACCGTGATCTATCAGTCCATCCATCCATCAATGTCACCGAACCGACCTTTGGGGACTAGCACAAACCCCCGCCGCAAAGCCTAACATTACCAACACTGACCCGAACACCAACCAAACCGTCGGGGCGAAGATGTGCAAGACAGCCTCCTCTCCCCCGATCTAATTAGGCTAGATTTCGCCCTTGGTGCCCGATCTGGTGCCCAGAGCGCCCGACAGTCAGATCCGACTCCAAGGATGAATCCTGAGGTCTTAGCGCCCCCCGGTCGTCTCCACTGGTCTCCAGGTCTTCCTCCAGGGTGGTGCAAGGCCAGCACTGCCCCCGGGCCTTCGCTCGATCTCCGGTAGCCACTCCATGATGCCCAGGGGACGGGGGGAGACACACTCATGCCTCCCCACTGATCTCGCACCTCTGGTGGCTCCCTTCTCACGCCACCCTCTCTTGAGTTTCAAGCCGTCATCATTCATAATCACCGTCCTCCTATCACAAGAGGTGCATAGGAGTGGGATGAGGGACTTGAGGATAAATATGGGAGTCCCAATTCCTGATGAGATTGACTCCTTATCCAACCCAATTACCTCCCTTCATTCAAATCATTCAGCTGACCTTATCCCCTCAACCAACTCAAACGATCTCTATCCGATCCATTGCTTCATCCCCAAGCAATCAAGAATAGGTCGAGTCGGGTTTGAACCGAGCTCATGGGCTGCAAAACCCAACAATCCAATTCAAAGAAAAAGAACTCGGATCATATTAACTTTAAGTCTAGACCTACATAGTAAAAAAAAAAGTCGAATTGAGAGCATCTTCAGTGAGTACATGCAGAGATCAACTTAAGAGGTTTATTATACCAACAGGCTCTTGGCCTGGTGGTACTTCCTCTCTCCCATGTTGGAGAGGTTCCCTGTTCGACTCCCGATAAGGACACCGTGGAGCGAACTTCCCCTCAAGGCCTTTGTGCCTTGTTTGCGCGTGCGAATCCTAGACGTTGATGTCATGTGCATGGGATTATGGAATTAATAAATAGTTGTTGCTGTTGTGGCCTCTCCCCTTGTTTTGATCTCCGGATCTCTCGCTCTATTCTATATAGTGGCGAGCCCAGGATTTTTCCTCAAAAGGGGCATAATTATTAAAATGTAACTATAGTCGTTTCCTCACAATCAAAGGCTTCAGTAGGCGGCGTGAAAACATCCATACCCTTCCTTCGATCGAGTCGTGCAACAAAAGACCTATTAAGATTTTGCCTCGAGTGGAGGAGAATTTCAATTATCGGAGTCATTCAAAAATTTGGAGCTATAACTGTTGGACTCGATCGGGATGCACGGGTTGTGAATAATATATCAGATCCTTGTTGTTGTTGTTTTTTTGTTGGGGGGGGGGGGGGGGGGGGGGGGGGCGGATTTAATACATACCCCCATAAACCTGTAAATAGGCCCCGATTCCCACTCGATTCTCATTCACTAAGGGCCATGGGATGAACTCTACGGGGATGCCATGTGCGCGGGTGGTGGCAGACGGTGGTGGGTGTCGGGCCAGTGGTGGGCGTCGATGGCCAGCAATGGGTGGTGGTCGGCGGACAACGGGGCAGGCCATGGGTTTTCAATACATACGGGGGTGCGTAGTCGACGGGGGTGGTGGCCGCGCGGCGACGGGTGGCCCATGTGGCGGTGGGGTGGTGGTTGGCGATATGGTGATGGACATTGACTGACAAGGGATAGTAGCCGACAAGGCGGTGGCAGTTGGTGGTGGCCACCTCCACATGAAATTGGCAACCAAAAGTTGACATACAAGTCAGCTAGAATTGTTTTTTATGTAAATTACACTTTGCACCTCCCCCCCCCCCCCCCCCCCCCCCCCAATGGTTTCCTGAAGTTTAGCTCAAAAGCATTTAACCCCCCTAAAAATAAAAAACAACATTTTGCCCCCATTCGATCAATTCAGCTTCGATCAGATAAAAATTACGAAATGAGGAAATCAATGCAAGAGTAGTTGACAAAAGGGGTATTGTGCTAACATTTCAAACTTTAGGGAGTGCTTTGGAACAAAATAAACTATAGGAGGGTTAAGCGTTTTTGAGCTAAACTTTAAGGGGGCTAAGTGTAACTTAGCCTTGTTTTTTCCCCAAAGAGGGCGGGGTGGGCTTGAGCCCCCAGGGCCCAATGTAGGTCCGCCCCTGGTCCTATGACCACTTGGTCAGTCCAGCAAAAAGCCCTATCATATATATGACCGCTTGGTTGGTCCAGCAAAAAAAATAAATAGGCATTTTCACGCTTCACATGCCTTGAAAATATGTTTGGAGTTTTACAACGGTTTGACAAATGGTTCATATAGGTTATTAGTTGGATTTTTTTTGTAGACACCCCCTAACAAATATTAATATTACAAATAACCCCTTAACTTTTAAGTTTATATATATATATATATATATATATATATATATATATATATATATATATATATATATATATATATATATATATATATATATATATATGGGGGCGGGGAGCCTGCACCCGGGGTTCAATGTTAACGCTGCTCCGCCCCCTTGTTTTACCTACCTAGAAGTTTTGGAATTGGATGAAATTTGGTGAGGGTGTTGTCTAGGGTAAGGTGATCATCCTCACAAATTTTCATCAAATTCCAAAACTTCTAGGGGGGTCAAATGGTCGAAGCAAAATCAGCCGTCTGCAGTCACTGTTAAAATCTGCAGATTTTGCTTCGACCATTTGACCCCCCTAGAAGTTTTGGAATTTGATGAAAATTTGTGAGGATGATCATCTTACCCTAGACAACACCCTCACCAAATTTCATCCAATTCCAAAACTTCTAGGTAGGTAAAACAAGGTTGAGGTCCAGCGTTGTTACTGCACCCCGGGTGCAGGCTCCCCGCCCCCTATATATATATATATATATATATATATATATATATATATATATATATATATATATATATATATATATATATATATATATATATATATATATATATATATATATATATATATCGTTTTTTTTACAAAAACACTAGCTCGTATGAACAACCGTTATGACCATTTTGCACTTGGTCGTCATTGGTGCTCGTGCATGCCATCGTCGTCCGAGGTGGAGGAAGGAGGGATGATGATGACATCGAGAAGAAAAGACGATGATGAAGTGCGCAAAGACCAAGTAGTCCAAGGGTAAAATTGTCAAAAAAAGAAGTGTATGGTTTTTTTGGAGGGGAGTTGGTGAGCGGTCCCGACAAGAGATCAGTTTTAGTTAAAATTTCTCCAAAATGATGTGTACGAAATTGCCCTCCACATCAATTTAAATTTTCAATTAGAATGCCATCGGTTTCTCTGAAACTGACCGAATCTCCGATGTCGGATCTTCTCGCCTCCGCTACTCATCGTCACCAGAGCTACTCGTCGTCGCTGAACCAAACCTAAAACTAACCCTAAACCTAAGATTTATAGGTCATTGGATGAACCCGAGACCTAGGAGTCCTAAACCTAACCAAATTCCTCTGTCCCCCGTTCCTTCTTGTCTCTGCTGCTCACCAGCTGCAACTCGAGCACCTGCCGATCTCCGGCCACTTGAGCTTGTCCGGCTACCTCCAGTCGCCTCCTAATCTCCGGCCACCTGTTGCAAAGGATATATTCGATGCCGTCGCTGATCGTCACCTCCGCATGCTCGAGAGAGATGGAAGCTAGAAGGAGAGGTCAAGTGTTAGGGCATGTTTTGGGTTTCTGAAAAAAAAAATTGGGAACCTAACATTAAATGAAATGTCTCATTGCCTAGGCGTTAGAGATTTGTTCTATTAGGGATTAATCACCAACTAACCCTTTTTTTATTTGTAAAAATCAAGAGAAGTCAGGGTGTTATTAATAAAACTTAAAAAGAGTGTGGTATTCATAAGATCAATATTTGTCTGGGGGTGTATGCAATTTATTATCTTATTTCTGAGTTATTTACTTGCAACAATCAGTTTATTATGTTAATTACCGCATTGCCCTCTGAACCTCCAATAGCCAGATCATTCGATATTGATCGGAAAAATAGGGCAACTCTTGTGAGATTCATCAAATATGTGGGCACCCAACAATGATCGAACTCCATTTAATTCTCGATCAGTAACAACATTTTGAGGATCGATCGATCTTGCTTCTCAAATGTACATTACTGTGCAAAAACTTGTTGTAAATCTCAGAAAGAGAGAACCAACTCCTGCTAGCTAACCCTACCCCGGTCCCGTCTAACATGGTTGAGTTAAGCTCTTGATTGCAAACCCAAGTGAATGAAACGGTACGCCAAGGCCAACCGAATGTTTCCAGTACAATACATGCATATATAGCTCAGAGAGACGGTGGTGGTGCAAGCAGTGTACGTCACATCTCGCGGATCTCGGGGTTGAGCCCATTTTGAGGCAGGCTGCGGACCTTGTTGGTATCTGATCCGCCCAACACCACCACCTCGGCCAGGCCCACCTCCCCCTTCCGCTTCCTCGCCTCCAGCTGCCGCTTGGTAGAGCTGTAGTACATGGCGTGCAGGGTCAACTGAGCCACCGCGAACATCACTCCGAGCCCATTTGGAACCTGCGCGCGCGGCAAGCCGGAGCAGGCCTAGGTTAGCTTAAGCACAGATGATTAATTCCCGGGCCCATAATGGGCCATAGCCTGCCAAATTCGGGCCTGGTATCTACAATTAGGTCTGGTCTAGGCTGCCTAGCCACCCAAATATATGGGAATTAGTGTTTGCTCCAAGCTGAGAATGGCCTTCATCTAACCCACAAATCCGTGCCCGTGTGGGCGGCATTTATCCACACGCCATGGGATCATCTGGGCATTGCACACTTGTTGCACGGAGGGGCTGAGTGGACCCTAGTGAGATCACCCACTCACGATTCGCCCAGAATGTAGGCATACACACACACACACACACAGAGAGAGAGAGAGAGAGAGAGAGAGAGAGAGGTTTTGGTGTTAATTACAGTAATGTATATATCAAAGCGGATGAGGGCATAGGCCGTCCAACAAACGCCATTGAAGAAAGAAGCAAGGGAGAGAAAGAGAGGCATGAACTCCACGCTTTTACTCTGTATAACCAGTTTCTGCAAGACACACACACAAAAAAATATATATATATATATATATATAAATATATATTGTAATTAATCAGATCAATTAATCAATTAGTCCAGAGCCATTTGATCCAGATAGAGAAGAGTGAGAGCAGCAGGTAAGATGAAATCAATTCTCATTAATGATTAAATAAAAAAACAGCACCATAATCTTATATGTTCATGCATGCATGCACATGAACAGATGTAGCATGCATATGTATGCCTGAAGACACGCTTCACATGCCCTCAGATCATGCATGCATGCATGCATGCAAGTGATACAACCACTGACAACTAAGGGTATTCCCCTCGGTTTGACAAAGGAGCGTCAAGCAATTAAGTGAAGCCTTATCACTACATATTTAAAGTTTGATTTCACAGTAAACCCCCCATCTCTTACAAAATTCTCCTAGAACCCTTCAAAATATATATCTTGATTTCTGCAAGAAAACCGTTGTAGATGTTTTTTGACCAATTAATCCTTGGATTTCTTGGTGCTTGTGTACAAAAGCGCAGGTGACAGACAGGGTTAAATAATCATAAAGTTTGGGACGTGGGTTTGTTTGCAAGTATCAAGATATGCCAAGGGTGCAAACCTAGAGAATTTTGTAAAATCTATGGGGTTTTCTGCAATGTCAAACTTTTGTTAAGGGTACGTGTGACGATGTGAAATACATACCATGACCGACAGTGGAGCTGCATACATCATGGCCCCGAAGAAGACACAGAGGATCCCGACGATCAGCGACCGTCGCTCGTACGTGTGAGCGAGCGTGAGGACGAGCACGGCGACGACCCCCACGAAAAGGATCTCGGCGAGCAGCATGACGAAGACCCTGAACCTCTTGCTCCCCTCGGAGTAGAAAAGGAAGAGGAGCACATAGGAGAGCTCTATGATGAGCCCGGAGCCGTTGATGGTGATGACCAGCATGCTGTGGGGGTGCACCACGGGCAGCCCGTACACGACCCAGAGCATGCAGTTGAGGAGGGTGGCGAGGTATGGGACTGCTGAGAACTGCTCCACTGATCCCTTCTTCCATATCCTGTAGAAGGTCGGCCTGTAGAGAGAGAGAGACAGAGAGAGATTCAACTAGTTTGTAGTAAAACTTAAATTGATGAGAAGTTTGAATCCATGCATGCATGCTTACAATGGCGATAAGAACAGCCCCAGTGAAATTATATTTCCTGCAAATTGAGAGGACAATGAAGTCATTTCCAAGGCCGAGAATGATGATTGATTTGGCTGATGCATGGTAAGTTGGCAACAATGGATGATGGGATTAACACAGAAGAAACACAATTGGCCGGCGGGGGGTATAGGGAGCACCGAATCGACCCACCTAAGATCCCGACCACCGTCCGAATGGCGTCCGCAGAAACCATGGCTGCCGGATCAAAGGGAAGAAAGACGTACACCAGCTAGGCAGCGTTGATGATTTCTGAGGTGTGGGGAGGGGATGTTTAAATAGAGGATGACTCTCTCTCTCTCTCTCTCTCTCTCTCTCTCTCTCTCTCTCTCTCTCTAAGTTGGTTTGGTGGATGACATGTTTAGGCCCCTGTAGATAGAGGCTACTAGGGGAACACATGGGAGGGGGTGCAGTTAATAGAAAGGATAGGGCACTACCTTCAAGAATCTCAGAACCCTAGTGCGGGCTTCACACTGTGGCTGCACCCACCTACTCCGTGTTACACTTTTACTCTTCCCAGCTGGTTGCCAAGCAAGAGAGAGAAACAATGGGAGAGAAAGAGAGGCCGGTTGCCAAGAAAGAAAGAGAGAGAGAGAGAGAGAGAGAGAGAGAGAGAGAGAGAGAGATGCCTGCAGAAAGGAAATCAACTTCTCCTCAGCGTGCGTTGCAAAGACTTATCCATTACCATCATTTAATGGGCCCTGCGATCCTTCTCAACAGATAATTAATCTTGCTACAATTTACTTCAATATTAATCAGGCGCCCACAAGCTTGCTCTCTCCGTGCCACCTAAAAAGGCACTGAAATTTGGCACGCATGCCACAACCACGTGTATCCTGTGTGGGTCCCATCTCTTTGCTGGGTTGCCGGGTCGCGTTTTGTTCATCGTTCTACTTACACTCCTAATCCCCCCTCCCATATATATATATATATATAGGAATCGGATGCTGCCTATCAAAACAACGTTTTTTGCTGCTTTGATACATTGTTTGACCATCCTAGAAGTTTTGGAATTTGATGAAATTTGGTGAGGGTGTTGTCTAGGGTAAGATGATCATCCTCACAAATTTTCATCAAATTCCAAAACTTCTAAGAGGGTCAAATGGTCGAAGCAAAATCTGCAGTCACCGTTAAAATCTGCAGATTTTGCTTCGACCATTTGACCCTCTTAGAAGTTTTGAAATTTGATGAAAATTTGTGAGGATGATCATCTTACCCTAGACAACACCCTCACCAAATTTTATCAAATTCCAAACCTTCTAGGATGGTCAAACAATGTATCAAAGCAGCAAAAAACGCTGCTTTGATAGGCAGCATCCCATTCCTCATATATATATATATATATATATATATATATATATATATATAATTGTTGACTATTTTAGAACACGTGACCGCTTCTTCATTTAAGTTTACCATTTGAATGATAAATTCGATTTTACCAAAACTTTTATATATATAGTTAAAGAGGCGGTGAATACGCATGTATGTATGCTCAGTCGTCAAATGAACTAGATGCAGCTTGATGACATTCATCAAGGTTTGTTAAAAGGGAAATACGTGTAAAAGGGTTCTCCAAGAAAATCTCTTGTAGAGCCCCCTCTACTTGATGTGGAGAGAGAGAGACAGAAAGATTTTGATTGATTAAAGAGATTTGGGTGGCCTTCACTGTGGTAATAGTTAGAGCACATTAGCCGTCTCACTTTTGCTACCTTGGTCCTCTTGAAGGACAAGAATTGATAATTAATGCAAGAAGTCTTCAATGGCCACTCCCAACAACTCTCCACATCGGATTTGTGCATGAGGCCGGCCGCAGTGATGTAAGTGGGTGCAAGGTCGCTTCTTTCGGTCCCAACTTAGGGATTTCATTGGCTGCCTCAAAGTAGGTCGATCAGATCCTCTCAAAAGGAAACCCTAGTAGGGTTTGAAAAGCATGGCGTTGATCGGCCTCGCCGGATAATTTGGGTGTCCGCCGTGGAAAGTGGTGCGGAGAGTGATGCATGGAGGCTAATTCGTTCAACACATGGGCAGGAATATTTTCTAATGTAAGTATCCACTTACAATAGTATATGCACTTTAGGCAGACATTACATAAAGGGGTGGCTAAAGTCCATGCCCCGGCAAGCCATGTTTTGAAAACCGGACCGGATCGGGCTGTTCAATCGGTTTAGATCGGAACCAGAACATGTTTCGGCTCCGTCTTTGAATAAACCGGTTTGTATGTTAACCCAGGAATCAAACATTGTCATTGAAGAATTTAGTAAATATCTATTTAAAAAAACATATTTTCATGTGGTTCAAACGGTTGAACCACTTATTTGAGCATATACTTATAACTATCTACCAAACCTGAACCTGTATTATGGTCAGCCTTGATTGACCGGAACCGATCCGATTTCAAGATCCGAAACCGACTCAGATTGTAAGAATATTTAATAAATCATATTAATTAATTATAGATTACAACTATTCATATTAATTATATATACATTTTTTTAAAAAAAATACTAGTTATATACATATTTATAGATTTAATAACTTATATTTTAAATATATTAATATATTTGGACAAATCGGGTCTATTTGACCGAATTCGTCAACCCAGACTCGGACTTGGGTTAAAAACTGACAATCTGGACCGACCCGGATCTTGGACAAGAAATTATTCTACAAACCCCATTTTTTCCAGGTCGGTTAGATGGGTTGGGCAAAAAATTACCCCCCCCCCCCCCCCCCCCCTAATTTTATAAAGCAATTTTATTCACCTAGGGTGAGCGTTACACTTTACTATGAATTGAATCACTGGATGCAAGTGATGCATATGTTTTAATGCTTGCCAAAAGTGCATCCAACTGTTCACATTGGAGGGTAATGTTCACCATGGGTGAACAAAATTGATCTCGACATTAAAAGATGATCGAGACCCGAAAGCTACCTCTTCTCTTGTGTATCTCAATTTTTTTAGATAAAAAAAAAATTTAGTCTTCCGATGTTAAACTGGTTTCTATAGGAAGCATTTGCACATGAGTGTGCCAAAAGTAATTGCCATTGCGGTTCAACCAAGGTTGGAAATAGTAACCGGCGGTTTTAGGGGTTTCTATGTTTGGTTCACGGGAAAAGAAAATGTAGCTTTTTTATAAGTTTTGATGTTTGGTTCACGGGAAATTGTAGGTCTACGGAAAAATGGTTTTTCATAATTACCTACTTTTCAATCAAAACTTTTATTGCCAAAATTAAAGAAAAACAATGGAAAAGAGAAATCTCACTTATTGATCCACTTCCACATTAAATTCTCTCTTCTTCTTTTTTTTTTTTTTTCTCTAAACAACCAAATAATGCCAGAAAAGTTTTATTTTTTTCGTTCTTATCCTTTCCTTTCTAGTGAATTCTTTTCCCACAAATACTCTCGATGCCCAAACACACCTAAATTGAACACAGATCGGGACACAATGCCAATGTGACGTGCATCGACCACTGTTTGGTGCATCTGAAACTAAACTGGACACGCCACATCGGCATTGTGTCCGGTTTTGCTCCTCAATCGGCATGGAAGGTGTTTTGCAGACTTGCAGTGTCATTGGGTGTGCTTGAGATTAATGCAGGCATCATAACTAGGGTTCTCCACTCTGCTATGTTTAACCTAATCTTTGGAGTTTTGATTCAAATAATACAATCAACCCCCCCTGAATGTTTCAAAATTGCTTCCAACCCCAAAGCTAACAACAATTGGAACCCGCTCGACAATTTATTCCAATAACATAGCAAATATTTATTCACCGGCATATACACCTGAAATTTCCACAACCATACAGCCATTCCCTCGCAACACAGTAAACAAGCAGTACATCAGCAGGGGCAAAGATGGAAGAAAGGGCAGAGGGGGGGGGGGGGGGGGGGGGAAGAACAATAAAAATATGTAGAAACCCTCAACCAGATTCCTAACATGACCTTTACAACAGTTTTTGTGCTTACACACCCCATGGGGGAGAAGAGAGGTTCTCCCTCTTTCTCTGTCTCTCTCTCATGATTTGAACCACCTCTTTGTTACCTCTTTCTTCGTCGAGTTAGTAACAAGGAGGTTCTCGAGCGACTTCTGCTTCCGGTTCCTGGCCCTGCCTGCTTCTTTCAAGAGCTCAGCCAGCCTCCTCTTCTCATCGTCGACGTCTGGGTTCGCTGTCCCCAGTTTTTCTTCCCTCACCTTCAGCACGTACTCCAAGATCTCGATCGCATCTTCAACCCTGTGACGCAAGAACAATCCCAAGCAAATAAAGTTAAAAGAGGCATGATCTTTGATCCCTCACTTCTCACTAAAAATTACATCAGAAGTCTCAAAAGCTGGCACATATAAAAGTTGGCGCATTATGAGAGTTCATTTGCATGACAAAGAAGATTTGGAACAGCCTAAACATTGCGCAAACCAATGTATACAAATCAGGACCGGAAGTCAGACTGAAATTTTCCCAGTCCTGTCCAAAGTACAAAGCAGTTCAACCGGTTGAACAAAATACACCATAAAGAATTTAATGTTAGATACTTGTTATACTGCACATCATTCTAGTTTGTTGTCGAGTGTTAATATAAGATTCTTGTACACTAGTTCTTGTGTTCAAGACTTTTTTATTTTTGCAAACTCTCGTGTTCAAGACTTGAGAAACACAATTTTCAAGATTTATTCGTAAACACAGGAGAAGTCGAACAGTTGGGTGTTAATTATAAAAAAGGCCAATCTTCATCATAAGACACTATTGCTACTGGATCGTAGAGACTACCAACAATGTCTTTTAAGTTGTCTGCTCCTGTGGTACCTTAGAGATTTCTCCCAAGTTGCACTCATATGCATCATGAGAAAGGTCGTGGTAGCAAACAATGATATCCCTAATCAGGATTCAGGAGGATATAGTGGATGTGATCATGGACGGATCGCAAGGACTCCGTCCACTATAGGTGGATCAAATATAGGGAAATTAAACTATAAGACCTTAACCTCCCTTCTGAACGATGATGGAATTCAGAGCTCCAATTTCAAGCACTTATATACCGGATCACTAGAATAACTCGATCTTTTTGTATCGATTCATTCAGCAGAAGAACCTTATAAAGATCACATGGATTCATTCAAAAGAACCTTACAGAGATCGTATCAATTCTTATCAAAGAAAGACGGGCTTAACAGAAGTTGTTCAAACAGGTATAGGTCAACTAAATGGTATTCCGATAGCAATCGGGGTTATGGATTTTCAATTCATGGGGGGTAGTATGGGATCCGTAGTTGGTAAGAAAATCACCCGTTTGATCTAGTATGCTACTAATCGATCTCTACTTGTCATTATTGTGTGTGCTTCTGGAGGAGCACATACGCAAGAAGGAAGTTTGAGCTGAACCTATATTTGCACAAAGGATACAAACCTCTCATGGTAAGACTTCATTCTGAATTTGCAAGATTTTGTTTTGGATGGTGACTTGCAATGAAGCACTCACCCAATAAAACCTAAAAGAAGACAAGGCAAGTTGGCACTGTGGATCACCCTTCTGACTTGGACTGATAGCCCAGCTACTTGCCTCAGTTAGCAGAGTATACTCGCTGAAGAAAAGGAATTCCTGAATCCAGATCGAAGCAGAGATCTGATAACTCAAGCAATTTGTTGGACCCTTCAGTCCGAGAGGAATTCGAAGGATTATTATGACAGCTAAATAGATATGAAAAAAGGTAGTTAGAAGTTAAGAATCTTCATCAAGCATTGGATATTTGGATGTGTGAACTTTTCTGGAGAAGCCTACTCTCGAGTATAGTCCTCTTTTTTAAGAGGTGGATTTTTCTCTCCGTTGTAGATGTTCCCTTCCCATGGTGCACTGTTAAATAAGACTGCATCTCCTTCCAAATAAATCACCTCAAATGCAACACTCTAAAAAAAGGGGTCATATTATAGCTAAAGATAGTACGAGTACAATAGATCATGTATATCAAAAATCATTAGTTTGGTGATGAATTCTGCACCTTTAAGATTCCATCATCTTGAAGAACATCCTACTGTGGAAAAGGGCAACTTTTAGTGTTACAGGAATTAGACAATAACTGGTCATGTTAGCAAATTGTTAGATATGCTTCCCAATTTTCTACAAGACGACTCTGATTCTGGATTCATATACTAATAAATGCATGAACATTTATATCAAGACGAGAGGAAGAGTCGAGGGACCCTACCCTCCTATCTTTCTGGCTGTTCATCTATGCCTCCCCTACTCTCCTTTTCCTCCCCACACATACATACACCCCCCCCCCCCCACCCGATGCACAGGTTGTTGCCAAGTATGGGCTTTTGCCCTCCCTTCAGACAAGCATGTGATGCAATCATATGAGTTGCATTAAAGTATCTCGGGATCACACCGAAATGTTCTTTTCGGCTGATCGAGACAGAGCCATCCATGGCCATTTGATGTAACACATGTAGTTGTGATGAGCCCCATACTTTGCCACCTATACCGTGCGGTCCACAGTTGGTTGCATGGAATTACAACCATCTAATGATGGATGATGCATCCAATTTTTTTTTTTAAAAGGCAATCTTAAAAAAAAAAAAAAAGGATGACGACATCGGTCGAAATCCAACGATGAAATCCGACAATTCCGGTGGTGATTCCGATGAAATCCGACATATCCAGGGCGAACTCCGACGAGATTTGATGAATCCGAGGGGTGAGATCCAGCGACGAGATCCGACAACTTCGGGCGAAATCATGTGGATTTCAGCGAAGAACGATGAAATTAGGAGGTTTCGGATGAAATCTAGAGGCTTAGAACAAAATGGGGATGTTTCAATCGAAATCAGCCAGTATTTAAAGGCCCCAACCCCACTAAAACTTGCCCACAGTTATCACAAAATCTATGAGATGATTTCGATCAAAATTACTGAAATGTCCATGAAATGATGAAACTTCAGTGACGTCGACTCCAAAATCGGGAGACAACGTGTGGCTTCCGTGGACCCCCAATTTTTCAGTCGGAATCTCAACGAAATGATCATAAAACAACAAAACTTCGGCGAAGTAGACAACAAAACTAAGGGACAATACCTGGTTTCGATGGGCCTCCACTGTTTCGGTCGAAATTTCGACGAAATGACCGAAATCCTGAAACTTTGCCGAAATTGAAAGGGGTATGGGTTTCAAACCCCCCTTTCGTTTCGCACACGGCCGAAAGCAAAATATTTAGGCGAAATTTGAAATTTCGATTGAAATTTCAAACCATGCTCAAGGGCATGTTCTATATTTTTGGGAAAAGGTAATTTGGTTACTTTCCTTTCAAGCAAGATTGCAAATAGATAAGTTCCAAACTCAATATGGTTAAGGCATTCCTTAATCAATTTTTCAATATGTTGGAAGACCTAATATCATATGCCATAGAAGCACAGAACTATATGGACGTTGCTTCATATTCTTAGCTTCATTCAACACATTAGAAGTGTAACATCCAGCCCCATATAGCATGATATTGTCCGCCTTACCCGAGCTTGCATGAGGACTTCCCAGGAGGCCAACCATCCTAGTATTTACCTCGCCCAAACGCGCTTAACTACGGAGTTCTTATGGGATCCGCATCGGCTCACGCTTTTAAAACACATCATATATCTCTTTGGGAGGGAAAATTATATCTATAGCCCATAATCTCCTTCTCTCCAGGCCGTGGGACTAATTCGTGGTCTTGTACCTCACCTCACCACACATCATCCATCTTGGCTTTTTCCCTCCTCAGAAGTCTTGGCTATTAGCTCTTGGCTCTTGACTATTGGCTCTTGGTCGTTACAATCCATCCCCTTAAGGTACACACGTCCTCTTGTGGGATTAGACCCCCCCCCCCCCCCCCCCCCAATCACAAGGAGAACAGGCTCTGATATCATTTTGTAACATCCCGCACCATACGGATATTGTCCGCTTTGCCCGTGCTTGCACGAGGACTTCCCAGAATGTAATCCATTATAGTATTTCCCTCGCCCAAGCATGCTAAACTACGGAGTTCTTATGGGATCCACAACAGCTCACGGCTTTAAAACGCGTCATATCTGTTTGGGAGAATAAATTATGTTTTTAGCCCATAATCTCCTTCTCTCTAAGCGATGTAGGACTAATTCGTGGTCTTGTACACCTCACCTCACATTACCACACCTCACTTCACCTTATCCATCTTGTCTTTTCCCCGCCTTAGGAGTCTTGGCTATTGGCTATTAGTTGTTGGCTCTTGAATCTTGATCGTCACAAGAATATTCCACATCCATAACATGTGAAAGATTAAAAAAAAACATTATTAAAATATATAGTTAACGGAAATAAATATGGACAAGTCTATCCATCCATGTAATAATTCAAATAAAAATCTAGGGTATAACAAGTCTCATGTAAAATATGAAAATGTCCTCCTAGGAACTTTAAATGCCTCTCATGGCCTTAATAGTTGCAAGTCCCATCAAGCTCATGCAGACATAGCCCTGAACTTCATCCATTGTTTTGATTAGGTGAAATCCCTGCATGGGAAAAAACATGATTCCATGATCCAGAAGTCGACACAAGTAGTCAAATGGTTGGATTCAACCAAAACAAATGAATGAAATATATCTCTAGCGAGGGCACTAAATGCATGACATACTTCCAGTGTCACGGCTTACCATAGGAGAAACAGCCAGTAAAGGCCCTAAAGGGGGCATCAGGAATACCATCATGTGCTACTAGTCTGTGCTAGGGTAGGTATAAGTTGTTGGCATGGCTAAAAAAAAATCTTGCTTTTCCAACGCTCATTTTTATTCTAATTCTCCACATAAGAAAAAGCAGCAGATCCATACCCATCGGAGTAGTGGCAGGGCTCACCTTCCTCACAAGGCCTTCAGTCACTTGCAATTGTAGAAGTAGCTTAGGATGGGACATTATTTTGTCATTCTTATTGTAGTTCAAAAGAGTTGATTGCAAGGTTTGAAGCATAGTAGTCATCTTGATTGCAAGGTTTGAAGCATATTTGTCATTCTTATCTATCATCCATATATTTCAGCACTTGGATGTAACGCATGAGCTTTAGAACTGGTCAGACACAAACCCTTATTCAGCCACCTTTGCGTTAAGGTCTCTGAGTGCTTTCTGGCATGCAACTTCATGTTGTACAACAACCATCTCATTTACAACAATCAGAATCTCGGTAGCCCTTCTTAACAAAGGTTTAAGATTCCAAGTTCTGATTCAGACTAAGGCAAAAAACGAATTAGGTTCGGGTTCAGCCGGTTTTGTTGTTTCGAACAAAAATATATTAAAAAAAATAGAAAAATAAATTAGAATTTAGGGTCTGATTCGCTTGATTCAGGCCTGACTTGGTCATTTCAGATCCAAGTTTCATGATATATGAATCATGAAATAACTACTAACCACATACACATCATTCGCCCAAATAAAACGGTGATATGAACCAAATACGAATCACAAATGCTTTGGGGGCATAATGTGGGTTTGGGGGCTCGGATCGACCAAAATCTGAATTGGTTCTGGGGAACCAGTTCGGGTTTGGACGAACCCTCGAGCCATGTTCTAAACCCTCAAACTGAGTTGTCATAACATTCGGCATAGTTCCTGATAAATAATTATATACCCTGACCATAGGGCCAGTAGGCTTGTCCTCTTTGAGGATATTCGCAAGGGGATTGAAATTATTCATCATTTCAAACACAATGAAAAAATACATTCAAAACATTTAAACACATTAATATAAGCTACATTAATAGTAAGCACGTTTCAAGGATTTTTAACTTGCAGTACATTCTGCATTTTATTCGCATTGAACCATCCCACAATGCTTCTAGGATAATAATGGAGTATTGAAAGCCTTGTCCCTATGGAGTATGGACAACCAACCTTATCTTGTGGTACATCCCACAATGTATTATTTTGCATTAGATCTCATTGTAGTGTGAGTGTATCAACACCGGACACAAATTTATGCTTATGCAGATGAACCAACAAAAATGGCGATGTTCAGTAATGGAACTCTCTTCCTTTCCTAATGTCTGACTGATTCCCCACAACAGACCACAGAAGTCATGGAGAAAAAGAACTGAGTATCCATATAGTCACTTAATAATTTCACTCTAGGGGATATCTGTTAGTGAGATGGAATCTCATTTGATAAATATGAACTCACTGACAAGGACCAGGGGCCAAAATAAAATAGCCATGTACAATAGCAAACATATTAGCATGTTTTGAACATGGTAGTGCCAGCAAGCTCTAGTAATAGTCATTAATTTGCAGTTGGATTCAATATTAGTTTTCATGGCATCAACTCTCACTGCAGTGAAGTCCTTGATAAAATAAAAAAACGAAGAAAGTTGATTGTAGGTGATAAGGCAAGAGCCATACCCCTTTAAAAGTGCAAGAAAACTTACTAAATCTAATCCAAAGAAAGAAAATTATAGCCGAGCGCTCAGTCAAGCACTATGCAGAGCACATAAAATAGTAACCATGAATAAAACGTCAATAAAAACATAATCACAACCCTTCACATAATTTTGCCACCACCATGCCACAACTGCAGTTTAAGTGCACCTGCAACACAATTTCTAATGCAAGCATAGCAAATTGGCCCACGTGACATCAAATAAATCTTTAGCTCAAATTCCAAATAGGAATTTCATCGGTTTAATTACCATGCAGTCTTCCATTGACTAACTGAAGTCTACTATGCTCCCATTCCGCAAAATAAATTTCAAACAATTCTTGAGCATAATATCAAACAATTAAAATCTTTTTGACATGCTTTTCTATGCAATAAATATAAATACTCAAATACTATCAATAAATGTGGAAATTTAATTAACACCAAATTCATTGATTTCAAGTACATTTTATTTAATAGAAAGTCCTTATCCCTTGTTCATCAAACTTGTACATGATGCACAAAGCATGCACTGAGTGGGCGGTAATAGTGAATAAGGCCCATAAGGGACCAAAAATCCTAGAGGGCTAGGGTCGAAACCTTACGTCGTTAAGGTCCCTCATCAACTAGGTTTTCCTTGGCCGCTAGAGCCTTTGGCGACTAGTGTTGAAAACCTAGCCACCAGACACCCATGGCAACTAAAGGTTCCCCCCACCAGCGCCCCTGGCATCTAAGGTTCCCTAGACCGCCGGGCTTGCTAGTAGCTGGCAACTAGGGTCAAAACTCTAAGCCAACCCTAGCCTCTCTAAGGGTTTCTCGAGGTCGCCTAGAAACACGACAATATATTTTATTTAAAAAAATTAAAATTTGGAAAATCATGAAAATTTTAATTGATAAAAAACATGGATATCACTCTAATACCCCCTGTAAAATTAATTACAAAAATGCAATCACTTTTGTTTTATTTTAATGGAATAAAAGGATAATCCTTAATTGCAATTGAAAATGAACAAAATATGCAATTAGCTCATGGAACCCATTGAAGTAAGTTTGCTCATGGCATCTTACTCAAATACAATCTTTATTATGCCATATTAATACTGAGATGAATTTTATACATACGTGTGTGGATCATTAAATCATGCACGCATCGACAAAAGATGTACCAAGCACGAAAGGAGTACTTTTTTTGTTATTGAATCAAGTACTCTTCTTATTAATGAAGATAGTAGTTAGAACTTTTTTAACAAATATAGTAAGTAACAACTTTTTAACGAATGCAAAAGTTTAATGTACCGTTTAAATCAATGTATCTTGAAAGTTCTTTGAAAAATTTAAACAAGTAGCACAACCAACATAAACTAAAAGAAAAGAAAAATCGCAAAACGGATATTTGATCGCACACCCAATATGTGACAATATATACGACTACTTCGACTAGAAAAAGTAAATGTGCTCGACCATATGGTATTTGACGACATTGGTAAACGTAATCTTCACTTACAAGTGAATTCAAAGTACATCAAACAAGGTTTAAAAGGCACGGATATTTCTAAAGAACAAACAATAAGTTGGATATAGAAGCATGGATGACTAAAAAAATAGAATCATAGCAAATAAATACGAGGATTGAATAAGACCAATAGTTGTGCTTACATCGCCAATGCATCTCAAGTTGCAACATGATTGCTATATACCCCCAAGAGTATCTGAATGGCATGAACATGGCTTATGCAGATGATGGGTCCTCTAGCTCTGGCCGTCTCAAACCTGTGAACTCCAAAGATTCCAAATGGAAGTTCGGACACTACAAGAGTCCGCCCCAGAAGAACATGGTGATTTGCAAGTTATGCAACTATGAAGCCAAGAGAGCCATAGAAAAAATGAAAGTAGCGCTCGAAGCATCCATCAAGAGGGAATGCAAAGGCATTCCCTAATGAAGAAGCGCTTGAAGGATCCACCCAGAGGGAATGCAAAGGCATGCCCGAATGCCACCAGAGAAATTAGGAAGGAGATATATGACTATATGGAGATGACTTCCATAGTTCTGTTACACATCTATCGTCGCTTGATTTTGGCTCACTGAGTTTATAAACCCACCTCTTGTCGTTGAAAAGTTTTCAGGTATCGAGGAACCCTAGTGACCACCGTTGGGACGTTAGCATTCCCCTAGCCTCATTATATGGAAGTTTCCTCTTTTATCGCTTTCCATTTGGGTCCGTAAAATAATTAGGGTGTTGAGCTCTGAACTTGTAAGCCTTAAAGCTAGGGATTTTCTTTTCTTTAAATCGATAACTTCTTTATCACTCTCCTTCGTCCCCCTTTCCCCCTCACCCTCCAGGTTTTAGTACCCTCCCTCATTTTTAATCGAAATTTGGGGCGTGATGGCACAAGTAGGATGAGGACAAGCTGGACAATACTATTGAGGTGGAAGAACCCTCTTCACCATCAGAGCAAGTAAAGGCGAGGATGAATATAAAGATGATGGTTTGGTGCCCGACCTGAAAGGATTAGTAGTTTTTTTGTTGTTGATTCATGTAATCTTTTTTAGTGAATGTAGGTTAACTTCTTTTTAATCAATGTACTAGTTTAATGTACTTTTCTAATCAATGTGGCTTGGTTTTATTTTTAAAGCACAATAAAAAGAAAAAGAAAAAACTTGAAATTTTTTTGCAAAACCAGGTATTCGATCATAGAATAGGTATGTGATCGCATATGCGATCAGGAAAAGTAGACTTGTGTGATTGCATATTGCATATGACAACATCGGTAAACATAATAAGTGAATTCAAAGTACAACAAACATGGTCCAGAAAGCTTGGATATTTCTAGAGAAGAAACAACAAGTATTAAGTTTGGTATAAAAGCAGGATTGGTGATAAAAAAAAAAAAACAGAACCATAGCAAATAAACACGAGAATTCATTAAGTTCAAAAGTCATGCTTACCTTCCCATGGCATCGTAAGTTGCAGCAAGATTGCTATATACTCCCAGAGTATCAGGATGACAGGACCCGCATTCCTGCTCCAAAATCGCCCTTGCTTCTTCAAACAGCCCGGCCGCCTCATCAATCTTGAACAGCTGCACCGATGCCAGACCCATCTGGTTCAACACGATTCCGAAGAAGGCCGATTTCCTCTCCCCGCTGGCCCTCAGCTTGGCCACGGCGCTCTCGAAAGAGCTCCGGGCCTCCACATACCTCCCGACTATGTAAAACATCACTCCCATCTGTGCCTCGATCCCCGCGACCGTGCTCCACTGCCCTGGAGCATCATCCAGCAGCTTCAGCGCCCTCTGTAACAGCTTAAGCGCCTCCTCGGGCACATTCAGGGCCTCGTAAATGGCCGCGATCTCCATCAGGCCACCAGCGATGTCCTCCGCCGCAGTCCCCGGGACGGGCTTTGCGTAGATCCTGAGGGCATTCTCGCAGTACGATTTCGACTCCCGGAGCTTGCCCGTCCTGTAGTAGAGATCGGCGAGGCGGACGAAGACGGAGGCCACGGAGGCATGGTTGTCGCCCTTGGTGGACTTGAATACGGTGAGGGCTTTCTGGTAGGAGAACACGGCCTCGTCGAAGCGGCCGAGGGCGAGGTATGTGTTGCCTATGCCGACGTCGATGGTGGCGACCTCCCCTTCTTGACCGTTGGCGATCATGGCCATGGAGGCGAGGACGAGGTGCTCCAGGGCGGCCTCGGAGTCTCCCTTGGCCTCGCAGATGAGGGCCATCAGGCGGCGGTCAGCCGCCTCCTCGAGTGAGGCCGGGGGGCTGTGCTCCCGGTGGATGTCCAGGGTCTTCCGGCAGAGGCTCTCCGCCTCGTCGAACTGCATTGCTTGGACGTGGGCTTCCGCCAAGTACCTGCCATTTTTGAAAAAGATCAGCAAAGGACATGAATGACCCTCAAGCGCGCATTTTAAGATCACCCCTGTAATGACTAATGAGGGATGGCGCAGGCTAACATCCATAGACCGGAGTGCTAAACAGCGCCGTCCCCGCTACACCCAAGTCCATGTGCCGCCGGCAAACGATGAACCATTGCCGCAAATTTTAGAATCCTAAACCGAAGCCATGCTAACGTGCACCGACAATTCAAGCCCACCGTTCAAGCGGACACCGACGGCTCCAACGCTGAGTCGTCGACTGCCCGATCGACCGGCACCAATGGCCGCGCGACCACAATATAATAGTTAATCGTTCTAAAATGCGCCGTGAGCGCTCTGACCTGGAAGTGACCTGGAAGTGAGCTTCGGGTGTTGACAGGGTTGTCACTTGTAAGTCTACAGTGACTTTGCGGTTGTGGTGGGTTTCCTACCTTTGGGTGGAAAGGTGGGGCTCACCTGCAGGTCTCGGCGACCCGGGGATCGGTGTCGCCCAGGATCTGCATCTGGATCTGGAGGCCTTGGGTGTAGCAGGCGATGGACTGGTCGAGGCGGCCGAGCATCGAGTGGGTGTCCCCAAGCTGCATGTACCCCGAGAAAGCGGCGAGGCCGTGCTCCGGCCCCCGCTCCGCATCCGGCACCGCCACTGCCCGCTCCAGCACCGCCACCGCCTCCTCGTACCGGCCCAGGCTGCAGTAGATCGCCGCCGTCACGTGCAGGCTCATCGCCAGCTCCAGGCTCGGGCCCTCGCACCGCTCTAACGATCGCGACGCACGGATCGCGTACTCCAGCGCCTTGCTCGGGCTCTCCCCGGACGCTATCGTGTCCCGTGCTAGCTTTAGGAGGAACGGGCCCAGATCCGGGTTGTCCAGCGCCGTCTCGTCCGGCGGTGGCGGCGGCCTCGACTTCTCCCCCGACGCCGGGGACGCCCGCTTCTTGCCGGATGAGGAGTTCCGGTCCGGTGATGGCTTGGCGCGGGAGGAGGGGGAGGGGGGCATGGCCTTCTTCGGGACCGGCGATCTGCTCTTCGGCTCCTCGGCGGGACGCCTGACCTGGGGATCGCCGTCGTCCGGGACCGCGATCCGTAGCGGCGTCTCTGAGGGCGGCGCTACGAGGCCTGGCATGACGGCGGCGGGGGCGGAAGGGTGGGCTTCGAGGAGAGCAATCGGAGGATATCGCAGAGAGACGAATGGAACTTTGGGAGAGAGGGGTGGGCAGTGGACTGGAAGGTGGAATCTTTACATATCGGTACCCACCTCGTGTTTGCTTACGCCCTACGCCTTCCCTGATTTTTCGAAATTAAAAATAATTTCTTACAAACCAACCCCTACAATATTTTCTATTTATATATAAACCTCTCAATTTGTTCAAACATAACATATTACATCCAAATAAGAGAATATTTTTTATTTCATCCTTAATATATATTTTTTTTAAATTCTGTAAATACCCCTCAGATGTAAGAATTCGTCGGATTAAGTCCAAATTAAATTCGGATTATATCCGTGTTTGTTTTGGGTTAAATCCATGTTCAATAAAAATACGTCAATTTAAGTAACTTAAACCATGGGTAAATCAATTATTTTCTCTTTAGATTAAAAAAATAACAACCAAACAAAAGAATATTTCAAAAATATTCCTTCATTTTGGATGCCAACTAGCTGTAGGGATATATGTAAATATTGGATGATTTAAATGGTTTATATGTAAATTTTGACTTTATAAGGGTTTATATGTAAATAATAAGATTACAGGGGATGATTTGTAAAAACCCAATTAAAAATAGAAGAAAAAGGAAAACTTGCCAAGACTGATGAATACTTTCCATCTTGTTGGATGTGCCCCCTTGTGCTTCGCCGTAAGGGGCAACCGTTTGATGTGGATCAGACGGATGCAAAGGGATCCCGGATGGATCTGATCCTATACTTTTATGGCTGCTGGCGTGTGAACACGCTGTCATACAGCTGGATTTGTGGCGTTATTTTATTGGACAGAGGCCAAGATAATCAGCCGTTACGCCGAACCTATTTCAGTTCTTCGTTTGGTTTAGAGGTAAAAACTTAATTAAATCTCAGAACAACCGTTGTATCATACAACCGCGGGGGCCACAGCGTTTCATAAGACATGGAGTAGCGGCCCCGGCAGTCAGAGCGTAGTAATAGCCAGGTTTGGGGGCGGTGGGCCCCGCGGTTGTATGGAACAACGGTTATCAGAAACGACAATTTGATCACAATCCTGGTGATTTACTGTGCCCTATCCCCGGCACACGATGTCATGATCCGAATACAATCCAAAAGATTTCGGATTTGGTTTTTTTTTTTTTTGGTCCGATATCCGACCAATTCAAAATATAATCGGATCAATTATGGATCTACCCTCTGATTAAGATCCGATTTAACATATTTAGTCATCTTTATAACATATATTATAGTCAGTCCATTTTCAAACCCAGACATCTTATTTCCACCATATATTATCCAGACATCTAATGCTAGTCGTCGGATCTATGGATCGCCAAATCCATTGGCCTAAACTAATCGACTATTCAAACTTAGAAATCCCGAGTTTATGTTGTGTGCCCACCCAGACCTGTTAATGGACCGGATCATTATCCGAATTCAATCCGAATTGAAAACTCCAATTTTGGTATTGGTATTTGGTCCGAGATCCGATTAAGAACGATCCGACCCAATTCGAAATATAAATGGATCAACTATGAATCTAGTACATTGATCCGATCCCAATCCGACCCATATCATGGAGTTATAGATTCGGATCCTCTCAATTAACGAGTCCCTCTATTTTCTAGCGCATCAGGCATCTATTGCAAAAAAAATGGAGGGAGCGTTAGTGGACAGGAATCAAACCCGAGTTATATGAAGACCACTAGTAAGAAATCCGAGCAATGCCCGGATGAACTTGATGCACGCCATTTGGCATAGACGACATCACAGCCATCTAAAGAAGTGTACACTATGGTTTGAGTGATTCACTCGTCATGGTTTTTTTTTTTATGAACTCGTCAAGGTGTGATCACTTGTTAGAAAGAGAGAGATAGTACTAATGATTTTCCAATTTAACATAACTTGACAATTAAATGTCATTGAATAGGTATTTATCATCTTTATAGTAGAGTTTTAAATTTTTATTAGAATTTATGAGAGAGAGAGCCGGGTTCACACACGGGAGAAGGATTCTAGCTCTTCAATAGAGGTCCACGTGTCACAACACGGAAGAGAGGGCTCCATTTTCGTATTAAGAAACCCAGGGCAATGCCCGGATGAACTTGATGTACGCCACTTGGCACAAATGACATCACAGTAGTCCGAAAAAGTATGAGTGAGTGTGATGTACCCGTCGGGGTTTGATTCACTTGTTAGAAAGAGATAGATAGTATTAATGATTTTACTAATTAACATCAAATGATCATTAAATGCAGATGAATATGTATTTATCATCTTTATAATATGTTTTTAATATGATTTATGATAGAGAACCGCGTTCACACACGGGAGAAGAACCACTTGGCACAAATGACATCACAGTAGTCCGAAAAAGTATGAGTGAGTGTGATGTACCCGTCGGGGTTTGATTCACTTGTTAGAAAGAGATAGATAGTATTAATGATTTTACTAATTAACATCAAATAATCATTAAATGTAGATGAATATGTATTTATCATCTTTATAATATGTTTTTAATATGATTTATAATAGAGAACCGCGTTCACACACGGGAGAAAAATTTTGGCTCTTTGAAAGGATTCCACATGTCACAACACGGGAGAGAGGCTTCCATTAAATGAGTGTGATTCACTTGTTAGAGAGAGAGAGAGATTAATATCAAATGACCATTAAATGTCATTGAATGAAACTTTATCATCTTTATGGTAGGTTTTTAAATGGATTTAAAAGAGAGCCACGTTCACACACGGAAGAAGAATTCTAGCTCTTTAAAAACATCCACGTGTCACAACACGGGAGAGAGGCTTCCATTTTAGTATATATATAGTATATATATAGACTATTAGACTAGTAAAAAACTCGGGCAATGCCCGAATGTGCTTGATGCACGCCATTTGGCAAAGACGACATCACAACTGTTCGAAGAAGTGTGAAATCTTTATGGTATTTAACATGAAATTACCATTAAATGTCATTAAATGAAAATTTATTATTTTTATGGTAAGTTTTTAAATCGATTTAAAAGAGAGCAGCGTTTGCACACAAAAGAAGAATTCTAGCTCTTCAAAAGACGTCCACGTGTCACACAGGAGAGAGGCTTCTATTTTAGTGTGTGTGTGTGTGTGTGTGTAGTAAGAAACTCGGGCACTGTCCGGATAAACTTGATGTGTGATTTCACTTATTAGACAGAGATGGTACTAATGATTTTTCTAATTAACATCAAATAATCATTAAATACAATTGAATGTGAATTTATCATCTTTATAGCAAGTTTTTAACAATATTTATGAGAGAGAGAGAGAGTCGCGTTCAAACACGAGAAAAGAATTATAGCTCATCAATAGAGGTCCACGTGTCACAACACGGGTGAGAGAGGCTTCAATTTTAGTATTATACTATTAGATAGTATTAGAGATAGAGAGAGAGGGGGGGGGGGGGGGAGATAGTACTAATAGTTTTCCTCAATAACATAAAATGATCATTAAATACCATGGAACGGATATTTATCAGTTTTATAGTGTATTTTTAATAGGATTTATGAGAGAGAACCGTGTTCACACACGGAAGAATGATTGTGGCTCTTCAAAAGAGTCCACATGTCACAACACATGAGAGAGGCTTCCATTTTAGTATTATACTATTAGATTAGATTAGAGACATTCATGTCATATGTGGTAAGGTGACGGACCGATGCATCTACTACAACCATCGATCCGGGCTAAGTGCCATTCACCTATCAGGTTGTCAACCATTGGACAGATTTAATGAATTAAGTCCCCCCACATTACAGCACGGAACATCTTATGGTTTTCTTTTTTTAATTTTGGTAGTTTCATAAAAAAAAAAAATTGTAGTCAAGTTACAACGAATGGGTATAACCACACGGATGCCAACTACCAACACCCGACTAGGGTTCGAAACATATCGTAGTAGTTGAGGACCCCCCCAAAGGGTGCAAGAAAACACCAACTATGTTACAGTGTTAACAATTGGGTACTGTAGACACACAAATTGTGTCTAACCCGGACCCGACTCGCATGCACCTATCCGGAGGCAAACCCGACAAGCACTTGGACCCGGACCCGACTCGCATGCACCGACTCGGAGGCAAACCCGACACGCACTAGGACCCGGTGATGAGCGTCCATTTGGTGCGAATTATCCTTTCTTTATCATGCACATAGCGTCACTTTGCTACGTAAAACTTTCATAATACACGTAAACTGCATGAGTTTCTTTACACCACGATATAGTAGACTCTCATACGAACCCAACGGCATATTGGTTCACTCTCATACATATCATGCATGATAGTTATACTGTCTGATAATCTAAATTATTCTTTTGTCGATAATCGCATATTGGAATCTTATGGACGTCATTTCATGTGTGATTTTCAGGGAATTGATCCGGTTATTGATGCAGTCAGCTCAAGAGCGTTATGATCAAGCAATGGATATTCTCACGGCAATGCGATGGAAGTTGTACAGGCCGGATGCGGACATTTCTGACGGACCAATGATGAATGCGGATGATGTTAAGTGGGTGACCAAGCCTTCCACGTGACTCTATTGCTCTTGAACCCATTAACCAACCCAAGTTGGCCATTCCCTACTTTTCTTATTTCACCATCGTACCCATCGCAACCGTCTATATACAAAGTCGCCCGTAGACCCGCCATGGCCAAGACTTCGATCGAATCGCACAAACCCGATTATCTCTCATGACCTCTTCTTCCGTCTAAATCGAAGCCGCATATTCCCATAGGTCTTTAAGTATAAAGCCCGGCTCGGTCGTGCACCCACCTCTCCTTTCCACTTAATCGCAGCCGTCCCTTACCATTCCTAGCAGCCATGCATGTATGTGCATGTGCAAAACCGAACCATGCATGCATGCAGCTGTACCCGAGCAAACCCCTTAACAGCACTCACTCTCTCAGCCCAATCACAGCCGTCCACACGTGCCGATGCATGCAGCCGCTCATCCACTGTCTCCCTTGTAAAACCGGAATCCAGCATCTCTTCCCACCTAATCCTAGCCGTCCGATCCTAGAGCAAACACATGCATGCTTGCATGTGAACCCAACCGCCCAGCATGACATTCTCTCTCTAAAGCCCGAGACCCACTCACACCGGGATTCTCTCTCTCTCCTCCTACAAACCAGGCACTCATCTCTCTCCCGTTTCTCTCTCCTTCCATAACAGCCTCTACCGAACGTCTCGCTATCTCACTCCGGATTTCTCTCTCTAGAATCCCATGCAAACCGGATCCCATCAGAGCTCCGGACTCTTCTCTTTATTTCCTGGATTCTCTCTCTCTAACTCTTTCTCTCTCCCGTTCCCTCTATCTCTCTGCCGACTCTCTCTCTCTAGATCTCCTCCGATTCATCCAAGATCCCCTCTTGTGATCGACTTCCATCACAAGATCATACCCGTCCATTTTTTTGAGCCCACCTTATCTCTACCCTACAGCCACATGAACGTCCGGACCTCTCTCTATTTAATATCATCCCAACCCAAGGAGCGGAGGACCATCTACAACCCGCATCTCTCATCACCCTCTTCATCACCTCCGAGCCACGTCCATCGCTCTCGAAGCCGCCGCCGTCATCGCCGGGTTCGTCATCTGCAAAGGAATATCCGCCATCAACGACCACATGGCCATGCGAGGCTAAACCACCGTTCTAAGTTCTGGATGAAGCCTTGTAGTCGTATCTAAACCATGCTCTTATTTGATTTTCATATTTTAGTGCGTTTAATGAAAATAAAGTGATCTTTGCTCATTCATGCTTGATTAAAATTTCTGTAATAAGTTAGTTTTATTCTCCGTTATTATAAGAGTTCTACAGAGGTTTATCTCATAGTTTTATTCTTCGTCATTACTAGTAGTTTTACGGAGAATCATTACATAGTGTTAGCTTCTGTTATTACTCCGAATTTTACGGAGAATTATTTCTGGCTTATTCCATTAAAGCGAGGAAGATCACTACATTCGTGATCATAATAGTGCTCCATTGAATATCATCCACGGAGATAGATTGACTTCGTATCTCCGTGAGAATCCTGGAAATCATCTAAAAGTATAGTTTAGATCGCTACTTGTGCGGATTCTAGAGCTTAGAATATCCATCCATATAGATTTCAATCTTAATTAGCTTTCAGTTTAGCTTTCCGTACTTCTTTTACAAAACAATTTCACAAAAATTAATCATCTTATTAAACTAAAAATTAATTAGCTTTAATTTCCCTTTAATTAGTTTTCATCCAAGTCTCTGTGGGATCGACCCGTATTTGCCACTGTCTATCAGATAGACGCCGTGCACTTGCGGTATAACAATTTAAAATCACAACAAGTTTTTGGCGCCGTTGCCGGGGACTTGAGTTTGAAAACTGTTAAAGTTTAGTTTTTATTTGCTTTAAAAAGAAAAAAAAAAAGTCAGTATTAGTATTCTTAGTTATTCTATTTTCGTATTCTGTCTCTTTCGTACTTATTATCTTCTGTTTAACTTTTCAGGTACTTACACGCTCAACGGAAAACTTGCATAAGCATCGCAAAGGTAAGTACTCAAATCCTTACCCACGCCTCTCCAGTCAGTGGGTTTGATTACGTACTCCTATTTCTTACTCCTGCTGATTCAATAACCGTAGTAATTAGGGTAATCGGCTAATGTGCAAACTTTCACCGTAGATCAAATAATCGAATTGCATTGCAACTTTGTAAGGTTGTCGCCAGCTCGGCACATACACCTCTTATAGTTGTATGTGTGTCTCAGTCTGAGGTGTACACTCAACCTTGCATCGATAGAAACCATTTGCTAGGGTGCTGCATTGCATAATAGTAGATTCTCTATTTGCATAAGTATTCTGATAAAGTACGTACTCTGTTTTCTTTACTAGCATATCATTATATTCGTTAAACGACTATTACTTAATTGACACATTAATCTGGACACACAGTCCGCAGTTTGGACACGTGTAGGAAAAAGATTAGTTAGAATAGATTATAATAACATCGTAGAAATGGCGGAACAGCCGCAAGCAATCACCTTAGGGGATTATATGTATCCCACTAGGGCTACACAACCTTCATGCATAACCTTACCCAATACTAATGCAAAATTTGAATTAAAATCTGGCTTAATCCAAATGCTTCCCGTCTTTCGGGGAATGGAGCAGGAAAATCCATATCAACATGTGAGGGAATTTGAGGACATATGTGGAACAATGAAATTCGATAATATGTCCGAAGAAAACCTCAAACTTAGGTTATTTCCCTTCTCGCTAAAAGAAAAGGCTAAAGCATGACTTTATGCCTTACAAGCTGGATCCATAACTACTTGGGTAGGCCTACTCGAGCTCTTTTATAGAAAATTCTATTCTAAACAAAAGACGGCCTCGATTCGTCAGGCCTTGAATGTGTTTCACCAACTGGAAGGTGAAGCTCTCTATAAATACATAGAAAGATTTAAGGACCTACTTCTGCACTGTCCACACCATGGCTTTGAAAAAATTAGACTAGTCCAAATCCTTTATGAAGGGTTGAACTACCCATCTAAGACCATGGTAGAATCATGTTGTAATGGTGAGTTCACCAAAAAGACAGCAGATCAAGCCTGGACCTACTTAGAAGAAATTGCCGAGAACACACTATAGTGGGAACCAATCAATGAAGAATATAGGAAACCCCTCCCTATTGCGCAAGGTGGGCTCTATAAAGTGGAACCTAAATTCGAAGCAGAAGCTAAACTAGCTACTGTGATGAGACGCTTAGAGGCTCTAGAAATGAATCAAGGAAATAGGACTCCCGCTCCGAATACATTAGAAGCACTAAGTCTTAATCAAACTATGAGTGGCAATAACGAGCCTACCTTTTCTATTTGCTCAATTTGTAGTGAGCCTACCCATGCGGATTATCGATGCCCGATGTTAGGGGGACAAGAAAATAATATGGAAAAAATTAATGCTTTGTATCAAAATAATCGTTTTGATAATCAACAAAGGTATAATCCATATTCAAACACTTACAATGAAGGATGGAAGAATCATCCAAATTTCTCGTGGACTAAAGGTCCGTACCAAGGTGGCCCATCTCAATCTGTACCACCTCCAGGATTTCAAAAGCCACCTATACAAAATGCCACCCCTAACCCAGATAATCAAAGAATCAATTCTCTAGAGGAAACGATGAAACTATTAGCTCAGAATACCCTCCAATTCCAACAGAGCACCGCTCAAAGCATTAGTGCTAACACACAATCTATTGCGAAGTTGGAATACACTGTGAGTCAACTAGCTGATTCTTTGAACACAAGGGATAAGGGTACATTCCCGAGTCAACCTGAGGCTAACCCTAAAGGGTCAAATCTGAGGGGTCAATTTGAAATTCATGACATCAAAGGAAAAGGCCATGAGCAGGCAAATGCAATTACTACACTTAGGTCAGGACGGCAAGTTGATAACATGATAGAACCTCCTAAGGAAACTGAGGAACCTAGGCAGAATGATATAATAACTGAAGAAACACCTGAAGAGGAGCCAAAATCACAAGAGGAAACTAGGGAGAACACAATACACGATACTGAAAATATGGCATCACCTAGTGAACCACCTCTTAGAACCTATATTCCTAGAGCCCCATATCCTCAAAGACTAGAGCCAGCAAAGAAAAAAATGCAAATGGATAATATGTTAGAAATTTTCAAACAAGTAAAAATCAACATTCCACTCTTAGATGCAATCCAACAAATACCTACATACGCTAAATTCTTAAAGGACCTTTGCACTTTTAAGAGAGCAACAAATGTACCTAAGAGAGCATTTCTGACTCAGCAGGCTAGTTCGGTTATTTCATGCTCAACCCCTATCAAATACAAGGACCCTGGCTGTCCTACTATTTCCTGTGAAATAGGGGAATATCACATTGAGAAAGCCTTGCTCGACTTAGGTGCGAGTGTCAACCTCCTTCCATATTCCATATATGAAGAACTAGGTCTGGGGGAGTTAAAACCCACTAGATTGACCCTCCAGCTAGCTGATGCTTCAATTCGATATCCTAAAGGGATAGTGGAAGATGTCCTCATCAAAGTGGGAGAGTTTGTATTCCCTGTTGACTTTGTGGTCCTGGATACAAAACCACCAACTGAATTTACTAATCGAGTACCGGTAATCTTAGGGCGACCCTTCCTAGCAACATCGAATGCACTAATTAACTGTCAGAATGGTGTTATGAATATTTCTTTCGGTAACATGACCATACAAGTGAATATATTTAATGTGAGCAAACAACCGAGAGATGAAAGTGATGAAGTAGAAGAGGTCAACTACTTGCAAGAACAAAAAGAAAGTTTAGTATCGCAAGTAAACTACGATGACCCACTGGAAGCCTGCCTTGCACATTTTGGAAAAGATTTTGATATTGATGATCATATCAATAAAATCAATGCACTACTAGAAGCTACCCCTTCTTTCGGAATAGACAAATGGCAGCCTAAGCCAGAAATCCTCACACCTTCTCTGACACCACCTGTACCTTCAATAATAAAGCCCCCGAAGTTAGAACTAAAACCATTACCACAAAATCTTAAATATGTGTTCTTAGGATCTGCTGAAACTCTTCCTGTCATAATAGCTTCAGACCTAGACGAAGACCAAGAGAAACAACTTGTTGAAATCCTTAAGGATCATAAAGAAGCTATAGGATGGTCAATAGCCGATATAAAGGGCATAAGCCCCTCTGTGGTTCAACATAGAATCTATCTCGAGGAAGAAACTAAAACAAGTCGAGAACCGCAAAGGCGGCTAAACCCTGCAATGAAGGAAGTGGTTAGGACAGAAGTACTAAAACTTTTGGATACCGGAGTGATTTACCCGATTTCAGATAGCTCCTGGGTGAGCCCTGTCCAAGTAGTTCCAAAGAAATCGGGTATCACAGTGGTGATAAATGAAGGTAATGAGTTGGTGCCTACAAGAGTGCAAACTGGATGGAGAGTATGTATTGACTATAGGAAGTTAAACTCTGCTACACGAAAAGATCACTTCCCACGCCCCTTCATAGATCAAATGCTAGAGCGGTTAGCCGGACATGCTTACTACTGTTTTTTAGATGGTTATTCCGGTTATAACCAAATTCCTATAGCACCAGAGGATCAAGAGAAGACTACATTCACTTGTCCATTTGGCACGTTCGCCTATAGACGCATGCCCTTTGGGTTATGCAATGCACCTGCTACATTTCAGCGGTGTATGACTAGTATCTTCTCTGATATGGTTGAACGTTTTCTTGAAGTATTTATGGATGACTTTTCAGTCTTTGGATCCAATTATCAAGAGTGCTTGCAACACTTAGAACTAGTGCTTATAAGATGCAAAGAGAAAAATCTAGTGCTAAATTGGGAAAAATGTCATTTCATGGTGAAGAAAGGAATAGTCTTAGGGCATATCATCTCTGATAAAGGGATTGAGGTAGATAAAGCAAAGATTGATCTAATCTCTAACCTTCCACCCCCACGATCGGTTAAAGATATAAGATCATTCTTAGGCCATGCTGGGTTTTATAGGCGATTCATTAAAGATTTTAGTAAAATTTCAAGACCGTTATGCAATTTACTTTCCAAAGATGTACCTTTTACCTTTGATGAATCCTGTCTAGAAGCTTTCGAGCGATTAAAAAAAGAACTTACCTCTGCCCCCATCATCCAGCCTCCTAACTGGTCCATCCCATTTGAAATCATGTGTGACGCATCAGATCATACCATTGGAGCCGTTTTGGGTCAAAGAGTAGATAAGTTGCCCCATGTAATCTATTACACGAGTCGTACTCTAAATGATGCACAGCTAAACTACACTACAACTGAAAAAGAATTGTTAGCTGTAGTCTTTGCCCTAGAAAAATTTAGACCTTATTTGATAGGATCTAAGGTCATCGTGTATACAGATCATGCAGCTTTACGGTACCTTCTCTCAAAAAAAGATACCAAAGCTCGATTGATTCGATGGATCCTTCTATTACAAGAATATGATCTAGAAATTCGGGACAAAAAGGGCAGCGAAAATGTAGTCGCAGATCATCTCTCTAGGTTAAACTTAGAATCCTTTAGTAAGGAACTTCCTCTACATGAAAGTTTTCCCGATGAGCAGTTGCTACAAATCTCTAAACTCCCATGGTTTGCAGATATAGTAAACTACCGAGTCACTGAGGAGATGCCTAGTCATTGGTCGAAACAAGATAAATCTAAATTTTTATCTGAGGTAAAATATTTCTTTTGGGATGACCCCTACCTTTTTAAATATTGTCCCGACCAAATCATTCGAAGATGTGTCCCTGATCATGAGCATAACAGTGTGATAGCATTTTGCCATGACTATGCTTGTGGCGGCCATTTTAGTGCTAAAAAGACAGCTGCCAAGATTCTGCAATGTGGCTTCTACTGGCCCACGATGTTTAAAGATTGTCATGCATTCTGTGTAAGTTGTGAACGATGTCAAAAGCGTGGCAAAATAACCAATCGAAATATGATGCCCCTAAATCCTATTTTGATAGTTGAAATTTTTGACGTTTGGGGTATAGATTTTATGGGGCCATTTCCAAGCTCTTTCGGAAATTTATATATCTTGATTGCAGTTGATTATGTTTCAAAATGGGTTGAGGCAATACCGACCAAGACCAATGATAGCCAAGTAGTGATCAAGTTTGTAAAAGATTATATTTTTAGTCGGTTCGGTACACCTAGGGCGATCATAAGTGATGGCGGAAGCCATTTTTGTAATAGCACCTTCGATAGATTAATGAAGAAATATTCGGTCACCCATAAGGTTGCTACACCCTATCATCCACAAACAAGTGGCCAAGTGGAAGTCTCGAATAGGCAGATCAAGCAAATTCTCGAGAAAACCGTCAATCCGAATCGAAAAGACTGGTCGGTACGGTTGATAGATGCGTTATGGGCCTATCGAACTGCTTATAAAACTCCACTAGGAATGTCCCCATATAGGCTTGTGTATGGTAAGGCTTGCCACTTGCCAGTTGAATTAGAACATAGGGCCTACTGGGCAATTAAGACATTCAATTTTGATTTACCCTCAGCCGGTAACCTTCGCAAGCTACAACTGAATGAGCTTGATGAAATACGAAATGATGCATATGAAAATACAAAAATCTATAAAGAGCGGATGAAAGCAACACATGATAAATCCATCCTAAGAAAATCATTCGAACCGGGTATGAAAGTTCTCTTGTACAATTCCAGATTAAATTTATTTCCCGGAAAATTAAGATCTCGTTGGTCTGGCCCCTTTATAGTTCGTGTAGTTCATTATCATGGGGCCATAGAAATTGAGAACCCCCAGAATGGTGATATTTTCAAGGTAAATGGGCAAAGGCTAAAGCCATTTTTAGAACTAAAAGATAAGGTTGTAGAGGAGATTCTCTTACAAGATCCTCTTTACACTGACTAACACTACAAGAAATTGCACCTTTAGCGACGCTTATCTGCGACGCATATCCTTTTCCGTCGCCGAAAGTTACCTTTTCGCGACGCCATATCTTATTCGTCGCAAAAATGTGTCGCTAAAGGTTTGCTAGCATAGTTGAGTTCGCGCCTAGGAGGATAAAGTTTTTTGGCGACGGTAAATGGCTATTTGGCGACGCAGTTAGATGTCGCTAAATTATTTACGTTTAGCGACGAAATAAATTATGTCGCGGAAAATTAAAAATTTTGGCGACGAGACTAAATATGCTGCTAGTTGCAATTGGCGGCATAGTTATGCGTCGCAAAATTTCTTATTTTTTGGAAACATTGTTTATGACGACACAGATCATTTTCCATCGCCGAAAGTTGTTTTTTTGCGATGCAATATCTTATTTGTCACAAAATCGTATCGCTAAAGGTTTGCTAGCATAGTTGAGTTCGCGCCTAGAAAGCTGGATAAAGTTTTTTTGGTGATGACAAATGGCTATTTGGCGACGCAGTTAGACGTCGCTATATTATTTATGTTTAGCGACGAAATAAATTATGTCGCAAAAAATTAAAAAATTTGGGACGAGACTAAGTGCGCTTCTAATTGCAATTGGTGATGTAATTGTGCGTCGTGAAATTCCTGTTTATGACATCGCAGATTCTTAATTTTTTATACCGACGTTGTACGTGCGTCGCAGAATCATTCCGTAAAATAAAAATTTCGCGCCTATAAGGGGACTTTTTTGGCGACGATAAATGGCTATTTGGCGACACAATAAGAAGTCGCTAAATTGTTTACTTTTCGCGACGAAATAAATTTAGTCGCGGAAAATTAAAAGTATTAGCGACGAGACTAAGTATGCTGCTAGTTGCAATCGGCGACATAGTTATGCGTCGCAAAATTCCTTATTTTTGGAAACATTGTTTATGATGGCGCAGATTCTCAAATTTTTATGGCGACGTTTTTCGTATGTCATAAAATCGTTAGGAGAATGTAAGAGTTTAAAACCCCACAACTGTCTTATTGGGTCTACCTGTTTTTAAATGGGTTGGTACGAGTTTAGGGTCTAGACAGGATTAGTTCATCACTACAACAGATCTGGACTTTATCTGCGGCTAAATATGGCCGGTTAAATATTTTTTCGGCAACTTGGCCGCCGAAATTGCTGGCCGCATATGCACCCGTCGCAAAAGTTTTAAACGATCAATTCGCCGCTTATACATGGGCTTTAACAGTGGCTATGTTGCTGCATATGCTCTCCTTTGGCCACCGGATTTGTTTTTCTTTTTTTTCGGCCGGTGGACTTTAGCCGTCGGATTTGCTCATATTTTTCGGCCGGTGGATTTTGGCCACCGGATTTGCTCATATTTTTCCGGCTGGTGGACTTTGGCCGCCGGATTTTATCTTTTTTTCTGGCCAGTGGACTTTGGCTGCCGGATTTGCTCATTTTATTTCGGCCGGTGGACATTTGACGCTGTATTTGCTCAAGCTTTTCCGGCGGTGTTGAATGACCACCGGATTTGATTCCTTTTCCGGCCGGGTAGGATGGCCGTCGTTTATCCCACCGCAACAGATCATTTATGTTGTAGTGGTTAAATGGGTTGGGTCCGGGTCTAGGGCATTGCAACGACCCTAAACTAGACACAACTCCAACCTAGGGCTGGCAATTTCGGACCCGACACGAAGTTAGCGGGTCTAGGTCAGGCCTAAACGGGTTCGGGTCGTAAACTGGTCGACACAATAGACCCGTTTATTAAACGGGTCGGGTCCAGGTTTAGGGATTGGACACGGTAGACCCGAGAAGACCCGACATGGCACAAAACCGACACGACCCGACCCGTTGACACGCCTACTCCAACCTGATCCCCAATCTCATTCCCGCCACCCTCACCCATTTATATCTTCGATCTCTGCGCGCCCAAATCTCTCTCTCTCTCTCAATCATAAAAAACTCTCACATGTTCCCCTCTCTAACTCCCTTGAAATCCCCGCAGCACTTCTCAATCTCTTCAGCCGCCCCTCTCACGGGTCATTTTTTTATTATTATATTTCTGGAATATTAGATTTGATCCTGCATAAATGTTGTTGATACTGTTTTGTTGAACTTGAGCGGGACCGGACAATGGGTCCCGAGTCCGGGTCACGAGGAGACGTAACATAGCCGGTTGATCGATTATTGCGATTTCTTGTGCATGATAATTAAATACGACTTAATTACTTATTAAAGTTGTTAATTTGGCGAATCGATCGGACCCGGCAAGATTCACGGGCCGGCGGGTCACGGCGCGACATGGGTTCGGTGTGAGTGCGCTTGACTGCCTCAAGAGAGAAAAAAAAAACACACTACCTAGAATTAAAAAACCCGAACCCGAACCCAACCCATCCCAAACCAGACCCACTCTCTCTCTCTCTCACACACACATAGCCGCTCACCCCTCACCCTCGCCATCCCGACGCCCTCTCTTCCCTGCCCTCCGTCACTTCCCCCTCTCCCTCTCCCTCACCTGCTCTGCTCTCCCCTCACTCGATCCCCTAAATTCCGATCCCTCGGATTTGCTGTACCCGACCGCCGCCCCCCATTCCCTCTTTAAAACCTAGATCTGACCCTCTTCTCCCCTCCGATCTCCCTCTTCTCCCCTTCGATCTCCCTATTCTCCCCTCCGATCTCCTCTCTCTTCCCCTCCGATCTCTCTCTCCCCTCTCTCTCTCTCTCTCTCTGATTTCTCCCCCTCTCCTTTGATCTCTCTCTTGCCCTCCGGTGGTCTGCACGCGCAATCAGAGAGGAGCGGCAGCCGGCGCCGGAGAAGGTCGGCCGACCGGAGATGAGCAAGGAGGAGGAGCAGTTGGCCGTAGCCGACGGTCCCTCCCCCCCACTGAGCAGCTCAGCCTGACCCCCCTACCGCTTCCCGACCTCCCGTTCTCGATCCTCCCCCTGTGGTGTGTCGCACGCGTGACCGGAGAGGATCCAACTGATCGGGGAGGAGCTCCCGGAGCCAACAACCCCAGCACCAGGTCAGCCTCCCCTCCTTCCCCTTGTTCTTTCTTTCTTGTACCGATGAGACCAGCCCGACCACTCCCTGGTGTCCTGTTTTCAATGCGACCATGGTCGTTGACCTTGGGTCTGGTGGCTGTGCAGCCAGCAAGGCCGACCCGGTGCCGACCCCCTTTTCCCTACCTTGATACGATGACTGTCGGCGGTTTGGCTGCCGGTGGTCAGGCACTTGGTGGCACCCGACCATCCTCGGTAAGGCACCACTCGGCTGATCACCAGGCGAAAGATTTCAGAAACAGGTGGCTCGAAGCATCACAGCCATACTGGGAAAGGAGGAGGAAGAATCAATCATGGGAGAGTTCGAATGAGAAAGGTAATGGGATTCTATTTCACCGAGAATTGTTATGTAGTGATCGAAGTAGGGCATCCGGAGGACTAATTCAACCAAGTTTTACAGGATAAATGTAGCTGTTGTTGGAAGCTGAAACAAGACTATGATTTGCTCTTCAAGGAGCAAATAGAAATCAGGAGAGCACTGATGGATGCCAAACTGGAGAATGAAGCCAAGAGTAGGGAATGCCATGAGGCCTGGATGTCGCTGCAGGATCTTCAGATGGAGCTCATGCGCAAGTCGATGCACGTCGGTTCTTTAGGTATCACAATTTGATCACAATATGATCGCCATCTTAGCAGCGCAATTCAGTAATTCAGTACGATGACACTTATTCTTTTTTTTTTTACAGCTTTTGCAGTTGAGGGACAAGTGAAGGAAAAGAACCGATGGTTTCTATGTCTGGCAGACTTGAGCAAGAAATTTAGAGTAATCAAATCATCTTTGTGTTCTTCTAGAATATATTTGTATGCCTTTATGCTGATCTTGATCGGTTATGTGTTGCGAACACAACAGCTTCTGAAAATAGAGCACGCCAAGTTATCAGAAGAGGCAATGGAATGTAGGAGGTGCTTTGCAGATATGAACCATATGGCGGCCACGATTAAGTCCACTGGTAAGCTGACCTATTTGCTATCGTCTCTCGACTTCATTGCTCGTATTTTGCTCAAGTTACCACAGAAGGAACATCGTTGTCTCCTTTCGGGCAGTCGATCATCACACCGACCTGGAAAGGGAATACAAAGATCTGAAACTAAGGTTCACTGAAGAGGCGAAGGATCGAAAAGACCTGTACAATAAATTTGTTGAGCTGAAAGGTTAGTGATGTATCTAGTCTTAGATGAACGTGCAATTGTGCATTGAGACAAATGAGGGGGCTGAGTGTTTACATTAGACCTAGTTATTTTGCAGGAAACATCAGTCTTTTGCCGATGCCGGCCTCTGAATGCAGAAGAAATAGCCGGAGGGGCTTCTATGGCTGTCGATTTTTAATCCGCAAGGGATGATGAGCTCACCATCAAATCCCATGGGGCATCCAAAAAGGTCTTCAAGTTTGACTCCAATTTGATCACTATGATGAGCTCACTATCAAATCACCAATATTTTGAACTTTGGTCACTATGATGGAACCTTGTGAATGACCTACTGCTTTGATACCAATTTGATGTAGGATGGACTATGCCTCCTAAAACATAAAGAAAACCATTATAAAGTGGATTTTGTTGTGTGCATACTTTTATGCAAAAAAAAAACTCTGAATATAACAAATAAAACCCCATAGGAGTATAGGACTAGTATTCCTAATGCTTATGGACTTAGGAATCCTAAAACAATTAGAACTTGGATTCCGAATATACTCAGGACTTGGACTCCTAATACAACTTTAGATTTGGACTCCTAATTCAAAAATATTTGGATCTAATCAAATCTTACAAAAAAAACTTACTTAAAAACACCCTAACTAATAATTATGAAAATTTTTACTTGAAAATTGTGCATGACTGATCAAGTAGTGGTGTTGGTGGAGATCTCGAAAGATGATGAGGCCGATCGCGTGTCATCGACATACCTCCACAAGTCATGCGCTGCAAGGTTCATCCCAATGGTGGAAGACCAAAGCCGAAAGTTAGATGATACCGTGAGGTGAACATCCATCACGAGAAGCTTGATTGAAGCGCCCATTGTGATCACCAGTAATGTGAGAACACTGTCAAGATGTGCGGAAATATAGTAGAGAACACCCCTTCAAATTTCCCTTTAAACAATCCTTGAGCAGTGAGAAATACTCCCTTTAATACCCCTTCAAACTTCACTTCTATATGGCTGTTGCTATGGGCCGACACTATGTAACAATACCTTTACTGTTGAAAAAGAAAGAAAAGAACAACTTCATTGTGTAAACAAACCATTGAAAGGAGTTGAAATGGTGAATCAGTGAACCAAATTTTAACAGATTTTATTTATTCTTGCATCTCTTCCATTCTCTTAGTTTCATTAAATGCTTATTCATTTTGCCTCGCCATTTCGCTAATAATTCTTCTAATTTTCAGATTCCCCTCACCGGACCAAATTCCATTATAGGAAGGGCTGTTGTTGTCCATGCTGATCCTGATGATCTTGGAAAGGGTAAATCTTCTTTTCAGCATCATTAATTTTTTATGACTATGCTATCAATTAAAAGCCATGATATATAAGTGAAACTGCTAGTTTTGATGTTAGTGTTATTTTAAATTGATGGTACTGATATGATCGTATTGCACCATAAGTTCATGCTAATGGTTGAGACGCATATCTTCCTTGATCTTACTCTTAGCTTGTTGTGAAGTTTCTTTTTGAGAGTAATTCCTGAAGTATGCTGACTTCTAGCTTGATCTTACTTGCTGGTTTCGATCTGTATATTAAAATTCTGATGCCTTCCATAGATGTTTCATATGAACTTCTGTGTCTAGAATTGTTGAATTGGCCATTTCTGAGGCATATGCATGACTTGGAGGCACCTTGGCATTTCAACTTGCTATAGCATAATGATATCATAGGAGATGTCATGACTCATGAAGGCATGCCAAGTATCACGCTGGCACATCATGATGCTTGGCCATAGCACAAGGTTTTAAATTTTGATTGTGTGCCAGGTTTCGTTCCAAGCCTAAACCGAATTTTCGATTGAAATTTTGACCAAAATTGACCAAAATTTGAAATTTATAATTCCAATTTTGAAAGCAATATTGATCGAAATGGGCCGAAATTTATAGTTCCAGTTCCGGTTCAGAAAGCCGAAACCAAAATTGACTGAAATTTCGACCAAAATTTGACTGAATTGATTGAAATTACCGAAATTGGGTTTCGACCCTCATTTCGTTTTCGTCCTGGCCGAAGCCAAAATATTTCACCGAAATTTCGTAGTTTCAGTCGAAATTTGAAACCATGCATAGCATAACATTAGTAGAAATGTCAAACTCGAATTGCATGATGTGATGATACAATCAAGGAATATCCCTAAAACCAATGTCAAACTCACCGTACTTCGTGCCGTGCCCGGGGAAGTCGCAACACGAATCCGATGTCGAATTGATCGTTGGTCAACTCCTAAGCCTCCTCACGTAGTACAGATTTTAATGGCTTCTATTTTGGAGGGGTTATATGGGTGAGGAATCTATTGTCCGAATTTCTTAGGATTCGATAAGGGAAGCTTGGGTTTTTAGTGTTTTCCCCAAATCCAGACTAGATACCCAGATTTGAAGTTTGGCTTCTATTGGGATTCAATTATATCGTAAGAATTGTGGCTTCTTGTTTTGCAAGATATAGAGATGTTGGGGGAAGCTATGGGGTCTAGTTTCGTTGAATTATGTAAGAGCAATAATATCTCATTTTTTAATCTCTCTTGATTTGTAGAAGAAATTAATAAATAAATAATAAAAGACAATTTTTTCTTGCTAGGCTTGATTGTGATGAAGTTCAGTTGTTTCTTTTTTTTCCAATGTATGGTTATCCTAGATGATCTGCTTGTAGGTCTTATATTTGTTCGAAGGGAAAGGGATATTGGCTCGTGCAAAAGGCACTTTATAAATCCCACACATCTCTGAGGGCTTTTAACTCATGTGGACCACAAGAAGCAAACCTGAATAGTAAGGAAATGACAAAAGATAAACTTCTTATTGATTGTGGAACAGATCAAGAATGTGTGCTCAGTAGGTATGCTCTATCTTCTATCTTCCATATGTAGAAGCATTTTAATTGATATATTAAAATATTAATATAGTGGTTCTACTTTCTGATCCAGCTTATCTTCAATAGATGGCATTTTCTATTTACATGTTGCTTCTAGTGATGCTTATCGTATCTCATTGTCTATCTTTCCGTTGGTATTAATATGTTAATGTTTATGTAATTCAACTTTACTATAAATAGAAACGGGCAAATTATGTAGGAATTCAAAGCTTACCCACTTACTCCAAGACTCTTTAGGTACTTTTTTTTCTTTTCTGTTCTTCGGTTTTTATACTATGTTTTTCATTTCGACACTTTTCTGTTAGGTTCAATGTGACTAACACAAGCTATTTAGGTGGAGACTCCAAGACTTTGATGTTCGTGCAGATCAGTCCTAATGAAAATGATATCGGCAAGACTCTGTGCTCTCTGAATTTTGCAAGTAGAGTTAGGGGAATTGAACTAGGTCCTGCAAAGAAATATGTGGATGGAAGTGAAGTCTTCAGATACAAACATATGGTATAATATTTCAAAAAAATTGTCTTATTCTATAAATGTAGTACTCTACAACAAACTTAAACTTTTCCATATATAGCGCCTATGATCCTTTCTCTCTATTTGACCTTCATAAATTCTCTTTGTTGATTTTCAGGTTGAGAAGGGCAAGCAGGATATTAAGAGCAACGATGGTCAACTAAAGAAAATGGAAGAGATCATTCATTCCCTCGAACTGAAGAACAAGTCAAAGGATTTGATCAACAAGAATCTCCAAGACAAAGCCATCGATGATTCAAGATTTGGAAAAAGTCTTTTGCTAGTTCGTTATCTGATTCAAGATTTGGGATCACAAATATCATTCTCCATAGGAATATTTTGTATTTTGAAGATCAGAAAATGGATCAAATGTGTATTTGGGCTTTATTTTGTATCTCTATTTGATTATTCATTGTTATATTCTCCCCATCTTTTATTTTATTTTCTTTAAAGTAGCCTCCTTAAACATGGGATATGATAATTTTTTTTATTTTATTTCTCTTTGAGTGAAGGATAACTGCGAATATGTCTGTTTAGAAGAATAATTTAGTTTTTTTATTTGACTTTAATTTAGTTTAAATAAATACTTGTGTGTTTTTATTATCAATGAAATGTGTATAGACGAATGCATGTATATAAAGATTTCATGAAAAAAAATTAATATTTAACCAAATAATATTAAGAATTTGACTTTTGGTGACGCATGTAATACATTACGTCACTTAATGTGTATATTCTGCGGCGCGATAACTACGTCGCCTAATGTATACATTTGTCTCAATGGATAAATTCGACGATGCAATTATTACGTCGCTAAATATATACATTATACGATGCCAAAGTATGCATTCTACGACGCTATTATTTATTCGCTAGAAATTATTGGCGACGCTATTATATACGTCGCCAAATATTTTTACTTTTGGCGATGCATACGGTGCGTCGCTAAATGTTCTACATCTAAGCTTAAGTTAGTTGTTTTTGCGACGTGGGAGGTTATTTCAGCGACGTTTTTTGTTTCTATTGGCGACGCTTATTGCGTCGCGGTTAGTAATGCTTTCGGCGACGCACTTTGATTGCGTCGCCGAAAGTATTCCCAGACGGGGAATCAGCGACGTCTTCGCGACGCAATTTCAAACGTTGCGAAAGATATTTCGCGATGAATATGACCACTTTTGGCGATGCTCTAATATATCGCAGAATATGTCTTTTCTTGTAGTGTAATCCCATAAGAACCATGTCGGGCTGACGACACTAAACTTAGCACTTACTGGGAGGTAACCCAGATTGCATGATGCATATATTTATAAACTTTCGAAAAAAAAAAATATATCTATATAAAAAAATTATAAAAAAATAAAATTTATGTGTACATGTTTTTTTTCTTCATTTTTATATTAGCATTTTTGTTTTCTGATTTCTATATAACAAAAATTGGTATTATCTTTTCATTTTCAGGAAATACTTAGTTCATTCAGAATCTATCTCGAGGAGTGCACCCCTGCGTCTTAACTACAACGAGACATTCTATATATCAAGGGAGGTTTGCTAGTAAACATTTGCATTCATGTCTATATCTGATAATATTGTCTCATCACTTTCACACCTAGAATTAGAGGATGATGTTGATGACCATTTTGAAAGATCAAATCTGTTCGAAACCATTGGATGCCTTGATGATTTTGCTCTATCTGTTACTATTTTAGTGGATAGCGGTAGCTGCAATAATTTAATTTCTAAATCTTTTACTGATGTCCTCGATATAGAACACATCCCCATCAAAGAACCATATTCATTAGCATGGCTAGTTAAGGCTCCCAAAATAGATGTCACACATAGGGTTTACCCAGCCATTTCAATTCAGGATTACTCTGATGTAATCCCTCTGGACATAGCACTCATGGATTCTTATGATATAGTTCTCGGTCGACCTTGGTTATATGACCGCCACGTGCTGTACGACGGGCGACTTAACACTATGAACTTTCTTTTTCAGCACAAATATTTCACACTCTGGCCTCAACGCCCGCTATTCCATAATATCATATCCCTACCATCGATCGAGACCATTGAGGACAATGTCTAATTTAGGTTTGGGGGTGATTTTCATTGCTTGCATCGGGCGTTTTAATTTAGTACGTATTGATATATTTTATTTTATTTTATTTTATTTTTTTAAAAAATAAAAAATAAAATTTATTATAAAAAAAAAAAAAATTTGCATCAACTTACGCTATAGTGGGACAGCTCGGCATATACGTCTTGGCGTATATGTGTCTCGTCTGTAGTCCCCTACCAAAACTATAGCGTTTGTATAGAAATATATAGGAATTTGCATTTGCATGTTTTTATTTTCTTTTTCATATTTTAGTTTCTTATCGTATTACTTTTGCCTTCCGCTTCGTTATTTTCAAAAAAAAAAAAAAAAAAAAATTATATATTTATTTCACCTTTATTTCAGGTTTTGTAATATAATTCGATTGTACTCGAATAGGACTATAAGGCACCTGGTAATCGAGGTATAAAGTCCAAGGATCAGCTAGAAAAGTATGTCTAATATGGTTCTGACCCTTAGTAACCTTTTAGAAATTGTCAAAACAAACTAGACTTGACTTTTCACTTCACATCTGGCTTACACCTCTAGGGTCTAGATTCAAAGCTTTCATATCACCTAATAGTCAACTAGAGTCCTGATTAACCATGCGGATCTGGTTCACTTGGTAAAAAAAAAAGTACTATTATAGCGACCAGTGAATTCTAAGGTATAGCGGAAAGGGCTACCTATTAGCATGGTCTAGGATCTAATTATGTAAAAGTCTTAACCTGTATGCCCTACTATGAGTGAAGCCTGGTCGATAGGGTTATGAGAATGATCCTATGGATGCAGAGTGAATCAAATATAAAGGCAACATGAGAATGGCTACCTAACTCATGAGAGCGTTGGCAGCGTGTCATGGGCATAGAGTGCAGCTGGCATGGTACAAGTTAGGAAGGGATATATAATTAAATCAAAAAAAAAAAAAAAAAAAAAAAAGAAGAAAAAAAAAAAGAAAAAAAAAATGAGACCGAAAAAAAAAAAAGAGAAAAAAAAAAATAGTGTGAAAGCCGTCGCTATAAACAATGTGGGGAAACTGAAATATCACATATAAAGCCGAAAGGTATTAAGGTGAATATCCACAACTCTCACTAGCCTGTCTAGATTAGCTGGTTTTGACTCAGGTTCTAAAGTCGACTTTGACCGTTCTAGGAGACTGTTAGAATGATATGAATGTAGAGAAGCAAACCCCCGGTTGTGTTTTGCCCAGATAGCACCGTGCACTCGAGTATAGTTGACCTTGATCTTTTCTAACGGGAAACTAATAGTTAGAACCTAAAGTGCTTACTTCGAAAGCCGAAGCTTGGGCTGGATACCTTGTGAGTCTTGTGCCTTAGAAATTCTATTTTTGAGTACTTTTTAATTATTCTACGAAACCGTTTTTTATTATTTCTTATTTATATTTTCAAAAAAATAATAATAATAATAATAATAATAAATGTTTGAATTTTGTGGGTAGATTCACTGCAAACCCTCACGAGACAAAACTCGTCCACTGGGGTAACCCAGGGGTTTAAAGGCTTGTTGCACATGCTAAGTGCAATCGCGATTCCTGCGAAAGTGAGTTAGGAGTTTTTATTTTGTCATTTACTTTGTTTATTTTTCTTTCCTTACTCGAGGGCGAGCAAGATTTAAGTTTGGGGGTGTGATGAGCGTCCATTTGGTGCGAATTATCCTTTCTTTATCATGCACATAGCGTCACTTTGCTACGTAAAACTTTCATAATACACGTAAACTGCATGAGTTTCTTTACACCACGATATAGTAGACTCTCATACGAACCCAACGGCATATTGGTTCACTCTCATACATATCATGCATGATAGTTATACTGTCTGATAATCTAAATTATTCTTTTGTCGATAATCGCATATTGGAATCTTATGGACGTCATTTCATGTGTGATTTTCAGGGAATTGATCCGGTTATTGATGCAGTCAGCTCAAGAGCGTTATGATCAAGCAATGGATATTCTCACGGCAATGCGATGGAAGTTGTACAGGCCGGATGCGGACATTTCTGACGGACCAATGATGAATGCGGATGATGTTAAGTGGGTGACCAAGCCTTCCACGTGACTCTATTGCTCTTGAACCCATTAACCAACCCAGGTTGGCCATTCCCTACTTTTCTTATTTCACCATCGTACCCATCGCAACCGTCTATATACAAAGTCGCCCGTAGACCCGCCATGGCCAAGACTTCGATCGAATCGCACAAACCCGATTATCTCTCATGACCTCTTCTTCCGTCTAAATCGAAGCCGCACATTCCCATAGGTCTTTAAGTATAAAGCCCGGCTCGGTCGTGCACCCACCTCTCCTTTCCACTTAATCGCAGCCGTCCCTTACCATTCCTAGCAGCCATGCATGTATGTGCATGTGCAAAACCGAACCATGCATGCATGCAGCTGTACCCGAGCAAACCCCTTAACAGCACTCACTCTCTCAGCCCAATCACAGCCGTCCACACGTGCCGATGCATGCAGCCGCTCATCCACTGTCTCCCTTGTAAAACCGGAATCCAGCATCTCTTCCCACCTAATCCTAGCCGTCCGATCCTAGAGCAAACACATGCATGCTTGCATGTGAACCCAACCGCCCAGCATGACATTCTCTCTCTAAAGCCCGAGACCCACTCACACCGGGATTCTCTCTCTCTCCTCCTACAAACCAGGCACTCATCTCTCTCCCGTTTCTCTCTCCTTCCATAACAGCCTCTACCGAACGTCTCGCTATCTCACTCCGGATTTCTCTCTCTAGAATCCCATGCAAACCGGATCCCATCAGAGCTCCGGACTCTTCTCTTTATTTCCTGGATTCTCTCTCTCTAACTCTTTCTCTCTCCCGTTCCCTCTATCTCTCTGCCGACTCTCTCTCTCTAGATCTCCTCCGATTCATCCAAGATCCCCTCTTGTGATCGACTTCCATCACAAGATCATACCCGCCCATTTTTTTGAGCCCACCTTATCTCTACCCTACAGCCACATGAACGTCCGGACCTCTCTCTATTTAATATCATCCCAACCCAAGGAGCGGAGGACCATCTACAACCCGCATCTCTCATCACCCTCTTCATCACCTCCGAGCCACGTCCATCGCTCTCGAAGCCGCCGCCGTCATCGCCGGGTTCGTCATCTGCAAAGGAATATCCGCCATCAACGACCACATGGCCATGCGAGGCTAAACCACCGTTCTAAGTTCTGGATGAAGCCTTGTAGTCGTATCTAAACCATGCTCTTATTTGATTTTCATATTTTAGTGCGTTTAATGAAAATAAAGTGATCTTTGCTCATTCATGCTTGATTAAAATTTCTGTAATAAGTTAGTTTTATTCTCCGTTATTATAAGAGTTCTACAGAGGTTTATCTCATAGTTTTATTCTTCGTCATTACGAGTAGTTTTACGGAGAATCATTACATAGTGTTAGCTTCTGTTATTACTCCGAATTTTACGGAGAATTATTTCTGGCTTATTCCATTAAAGCGAGGAAGATCACTACATTCGTGATCATAATAGTGCTCCATTGAATATCATCCACGGAGATAGATTGACTTCGTATCTCCGTGAGAATCCTGGAAATCATCTAAAAGTATAGTTTAGATCGCTACTTGTGCGGATTCTAGAGCTTAGAATATCCATCCATATAGATTTCAATCTTAATTAGCTTTCAGTTTAGCTTTCCGTACTTCTTTTACAAAACAATTTCACAAAAATTAATCATCTTATTAAACTAAAAATTAATTAGCTTTAATTTCCCTTTAATTAGTTTTCATCCAAGTCTCTGTGGGATCGACCCGTATTTGCCACTGTCTATCAGATAGACGCCGTGCACTTGCGGTATAACAATTTAAAATCACAACACCCGGACCCGACTTGCATGCACCAATGCGGAGGCAAAACCGACATGCACTTGGACCCGGACCCGACTCGCATGCACCGACTCGGAGGCAAACCCGACACGCAAACCGGACCCGACCCGCACCAAACAAGGGGCCGGGTGGACCCCAGCCCACCCGGCCCCCTATAGAAATCCGAACCCCTTAGGGGGGTGGCCGGCCATGCAAGAAAAGAAAAGAAGGAAAAGAAAGAAAGAAAGAAAAAAAAAGGAAATAAAAGAAAAGGAAAGAAAAGACCAAAAAGGAAACAAATACCGCCATGCGCGGGTGGAGGTTACGTATGACGTCTACGTAAGTGTGGATCTGCGCCGATCCCTCGATCCGACGAACAAGAAACGAAGCCGGGTCGCCATCGACTTTATGTGCAAGATTCAAAATAAATCCAAAAATGATTGAGCCATAATTATCCCACCAGAAAAGGAAAGCAAATAAAGGTTTATTCCCCTCTTCAATTGAAGAATAAATCTTGGGTCGTTATGGGAAAGATATTAAAGGGATTCAAATAAACTTCACATATCTCTCCCCTCCCCCCTTCACCTATAAATAGAGGGGGAGGGGGGAAGGCTCAGGGGTCGGATGGCAAGAAGCGAAGAAACTCTGCAGAGGAGGAGACGCGCCCTTCATCGGCCCAAGGCTTCACGAGGCACGGGCAAGCCTATCCCTTCGGGACCGGCTTAGTCCATTGAAAGCCCTCATCAAAGTTAAGACCCTCGCACAAGAAGATCAAGCCTTCGACTCCGTGCACGAAGAAGAAAGCTCGGAGAAGAAGAAACCTTCAACTCCAAAGACGCCAGAAGTAAAAGCCGGAGAAGAAGATCGGAGCGGCATCACCCCGTCGTCTCCAACAACCCTTCGACTCCAAAGACGCCAGAAGCAAAGGCAGGAGAAGAAAATCGGAGCGACATCACCCCATCGTCTCCAACAAACCTTCGACTCCGATCAAGCCCAAAAGCCTGGAGAAGAAGATTGAAGCGGCAACACCCTGTCGTCTTCAACAAGCATCCGCTCCATTCACGAAGAAGAAAGGTTGAAGAAAATCAGAGCGGCACCACCTCATCGTCTCCATCAAACCTTCGACTTCGATCAAGCCCAAAAGCCCGGAGAAGAAGACCGAAGCGTCATCACCCCGTTGCCTTCGACAAACGCCCGCTCCATCCACGAAGAAGAAAGCTTGGAGAGGAACACCCGAAGCGTCGCTACACCCGTCATCTTCAAAGCAAAGCAGACGTTACAACCGTCGCACGGAGATCGGTGCTACCCCCGTCGTCTACAAAGGAATCCTTTAACTTGGATCACACCAAAGAAGCCCGGAGAAGAAGAGAAGCAAAGCCGACACTACACCCGTCACCTTCAAAGTAAAGCCTTCAACTCCGATCAAGCCAAAGGAGCCCAGAGAAGAAGAGAAGTCAAGCCGACGCCATAACCGTCGAGGAAGCCAGAAGCCTTGAAGAAATAGCCACCACCGTTCGAGGAGAAGATCGAGTCGACGTTGAAGCAAAAGCAACGCGAGAAGCTAAAGAAAAAGCCCCGGTAAAGCCCGCGCCAAAGCAACGCAAGTGCCAAAGCCAAGCGACTACGCCGGTCACTAGCAAAACCACCGCACGTTCTAGCCGATACGACGCGAAGTCTGGAAGAACAAAAGCATCGCAAGTCTCCCCCCGTCTACGTCCAAGCGCAAGCGCCAAAGCAAAGGAAAAGTCAGAGCCACACCAAAGCCAAGCCAAAGCCAAAACCGACGCCAAAAGCACGATCGACGCCGCGAACCGACGATCAAGGACGCCGAGGTCAAGCAAGGATCGAGGAAGACACGAAAACTGAGGAACGAAGCCAAAAAACCCCTAGCCGAGAAAGCGCGAAACACGGAAGTGACAAAAGCAACAGCGGATAGTCCTTAGCCTCTCAAAAACCCTCACCATGTAAAGACCTCTGTCCTGGGCAACCCCTTCAGAGCTCTCGCACGAATACCACGTGGAGACGCGGATCAAAGGGACCCTCCAGAGGATCTCTCCCACAATCTCCTGATCAATATTCGCCGCACCCGACTCACCACCCCCGAGTCCCCGGGTCCCGACACTCTGTAATCTTCGTATGTTTGCAATAAAGACGACCCGGATCTTTTTCTACGCATACAGGTACTTATATGGGATTATTTATGCTAATCAAAATGTATCGGATCCGAATCTTAAGGTGCCTGAATCTGTCGATTGCGAGAAAAAAAGAGAGAGGAGAAGTTTGACTCCTTTTGAGAGATGACTCTTAGTTGCAGGACACGTTAATTTCGAACTATAGCTCAAGTCTCTCCCGACGAATATATACTCTTCTGAAGACAAATGTATACTCTTTCTGAAAACGAATATATATTTTTTCTGAAGACGAATGTATACTGGTAGGGACGTTAACTAATATAGTAAATTATGATGTCCTGCGGCTAATATTGCAAAATAGTTAAGGACCTATACCTAATTTGTCGGGAAAAATAAAACAGTAGTCAATTGAAGGGATTGATAGGCTTCATTATGGTGGACCTCGTGGACCCAATCACAATAGCATCCATATAGTAAATTAAAAAAAAAAAAAGGAGCAAAAAGCAGCCATCAAAGCTAGGTCCCTGCAGAGGTGATCATGTTGAGTAGCGTTAAAGAAAGGACTTGTTGACGTGGTTCATGTCGTGTCTACTTTCGTGTCGTGTCCAAAACCCCTGGACCCGGACCCGACCCGTTTAACTAATCGTGTCTATATCCGAAACCCGTACCCGACCCGCTAATAAACGGGTAGACCCAATAAGACCCGTTTACCACCCGGGTCTATTCAGTTGACCCGATCCGACCCAATCCGACTCGACCCGACCTGACCAGAAAGACCCGCTGATATTATATATTATAGTATCGGATTGCGAGTAGACCCGACCCGACCCGACCCGCTGAATACTAAACGGGTCTTCCCGGGTCTACTATGTCTAGACCCTAAACCCGGACCCGACCCGTTTATTAAACGGGTTTATCGTGTCGACCCGTTTACGACCCGAACCCGCTTAGCCCTGACCTAGGTCCGCTAACTTCGTGTCGGGTCTGAAATTGCCAGCCCTAGTTGGAACCCCCCTCCACACACAAATATGGGATTGTTGGGTGGTAAATAGGGCTGCAATAAAGCCGAGCTGGCCGAGATTTGATTTGTTTGTGCTTGTCATTATTAAACGGTCCTAAACTACAGGATTGGGCTTGGGCTGGGCTTGCTTAATAATCGAGCCGAGCTGAGTTATGGTATGCTTGAGCATGTCTCGTTTATTAAACGAGCCTAAACTTCATGTTAGGCTTCACTCAATTAGTGATCGAGCAGTCCCTTATCAAGCTTGTTCTTGAACTCTAATCAGTCAAAAGCATGGACTATGTATGTTAGATCTATTCAAGCCATTTATGAGCCAATTCATGAACCTACTAACAAGCCCTAAACAAACATGTTTACGAGCCCAACCAAGCCTAGTTTTGGTTTGCTTGAGCTTGGCTCGTTTATTAAAGGAGCCTAAACTCTAGGCTTGGGCTTGGCATGACGAGTAACCAAACAAACTCGAACGAGCTTTTATCGAGCTTGTTTATGAGCCACTCACAAGCAGCTTAGTTCGTTTGCAACCCTAGTGATAAATCCCAAACTTGCTCTTCTTTTAACAAAAAAAAAAAAATCCTCATATGCTTTTTATTTATAATTCTTTTTGTAATTTAGTCCCTCTTAAAACCTCTATTTAAAATTCTCATCAAACCCCATCCTCAAATCATGAGGTCCAAACCCTTCCTTATCTTTCCTCTGGATGAATCACAGCCACTACTTTTCTCTCCTAACTTTCCATTCACATTCCCATTTTATAGTAGATAACAATTGTACCATATACCCCATCTCTCTCTCTCTCTCTCTCTCTCTCTCTCTCTCTCTCTCTCTCTCTCTCTCTCTCTCTCTCTCTCTCTCTCTCTCTCTCTCTCTCTCACACACACACACACACACACACACACACACACACACACCCACCATTGGAACTAGAGAGAAAAAAAAAAAGAGAGGGGGGGGAGGGGGGGGGGGGGGCGCCTTGTTTTGTAGATTGAACGATCCAAATTATCAAAATCCAATTCCATTAGTAACTATAGCGTTGCAGTAACCAATCCATTTGTCATGTATTATTGTCTAGATGGATATGCTTTTCCTCTTCCTCACCAAGCTAGGATGAACTCAGGAATTGATCATGGAGGGGAAAAAACAAGTTTATCGCTGGGAAACAACAGGGAAACTAACGGGAAACGCCTGTCTCCTTTTCGACAAGGTAAACAAGACTTTTGCGTAACCAAGCAGTTGCATATCGTAAATAGTGGCGTAGCCACATTAACACTTTTGAGAAGCAAAACTTTTCCTGCAAACATAGAACCAATGGCAAGGCATTTGACAAAATGACAAGTTGAACTCGACTTTTGATTTGACATATCATCGGCAATCAAGGACATGGATTATCACTATCAAAAGATTACACAAGCGGTGTGTCACCGTTTACCAGAACCCTTTCTTTGATCCACTATGAACAAACGGACAACCACAAAATAGAGAATAATCCCGAACAAAAGATACCGAGAAATATCGGAAGATCCCGAGATAGAGCGCCTACCAAAGTAGAAGCCGATGTAGATGCGTCGAGGAACCCGGAGATGAACCGGAAAAGAACAACGAGAGATCCAAAGAAAACCACTCCTCTCTCCTCTTCTTCTTCCTTCATCCTCTCTCTCTCTCTCTCTCTCTCTCTCTCTCTTCTTTCTTCCTTCTCATTTCTCTCACAGCCACAAGAAACCCTAGATGGGTTCTCCTTGCATCTCTCCATCATCGACTTCTCTTCGCGATGGCTGAAGACCTCAACACCGTACCAATTCCTAATGCCATACACTCCCCTTTATAAGAGTCATATAACAATATAAGTCCTGATGTTGCAGGGCTATAACTTGGACTTTATTCAAGTAACAAATGGAGATAAACTTGGCATTTCCAAACTCAATCGAGGCTCGAATCCTGTGTGGCCCAGCATGCTCAATCTATCCCCCAATTTGCCCGGGCAAATTTCCTAGCCGCTTTGCTTTGCTGCCAATGCCAGATTCACTCAGGCGATGTTTCAGCCCCTTTTTGGGTTGGCTTTTATCATGCCAAACCCAACAATCTCCACATTAGTCTTTAAAAAGCTAACACCATGAAGCATCCACCATCGTCCATCACCACCGTTTTGAGAGCCTTGTGATAATCAAATGACATACTTGGTCTTTGCACCCGCATCCGTTGCCACTTCACCTGAGTCAATGATCGACCAAGTCCAATTTGGTTTTCGACTTGACCGAAACCAACTTCTTTAACTTCGGCGTGCCCGGGCTAGCACCACCTACATATTGTTCTTCACCGGACTCACCGCTCTTGAAGCTACCATCGCTACAACTTTGTAAAAACCTTCATTACAGACTCCCTTCAAGACTGAAGAAGTGTCATCCGAAACCTCCAGGACTCCACCTAAATCAGTGATCTTATAACCGAGAGCATCTAATCTGGATAGAGAAATTAGATTGCCTTTCATACCTAGAACATGACAAACGTCCATGAGTGTCTACACTGAACTATGAGACATCCTCAAACGAATATTTTTTACTCCCCTGATTTGCAACCGAAAGTCATCGCCGATTGTCATCCTGCAACCATTGAATCTCACATAATTCTAGATTTGTGTCCTGTGTGAGCAAATGTAATGTGTTATCCCACTATCAAGAACTCATTTTTGGCCTGATTTTTTTATCATTAGTGGCCACCAAAACTACCCCATCATCGGATTCAAATACCAATACTTGATTAGTGATTTCCTCAATCTCAGCATCTCCATTGTTGTTGGCCGACCTGGAGCCTTTTTCAGAACTTACTCCACATTTTCATTTACACTCGCTTTTCACATGCCCAGGCTTCCCTCACTTCCAATACGCAATATTTTTCATGCTCCTTTCACCAGCCTCACCGGTCACCATCGAATGTATAGAAATTTCCACATAAGCACATGAACTCTTTTGTTTTTCTTCACTTAGTAGAGTTCCCACATCTTCAAATCTCATCTTCCCTAAACCGAAATAATTACTAACCATAATCACAAGGTCATCACAACTATCAGGTAGTCCCGACAAGATCAGTAGCCCTCATCAAGCTCACCGTGGTCTTCTCCCTGGAGATATTAAAAGTCACCTTTGAGGTCAGAAAGAGTCGAATCGTACACAGTGCTTTCATGTCGAGTATTTCCCAATACTTGTCAGACATCTCCAGCTTGCTCACTGGTCTGTCCAGAAACAAATAAAGATCCTTCTAATTTAGGACATCATCTATCTGCATCTTCCAGAACCCGAAATTCGTCCATTGAATCTCTCGATTCTTATATTGTCATCCTCTTTTGCTCCAAACTCCTCAAATCTTCACACCGATCCTAATGCTCTACTACCACATGTTCTTTAAACCAGAACCCAAAGCTCCAATAGCACTGTTGAGGATCAGAATCAAGCCCTGATATCATTATTGGGGATATTGGCCGAAACCCCTCTAGCGCACACAACCAGGGGGGAGGGGGGGAAGTCATTTTTTTTACTAAATTATGAGATCGAAATCCTCTCTCGTGCCAACAGAGGAGGAGCAAATAGGAATGATGAAGGGTCATGGGTTCTTCCCGCCAATCCTAGGCTTACCTTTCCGCTGGTCATGCCGACGGTTGGGCCATCCATAGTCGTAATCCAGTGTGAAATCCACCAACAGCTTTCTTGCATGCATCTGGATATCAAATCAAACAACAAATGAGAACTCACATCATCTGAGATATTACAAACTAGTAGGTTGCCTCACACAACTAAAATTTACATCATATGTTAAAAAGAAAAAAGGAAAAAGAAAACAAAATGCAAAGTGATCAGACTATAATGGATCATTGGCAACGGTAATACACCGTACTTATTTAAAAAGAAATTCAGTGCTGGTTGATGTTGTATCAGTATGTTAAAAGAAAACAAAATTTACATCATATGTTAAAAAGAAAAAAGGAAAAAGAAAACAAAATGCAAAGTGATCAGACTATAATGGATCATTGGCAACGGTAATACACCGTACTTATTTAAAAAGAAATTCAGTGCTGGTTGATGTTGTATCAGTATACTTTCAGGACGATATGCCGAGTACACGCAAAATATAAACCGATATAGTCTTGTAGATATACACCTTATCTTATCATAGTCACACACTTCATAGTAGCATATTTTCATCAAGGAGTTTTTTTCTCTCTAAGAATTTACGTTTCCAATATCATAGGGCACCGCACGAATATCGGAAAGAAAGTGAAATATAGAAAAATCGCCATAAAAGGACACGTGAGGACCACAACGATGCAGTTAAAATTATAACTATAATAAGCTGATGATATCGTCACATGAGAAATATATTTCACAAAAAATAATTTTTGATTTCTTTTCTCCACATCTTAGCGCTTCTCGCAAAAATCCCGTAAACTATGGCTGGTTTTAGAAGAAGCTGGAAGGTGTCTGTGAAATGCAGATTAAACATAACCATCTATACTGCACACACAAATCACCCAAAGTGTGTATGCGCACGCAAAGGTCATACCCATTGCACATTACCTTGCTTGCTAGGTACGCTGGAGTAATTCCATCGTCGGTGCTTCCACTTCGCCCTGCAAAGAGGAGCTCTAGTCGGTCAAGCAATCGACCAGAAGAAAAAAGAGTTACATAAATAAGAAAAGAAACACATACCGAATGCCGCTTGGCAAATAAGGATCAGGATGACGATGAGGAATGGTGCGAGCTTTCGCATGGCTATTGCTGATTCTTGGGAGGATTGTGCTGCGAGTTGAGCGAGGAGGAGAGGTATTAGACCCCCTTTATGGTTGAAGGTTTATGATAAGGTCCACCAGACATGATTCACTTTGAAACTGATGATGATGAACTAAATTCGCCTACCAAAATTTAAGCAACTGCGCTAACCTCACTCACTTCAGGATTCCACCTCGAGGAGAAGCGAGACCGTGAGCTCTTTTTTGGATCACACCACCAAAATGCTGATTGTGTGCAAGGCAAGCATCTTTCCCTCTTGTTAGCTTGTTTGAACTCGATACTTGTGCGCGCTCGACGCTGTTAGGGTTTCAGAACACAACCTTCGATCTCTTGTGATGGCCTGTGAAGTGGGAAGCAGAGGAGGGTCTGTAGGGCTTGCTGGCATGGAGACCATTGTGGATGCACTTCATGAAGGTGGGAAATCAGACGAGTCATCGAGGGTGCTGCTTTTGAACTCCAAGCATTCACTTTCAGAACAGAATAACCTGAATGGATTCAAAGTCACACAGTAGTCAAAACAAGGGGCGATGGTTTGTGTTATGATGGAAGCCAAGAAAGGTTGCCCCAAATTACATTGTCTGAAATCTGAACTGCTATAGTGGATACTGGATAATATAAATCGACTGACATCTATAACCTATCACTCTGCATCGCTGGAAGTATCAAGACCAAGATATGGATGGTGAGGACATCACATTATTATGGCACCACCACCCTCATGAAGGTAACCGCCTGTCTATATATCCCCCCCCCCCCCCTTATTGCCTGCTGCCAGTGCAACAGTGCTATATGCCTCACCAGTACCTATTGGTTCAGACATATTAAGTTTTTACAAGAGGTTTTTCCCAAAATGACCCCCCGACTGCTACATATTGCTCAAACTGGACCTTGTTTTTGACATTACTTGTATGACCTACATGAGCAAAACTGTTGCATGCCTGCACGTTCATATTTTGTTTATTTCGGGCAAAAATACGCTCAACCATGGTTTGAAATTTCACTGAAACTTCGATTTTAGCGAAGTTACGGACAAATTTCATGAGTTTAGACCGAAATGGTGAGGGCCCACCGAAATTTATGGACGAAACTGAGTGTGTGTTGTGTGTGTGTGTGTGTGTGTGGGTGGGGTGGGGGGGGCAACGAAATCAGGTTATTTCGTCATTTTCGACGAGATTCCAACAGAAGACAGTGGGGGACCACTAAAGTCACGTGATGCTTTCGGTGCTAATTTCGATAGTCAGTCTATGGTGCAACCAATTAACGTGCGGCCAAGTCTATGGTGGGCATGTGGAGGTTTTTTAAAAAAAAAAAATTTTTGAGGGTGATCACCTACCCTTTGATAAGCCACATGTCAAAAATCAACTCATTCTAAGACCTCTAAGTGCATCAAATGTGTTTGGCTTTATTGACCGTTAAAATTAACGGTCAATAAAGTCGAGTACATTTGATGCACCTAGAGGTCTTAGAATGCGTTGATTTTTGACATGTGGCTTAACAAAGGGTAGGTGATCACCCTAAAAAAAATTAAAAAAAAACCTCCACATGCGGAACTTGGCCACACGTTAATCCGTCGCACCATAGACTATACATACATATATATATATATATATAGGGTCAGGATCAAATGACACAGCAAAATTTGACCTAGCAATAACCCAGCACCCTTTGATGCATCTAGAGGTTTTAGAATTGGCTGATTTTTTGTAGACATGTTGTCCATGGTATGCTGATCATCCTCACAAAAAATCAGCCCATTCTAAAACCTCTACGTGCATCAAATGCGCTCTTCAAATCAACGGTTTTCGACTGTTAATTTTAACCGTTGATTTGAAGAGTGCATTTGATGCACCTAGAGGTTTTAGAATGGGCTGATTTTTTGTGAGGATGATCAACATACCATAGACAACATAACTACAAAAAACCAGCCCATTCTAAAACCTCTAGGTGCATCAAAGGGTGCTGGGTTATTTGCTGGGTCAAAATTTGCTGGGACATCCGAGCCTGACCCATATATATATATATATATATATATATATATATATATATATATATATATATATATATATATATATATAGAGAGAGAGAGAGAGAGAGAGAGAGAGGCTTGTTAGGTTGCGCTGTGCGCTGCCCGCGCTGGAAAATGCGCTGCCAATTTCCAGCCGTCCGATCGCGCGGATCGGGTGCGAAACACTGCGGAATCCCCGGCCCCGTCTGATCCTCCCCTGATCCAGTGCAGCGCGCGCTCGCCCAGCCGTCTGATAGATCGGATCGGACGCTGGACGTCTGATCCCGTGTTTTGCACCCCCAACCGGCGTATAATCGGTCGGTTCGATTCCCATCCGTTGGATCGATGGGAATCGAACGGACAAAATCAATTTTCGCTGTTACTGTAGCCGCTACAGTAATAGCGAAAATCATTTTTGCCCGTTCGATTCCCATCGATCCAACGGATGGGAATCGAACCGAGCAATAACAGCCGGTCGGGGGTGCAAAACATGGGATCGGACGTCCAGCGTCCAATCCGATCTATCAGACGGCTGGGCGAGCGCGCGCTGCACTGGATCAGGGGAGGATCAGACGGGGCCGGGGATTCCGCACTGTTTCGCACCCGATCCGTGCGATCGGACGGCTGGGAATTGGCAGCGCAGTTTCCAGCGCGGGCAGCGCACAGCGCAACCTAACAAGCCTCATATATATATATATATATATATATATATATATATATATATATAGAGAGAGAGAGAGAGAGAGAGGAGTGTTACGTTGCGCTGTGCGCTGCCCGCCTACAAAATGCGCTGTGTAATCCTGATCGTCCGATCGCGCGGATCGGATGAATCCGCGTTCAAATCCCCCGCACAGCGCCCCCGCCCGTCTGATCGTTTCGGCTAACCGTCTGATCGCGTGCATGCACAGCCGCCCGGCCGATAATGCGCAACGCACCGCAACTCGACCGTCCGATCAAACAAAAAATTTCGATCGAGCGGCCTATACAGTTTTCGCTGTTACTGTAGCGGCTACAGTAACAGCGAAAACTGTTTCTGGCCACTCGATTACCATCCAGCCTTTTCGATCGAACGGCCAGAAACAGTTTTCGCTGTTACTGTAGCCGCTACAGTAACAGCGAAAACTGTATAGGCCGCTCGATCAAATTTTTTTTTTTGATCGGACGGTCGGGTTTGCGCTGTGCGGGATCGGGTTGCGGTGCGGTGCGCATTATCGGCCGGGCGGCTGTGCACGCACGCGATCAGACGGTTGGCCGAAGCGATCAGACGGGTGGTTGCGCTGTGCGGGGGATTTGGACGCGGATTCGTCCGATCCGCGCGATCGGACGGTCAGGATTACACAGCGCATTTTGTAGGCGGGCAGCGCACAGCGCAACGTAACACTCCTATATATATATATATATATATATATATATATATATATATATATATATATGGGTCAGGATCGGCTGACCCAGCAAATTTTGATCCATATTTGACCCAGCATCGAAATCAGCACCTAGAGGTTTTAGAATGTGCTGATTTTTTGTAGACATGTTGTCTATTGTATGTTGATCATCCTCACAAAAAATCAGCACATTTTAAAACCTCTAGGTGCATCAAATGTGCTTTTCAAATCAACGGTTTTCGACCGTCAATTTTAACCGTTGATTTGAAGAGCACATTTGATGCACCTAGAGGTTTTAGAATGTGCTGATTTTTTGTGAGGATGATCAACATACCATAGACAACATGTCTACAAAAAATCAGCACATTCTAAAACCTCTCTCTAGGTGCTGATTAATGTGCTGGGTCATCCGATCATGACCCTATATATATATATATATATATATATATATATATATTCGATTTTGATTTGATGCCCTAGAGTGTTTGAAATGTGCTGATTTTTTGTGGATGTAATCATTCCACCTTAGATTAAACATCCACAAAAAATCAGCACATTCTAAAATTTTTAGGGGAATCAAATATATAATAAAGTTAACGGATAAAATTAGACGGTGGATAAAGCTTGTAATATTTGATGCCCCTAGAAGTTTTTAAATGTGCTGATTTTTTATGGATGTTCTATCTAAGGTGGGATGATTACATTCACAAAAAATCAGCAAATTCTAAATCCTCTAAGGAATCAAATAATTTTGAAGACAAAAATTTAAGGCACAGGATCTTGATATATATATATATATATATATATATATATATATATATATATATATATATATATATATGGGCATGCTATGCTGCGGCATGCGGTACGTGCGGCACTGCACCGCAGCCGTCTGATGCACGCGCTGCGTGCATCACATGCACGCAACAGTGCATCAGACGGCTGCGACACAGTGCCACACTTACCGCATGCCGCATTATAGCATTTATATATATATATATATATATATATATATATATATATATATATATATATATATATATATATATATATATATATATATATATATATATATATATATATATACCATAAACGAGTTCTAGAAAAGTCCACATTAATGTATTCCAACTAGTTTAGACAGAGTCTAGAATGATCTCTCAAGGCCAATATATACCCATGGGATTCTCATCATGTTGTTCAAGTGAGCATGTCTCTAAACTCTTGTATTTTGAGGTCCATTTGAGTGAATAGAATTTTTATAGTCTATTGCTTCCCCATATTTTTCTTTCTATAGTGTGGGGCTTCACTCTACACGGTATGCATGCACACGTGTGTGCGTGCACACATGGTGGGTGGATATGGGTGTGGTATGCCATGGAAGATCCCTAAAAAGTCCACATTAATGTATTCCAACTAGTCTAGAAAGCGTCTAGAATGATATCGCAAGGCCTCGTATACCCATGGGGTTCTCTTCATGTTGTTGAAGTGTCTCCTAACTCTTGTAAGTGAATAGATTTTGTTGTTCTCTTGCTTCTCCATCATGTTTCTTCTTCTTTCTCGTGGGTTAGGTTACTTTCATACAATCTTAGGCGTGTAGTTAGTGGATCTAGATGCAGTATAGAGTGGTGCTTCACTTTACAAAATCAACTCTAATTACAAGGCGTAAAGCTTAGTTGTAGGACGTCACAAAGACTGGCCCATACTAAGAAAAAAAAATGCTGATCCACCTAGGAGTGCTTGACAAACCCTTAATGAACTGAATTCTGTTGTTATTGCTGGTCGAAATTTTGTCACTACGAGCATTTTGAGAGATCTGCGGAAATCCAAATATTTATTTGATGAAGCTGACCTTTTTCTCTCACTTTCTTCTCCTTTCTTCTGCTCTACTTTCTCATCTCCTCCAGTCCTTGCAGTAAAGCTGAAACCATCTGCATCAGAGTTATCTTAACTTATCAATGGATTATATGTTAAATATACTCCCATCCTAAAGAATTGAACATGTAAACTGATATGACACATGAGTAATTATTATGAAATACTCATTTTAATATTTATTACATTATAATTATCAACATAAAATTTAGGTACTCCATGTTTGTTGGTTAGAGCCATGTAGACTTTCGCAAAGAAGATCAAAGAGTGTGGACTGGCGGGCTGGCATGGATTCATAGAAAGCATCTTATATGGTGCAAACACAAGCACAGATGTAATAAGTATAGCTGTCCAACATTTGTATCTGCATATCTTCAAGAACATCCGATCATCCGCCTTCCCTATACATGTTATAAGCCAATTTCAGATCCAAACCTTCTAAAAAGTTACTATTAACAAGGTTTCTTGAATACTTTGCAATAGACAACGTGAAAATAATTAACTATAGCATTCTCAATACAGTGGATGAGAAACAACCAATTTAAGCATTTCAATATAACTTACTCATTGTTTTACTTGTGTTTTTTAAGCAACTAGTAGTTAGTCACTTGTCACTACACATAAGGATCATACATGCAAGTACATGTGCAGATACATACAGTTGAAGGAGATATGTCGCCGCAAGCATGAAGGTAAACCAGCAGGCAGCAGGTGAAGCAAGGGAACGATCTTGTACGCCACATCATCTTGGCCAAGTAGCTACCTATCTGCATGAGAATAAAAGATGCTTTGCAGCGGCATGGGAGATAGAAGTTAGGCAAAAAAGGAGATCTTTGGAAGGAAACAAATAATAGGCTGGTGGAAAAATTAAGAGTTCGCGCCTTTCTTGAATAGGGATTTGGAGTTTTATAAACATTGGATTCAAGAAAATAAGGGCATTTGGAGTATATAGATATTATGCATGAGTGTGGAACTGGGATTGTTGTTTCATCTTAGCTTCTATCATTTCGTCCAACACTATTTTCCACTGTTTTAAAAAGCGGAGTGCTAGAAGGCCCCCCACTGTCTAGCCTAGCCCCTAGGCGGGCCTAAGTGCTAGAATGTATATAGATGCTATTCTATTATTGATAATCTTGAATTTATAGTTGGGATTGTACTAAAATCACGGATATCATGATATTCTATCATAATATGCTTGCTTTTGTTGTTGTTACTCTTGAGTTTATGGTTATGTAAATGATACATGTTCTTTATAATAATTGTTGGGATAATCTTGAATTTATAGTAATTTAAAAACTTAAAACATATATATTATAAATAATATCAAATTTTCAAAATAACTTTAAAAAGCAAAAACGCCTAGGCGCTAAAAGGTCCCCCACTTAGAACATTCCTATTTCCTAGCCTAAGGGAAACTTGGAGGATTGCTCCCATGTTGCATGAGCAATTGAGCATAAACTGTGTAACCAATAAGGTAGGTCTCCCTACATGCTAACCAGGTAGTGTGCCCTTATTTTGCCAACTTCTCTTGGTCAGATTTTCGGCACCTAGCTTAGAAGGCCGGTGTTATGTTAGTAGCCGATTGGAAAATTCTTGTCAATCTTCCCCATAATCGATGATGATGCATGTGTGGAAGTTTTCGTGTGACTGAAAAAACTACACCTTATATGTGCGATCCATTTAATATCTTAAAACAAATACTAAAGATATTGATCCTAGCAGTGCATAAATATTTAGAGCGATAAGAAACAAAAGCAAGATTAATTCTAACCCTTGCTACATGGCTTGTGGTCATTCCAAAAACACTACAATTCAAGCAAGTGGCACTAGTAATGGAGTATAACATCAGGAATTCACAATAGTATAAGACCTTTTATGAATCCTATCCATGTCAGGCCAACATGAGTATCAATAAAAAGTCCCACAACGGTTATATTTAACCATATGTTATCAATGTTAGGACAAAAACTAATCCAGTTGCATCCATATAAAGAAAAAAATTATCAATCTCAAGATATAGATGGTTTCATGAAGAATGGGGTACAGGTATGGCATGCTTTTACACAAAAGTATGGATAATCATGTTTTTCATCAATTTTGAGTTCCCAGTACTAGATTCAGTCAGAAACATTGTCGAAGAAAAAATACAGCACCCTTCCAAGTGGAAAGAATTGGTATGTACACTGATACATTTAAAGCCTAATTGAGGAAGGGAACACTAGACATTCTTCTGGCAACAGAAAAAAGGCCATAAGATGCTTGAAATGCCCTTATTGAATGACATTTCAGATGATTGCACAGTATGCGTAAAGAATAGACTCGTCGGTGCACCAACAAGAGAGAAGCTTCTCAATGATACGAATAAGCCCGGCCAACATCCTCAGCAGCTAACAAAGAAGAGAGGCACGATTCACTTCGTCTAAAATCCTGTTTGGCCTGAAAAGTCCTGGCATCTGACATGTGCTTCACAAACCGAGTAAATCGAGTCCAATTACGAGGTTCAAATAGGCTCTTATTCATTCTCACATAGTTGAAAGATAAGGAAGGCTCGCAAGCTTCATTATAGTAAAGCCTTGAACTCTTTATAACCTGGTTCAACGATGCATCGTCCAGCCTAGTCATAGAATTTTCACCGGAAAGTGGTAGGTTACAAATTCTAGCAGCATAAACAAGTTGCTTGAGACATCCTTCTGGACTGCTCTTTGAACTGGTATGTTGCTCTACATCTTGCAAGTCAAAGCAAGCACAGCACAAGGTCATTCTATACCTACCTAACATGCTGGCGATAGGAAGGTAACCATCTCTCATTAGGGTATTGTAATAGCCAGCAGTTAATTCGGATGGATGTGAGACTGTATAGTGGTGCCAATGAATGACGGCAACTTTTGCGGAAAGCTTCACACCCGTATGCCAGAAAATTGCATCTGCCATCATGCATAGCCTCTCTCCGTGAAGCAGAAGCATTCCTGAGTACCACCCAAGAAAAAATCGACCATAGGCTGTATTCCAAGAACCATTGCTCCTGAAGAAAGTCGTCGCTTCTGGATTCTGCAGCAAATTACTGGCACCAAGTGGACCGCCATTTCCCCACTCACGCATCCCCACATCTCGTGCACAAGCATTGAGTGATGCTTGCATATACTGCAAAATAATAAACAATTAACTAGAATATCAAATAACCATTGAAATATCATTACCTGAATCTAAAAAGAAATAGGAAACATAAGTTCTCTGGTGCAAATAAACATCAGATCAAAGCATCAGATCAAAGTAAGAGCATCAAATGCAGCTGAATTTCTGTCTACCTTATCATAGCTCTGAAACTCTCCAATTTCGGGTGCACTGCTTGGTCGTATTAGATTCCCCGATGGGCGTGAAGGATATCGAAGTTCACCTGCAGGACCCATCCCAACTTGAATTTCCTGTAAAATACAATAATATGATGATTGAAATTGATAACTCTTACAAAATGAAAAGAAAGAAGAAAAAAAATAAAAAAAGCAGTAAGTGTAACATCTTACAGTTACTATAATCCCAAGAAAATCCCTGAAAGTGTCTCTGAAGCTCCTCATAAAATCGGAATAAGCTTGTATTGGGGATCGGCCCCTAAGAACGGGAAGAAAATCACATCCCAGTGATATGTATTCTCTATTCCTTCTTCCAAATCTGTCGGAATGTGCCAAATCGGGCTCTTCGTCCATCTCTTCAAGTACCCATCGTGGAAGAGGTATCCTTTGATATGAAAACAAATAGTAATCAATTCCAATAGAACAAAATGCAAAGTTTGATCGGCTGCATTTTGTGTATATACATTAGCAAAAGCAAATGTGAAAGCATAATATCTGATGGAAAACAAGGCATCACGCAACCACTCCAATAGGGGAGTTCTTCGAAGATGACCATCAGCTTATTTGTGCATCAACTGTTACACAAATCAATCACAAAGTTGTGGGACAAATCATTGGTTATGTAAATGCTATCACATACGAAGGGAGGGAGAGGAGAGAATGATTTAAAGGAGACCAATATTTAGTCAGAAGTCAGAACACATGGATCACGTGCCATATACCATTTTTTTTAAAGAAGAGCACATGCCATATACTGTTTCCACTTTCCCCCCTAAACCAAGTTATCTTCTTTTCAATATTTTGTACATCAAGTAATATTAGTACAATATGCAAGGTTACACCTACCTACGAACTTATACAGAAGAAATGTGTATGTGTTGGTCTGTTAGATCTCCCTGTCATCTATATGTATCTATCCTTTAAACATCCATATATACTTATAGTTTGTGGAAAGATGAAAATGTGCAAAACAGTAACTAATTGCGGTAATGGTCCAGTATACATAATATAAAGTTGCAGGGTTACTTCCCTCAAAAAAAAAGTAGCAAGGTTAGTAGGTTACTACAGTGGTAATTATGCCATATCAAAAATTCAAGGAGTACATAGTATAATAGCCCGTATAACATGTAGACTTGTTGGAGATGTGTTATTATAACGGACCTTTAGTTTCAGATGAATATAGTGGTGTCCATGTATTCTTTTGTACTTGTGTCTACACATGAGTCCGTACATAGTGTTGTGGAAATATTTGTATGCCGCTAGTCTATGAAGCATAGTATCACTATGCTGTGGGCATTTGGTTCCATGCCCTAATGAGATTTGGGTTTACTCCCAACATTTCTCCTCGACTTATAATGGTGAAAGTGCATCCGGTTAGTTGTCATTGTCACCCACCAAGGAGATCGAACAAACTGCAAGGAAATATGACTATTGACTGTACTCCCCTAGCCTCAATCTTCATTGAGTGGCCTTGTCGGTGTATTGGAACAACCAATCACTAGAATTCAATAGCTTTGATGGTGTCGGACTTGACGAAAAGTTCCTTGAATTCTTATGAGATGTTAAGACATTGGGTCACTTCGATGTGGGCTTCCAGGATCTGAGGCCCAATCGTCTAATTAAGACCATGCATAGTTTCCACTTCCACTTCTTCCTCTGGCCAGCTATATGATATGAGCACAACTTCTCCATGGTCTGTTCTCCTTGAGCCCACATTTAAAGGCTATTTTAAATGGCCAACTTTGGATTTCCTTCAGTTCTTTGAATGTGCAAGGGAGCCTTGCTTGATCCAGTACTATCTCCATCCTTTCCTCCAATCCCTTCCAAGTTCCAAGACCTCCATAAGACTTCTACGCCATTGTACCTATTATCTACTCTTTTACTTGGCTATATTTGTAGGTTCATGCACATTTTCTTCTTAATTAGCTTCTTGTTCTTCTCATGCAGCATTTTCACAGTGCATGAACAATGAATCCTTCAGAAACCACTCATTTCTCTAATTAGTGCCCCTTGTGTCCAATTGAGTGCCAGTTAGCTTGATTATCTCTTAATGTGTTCAACAATGATCCTCTAGGTTTTTTAGAAATTATGTTCACCCTTTTTTTTTTGTTAACAACCTCGAATCCGGATATCATGAATTTTAGTGTTGCATGTTTTGCATCGTTACATTGAAATCATTTGTTTATGGATCAAATTGTCTTGATGACATAATTTATGGCATTGTTGTCAAAGGTCATCGTACCTATTACATTTGACAACAATGCCATCAATTATGTCATCGACTTCTCATTCTTCATAATGAACTCCACTTGTGAGGACCGAATTTCATGTCGAGCATCTCCCACTCGTCTTCAGCAAGGTTTGAGATTTTGATTTTATGTCTGGTTTTCGGTCCTGACCAAAACTGAAATTTTAAAATTTCGACCAAAATTTTGAAAAAATTTGAAATGATAAAAAATAGACCAAATTTGTGGATTTTTTTATTTTAAATGTACGTATTTTATAGTTGTGCATACATATTTACTTGAATTGTTTGAAGAAAACAAACATCAAACACATAGTAAGCTTGCATGGACCATGATAACCAAGGCGTAATACCAGTAAACTGAAGAAAAAAAACTTGATAATTACCGTATATTTATATAAATTTACATTGTTTACCTCACGGAGAAATCCACAGACAACCCACCGAGAGAGGCAACAAGCTTTTCGACCCACGTGATCTCACGGGCCCCACATGATTTGACCGAGATTTCATCAAAATTTCGTCGAAATTAAGCCGAAATGCCCACCTCAGGTTGGGTTTACTTGTTTTGGTCAAAATTTCACCGGAATACATCAAAATTCTGCAAAATGCATCGAAGTCGCCCGAACTCTGAAGTACATACTTTCGAGATTTCGCACAGGTGTTTCTTTTCGATAGCAACCGAAACCGAAATTTTGTGATTTCGGTCGAAATCTCAACCATGGTCTTCGGTCATATTCTTTGGTTTCTATGATTTTCCTCCAAAAGGAAAATAGAGATTATTTTGATAAAGGTAATCCTCTATCTGCATCTTCCAAGACTACAAAGTTCATAATATTGAACTTCTCGATTCTCACATTTCCTTCTTCTGTCATTGCTTTCAATAAAACCTTGACGTCTGATACCACTTGTTGAGGACCCTGTATTGATCCCACAAATACATAGTGATTGTATTCCTCGACGAAATGTCACTTAGCTATAACAAAAAATCGATCACTAGACAATCCAAACCACAAAAACAGTACACAATGGAAGAAACAAGATGCAAACACAAATCACACCAAAAGAGACAGTGATTTACCGAGGTCCAGCAATGATGCCTACATCCTCCATTCACGCTCGATTCCACTATGCTTCAAAAAAAAACAATGGAGCAAAGTATCCGATTACAAGAGTATCCCCTTTCCCTCTCTCAAGCCCTCAAGGTTCTTTCCAAAACCTAATCTAAAGAACAATAACTTCTCATATCGTCCCTCGTCCGTGTTTACACCTCTCACAACCCTTTATATACCTTAGAGTTACAATATGTTAAAGCCATGGTTTTAAACATCGGTTTCACATCTGGTTTTGGTCCATGCTGAAACCGAAATTTTGATCAAAATTCAAAATACAAAATTTCGGCCAAGATAGTGGAAAATTTTTGAAATGGTCAAAAAAGGTTTTATGGATTTTTTACTTTTTAAATTAAAGTCTTTTATAGTTGTGCATCATAGTTACATGAATTATTTGAAGAAAACACACCATACACATAGTAAGCTTACATAAACCATCATAATCGACGAAATCCAACGAAATTTCACTCACGACCGAAACCACAATATTTTGACAAAATTTTGATATTTCGAACGAAATTTCAAACCATGGTTAAAGCCCCAAACCCGAAAGAGATAGCATTGTTGCCAAGGCGAGCGCCTAAGCGCACTAGGCGCCTGGAGACAGCTAGGCCCCAGTGTGCCTAGGCGAACAACACTAAGCGACGGCCTAGGTGCACGCCTAGTTTAAGCATTGATTTTTGTTTTGTTTTGTTTTTAAGTAAAACCCAACCCGCCCACATCTTCGTTATTCATTTTATTGTTGTATACTTATTTATACTATGTGTTCAATGTGTTGCATGCATTTGATTAGAATATGCTCAATTTTATGTTAGCAAGAGTTTGTATTCTATTTGTTCCTTTTGTTATTTACTTGTTTATACTATGTATGTGTCATTGTGTTGCATACATTTGACTAGAATATGCTCAGTTTCATGTTAATAAGATGTTATATTGTTGCCTATTACTTATATACATGCAAGTATAAACTATATATATATATATATATATATATATATATATATATATATATATATATATATATATATATATATATACTCGTGCCTGGAGAATGCCTATGCGCATAAGGTCACGCCTATGCACATAAGGCCACGCCTAGACGCACCTAGGCTCCCTCCGGGCGCCTAGCCTCGCCTTAACGCCTTGACAACTATGAGAGATAGAACTCCTGAAACAGTCAAACCGGTTGATCGATTTAGACTTGTCGTCGATTGGTCTGCCCCGACCCTGGAAAATCATACCGCAAGTAATTCCAATCGACTGGCAAAGATTTGATCGGTCTTCTAGTAGACCATGTTTCCAGTACCTTGGGCCGATCGATCAATTTAGACATTCCAATCGGTAATGTTTTTGCAACTCTTCTCTTATGTGATGTAGGCTTCATGTAGCTCCTCGCGTCAGGCTTCACACATAACAGGGGTGCTATGTGATCGGCACATAAGTGACATAACTTTAAGACTTAAGGGTAAATTTTCCAAAACAATCATAAGGCCCACAATGTTATATGGTTTCGAATGTTGGCCCTTAAAAGGAACTCAAGCAAATAAGATGAGTGTGGTAGAGATGATGATGTCGAAGTGGATGTACAAAAAAAAACTATGAAGGATAGAGTGAGGAATGAGCGTATTATAAAGCGTCATTGTGAAATCAATTGAGGACGAAATAATAAAGAACATAGGGTATTAGGGGCTTTTTTGGGATTTTGACTCTAGGAGGTTCTTTTAAAGGGTTGTTATCCATGTCTTCCTAATTACTATTGCTGTAGAAATTCAAATAAGCCCCAGTTTAGCTTCCTCTCCTGCTCCATATTTCTTCTTTCAACTTTGCTCCCTTCTTCTAAATTCTAACACATCTAGTTTTTGTATTAGGAGTAGGTCAACTTTGAAGTCATCCATGTACTTGTAAGAGAGGACCAAAAACCACAAAATCCCTCAGTATGTTAATTTGTAAGAGAGAAAAGGGTCCGTGACTTCTTACGACTGAGATGGGCTAGTTTTAGGAATTCCGAAGGAAAAATATTAAGTTCAAAGAGGAAACCCTATTTTTAGGAAATTAGGGTTTCATGTAAAATCAAGGTTCAGATTTCCTCAGACTTCCTCTTTTGATCGTGGATTCTAACACCCCATAGAAAAAAGTAAAAGATCAAGAAACAAAGAGTAAAGATCCGGTGGAACATACCAGCAAGGATCGCCGGGCACTCTCCCGAACTGGTGGAACGCCATGATCGCCCGCACCTTGAGGCCGTAGCAGCGAGCCAGGTTCACCAGATCCATGTACCCGCTCCAATCGTAGACGCCCGGGGAGTCCCTCTCCACGATCCCCCACCAGATCTCCACCGAGACCCCTTCGACGCCGGCTGCCGCGAGAGCCATGAAAGAAGCCCCCATAATCCTCCGCCGGGCCATCTGCCCCGTCGTCTCGACAGCATCCACCGGGAGCGCGACGAACACCGGAGCGCCCTTGGCAACCCGAGGTGGCGGGGGGAGACCGTGGTGGAGCTCTTCGCCTCTGCTGGAGGCGGAGGATGGGTCCTCAAGGGATCCGTTGGGGCCGGAGGAGGGCTTGGAGGAGTAGAGACGAGAGGAGACGGCAGGCCGGGGCGCCGTACGGAGGATGGACGGCGATAGCCGGGACGGGGCCGAGCGGGCGCGGGGGAGGGAGGCAGCGATGCTTGAGGGCGGGGAATAGGAGATCGCGGCCATTCACACGCAGTGGGGATTGACGGAGGGAGGGAGGGAGGGAGCGACGGAGGGGACCGCTTTTCGTGACCTGCCTCTACTGGATCTTGGACTCTTTACGGGTAATTTTATTCAAACACCCCCCTTCCCTTATGAGTTTGGGTGTTAAGCATCTCCATCCGACTCTACCCACAGTAACAAAGTTCGGGTTCGGCAATAAATCGATGATGGAAAAACTCAAAAAAATTCGATAAAAATTAAAAAGTTAAAAAAAAACGGATAAAAGTCAAGAAAAAAACTAAGACATTCAAGTTTTTAGCAACATTTAAGCAACTAAGACATTTCTACGTGACTTATATAAAGATAATAAATCAACAACAACAAATCAACAAAGTTTTAGCCAACATTAAAGAAACTAAGACATTCCAAACGTGATTTAAAGTTTTAGCCTACATTTTTTAATAGCATCATCGCTGTTTTTCTATCATGATATTTATTGATTATTGTTACCTTGATATGCAGAAGAAGCTTGCACGAATTAATTTGCAAATGAAGCTTCTTGCGAAAAAAAAGAAGATATAGAAGATTAATTTGCTGTCGGCTGCTATCCCAAATAGTAACAGAAACAAAAACAATGATTCATCGCACGAGCATGAGGGGAAGAAGAAGGGAAGAGGAACAGAGGGAGAGAAGAGAAAGGGAAGAGGAATAGAGAGAGATGAGAAGAGAAAGAGGAAGAGCAGAGAAGGAAGAGGCTCATCGAAACCCTCCGGCTTCGCCGGACTTTGCCTCACGAGCACAAGGGGAGGAAGAAAGGGATTAATGGCTGTCAGATTCGTCGCATGAGCATGAGGGGAGGAAGAGGGGGATCGATGGCTGTCGACCTCGTCACATGAGCACCGGCCTCTTTCTCTACTCTCGCCCTCTTTTTTTTTTCAATCGCAAACCCTAAGGCCGCTCGGGAAGTCGAGAGTTGGCTCGGGGGTTACTTAAACCCATCTGAGATCACAGCTATTGCTCGGGATTGGGTGAAACATGGATGTGTGTAGACACACGAATTTCGTCGGACCCGAACCCGACTCACGTGTGCCAACGCGGATGCAAACCCGACACACGGACCCAACTCGCGCGCACCGACATGGATTCAAACCCGACTCGCGCGCGCCGATGCGGACCCGGACCCCATGCGCCAAGGGGGGGGCCGGTCCCTACTAGGACCCGAGCCACATGGGGCCGGCCCTAGTAGGACCCGAACCCCATGGGGGGCCGGCCGGCCCTGCAAGGAAAGGGGAGAAAAAGAAAGAAAAGAAAAAGGAAAGAAAAGAAAGGAAAGAAAAGAAAAGGAAAGAAAAGAAAAGGAAAGAAAAGAAAGAAAAGGAAAGAATACCGCCATGCGCGGGGGGAGGTAGCGTATGACGTCTGCACACACGCGGATCTGCGCCGATCCCTCGATCCGACGCACAAGACGAAGCGCCCGATCGCCATCGATTTCGTGCGCAAAATCCAGCCATAATTACACCCGCCAGAAAAGGAAAACAATTAAATGTTATTCCCTTCATCAATGGATGAATAAAATCCGGGTAATTATGAGAGAGATACAAAAGGGATTTGAAATTAAAAAGTTTCCATATCTCTCTCCCCACCTCTTTGCCTATAAATAGAGGGGGTGGGGGAAGGAAAAAATGGTCGAGAAATTGAAGACGAAGCGCCAGAGCTCTGCAGAAAAGAGCACGCTTCTTCATCGACCCAAGGCTTCACGAGGCACAGTCAAGCCTGTCCCGAGGGATCGGCTTACTGAAAGTCCTCATCAACGTGAAGACCCTTGCGCACGACGATCACCCCTTCGACTCCGTTCACGAAGAAGAAAGCTCGGAGAAGAAGAACCCTTCGACTCCGAGGACGCCAGAAGCAAAGGCCGGAGAAGAAGAGGAGCGGCACTACCCCGTCGTCTCCAACAAGCTTCGACTCCGATCAAGCCCAAAAGCCCGGAGAAGAAGAGGAGCGGCACTACCCCGTCGTCTCCAACAAGCTTCGACTCCGATCAAGCCCAAAAGCCCGGAGAAGAAGAGGAGCGGCACTACCCCGTCGTCTCCAACAAGCTTCGACTCCGATCAAGCCCAAAAGCCCGGAGAAGAAGAGGAGCGGCACTACCCCGTCGTCTCCAACAAGTCCTCGATCCCGATCAAGCCCCAAAGCCCGGAGGAGAGAAGCGAAGCGTCATCACCACGTCGTCTTCGACAAACATCTGCACCATCCACGAAGAAGAAAGGCTGGAACAGATCATCTGAAGCGTCACTACCCCGTCGTCTTCATCAACAAAAGCCGACGCTACAACCGTCGCACGGAGATCGGTGCTACCCCCACCATCTTCGAAAGCATTCTTCGACCCCGATCACGCCAAAGAAGCCCGGAGAAGAAGAGAAGTCCCGTTGACACGCAAACCGTCGAAGCACCGGAGAAGTAGCCCACGTCGTTCGAAGAAGAAGATCGAGTAAACGCCAAAGCTAAAGCAACGCAAGAAGCCAAAGCAAAGCCCCAGTAAAGCCCGCGCCAAAGCAAAGCAAGTGCCAAAGCCAAGCGACTACGCCGGCCACGAGCAAAAGCACCGCACGTTCTAGCCGATACGACGCGAAGTCCGGAAGAACGAAAGCATCGCAAGTCTCTCCCAGCTACGTCCAAGTGCAAGCGCCGAAGCAAAGCAAAAGCCAGAGCCACGCCGGAGCCAAGCCAAAGCCAAAAAGCCAAAGCCAAAGCCAACGCCAAAAGCTCGATCGACGCCGCGAACCGACGATCAAGGACACCGAGGTCAAGCAAGGAACGAGGAAGACGCGAAGACCGAGGAACGAAGCCGAAAACCCCCTAGCCGAGAAAGCGCGAAGCACGGAAGGGACAAAAGCAACGGTGGACATTCCTTAGCCTCTCCAAAACCCTCTCCCTGTAAAGACCCCTGTCCTGGGCAACTCCTTCAGAGCTCTCGCACGAACACCACGTGGAGACGCGGATCAAAGGGATCCCCCAGAAGATCTTTCCCACAATCCCCTGATCAAAACTCGCCGCAACCCGGACTCGCTACACCCGAGCAACCCGGGTCCCGGCCACAATTGTAATCTCGTTTTGTGCAATAAAGCCGACCCGTACCTTTTTTGCGCATACAGATTTCTGGCACGCCCGGGGGGACCTCTTCTCCTTTCATCCGTACGGTTGAAGAAGCTGCTTGAAGTTTGCAATGGCCGGAACGAACAACGATGCGTTTGCTCCAAGCCTCTCACCAATCGCCGAGTCTCCTCTACTCCGCCACGGTGATCCAGTAAATCCGGAGGGTGATGCTCCTCCAATGGTGCACGTCTACACTCGGCGTACACGGACTCTTGCGGACATCTTCGTGCCAGAAGCTACTACCGAAGATGCTCGCCAAAGCGCCGACGAGGCCCTGGTGCATGAAGAAACGAGCCTCGATCCTGGAGCCCATGTACAGAAGTTTGGGGAGGACCAGCCCCAACCCCGAACCAGTTCGGGTTCTCCAGCAGACGTTGCACCTCCTCTGCAGGGGGCAAACATCAATCATCAGCCAGAAGCAAGTCGGCGTAACTACGTCTCAGATGATGACGGCGAGGATGCGAACATGCAACACCGAGGCGTTCTCCGTCACCACCCTCCGACCGCTCTTCAGCTCCAAGTCATGCAGATGAACGAGCACATGGCGCAGATTACTCGGCTAATGGAGGAGAAGGATCGTCACATCAACGCTCTGCTCCAGAAGCTAAGCGCAAAGGACGCTGCAGCAGTTAGCCAACCCGTCGCTTCTCCGGTAGCCGCTCCAGTTCCGTCTTCAGCTCCCGCTCCTGCAGAAGTCGCTCCGACGATTCAAGCAGTTACTCCAGCGCTCTCCTCGGCTCCCGTCCCATTGGAAGTCGTCTACCCGGCGCCAGCCTCGGCGGCCACTCAACCTCCAGCAACGGCAACGATGAATGCTCAGCAAGTCCAAGCGTTGATAGCCGACATGATGCGTTCTCACGGCAGTGGCCTTCCTCCGATCACGGCGGCATACTCGAAGCCCTACACTACGAGGATCCAGCTGCTACGCTTCCCAGTCGGATTCCAGCCGCCAAAGTTTCAGCACTTCGACGGAAAGGGAAATCCGAGACAGCACGTTGCCCACTTCATCGAGACCTGCAATAATGCCGGCACGTATGGCGACGAGATGGTGAAGCAATTCGTCCGCACCCTCAAAGGCAACGCGTTCGACTGGTACGTTGATCTTCCTGCAGGGACCATCGACAGCTGGGATCAGATGGAGAGGGAGTTCCTCAATCGCTTCTACAGCACCAGACGAACCGTCAGCATGATCGAGCTCACCGCCGTCAAGCAAAGGAAAGACGAGCCAGTGATCGACTACATCGACAGGTGGAGGAACCTCGCGCTGAATTCACGAGACCGCTTGTCTGAAGACTCGGCCATCGAGATGTGCACCCAAGGCATGCACTGGGGTCTGCTCTACATCCTCAAAGGTATCAAGCCTCGGTCTTTCGAAGAACTCGCAACTCGGGCTCATGACATGGAACTCAGCCTAGCAAACCGCGGGGACTCGAAGAGCAAGGACTTCTTGAAGATAGAGAAGAAGGACAAGCCACCGGCAACGAAACCGAAACAAGTCAATGTTGCCGACGTCGCTTCGACCTCCAAACCGCTCAAGATCGTTGGCAAGCCAGATCAGAAGAAGGGAGTCGCCATACCACCGCCTCCGCCGCCAAGACAAAGGATGACTCTCGAGGAGCTCGAAGCAAAGGAATACCCCTTCCCAGACTCGGAAGTCTCCTCCATGTTCGACCAACTGCTGCAAGAGAAGATGATAGAGCTTCCTCCTTCAAAGAGGCCCGAGCAGATGCATCGCGTCGACGACCCTCTCTTCTGCAAATACCACCGGGTGGTGAGTCATCCCATCGAAAGATGTTTCGTCTTCAAGGAAAGAATCATGGCACTCGCCAAGCAAGGGAAGATAGAGATCGACTCCGGGGAGGTTGCTACGACCAACATGACGTCCATCACCTTCGGCTCCTTCTCGCCGGTACTCGTTGCCGCTCGACGAAGCATGCCCAAATTGCGCCTCAATCGTCAAGCGTCAATCACTAAGTCGACTTCCCAGCCAAAAATCTCGAAGCGACGTCAACGTACTCCTGCGTTCTCCGAGGAGAAAACACCGCTGCCCTGGGGGCAATCATCGCTCACGCCAGCACCTTTTCCAGGCAATACTGCATCCCAACGAACGCTCCAAAGGAGATACGAGCAAGGAGACCCAGAAGTCGGCCTGCTGGGCCAGCCGTCGGGGAAGTTTGACTATTACGTCCTCTACTCAAGGCCTCCGTCCGTTTCAATCGACAAAATCAAGCCCACCGGCTGGGGATCGGGAGAAGAGCCAGTGGAACCTCGAGAAGAGCAAGTCCCTTCCAGCCAAGCTATGTCCCAACGCGCTCTTAGAGAAAGATACGAGCGGGGAGACCCAGAAGTCGGTCTGCTGGGCCAGCCATCAGGGAAGTTTGACTATTACGTCCTCTACTCAAGGCCTCCATCCGTTCCAATCGAAGAAATCAAGCCCACCGGCTGGGGATCGGAAGATGAGCAAGTAGAGCCTCCGGAAGAACAAGTGTCATCAAAGAAGCCAGTTGCTGCTGACGACCATCATCCTAGCGAAGGGGAATCCACCGACGAAGAAGCATGGGTCATGCTACCGCGGCGGCGAAAGCCTTGGCAAGAAAAGAAGCTCAAGCAAGACCGTGTGATGAGGGGATTCACCAAGCGGAAGACCTACAAGAAGAAAAGCAAGACTCCAGGAAGGAAGGCGTTCAAAGTACCGCCAGCGAGCCGAGACGATATCCTTCAGCAGAGTCTTCCAGAGCCGACAACTTTGCAAGAGTTCTTCCCGGATCACTTCCTCCCGGTGGACCAACACGTCAAGGTGTCTTGTTGCATGGTCGAAGTCCATGAAGTGTCGGAAAGAAAGAACGAAGGCGAAACTTCTGAAGAAGGCGACTCCACCGATGAGGGGGACGACTCCAACGATGGGGGCACCGCCGCTCACGACGAAGCAATCTTGCACATGCCGCTCGTAGAGGCTTTGCATCTTCCGAAGAAGGCTCGCCTGGCAATGGCGGCGGCCTTGGCCGATCCAGATAGCTACAAGAGAAAAAGGAAGGATGACCAGAAGGGCAAAGCTGTAGCCTCGTGTGATGCAACGATAACCTTTTCAGACGAGGACCTGCAACTCGGGACGCGATTGCACAACCGGCCTCTTTACGTTTCGGGATACATCAAGGAGAAGCCAGTGAACCGAATCTTATTGGACTGTGGCTCCGCTGTCAACATCATGCCCATCCAGACGATGCGGCAACTCGGCATTACCGACGACCAGCTCTCACCAAGTCAGTTGGTCATTCAAGGCTTCAACCAAGGCGGACAATCCACCGTTGGAATCATTCGTCTGAAGCTTTCCATCGGCCCGCTAGATACGACGGTCCTCTTCCACATCATCGACTGCCGGACATCATATCGTCTCCTGCTAGGAAGACCATGGCTGCACGAGAACGGCATCATAGTATCCACCTGGCATCAATGCCTCAAGTACTACGAAGAAGGCGTGGAGAGGTGCATAGTTGCGGACGACAAGCCATTCAACGAGGCCGAGGCACACCTGGCCGACGCTAAATTCTACCAAGCAAAGGGCCTGGTCGCAGAAGTTCTACCGGCTAAAACCCCTCGAGCTCAAAAGATTGAAGAAGTAAATAAGGAAAAGACTCCTCTTCCCGGGAATCCAGTGCCATCTTCGGACGAGGCGAGACCCAAGGTCCAAGGAACGCCGAAACCTGGACAAAGGATGCGCATCAGCTTCGAGCCAAGAGCAATGCAACATACGCCGTTGCCAATCCAAACGGCGCCTGTCTTGCGTCTCGCGCCTCAGTGGCTCCGCAAATCCGAGCGATCGCCTTCTACTCCGACAAGGAAGCTGGCCCCAACGTTATCTCAGGCCAATGTCATCACTCTGCAAGAAATGACGGTGCCACTACCTAGTCTGGCAGAAGCTCCGAACCCAAGCAGACCCGTCGAATCGGCAGACCTCGAGTCACTCGGATTCAAACCGGAAGGGAGTTGGGGGCAAAATGCTGCCAAATTGCTGTTTAGAGCTGGCTATAACGAGGAAAGCGCCATGGGCACACTCCCACCAGCAGCAACTCCGCATGGGATGACAAGAACTCAAGCTCGGCTGTTTCAAAACGGCGAGCAAATTCCCCCGAACCGCCGAGGCATCGGCTCCAGTCAAGCTCCGTTGGTCATCAGAACCGCAACAAAGAAGAACTTCACCTCGAACTACATCGAGGCGAGGATAGTAGATGAAGCAGCTGAAGGATCGATAATCTCCGATGCACTCTCCACCTACCTCAGCCATCCAGACAGCAGGAGAAGACGACGACGGGCTCGATGCCAAGCCTTGTTCCGGAAGCAAACCAGAGGTGGTAAAGACTGGTCGAATCGAAAACGCACATCCGTGTTCGAGAGGCTCGGGCCAGTCAAACATTCAAAGAAGAAGTCAGTGTTCGATCGCCTGGAAATGCCTATCGAGGACTTCGTCTCAACACCCACCCACCCACCCATGGCTGCCGTCCATCATATCTCCATTACGGGGCCCGACAACGGTGAAACTTCTACGTCGGACGACGAGTTGCCCGACGCCCCGCCAGTCCTCGAAGAAGGGGGGCAGTCCACCGTTGATGACTTGAAGGAAATCAACTTGGGCACGGAGACGGAGCCTCGGCCTACATTCGTCAGCACGCTCTTAACCCCGGAGGAAGAAGCTGCATACATCAAACTGCTTAAAGAATACAGAGACGTCTTCGCATGGTCCTACAAGGAGATGCCGGGCCTCGATCCAAAAATCGCAGTGCACCAGCTCAGCGTCAAACACGGAGCCAGCGCTATCAAGCAAGGACAAAGACGCTACCGGCCAGAACTGATACCCCAAATAGAAGGCGAAGTCAACAAATTGATCGAAGCCGGCTTCATTCGAGAGGTCAAGTACCCGACATGGATCTCTAGCGTCGTCCCCGTCAAAAAGAAGAACGGCCAAATCCGAGTGTGCGTGGACTTCAGAGATTTGAATAACGCATGTCCAAAGGACGACTTCCCCTTGCCAATCACGGAGCTAATGGTTGATGCGACGACTGGTCACGAGGTGCTCACTTTCATGGATGGATCATCGGGCTACAACCAGATTCGGATGGCACCCAAGGACGAGGAGCTCACGGCATTCCGCACACCGAAAGGAATCTACTGCTACAAGGTAATGCCGTTCGGCTTGAAGAACGCGGGAGCCACCTACCAGCGAGCTATGCAGAAGATCTTTGACGACATTCTTCATCAAAACGTGGAGTGTTATGTCGACGACCTCGTGGTGAAATCCAAGAAGAAATCGGCACATCTACAAGATCTTGAGCTAATCTTCAGACGACTTCGAAGGTACCAACTCCGCATGAATCCGCTCAAGTGCGCGTTCGGAGTCTCCTCGGGCAAATTCCTCGGCTTCGTCGTCCGACATCGTGGCATTGAGATAGATCAATCCAAAATTGATGCTATCGTCAACATGCCCGTACCAAAGACAGTGCGAGACCTCAGGGGCCTCCAGGGACACTTGGCGTATATCCGGAGATTCATCGCCAACCTGGCTGGAAAGTGCCACCCTTTTAGTCGCCTCATGAAGAAAGGAGCGCCGTTCACATGGGATGAAGCGTGCCAAGAAGCACTCCAAAACATCAAAGCATATCTACTGAAGCCGCCAGTCCTATCAGCACCGGTTCAAGGGAGGCCGCTCATCCTCTACATCGCCGCCCAAGAGCAATCCTTGGGGGCACTCCTGGCCCAGAACAATGAACTTGGCGTGGAAACAGCTTGCTACTACTTAAGCCGCACTCTCGTCGGCGCAGAGCTGAATTACTCCCCAATCGAGAAGGTCTGCCTAGCACTCATCTTCGCCACGAAAAAGCTGCGACACTACATGCTCGCTCACACCATCAGACTCGTCTCGAAGGCTGACCCACTCAAATATATCATGTCGAGACCAGTGCTTTCCGGACGTCTAGCTAAGTGGGCCCTGCTGCTACTTGAATTCGACATCACCTTCGTGCCACAGAAAGCGGTTAAAGGACAGGCCCTCGCGGACTTCCTCGCAGAATATCCTCTCCCGGCAGAATGGGAGTTATCAGAAGATCTCCCAGATGAAGAAGTATTCTCTGTTGACATCGCCCCGTCCTGGAAAATGTTCTTCGACGGCGCAGCTAGGCAAGACATAGCGGGAGCCGGAGTCATCTTTGTCACTCCGGACAACGAAATACTCCCCTTCTCATTCCTGCTCTCGGAAGCATGTTCCAACAACGTGGCAGAATATCAAGCCCTACTCATTGGTCTCGAACTGGCCGACGAAATGAACCTTCAAGGACTAGAGATCTTTGGCGACTCTCAACTCGTGATCCAGCAAGTCCTGGGGGCATACGAAGTCAATAAAGAAGACCTGGTACCGTTGCATGCGCGAGCCGTAAAGCTCCTCGAAAAACTCAAGGCTGTTTCCATCCAACACGTTTCCAGAAACCTCAACCAGCAGGCTGACGCACTCGCAAATCTGGCGGCTACACTCCCGTTCCCAGATGAGCGTTCACTCGTCGTCCCCGTCTGCAGGAGATTCGTGGTCATCGAAAAAGAGGGTCCGCCCGAGGTACCAGTTCAAACCAACGCGGTGCATGTCCTCGAGATTAAAGAACAAGACTGGAGGCAACCGTTGGTGGAGTACCCTGTTCATGGTAAACTCCCCGAAGATCCGAAGCGCAAAAGTGACATCCGTCGACGATCTCTAAGGTTCTACCACTTCAACGGTGAACTGTACCGACGAAGCTATGACGGCACACTCCTGAGGTGCCTCGCAAAAGAGGAAGCGGAAGCCGCACTCGAAGAAGTACACGCTGGAATCTGTGGATCACACCAGTCCGGTCCGAAGCTTCACTTCCGCGTCAGAAGGATGGGATACTACTGGCCTACCATGATCAAGGACAGCTTGGAGTACGCGAGAAGATGTCAAGCTTGCCAAATGCACGGGGACTACATTCGTCAACCTCCGGAGCCTTTACACCCAACAATCGCGTCTTGGCCCTTCGACGGATGGGGTCTTGACATCGTCGGTCCTCTGCCCAAATCATCCAAGCAACATCTCTACATCTTGGCGGCAACGGACTACTTCTCCAAGTGGGCTGAAGCGATACCGTTGAGGGAAGTTACAAAGTACTCCGTCATCAGCTTTATCCAGAACGACATCATCTTCCGCTATGGAGTCCCTCGCTACATCGTAACAGATAACGGGAAGCAGTTCAAGAATGCTGCCGTCAGCCAGTTCTGCGCATTGTACAACATTAAGCAGAATTGTTCGACAATGTACAACGCTCCAGCCAACGGTCTAGCAGAAGCCTTCAACAAAACTCTGTGCAAGCTGCTGGAGAAAACCGTCTCGAAGACAAAGAAAGATTGGCACGAACGCATGGGCGAAGCACTATGGGCTTACCGAACATCCTTCCGCACGCTGACACAAGCAACGCCGTATTCCCTCGTCTATGGCGTGGAAGCCGTTCTTCCGCTCAAACTCCAGATCCCGTCACTCAGGATAGCAGTCCAGGAAGGCCTCACCAGCGATGACAACGCCCAGCTCCGCCTAGCAGAATTGGAAGCACTGGATGAAAGACGCCTCGAAGCTCAACAGCGTCTGGAGTGTTATCAGGCCAGGCTCTCTCGCGCCTTCAACAAGAAGATTCGTCCTCGATCATTCCAGATAGGGGAACTGGTGCTGGCGGTCAAACGCCCCATCATTCTCTCGCATCGAGGAGGGAAGAAATTTGATGCCAAATGGGATGGCCCGCATTCCGTCAAGGAAGTCTACTCCAACGGTGCTTATCTCCTCACCACGCCAGAAGGGCTGACACTCGGCCCTATCAACGGCAAGTACCTCAAAAGGTACTATGCCTAAAGCAAGGCCATACCCCTTGTTCAAAAAAAAAAAAAAAAAAAAAAAAAAAAAAAAATGAACTACGTGCGACTTGATCCCCCTTAGGGGGGTACGTAGGCAGCCTGAGAAGTTACTTCAGGTTCAGTCCGACCAAAAGAAAAAGACAACAAAGTTCCATGGAAAGGGTGTGGCAAAATGAGGCGATATTATTAATAAAGCAAAGACAGTACACTGCATAAGTCCCGAAAAGGAAGCCACAATGGAACAAGGAATAACTAAAAGAAGGTGTCCAGAGCTTGAAGACGACGCAGCAGCTCCTCCCTAGTTGCCTCCACTCTCTGAAGATCCACGGGACGAGCGACCAGAAGCTCGCGACGGGTTGCCAAGTCCGACTGCTGCCTCAAATGACTCGCCTTCAAAGTGCTCTCCGCAGCCTCAGCCCGCTCCAAACGGGACTCCGCCTTCCGAAGTGAGGCGCGCGCAGATTCCACCTTCCTCTGGGCCTTCGATAGGCTGGACGTAGCCTCCGCAAGTTGATGCCCGGACTGACTTAGACTCGCCTCAGCGGCCTCCAGCTCAGAAGGGGAGCTCCCCTCCAGCAAAGCCCGCCGGGATCGATAAGCCTCGCTCTCGGTCACAAGCTGGTCCATTTGAGCGACGAAAAGAGAGCTGTCAACTTTGAACTCCGCCAGGCTCGCGCAAAACTCCGCACCATCTGCCGACCACCAGTCCTGGAGGGCGCCAAGACCGGCAGTTTGGAAAGGCTCCAACGTCGACTTGATGTACTGCCGGCAGCTCGAAAGAAGGAACTCTGAGACCCTGCTCCTCGGCCTTAAAACTGGACGAGGTGCCTCGGAGTAAGTAGGCAAGACCCTCCCTGCCGCTGCAACTGCCGCAGGAGCCGCCCGCGCCAACAAGGGTGGTGGAACCGGAGAAACCTCCGCTGCCGCTGCGGCCGCAACAGGAGCCGCCTGCGCCAACAAGGGTGGCGGAACTGGAGAAACCGCCGCTACCGCTGCAACAACCGTCTCCACCAAAGGACACGAGGGCACAGTCATCGGGGAACGCCGCTTGTCGATGCTCGAGACTTCAGCCTCCTCGCCAAAAGACAAGGCGTCGACATCGATGTCGTCCAGGTTAATGTCGCCCCTAGGGAAGTTCTCCCCGCAAAGTCCGAGGAGATCTAGATCATCCGGAGGGATATCTAGCCCGCAGGGTTCGGGCACTTCCTGTGCGGCACCGGTGGACGAATGCCCAAGAGGCACCTTTGAAGAGCTCGCTCCACGCTCTACCACTATAACAGAATCTGGTCAAAAGAAAGAAACGGTGCTCAGCGTGATAAAGCTTCCTGAACGTAGAGGACAAATAAAATGAAGAGAGTTCCATACCTGTGTGGTCGGACGAAGCGGTACGGGACGGAGGAATCACTTCATCTTTCAGAAGTCCAGGCTCCTCGGCATCCTCCGTCAGACAAGGGACTCTCGGGACCATCCCGCGAGGAATGCACATTTTTCTTCTCTTGGGAGGGGCACCCTCAACTTCGGCCTTCGGGAAACAGAATACCCCAGGGGCACTAGTAAGCTCGACATCCAGCACCGGAACGGAAGAAGGGACACAACGAGCGCTGGAAAGACGACTACCGCTCCTCTGCGCCCGCCGAAGTCCCAGTTGGAGGCGGCGGTCCTCTACTCCCGCAGAATGATCAAAGCAGAAATTCCTGAACCCGCTACTCACCAAGACGTCGACTGGAAAACTCGCAAGTAAAGGGGAAACTCGCCCTTTAACCCACTGGCAGTATTCCGGGGTGGCGGCGTCCCGAAGCCCGGATTTGGCCCCAGGGAAGAAACTACTGCCAGTAAAGCGAGCGTAGAGGGAAGCCCACAGACGGTAACCCTCCTGCGGACTGAAACGCCCCTGCAACTGCTGAGGCGTGCCAGGGACTTCCTGTCGAAAACCCTGCTGACGGGCAAAGCGATGGGGGGAGTACTGCTCCACCTCCACCACATCTCCTTTGCGCCAGACTAAGTAGCCAGGGCGGCAGCTGACCATATTCCAGTAAAGACTATCCGGGAGCCCGTCGTTGTCATACACGGTCGACCTCTCCAAAGGCAGCACCGAATGCTCCGACAGAAATTCAAAATCGACGCTCCCCATCCTCCTCAAAAGGGTACGAGCACACTCTTTTGGACGCTCCCAACTGATAAAGGCGTTCAAAATCCCTCCTACCCCTGGGAGGAAAGGTAACTCGGCTGGATGCCCGCGCCTGGCAAAGATCCCCTTCGGGAAATGCAGAGCTATCCAGCCGTACAAATAATGCAAGGGTCCGAAAGCAGCCGACCGGCCGAGCTCCTCCTTGGCCTTATCTGAGCCAGACAAGTCCCAGTAAGTCCCGCTGAGAGCCCGATACAAGGCGCATAGTATGGCTGGGGCTAGATTGAAGAGCTCGCCCCTCTCCATCCTGGAAGCAGCAAGGAAGGTCCCCGGACGAATGGCCTCCCCAGAACACGGAAGCACGAACCGGCAAAGAAAGATGACCAGCCCGGCGGCTCGGTAAACCGATCGCCACTCCTCGCTGTCCCGTTTCAGGCCAACGAGTTCCCAGGGGCACTGCTTCCCCTCCATTGAGTGCTTCTCTCGAGCCAAGGAATCGATAGGCCTCACAAAGGAGCGAAGCGGAGGTCTCTGCATCTGAGCGATCTTCCACATCGGGTGAGCTGAGGGCGCTGGAGCTCTATACTCGCCTCTGAACCAAAAATCGACCCAAGAAGAAGGACGCACTCGATCTGATTGGTCCCTCGCCGCAATGATAGCATATGCCTTGAACAGAAGGAGGCAAGAACTCGGAGCGTAGCTGCTGTCCAGCAGATCCTTCAAGGCAGGCACCTCCTCTTGGTAGTAGTTCCGTACCTCGGGGCACCCCGAAACGATATGGACATCACGAAGCGAGATGCCTATCTCCCCCGCCCCAGTAAGGAAGGTGTTAGTCTCCGGACACCAAAGCTCACAAAGCGCACGGTACATCCCCTCAGGACGACTGTACTCCCGACGAGCCGGCGCCAGAAATTTGGCCAATAAGTTCATCTCAGGTTCCGCGCCAAAGACCTCGTAGAGCTCGTCCATCCACTTGCGAAAGCCGCAAAGGTACTGGACGTCGCCCCGAGGCCAAGAATCGGGGCCCCATCGGGTCAGCCTAGCACATATCTTCGAGGCAACAACTGGCGTAGGCACGAACTCTTCACCGCAATGATGGAACGGAAGACTCAAACTCGGCCGCAGAAGCTTCATGGAGATCCCTTCGTCAGTATGGATCTTCTCGCTTAATTTCAGCATCCCGCAAGTCGCATCCGCGACTCCATCTTCCGTGATGCGCTCGTGCACAAAGACACGGAGCAACGACAGAAGGTCTTCCCGCCTTGAGCTGCGGTGACGGCGCACACGAGTGAAAGGAAAGCAAAGGCATCTCCTCCCGTCGAAGAAATCCTCGTCTATCCAGCCCGAGGAAGTCAAACTCTCGAAGACGCGGGCCCTGGAGGATCATGAAAGGAGGCAAGTTAAGACAAGCGCACCAAAAAAAAAAAAAAAAAAAAAAAAAAAAAAAAAAAGGCCTGCACCCCTGTCGAGAGGATTGCCCGATTCAAGATTACTCTCCAGCCAGCCCACACCCGTGACGTGACCCGTGCGCCACGAGCCGACACTGGTATCATCGGCGCCTTCGAAGTTCAAAAAAAAAAAAAAAAAAAAAAAAAAAACGAGAAATCAACAAGTGGGGGGCCCACGGGCCCCTCGCCCCCTTCCAATTGGAGAGCAACAACAAAGAAGGAAAGGGGGGGACCCGCACCCCCCTCCTTCTCCTTCTTCTTCACCTGCAGCCCGACCCACTCGGTCCCGCAGCCGCCGGACCCGGCCCCCGCGCCCGATCCGCTCGCGCCCGCCACCCTGCACGCCGGCCCCCGCGCCCGATCCGCTCGCGCCCGCCACCCTGCACGCCGGCCGCCGCGCGCGCCGCGCGCCGTCGCCGCCTCCCGTGCGCCACCGCACGCTGCGACCCCGCGCGCCGCCGGCCCCGCCGCGCCCTGCGCCGGTGCTGCTGCCGCTGCTGCCCGTGCAGCCCGGAACCGAACCGAAGAAGAAGAAGAAAGAAAAAAAAAAAAAAAAGAAAAGAAAAGAAGAAAAAAAAAAAAAAAAAAAAAAAAGAAGAAAAAGAAAAAGGAAAAGAAAAGAAAAGAAAAAGAAAAAGAAAAGAAGAAGAAGAAGAAGAAGGAGGAAGAGAGAGGCGGCGAAGGCGACCCGCACCTCAGCCGCGCTCCTCCATCCTCCCCGCCTCGAGCCTCGTCGCATCGTCGCTTCGAACCCGCCTTCGCAACGACCGCGAAATCGCGCACCATCGCCGCCGACGAAAGAAGCGACACCGGGAAGACGGAGCGAGTCGCGTGCAACCCCAGGCAGCTCTCTTCCGACTACGGTCTTCAGAAGCCGGCAGAACCGTCGCGCAAAAGCACAAGGCCGACGAAAAAGGCGACACCGGGAAGACGGAGCAAGTCTCGTGCAACCCCAGGCAGCTCTCTTCAGATCTTCAGAAGCCGGCGGAACCTTCGCAGAGAAACGCAATGACGGAAGAAGGGGGTAGGGGTCCTTAAATAGACCTCCAACCCCGCCCACAAAAGGAATCAAGGACAAACGCTCTACGATTCCTACGTGTCCAAACCCGACACGCTCTCACCGACGCACTCGTCCTTGAGGGGGCATTTGTAGACACACGAATTTCGTCGGACCCGAACCCGACTCACGTGTGCCAACGCGGATGCAAACCCGACACACGGACCCAACTCGCGCGCACCGACATGGATTCAAACCCGACTCGCGCGCGCCGATGCGGACTCGGACCCCATGCGCCAAGGGGGGGGCCGGTCCCTACTAGGACCCGAGCCACATGGGGCCGGCCCTAGTAGGACCCGAACCCCATGGGGGGCCGGCCGGCCCTGCAAGGAAAGGGGAGAAAAAGAAAGAAAAGAAAAAGGAAAGAAAAGAAAGGAAAGAAAAGAAAAGGAAAGAAAAGAAAAGGAAAGAAAAGAAAGAAAAGGAAAGAATACCGCCATGCGCGGGGGGAGGTAGCGTATGACGTCTGCACACACGCGGATCTGCGCCGATCCCTCGATCCGACGCACAAGACGAAGCGCCCGATCGCCATCGATTTCGTGCGCAAAATCCAGCCATAATTGCACCCGCCAGAAAAGGAAAACAATTAAATGTTATTCCCTTCATCAATGGATGAATAAAATCCGGGTAATTATGAGAGAGATACAAAAGGGATTTGAAATTAAAAAGTTTCCATATCTCTCTCCCCACCTCTTTGCCTATAAATAGAGGGGGTGGGGGAAGGAAAAAATGGTCGAGAAATTGAAGACGAAGCGCCAGAGCTCTGCAGAAGAGAGCACGCTTCTTCATCGACCCAAGGCTTCACGAGGCACAGTCAAGCCTGTCCCGAGGGATCGGCTTACTGAAAGTCCTCATCAACGTGAAGACCCTTGCGCACGACGATCACCCCTTCGACTCCGTTCACGAAGAAGAAAGCTCGGAGAAGAAGAACCCTTCGACTCCGAGGACGCCAGAAGCAAAGGCCGGAGAAGAAGAGGAGCGGCACTACCCCGTCGTCTCCAACAAGCTTCGACTCCGATCAAGCCCAAAAGCCCGGAGAAGAAGAGGAGCGGCACTACCCCGTCGTCTCCAACAAGCTTCGACTCCGATCAAGCCCAAAAGCCCGGAGAAGAAGAGGAGCGGCACTACCCCGTCGTCTCCAACAAGCTTCGACTCCGATCAAGCCCAAAAGCCCGGAGAAGAAGAGGAGCGGCACTACCCCGTCGTCTCCAACAAGTCCTCGATCCCGATCAAGCCCCAAAGCCCGGAGGAGAGAAGCGAAGCGTCATCACCACGTCGTCTTCGACAAACATCTGCACCATCCACGAAGAAGAAAGGCTGGAACAGATCATCTGAAGCGTCACTACCCCGTCGTCTTCATCAACAAAAGCCGACGCTACAACCGTCGCACGGAGATCGGTGCTACCCCCACCATCTTCGAAAGCATTCTTCGACCCCGATCACGCCAAAGAAGCCCGGAGAAGAAGAGAAGTCCCGTTGACACGCAAACCGTCGAAGCACCGGAGAAGTAGCCCACGTCGTTCGAAGAAGAAGATCGAGTAAACGCCAAAGCTAAAGCAACGCAAGAAGCCAAAGCAAAGCCCCAGTAAAGCCCGCGCCAAAGCAAAGCAAGTGCCAAAGCCAAGCGACTACGCCGGCCACGAGCAAAAGCACCGCACGTTCTAGCCGATACGACGCGAAGTCCGGAAGAACGAAAGCATCGCAAGTCTCTCCCAGCTACGTCCAAGTGCAAGCGCCGAAGCAAAGCAAAAGCCAGAGCCACGCCGGAGCCAAGCCAAAGCCAAAAAGCCAAAGCCAAAGCCAACGCCAAAAGCTCGATCGACGCCGCGAACCGACGATCAAGGACACCGAGGTCAAGCAAGGAACGAGGAAGACGCGAAGACCGAGGAACGAAGCCGAAAACCCCCTAGCCGAGAAAGCGCGAAGCACGGAAGGGACAAAGCAACGGTGGACATTCCTTAGCCTCTCCAAAACCCTCTCCCTGTAAAGACCCCTGTCCTGGGCAACTCCTTCAGAGCTCTCGCACGAACACCACGTGGAGACGCGGATCAAAGGGATCCCCCAGAAGATCTTTCCCACAATCCCCTGATCAAAACTCGCCGCAACCCGGACTCGCTACACCCGAGCAACCCGGGTCCCGGCCACAATTGTAATCTCGTTTTGTGCAATAAAGCCGACCCGTACCTTTTTTGCGCATACAATGTGATCTCAGATTGATCGGGACTAAGTAAAGGCAGTGATCTCATGGTTTATTTTAAATTGATGGCTGTGATCCAAACACATCATTCGGTCTGCCTATATTCGGGCCTGTGTCACCAAAATCGGCAAAAAAACATAATTTTTTAACTGTTTTTTTCAATAAAACGCTAAAAGAACGATGACTTTTGTAATGATTAAAATTCGGAAATAAAACGAAAACAAAACGGCAGCCCTTTAGTTCGCGTTTTAAACACATTTTTTTGAATAAATCGGCGAAATTTGTTACTATGCTCCTACCCAACATTGGCTCCTATCCTCCTCCCATAGTCCTATGTACCACATACGATGGGATAGTGGAAAAATAAAAGGATGACTTAGTGTAAGGTCTTTTTTAGAATATCATTTTTAGCTAGAGGATAGACAACTTATTCCTTTAATCTCAGATCTTTGTCTAACATTTCACAGAAGTGAATATCCTTCCCGCCTATTGTAATAACCTAACACCTTAATGATTCCTACGAAACAATTAAATTTATAAAATATATCATCGACTGTAGTATAACGAAAACCTCCAGCTAAAACGAATGCAACGGTTCAAAAACTGTGATTCTGACTTTCCATATCAAGAAAAACACACTGCAATTAATGCGAAAGAAGCTCGGATAATCTTTGGTGCGATTAAAAGCCTCTCTGTTTATTTCTCCACGATCTCAACGAACTAAATCACTTCCAAAAAAGATAAAAACTAAACTAGGGGGTAGGGTTTCTGTTTTTTAGAGTTTTAAGAGAAGGCTTCCTCCATTTTCAGATCTATACTACTTCAAATCTGTATAATTTGAACTTTGAATACATCGTATTTGATTATATTATCAAATTGTTAATTAAATCATGCTCATATATATATGGTTTGACGGTTACATAGTTTTTTTAAATATATTTTTTTTAAATTTGTGCTTATAAGCCTTCTGATTCTGGTATATATACAATAATGACAATCTAGTAAATTATTTCTCTTATGAATAAAGAGTATTAATTAGGAATTAGCCTAAATTGATCAATAATACTTAGATCTAAATATTTAATATTGACGTTATCTGAAAGGTACAGATGTTTAATATTATTTAAGCCTTCTGATTCTATTTTATATATAAAATAACAATTGCGTAAATTATTACTCTTATTTGTCAAGAGTATAGATTGAGAATTTTTAAATTTGACCATATAATAACACATATTGTGTCTTAATTTTTATACTATATTGATTATGTGAACAAAGTTTATAATTAGTATATGTTTAAAAATTAATAACGATGACCAGATTATAATATTTCAATTGTTATTCTTATATGTAAAGAATAACAATTGAATATTTACTTAATTCATGACAAAGAAATAATTATTTTATATTAAAATAATACTCTAGTATTTACTATGATATTTATAACCTACTTATTATTAATATTGATGCAGATATTATATTATTTCAATTGTTACTCTTGTATATGAAGAATACAAATTAAAACTCTTTAGAAATTTATAATTATTAATCTTATATGTCAAGTGTAACAGTGATGTTAACATTTCTAATTAAAAGATGTTTAATAGTAATAGTGGTATACAGATCAATATCTTTCAATTATTACTCTTGTATGTTAAGAGTAACAATTGGATATTTATTTAAATCATCACAAAAGAATAAATATTTTATATTAAAATAATATTTTAATATTACTTTATTATTTATAAACTACTTAATATTAATATTGATACATGAGTGATAATATTTTAATTTTTGGTCTTGTATATAAAGAGTACGAATTAGAAATTTTTCTAACTTTTCAATTGCTACTTTTATATATGAAGAGTATCAGTGATGCAAAACTATTTTAAGTAAAATATACGTAATAGTAATAGTGATGCACATATTATAATCTTTCAATTATTACTCTTATATATCAAGAGTAACAATTGGATATTTTTCTAAATTAATATAAAATAAATAATATTGCATAATAAATTAACATTCTATTAAATATTACTCTATTTATTAATAAAAAATTATAAGTATGATGCAAAAACGATACTTTTTTAATTATTACTTTTGTGTGTCAATATTATATACTAATATTTTAAAATTAATCATAAATGATACATTTGATATTTTAATTATTCTTCTACTATCTTAGAGATTTACAATATAAACAAAAAATATAGTTGGTCAAAAAGTACAAGGATCATCAATCAAATCTTGATCTTATGAATAAAAAAAAAACACAACTTCTCAAGAAGATGAATAAATAAATAAAAAAACAAAGCAATTTATGCATAACACATTGTCACTACAAGAAACAATCTTATCAGAAGACGAATATGAAGATACGTCCATTCGATAGGAGTTATAAAAAAGAACAAACTTTTTTCAAACTGAACCTACAATATCTGATTCTAGCGAAGACCCGGATTTGATTGAGAAAGTAACAATTTTATAAAAACAGAGCTCATAATATTTAACAAAAGCTTGAAATAAGTAACAAAAAGTTGTCAAACCATAGATCAGAACGATTGCTTCAATAAAAATGCTTGTCAAGAAAGTTGAATAGCTAGATTCGAAACAAAAAACCCTCAAATCCTAAATCTGAAACAAAATATGGAAAAATAATGCTGAAAATAGAATGCTGATGAACAGTACACACGTGGAGGTGTAATGATCATAAAAAAGTCAACATTGGTATATTCAGCTCAGATCCTGATCCGGATATGTTTCCTGCTAATCAAAGGATGTGGTTATAACTAAACCGTCTAATCATGAACTTTACATTAAACGAAACTTAAACCTGTCCTGCAAGTAATACAGACTTTCCACCAAGGACTTGAGACCAATTCCCCCCCAAAAAAATCGTCCTCCAATAGACTCCTACCCATCCTATATAGTTGAAAGAAATCAAAACAAAACATCCCATCATATAGCGGGCCCCACGGATGGGAGGCAACTTCTAGCTCCCAGATGGTCCGAGCGATCCCCGGCTTCTACCACCACGTAGGATGGGTAGGAGCCGGTTGGAGCTGAATTCTTCAATACAAGATAAAGTCACATGGGATGGGAGTTGAAATAGGAGTCAGTTGGAGATGCTCTTAGAGCAACTCCAACCTAGTCCCAGTTTTGCCCCCGAAATATAGGTAGCCAAATGTGCCATGTCAGCGTAGGAGCATTCCAAAGTTCAATAACACTCCAATTGACTCCTATTTTCACTACCTATTTTATTTAAAATGTTCAGCATACTCTTGGACAATCCTCTGACTGCCCAAATTCTCATGTCGAAGGGCAAATTTTGACTTTGGTTGGCATGAGTTGTCACATGGGATCCATGGGATCGGAGCAAAGTTCTGCTCAATGCCTTTGTGGAGTGAGACGGAGCTCCGTGGTCTCAGAGCAAAAGATCAGAGTCAGTTGGAGCATGTCCCATGGCTTTTGCTCCACAGCTATCAAGATCGGAGCATACTTCAGAGTTGGTTGGAGATGCTCTTAGTTGTTTGCACCCCACCGATCGATCAGGGCCCCAAATTGATACGAGTACCCAATATCTGAATTGATGATTCGATAGGGGCACCTATTTGTCGATAGTCGTTTATCTCTTTCTCCTTAACTCCTTGAGGCTCCGATGCCCCCCCCCCCCCCCCCCCCCCCCCCAATCTGTCACTTTATTTACCCTCCTTTTCTCCTCCTCCTATCTTTCTTCCTTCTTATTAAAAATCCTACCCCGCTAGAGACATATCGATCGTAGTTAGCTGCTATGATGTGGTGCTCTGCCTAACAGTTTCACTCTATGTCCGTTGGTTACGACCGACGATAGCGCCGGACAGTAGCCAATCACTCGGTGTAGAATTGTTCTGTGGATACCCACCAAGTAGTTCCATACCAAATCAGCTGATTGTGATCAATATGTTTTTAAGGGATTGGGGATTTGGTGGGGAAGAGGGAGCAGAGAAGGTGATGGAGGAAAAGAAAGAGGAATACGAATAACATGGGAGGTGGACTGAGGGAGGAAGTAGTCGGTTGCACCAGACCGACAGTGTGGTGCAGGAGTCCGACAGTGGACATGGCAGTGCCCTTATCACGTGAGAGTACACATCGAGTATTGGCTTTTTTTATTATGTTGGATGCCCTTTTTGATTGGTGAGGTGTAAATCACAACACCCTTCTTTTCTCTTCCTGTCATTTGTCTATTTTTTCTTTTTCTTTCCATTTTCAACATAGAGACATAAAATATGTCATTATGTTTAGTCCCAAGGTGGCTCCTACTATACATCGGGCCCTATTTGGTTTTTTCAGTTTACTAGGGCTCAAGGCCTATTCTCACTATCTTGGTGTTCCCCTATCATGTGCGTGCCGTACTCCTAACGATTCTTCTAACCTTCGTTGGTTTTGTGTTAGCCCCTGCAGCTAAGGTTAGAAAGCACATTTTCTGTAGTCGGTTTTGCGATCAATTCCTCTACGCTTGCTAACTTGTGGGTTCTAAAGTATGCAATTTCCTCTATTGAAAGGGACATGTGTCACTTTCTAGGCACAAAGGCGTCGTTGGGGCATGGGCTACAAGACGACTAGGGGGTGTTTGGCAACATTCCGTAACCGTCCGTTTTTATTTTCGGTTTTATATTTTAAATCTAACGGATATAATTTATTTCGGTGGAATAAAGGACTCGAGAACCATAATATATGGCTCTGTGCATTTCTATACTAACTGAAACTTTGAACCATCGGATTACATTAGAAATAGTAATTGATGGGATTACACCCACCCTTGGGAGTGGATCATCTGAGGAAAAGTCTACCGGGGCAGCTGGTGGAAGGTCCTGGACTTTTCATGTGAGGAAAGGGCACTCTGCCCCGTCGACCTGACTCGACCCGAGTCGGATGGGTTCAGACCCAATCACACTTGTTAATCATCACAGGGTGTAAGTGTGCGCCCAACGCACCAAAAACAATGTTCATTCGCCCATCACACATGCGCGGACGTGTGTGAGTGGTACTTCGTACTAGTCCAATGGTTCACATCTTTCCCATAGTCTCTTGTGTCCATAAGAAACAAGTCCTCACAAAACCTTTACTTAACTTATTGGCCCAATTACTTCTACTCTCCCAAGCGATGTGTGACTAAGAGCATCTCTGACCTAGAAGCACCTCCTAAGGACCGTGGGGCCCATTTTGACAACCACCTCATGAAAATTTTCTAGTTGAGAGGAGATCGGCTCCAACGACCTCCCAACTGTGACATCCTAGCCAATTTTACATCAAACACCCCCTATATTTATAATTTATCCAAACCCTTCAATTTTACACCAAATCCCTCCTAACTTAATTTTATTTGCAAGAATAGTGGGAGTGTGAAGAATGGTGTGTATCAGGGGATGTTTATAGATTTTTTAAAATAATTTGGTATATTTTAGAATTTTTTGTAAGCATTATTGTATATATAAAAAATTATTTATAAAAAGATGAGGGGGTTTTTTGTAAAAAATATATTATATAATCTGTTCGGAGACTCTGAAGGAATTATGTTGTATGGGGAGCCAATCGAAGGTCCCGAGCACACATGACCTACGTGGTGCGCCACATAGGTCTTCAGAGTTCTCTTCGGAGCTAGTTAGAGCGGCGTCTAATGGATCGGAGTGCCACGCCGTCCTTCGGAGATTTGGAGATGCTCTAAAGAGTTGTTCATCCTATATGTATTGGGTTTTCCTACAAAGCAGTTGAACCTAATATTGATTTTGGTGCGAACTCAAATTTTAAGTGACTAGAGTCCAGAAAGCCAAAAAAAAACTTTCGGCTACAAAAAGGTAGCACAAAAAGTCATCCTCATGGACAAGCCTTTTGGTCCCAAGTTGGTCCCATAAAAAGACTCAAGAAAGCCAATAACTAGGGCTCGCATCGCATCCAAAATCCCTAAATCCGGACCCAATATATTGAACTAATCGTGTTAAGATCCTAAATCCGTACCCAACCAATTTATAAACGGATAGACTCGGCAAGACCCATTTAAATATCCATTCTTTATTTATTTTTAATTTTATATTTCATTGCAACCCTCCATCATGGGTGTCTTGATCACAGTCGTCCGTTGAACCCATCGCAGACCAGTGGATCACATAACTGGCTACATCACACTGTGATTGTATGCTGAGTAGACCCGACCTGACACAATCCATTGAATTTTAAACGGGTCTTAAATGGGTTAAACGGATCAGAGACAAAACCCGGATCCAACCAGTTTACTAATCAGGTTAGTTATGTTGACCTGTTTACGACCCAAACCCATTGAAGCCAGACCTCTAATTTCGTGTCAAGTCGGGTCTGTCGTGTCGGGCCCAAAATTGCTAGCCCTACCATAACTAACATTCCCCATATCATCCAATTTTTGTGAAAATACAAGAAGATTGGATAAAAATATATGCTTTTCGTTGATAGGTGTCTTTAGAACTTGAACATGCATTCCCCTTGACCCTTGGATATGCCTCCTTACAAAACCGGCTTGTGAGGGGAGGTCCGAGACGGATATTTAGATGCAACATCACTCAGCCCGTAACCTATGTGGGACTAACCCTCTTCGCACGAGGCTTGGGGCTGGCAACACCCCCCTCTCGTGCTACACGCCATAAGGCTTAGGGCTAGCGAGACCCTCCTCTCGTGTGTAACGTTGTGTAACGTAACGCGGGGTCGCGGCTGGTTGAAACCTGAGCTCTGATACCACTTGTGGTCCAGTTGACCCTTAGATCGCCTCCCCATAAAACCGGCCAAGCTTTGATTTGTTTGTGGGTTGATACCACTTGTAGTCCCCTTGACCTTGGATACTCGCCTCTCCACCAAACCGGCTTGTGAGAAGAGGTCCAAGGCGGGTATTTAAATGCAACATCACCCAACCCCTTAACTGATGTAGAACTAAATCCCCAACTAAAACCTGCATCTAGTTGGTATGCTTCTATTAATTCAAGTCCTAAAGAACCATAGTTTTGAACTTGAACCCATGTGTACATATTGTGACGTACGATCAAGATCCAATAAGCCAATAGCCAAGAGTTAAAAACTTCTGAGGCTGTGATGCCTAGATGGATGAGGTGAGGTGAGATGATGTGAGATGTACAAGGCCATGAGTTAGCTCCACATCGTCTAAAAAGAAGGAGATTCTGAGCTACTTATATAATTTTTTCTCTCAAATATAGAAGACACGTTTTAAAACGGTGCGTCGCTACGGATTTCGTAAGAACTTAATTCATAGTTAAGCATGCTCGGGCAAGAGTAGTACTAGGATGGATGACCCCCCTAGAAAGTCCTCGTCTGGGCACGTGCAAAGCGGAGAATATTTTGTGTGTTTGAGGCAGATATTACAAAATGGTATCAGAGCCAGTTCTCCTCGCAATTGAGGGTCTAACCCTACATATGGATGTGTAGCCCTAAGGGGGGTGGATTGTGACAACCAAGATCTAATTGGCCAATAGCTAAGAGCCAAGACTCCTGAGGCTGTAATGTCAAGATGGATGAGTTGAGATGAGGTGTACAAGGCCACGAGTTAGTCTTACATCGTCTGGAGAGAAGGAAGATTCTGAGCTATTTATATAATTTTTCCTCTCAAACATAGTAGTTGGGTTTTAAAACCGTGTGTCGCTACGGATAAATCCGTAGTAAAATGTGCTCGGGTAAGAGTAGTACTAGGACGGGTGATCCTCCCAGGAAGTCCTCGTGCGAGCACATGCAAAGGGGACAATATCTTTGGTGTTTGGGGCGGATGTTACACATACTTTATCCTACCGAACACCATTGAATTGTTCAACGTTGAGTTTTATTGGGTTTCACATTATATTAATGCGATAGTATCTTGTTACTCATGAGTTATTAGAGAACCCAGTTTGCTCTAGTATTAGTAATGGTACTGTAACTTTTACTATTTACAAAGGAAGAAATTATTTCTGATTCCTCTGATAATGCCATATTGTTAGTCAAACACAAAGTATGCATTAGATTGGTAATTAATGGAGCAAAAATGTCGGATTTTGAGATATTTCAAGGTATAGGGAAAGTTGTGCCTTATACTTCCTTTCAATACCTTAGAGGATGCACAACATTTATGTTTTGTGACTGGTATTTGGAATGAAAACTTATGTCTATGACTGTTAGTGTTGAGAACGTTCATTCACAATTAGTAAGACATGCAATCAGTGACCTTGGTTAAGGGTTTGAATAAATGTTTTGGCATATTACCTCCTACTCTGCAGTTGCTTGAGAGGCACTGGCGGAGCCAACATAGGCCTAGTGGGGGCAGCTACCCCCACTGAGATTTTATAAAAAGAGAACCAGTGCCCCCACTAAAACCCTGAAGAGACAGATAAAGATTACCGAATGAGGAAGTTAGTAGTTGACAAAAAGGTGCATTGTGCTAACATTTCAAACTTTAGGGCGCTATTTGGAACAAAATAAACTAAGGGGCAGTTAAGTGTTTTTGAGCTAAACTTCATGGGGCTAAAGTATAATTTATCTAAAAAAAATCAGCATCCGACTCTTGTTCATCCCACTACCACCTCGCGGTAGCCTCACAAATTGTATTCTCCTAGGCTACGTTCATGTTTAGTCCAGTCATCAATTTTCCTGAAACCTGTGACCAACAAATGCGGCCCACCCGCCTACAGCACCTGATTCTTCCCAAATCTTCTTGATCGGGCCTGAGCAAAGGTCGCTCCCACCAGAGTAAATTCCTGGCTCTGCCACTTGGGGGGAGGGAATTGGCTTGGGGACAGAGAGGATGGGCACTACTGCCACGGAAGGAGGATCGGAACCGGAGGGACGGGGGTCGCGGCGGAGGACAAGGATCGGGGCGAGAGAATCTGATGATCATATTTTTTATCTTCTTAATGTGGAGGGCCCCGAACCAGATGTACTTTGTTCGGTTAAAGGGAGAGCGATGTGTGGCCGCGATTGCTCACTCACCCCGAACTGATGGTGCTCCAGCACCTTATGGGATTACAGCTATATAAATAGCTTTAGACCATTTTTTTTAAAAAAATAATTTTGAAATGGATAGGAAGGGATTTTTTTAAAATATCATTAAAAATTAAATATTTAACTAATTAATTGTAGTTCAAAACTATTTACCAAGTTAGCGCTCTAACAGCCACACGGCATGTCAGAATCGTAAAGCGAACGTAGGGTGTTTTTCTTTCTTTTTTTTGATTTCAAGTAGAATTCGGTATTCTGGATACCGGATTTAACCCACTGTGGGCATCGAAATTAGCCCACGGGTCGAACCCGATTTGTACACGAAAAATAGGCCCGCACCCAACGGCCTTCTGGTCGAACCCGACTCGCCCATACAACTTGGGCCCGCACACAACGGCCCACATGCGAAAGTCTGGCCCACATGCAACGGCCCGCATGCAACTTGGCCCACATGCAACGGCCCGCATGCAACTCGGCCCGCACACAACGGCCCACATATACAACGGCCCGCATGCGAAATTGGGCCCGCACACAAACGGCCCGCATGCGCACTCGGCCCGCGTGCAAACTCGGCTCGCGTGCCGCAGCCCAACTCAAAGTAAGCGGGTCCCACCGGACCCGCTACCCGAACACAAAGAGGGGGGGCCCACCGGCCCTCCCTTCTAGAAAACCGTGCCCCCCTCCTCATGGAGAGGTGGGGCCGGCCATAAAAGAAAAGAAAAAGAAAAAGAAAAAGAAAAAGAAAAGGAAAAAGAAAAGAAAAGAAAAAGAAAAAGAAATCAAAAACCGCCTCGATGCGGGGGGAGGTGGCATGGACGTCTACACAGCCGTAGATCCGCGACGATCCCTCGATCCAACGGACAAGATGACGTTGTGTCGCCATCCGATCCAAAAGTGCAACAAAAATAACAACTCGATCTTTAAAGATCGAGTCACATCTAGCCCATAACCACCCCAACTAAAAAGGAGGGGATCGGGTTTGTTTCCTTGAATAAAGGAACAGTATCTTGATGGTTATGGGGGGAGATATCGGATGAAACAAAAAAGATTTCAGATTTATCTCCCCCAACCGCTCCCCTTTGCCTATAAATAGAGGGGGTGGGGGAAGGCACAAAGAGGTCCGAAAGCCGAAGACGAAAGAGCTCCGCAAGAGAAGCTCCAACGCTCGAAGACCGAAGGCTTCACGAGGCACGGCAAGCACGTCCTACGGGAATCCTTGGCCCTTCAAGTCCTCATCAACGTGAAGACCTTGCACTCGAAGATCAAAGCTTCGGCTCCTCGCACGAAGAAGAAAGCGTGGAGAAGAAGACCCGGAGCCGTCATCACCCGATTGCTCCAACGATCTTCATCAGCTCCGAAGACGCCATAAGCAAAGGCCGGATAAGAAGATCGAAGCCGGCAACACCCGTCGTCTTCAATCAAGGCATCGACTCCTCGCACGAAGAAGAAAGCCGGGAGAAGAAGGCCTGAAGCCGGTGCTACCCCTACCGTCTTCGTCAACCAAAGCCGACGCTACAACCGTCGTGCTGAAGCCAGTACCACACCCACCGTCTTCATCAACAAAAGCCGACGCTACAATCGTCGCACGAAGATCGGTGCTACACCCGCCGTCTTCATCAACGAAAGCCGATACTACAACCGTCGCACGAGCATCGGTGCTACCCCCGCCAAAAAACCAAGACCGACGCCACAACCGTCGAGGAAGCCGGAAGAATAAAGAAGCCTTGAAGAAGTAACGCCAGTCGTTCGAGAAGAAGATCGAGTCAAAGCTAAAGCCAAAGCCAACGCAAGATGCCAAAGCAGACGCACCGGTAAAGCCCGCGCCAAAGCAACGCACGTGCCAAAGCCAAGCAACTACGCCGGTCGCGAGCAAAGCATCGCACGTTCTAGCCGATACGACGTGAAGTCCGGAAGAACTAAAGCATCGCAAGTCTCTACCCGTTTACGTTCAAGCGCAAGCGCCAAAGCAAAGCAAAAGCCAGAGCCACGCCAAAGCTACGCCAAAGCCGAAAGCTAAAGCCAAAGCTGACGCCAAAAACACGATCGACGCCGCGAACCGACGATCAAGGATGCCGAGGTCTAGCAAGGATCGAGGAAGACACGAAGACCGAGGAACGAAGCCCAAAACCCCCTAACCGAGAAAGCACGAAGCACAGAAGGGACAAAAGCAACGGCCGATACTCCTTAGCCTCTCAAGAAACCCTCACCCTGTAAAGACCTATGTCCTGGGCAACCCCTTCAGAGCTCTCGCACGAATACCACGTGGAGACGCGGATCAAAGGGACCCTCCAGAGGATCTCTCCCACAATCTCCTGATCATAAAAATTTGTAATCTCGTGTGATCCGCAATAAAGACGACCCGAATCTTTTTCCGCGCTCACAGATTTCTGGCACGCCCGGTGGGACCCCCTCTCCTTTCATCCGTACGTTTGAAGGAGTTGCTTCAAGTTCGCCATGGCCGGAACGAATGATAATACGTTTGCTCCAACAAGCCTCTCACCTATCGCCGAGTCTCCACCACTCCAACACGGTGATCCAGAAAACCCGGAGGATGTCATTCCCCCGGTAGTGTGTCTACACTCGGCGTACTCAAACTCTTGCGGACTTCTTCACGCCAGAAACTTCCACCGAAGATGCCCACCAAGGCGCCAATAAGGCCTTGGTGCATGAAGAAACGAGCCTCGATCCTGGAACATCTGTCCAAAAATTTGGGGAGGACCAGCCCCAACCCCGAGCCCGTTCGGGTTCTTCAGCGGACTTTGCACCTCCTTTGCCGGGGGCAAACATCCGTCATCAAGCAGAAGCAAGTCAGCGTAACTATGTCTCCGACGACGATGGCGAGAGTGCGGGCATGCAACATCGAGACGTCTTACGACATCATCCTCCGTCCGCTCTCCAGCTCCAAGTCATGCAAATGGGTGAACACATGGCTCAGCTCACCCGACTAATGGAAGAGAAAGATCGTCACATCAACACCTTGTTGCAAAGGCTGAGTGCCAGGGATGTCGCAATATTCGGTCAACCTCCTGCTTCTCCAGTAGCTGCTCCAGCCCCGTCTCCAACTCCTGCTCTTGCAGAAGTTGGCCCGGCAACACTAGCAACTACTCCTGCACTTTCCTCGGCTCTCGTGCCAGTCTCGGTGGCCGCGCAACCTTCAGTGGCAGCAACGATGAATGCCCAGCAAATACAAGCACTAGTGGCTGACATGATGCGTTCTCACGGCGGCAGCTTACCTCCGATTACGGCAGCATATTCAAAGCCTTACACCATAAGGATCCAACAGCTGCGCTTCCCTACCGGGTTCCAGCCACCAAAACTCCAACACTTCGACGGAAAGGGGAACCCAAGGCAACACATTGCCCACTTCGTCGAAACTTGCAACAACGCCGGCACATACGACGATGAGATGGTGAAGCAGTTCGTTCGCACACTCAAAGGTAATGCTTTTGACTGGTATGTTGATCTTCCTCCAGGATCCATTGACAGCTGGGATCAGATGGAGAGGGAATTCCTCAACCGCTTCTACAGCACTCGGCGCATCGTTAGCATAACCGAGCTTACTGCTGTCAAGCAAAGGAAGGACGAATCAGTAATCGACTACATCGATCGATGGAGGAATCTCGCCCTGAATTCACGAGACCGTTTGTCGGAAGACTCGGCTATCGAGATGTGCATCCAAGGCATACACTGGGGCTTACTCTACATCCTCAAGGGGATCAAGCCTCGGTCCTTCGAAGAACTCGCAACTCGAGCCCACGACATGGAGCTCAGCTTAGCAAATCGCGGGGACTCAAAGACCAAAGACTTCCTGAAGGTGGAAAAGAAAGACAAACCGCCGGCACCCAAATCAAAGCAAGTTAACGTCGCCGACATCGCCTCGGCCTCCAAGCCACTCAAAATCAGCGGTAAGTCGGATCAAGAAAAGGGAGCTGCCATACCACCGCCTCCACCCCAAAGGCAGTCGAAGATGACTCTAGAAGAACTTGAGGCCAAAGAGTATCCCTTTCCAGACTCAGAAGTTTCCTCCATGTTCGATCAACTGCTACAAGAAAAGATGATCGAGCTTCCTCCTTCAAAAAGGCCTGAACAGATGCATCGTGTCAATGATCCGCTCTTCTGCAAATACCATCGACTGGTTAGCCACCCTATTGAGAAATGTTTCGTCTTCAAAGAAAAGATCATGGCGCTCGCAAAGCAAGGAAAAATTGAGATCGACTCCAGCGACGTTGCAACGGCAAACATGACGTCCATCACCTTCGGTTCATTTCAACCGATACTCGTTGCTACCCACCAGAGAAGGCCCAAGTTGCGCATCAATCGCCAAAGGCCAATTGCGAAGTTAGCTCCGCGACGGAAAGTCTCAAGATGACAGCAGTACGCTCCTAAGCTCGCTGAGGAAGAAACATCACTGCCCTGGGGGCAACCGTCGCCTACATCGATGTCTCTCTCAAACAAAGCTATGTCCCAACGGAATCTCCAGACAAGGTACGAGCAAGGAGACCCGGAAGTCGGTCTGTTAGGCCAGTCCTCAGGTAAATTCGACTACTATGTCCTCTATTCCAGACCTTCGCCTGTCTCAATAGAAGAAATCAAGCCCACCGGCTGGGAGTCAGAAGGCGAATCACCAAGATCCCCATAGGAGCAAGGCTCCCCGACTCATGGAGAACCCACAAATCTCCAGACAAGGTACGAGCAAGGAGACCCGGAGGTCGGTCTGTTAGGCCAGCCTTCAGGTAAATTCGACTACTACATCCTCTATTCCAAACCTTCGCCTGTCTCGATAGAAGAAATCAAGCCCACCGGCTGGGAGTCAGCAGGCGAACCACCAAGGTCCCCAGAGGAGCAGGTCTCCCTGACCCATGAAGAACCTACAGCTACCACTCCGGACCTTTACCTTGGTAACGAAGAATCCACTGATGAAGATGCATGGGTCATGTTGCCTCGCAGACGAAGGCCATGGATGCCAAGAAGTCGCAAGCTCGATCGAGTAACAAGAAAGCTCCCGGAACGAAGAACTTACAAAAAGAAAAGCAAAGCTCCAGGAAGGAAGGCATTCAAAGTACCGCCAGCAGATCCTGATGATCTCCTCCTGCAAAACCCTCCAGATCCGACAACGTTGCAAGAGTTCTTCCCCGATTACTTCCTCCCAGCTAATCAGCAGCACGAAGCCTCCTGTTGCATGGTTGAGATTCACGTGGCGCCGGGAGAAGAAGATAGGATCAAGCCTTCTAAAGAAAGCAACACCGGCGACGAGGAGGATGATTCCGACAAAGACAGTACTGCTGCTTACGACGAGGCAATCCTGCACTTGCCACTCATAGAAGCGCTACACCTCCCAGAGAAATCTCGCCTAGCAATGGCCAAGGCTTTGACAGACCCAAACAGCTACAAAAGAAAGAAGAAAAACGCCGAGAAGGACAGAACTATTGTCTCATGTAACGCAGCAATAACTTTCTCGGACAAAGATTTGCAGCTCGGAGCACGACTGCACAATCGACCTGTCTATGTCTCGGGATACATCAACGAGAAGCCGGTAAATCGAATCCTGTTGGACTGCAGCTCCGCCGTCAACATCATGCCTATCCAAACAATGCGCCAGCTCGGCATCACCACCGACCAGCTCTCGCAAAGCCAGCTGGTCATTCAAGGGTTCAACCAAGGAGGACAGTCCACCATAGGGATTATTCGTCTAAAACTCTCCATCAGTCAGCTTGACACGACGGTTCTTTTCCAAGTCATTGACTGTCAAACATCATATCACCTTTTGCTGGGAAGACCGTGGCTGCACGAAAACGGTGTCGTAGTGTCTACCTGGCACCAATGCCTCAAGTACTACGAGGAAGGTCTGGAAAAGTACATTGTTACAGACGACAAGCCATTCAATGAGGCTGAAGCGCACCTCGCTGATGCCAAGTTTTACCAAGCAAAGGTCCTTGTTGCAGAAGTCCTTCCAGCTAAAACTCCTCGAACTCAGAAAGCTAAAAGGATGGAGCAGGATGAAGCTCTGCCAACTCCAAATCCAGTACCACCATCTAAGGCGATACACGAAGTCAAAGAAGTGCTAGCGCCGAGACGAAGAATGCGCATCAGCTCCAAGCCAAGATCCATGAAGCATACTCCATTACCTGTCCAAGCTACGACAGTCTTACGCCTCACGCCTCAGTGGCTTCGCAAAGATGAACCGCCACCTTTTGCCTCGCCAAAAGGGATGGTCCAGCCGCTATCAGAAGCTAATGTCATCACTCTGCAAGAGATGACACTGCCACTACCCAGCCTGGGGCAAGCTTCAAGTTCGCCAAAACCCATAAATCCCTTCGAATCCAGCCAACTCACATTCAAGCCAAAAGGAAGCTGGGGGCAAAATGCCGCCAAGCTGCTCTTCAAAGCTGGCTACGACAAAGACAGTGCTGCACATATGAGTACGCTCCTGCCAACCCCAATACCACACGGGATGACTAAGACTCAAGCCCATTTACTCCAGGGTGGCGAGCAGATCCCACCAAATCGGCGAGGCATCGGCTCTCGTCAAACCCCGATGGTCATCAAGATAACAGGAGAGAAGACCTTCACCTCTAACTACATTGAGGTGAAGTTGGTAGATGAAGCGGAAGAGGGATCGTCAGCCTCCGATGCACGCTCCACCAATATCATTCATCCCGCTACAAAGGGCGCCAAAAGAAGGCGATATCGAGCTCGGCGTCGAACCATACCTCAAAAGCAAAAGAAGAGCGTCAAAAACCAGGCAAGTCAAAATCCCATATCAGTATTCAAAAGACTTGGGCCAATCGGACAAGCAAAGCGAAGGTCAGTATTCGACCGTTTGGGAAAGCCACCCACTGAGGTGAGAAAAATCATTCCCACCCACCCACCCATGTCATTCTTTCAAACTGTCGATGTTCCCGATATCATTCTGGTCTCTCTTAATCATATCACAATTGCGGACTCCTCGGTCGACGACACTTCTACTTCGGACGATGAGTTGCCAGATGCACCGCCAGTCCTCGAAGAAGGGGGGCAATCTACCGTCGACAATCTGAAAGAAATCAACTTGGGGACACAGGAGGATCCTCGACCCACATTCGTAAGTGCACTCCTGACTCCTGAAGAGGAGGCCGCATTGTTGTGATTTTAAATTGTTATACCGCAAGTGCACGGCGTCTATCTGATAGACAGTGGCAAATACGGGTCGATCCCACAGAGACTTGGATCAAAACTAATTAAAGGAAAGTTAAAGCTAATTAATTTTATATCTTAGTTTAAAAAGGTTGATTTTTTTGTGAAATTGTTTTATAACGGGAAATACGGAACGCAAAACTGAAAGCTAATTAAAATTGAGGGTGTAGTCTATATGGATGGATATTCTAAGCTCTAGAATCCGCACATGTAGCGATCTAAACTATACTTTTAGATGATTTTCAAGATGTTCACGGAGATACGAAGTCAATCTATCTCCGTGGATGATATTCAATGGAGCACTATTATGATCACGAATGTAGTGATCTTCCTCGCTTTAATGGAATAAGCCAGAAATAATTCTCCGTAAAATTCGGAGTAATAACAGAAGCTAACACTATGTAATGATTCTCCGTAAAACTACTCGTAATGACGAAGAATAAAACTATGCGATAAACCTCTGTAGAACTCTGATAATAACGGAGAATAAAGCTAACTTATTATGGAAATTTTAATCAAGCATGAATGAGCAAAGATCACTTTATTTTCATTAAACGCACTAAAATATGAAAATCAAATAAGAGCATGGTTTAGATACGACTACAAGGCTTCATCCAGAACTTAGAACGGTGATTTAGCCTCGGATGGCCATGTGGTCGTTGATGGCGGATATTCCTTTGCAGATGACGAACCCGGCGATGATTGCGACGTGCGACGATGATGACGCGGCTCGGCTTGGAGACGGTTGCGTGGCGTAGTCGGAGAAGATGGATGATCTGATGCTGTCGACGGCTTCGAGAACGGTGGACGTGGCTCGGAGGTGATGGTCGATGAAGATGGTTGGTGGTCGAAGTAGATGGCAGCCCCCTCTCCTCCGTTAGTCCAAAGCTAGATCCCCCCCTTATATAGGATATAGAGAGAGAAAAAAGAGAGATCGTCCGTTGGGTGAGATAGAGACGCACGAGAGATAGAGAGAGTCAATCCCGAGGCTTGGGTCGCGGAAGAGTTAGGGAGGAGAGAGAAAAGTCCGGATGAGAGATATGCTCGGGCTGTTTAAGGAAAGAGAGGGAGTTAGAAAGAGAATCCCGGGTGAGAGAAGATCGGTTTTAGAGAGAGAGAAAAACCAGGAGAAAAGAGAGAGACGCGCGGTTGCTGAGAGAGAGAGAAAAACCAGGCGGAGAGAGAGAAAATCGGTGGAGGTGTACTCGGGTACAGCTGGACGGCTCGATTAAACCGGGCGGATGTGATCAAGTGGAAGGGAGCACGAGGGCTGGGCGCTGGAGCTTATCGGACGGCTGCATGGCTGGGTGGTTCGGTTTATGGTGGGTGAGAGAAACGGGAGAGAGAAATCCGGAAGAGAGAGGATCCCGTTCTGATGGGATCCGGTGTGCTGGGTTGTGTGCATGCCATCGGACGGCTGGGATTTTTGGAGAGGAGAGCGAGAAAGCTGGGCCGGGTTTCAGTTTTAAAGAGAGAGAGAGAGAGTGGGTGGTCGGCTCGGGATTGAAGGGACGCATGCATATGTTTTGCTCGGCATGAGTGCAATGCATGGGTTTTACATTTGGATCGGACGGCTGTGAGTGGTGGAGGAAGATAATCGGGTTATGCGATTCGATCGAAGTCTTGGCTATGACGGGTTTACGGGCGACTTTGTATATAGACGGTCGCGATGGGTACGATGGTGAAATAAGAAGAGTAGGGAATGGCCGACTTGGGTTGGTTAATGGGGTCACGTGGAAGGCTTGGTCACCCACTTATCATCATCCGCATTCATCATCGGTCCTTCAGAAATGTCCGCATACGGTCTGTACAACTTCCATCGCATTGCCGTGAGAATATCCATTGCTTAATCATAATGCTCTTGAGCTGACTGCATCGATAACCAGATCAATTCCCTGAAAATCACGCATGAAATGACGTCCATTAGATTCCACTATGCGATTATCGATAAAAGGAATAATTTGGATTATTAGAAAGTATAACTATCATGCATGATATGTATGAGAGTGAACCAATATGCCGTTGGGTTCGTATGAGAGTCTACTATATCGTGGTGCAAGGAAACTCATGCAGTTTACGTGTATTATGAAAGTTTTACGTAGCAAAGTGACGCTATGTGCATGATTAAGAAAGGATAATTCGCACCAAATGGACGCTCATCACGCATACATCAAGCTACTCCAAGAATACAGAGATGTCTTCGCATGGTCCTACAAGGAAATGCCGGGACTTGACCCCAAGATTGCAGTACACCAGCTTGCTGTCAAACATGGAGCTAGCGCCATCAAGCAAGGACAAAGACGCTACCGGCCGGAATTGGTACCGCAAATAGAGGGCGAAGTCAACAAGCTTATTGAAGCCGGCTTTATCCGAGAAGTTAAGTATCCAACGTGGATCTCCAGCGTGGTCCCAGTCAAGAAGAAGAACGGCCAGATCAGAGTATGCATGGACTTCAGGGACTTAAACAATGCATGCCCCAAAGATGACTTCCCACTGCCAATCACAGAACTAATGGTGGATGCGACAACAGGCCATGAAGCACTAACCTTCATGGATGGATCCTCGGGCTACAACCAGATCCGGATGGCGCCCAAAGACGAAGAGCTTACGGCATTCCGCACGCCAAAAGGGATCTACTGCTACAAAGTCATGCCTTTCGGCTTGAAAAATGCAGGAGCCACTTACCAACGAGCCATGCAAAAAAATTTCGACGATATCCTTCATCAGAATGTAGAATGCTACGTCGACGACCTCGTGGTAAAATCAAGACAAAAGTCAACACATCTTCAAGACCTCGAGCTAATCTTCAAGCGACTTTGAAGGTACGAACTCCGCATGAACCCGCTTAAATGCGCATTTGGGGTCTCCTCGGGAAAGTTTCTCGACTTTGTCGTACGCCATCGAGGCATCGAGATAGATCAAACCAAGATAGATGTTATCCTCAATATGCCAATCCCGAAAACCGTGCGAGACCTCCGAGGTCTTCAGGGCCATCTAGCATATATCAGAAGGTTTATCGCCAACTTAGCTGGAAAATGCAGGCCCTTCAGTCGCCTCATGAAGAAAGGAGCAGCATTCAAGTGGGATGAAGCTTGTCAGGAAGCCCTCCAAAACATCAGGGATTACTTACTCAAGCCCCCGGTTCTGACAGCACCAGTTCAAGGGAAGCCATTGGTCCTTTACATCAGCGCCCAGAAGCAGTCCTTGGGGGCACTCCTGGCTCAAGACAATGAGCTAGGCAAGGAGACAGCATGCTACTATTTGAGCCGCACTCTCATCGGCGCGGAGCTAAACTACTCCCCGATTGAGAAGGTCTGTCTGGCGCTCATCTTTGCTACAAAAAAGCTGCGACACTATATGTTAGCTCACGCCATCAGGCTCATCTCAAAAGCCGACCCGCTCAAATACATCATGTCGAGACCAGTGCTCTCCGGACGTCTGGCCAAGTGGGCTTTGCTCCTCCTTGAGTTTGACATCACCTTTGTCCCTCGTAAAGCGGTCAAAGGTCAAGCTCTCGCAGACTTCCTAGCAGAATACCCCCTTCCAGCAGAATGGGAACTATCAGAAGATCTCCCAGACGAAGAAGTATTCTGCATCGACATCGCCCCTTCTTGGAAAATGTTCTTCGACGGTGCGGCCAGGCAAGACATAGCAGGAGCAGGAGTTATCTTTGTCACACCAAACGACGAAGTACTTCCCTTCTCATTTCTACTATCAGAGCCATGCTCCAACAACAGGGCGGAATATCAAGCTTTGATCATTGGCCTCGAACTCGCTAATGATATGAAACTTCAAGGGCTCGAAATTTTCGGCGACTCTCAGCTCGTCATTCAGCAAATATTGGGAGCATACGAGGTTAACAAAGAAGATCTCGTGCCATTACACTTGCGAGCTCTGAAACTCCTTGGTACACTAAAAAATGCTTCAATCCAGCACGTCCCCAGAAACCTTAATCAGTAGGCTGATGCGCTCGCAAATTTGGCAGCAACACTCCCGTTCCCAGAAAGAAGCCAACTCATCGTCCCTATCTGTAAGAGGATGGTGATCACCGAGGAGGACCTCCCTATGGGAATCCCAGACCAAGTCAATGCAGTACACGTTCTCGTGACGGACGAGCTAGATTGGAGACAACCATTCATAGACTTTCTTGTCCACGGGAAATTTCCTGAAGATCCAAAGCATAAGGTCGACATTCGTCGGCGGTCTCTGAAATTCTTCCACTTCAACAACGAGTTGTACCGTCGAAGCTACGATGGTGCGCTCCTGAGGTGTCTTGCAAAAGAAGAAGCGGAAACAACACTAGAAGAAGTCCATGCCGGGATCTGTGGCTCACATCAGTCCGGTCCAAAGCTGCACTTCCGCATCAGGCGGATGGGGTACTACTGGCCCACTATGATCAAGGACTCCCTCGAGTTTGCAAAAAGATGCCACACTTGCCAGCTGCATGGCGACTACATCCGTCAGCCTCCGGAACCTTTGCATCCAACCATCGCATCATGGCCCTTCGATGGATGGGGACTCGATATTGTCGGTCCACTACCCAAGTCATCCAAGCAGCATCTTTATATCCTGGCGGTAACAGATTACTTCTCCAAGTGGGCTGAGGCAGTACCATTGCGAGAAGTTACCAGGCACTCTGTCATCAACTTCATCCAGAACGACATCATCTTCCGGTACGGCATCCCTCGCTATATCGTTACGGACAACGGGAAACAATTCAAGAACGCCGCTGTCAGCCAATTTTGCGCCAAGTTCAATATCAAGCAAAGGTGTTCAACCATGTACAACGCCTCTGCCAACGGCCTAGCTGAAGCTTTCAACAAAACACTCTGCAAACTTTTGGAGAAAGTCGTCTCAAAGTCGAAGAAAGACTGGCATGAACGCATGGGTGAAGCGCTATGGGCATATCGCACCTCTTTTTGCACGCCAACACAGGCGACTCCGTACTTGCTGGTATACGGAGTAGAAGCTGTCCTCCCACTTGAACTCCAGATCCCGTCACTCAGGATAGCCGTCCAGGAAGGCCTCGTCAACGGCAACAACACTCAACTTCGCCTAGCAGAATTGGAAGCCCTGGATGAAAAGCACCTCGAAGCCCAGCAACGCCTGGAATGCTACCAAGCTAGGCTGACCCGAGCCTTCAACAAAAGGATTCGCCCTCGATCCTTCCAAAAAGGAGAATTGGTGCTCGCGGTCAAACGCCCCATCATCCTTTCACATCGAGGAGGAAAGAAGTTCGACGCCAAGTGGGATGGACCGCACGCTGTCAAAGAGGTCTACTCCAACGGCGCATATCCTTTCACACTCGGCCCCATCAATGGCAAGTACCTCAAAAGGTACTATGCCTAAAAGCAGGGCTACATTCCTTGCAAAAAAAAAAAAAGGGAACTACGTGTGACTTGATCCCTCTCAGTAGGGTACGTAGGCAGCCTGTAAAGGTTCAGTCCAAACAAAAAAAAAATACAACCAGACTCTGCCATTCCAGAAGACAAGTCCAAAAAAATAGATGCATGATATTAAGTTATCACCAGATAAAGAAAAGCAGAACTACAAGTCTGTTCAGCAAAAATGACAAGAAAGAAAAGGAAACGCGACATTGCTAGTAAAGTGAATTAAATTCTTTGAGACGTTGGAGCAGCTCGCCGCCAGTAACCTCCATGCGCTGCAACTCTGAAGACCGAGAAGCTACCCGCTCCCGATGCGTCGCCAGCTCGATACGCTGCTTTGCCAAGTCTGCTCCAGAAGACTTCTCGATTGTCTCAGCTTTCTCGAAAGATGCGAGAGCAGCCTCTAGCTTCTTCTGCGCCCGAACAAGGCTCGCAGTGGCAAGTGCATGCTGCGCCTCCAGTCGACGCTCCTCGTCCTCGGCCTTTGCTAGTATCAGGGGAAGGTCATCTTCCATCGAAGCCCGTTTCAAGCAATAAGCTTCACTATCCGCCAAGAGAGCACGCATCTGTGCCTCAAACAAAGAGCCATCTACCTGGAAGGCCGCCAGGTTCTTGCAAAACTCAGGCCCCTCGAGGACCCACCAGCTGCTCAAAGCGTCAAAGCCCCCTTCCTGGAAGGGTGAGAGCGTCGTCTGAATATACTTCCGACAGCTCTCCAAAAGGAGCACAGAGAGAAGGTCTCGCGAACTGCACTTTCTCCTGTCGGCCTCTGAGTGCACAGGCAAGGTGGGCTCCGGTCCTGAAGGCTCAAGTAAAGGAACCGCCTCCTGGACCATCGTCGTGATAACAGTCAGCTGAACCACCGGAGCCGAAGGAGGAGACACAGGCAAACCTTCTGACAAAACGACTGCGGGAGTAGTCTCTGCCGGAGTACCGGACCTAACTAGAGGAGTCTGTTCTCTCCCTACACTGGAGACCTCATCCTCCTCCCCAAAGCCCAACTGCTCCACGTCAATATCGTCCAGGTTGACAACACTGCCGGCAAAATCTGCTCCACACGCTCCCAAAAGCTCCAAGTTATCCCAGGGAACATCCAGCCCGCCACCTTCAATCAATGTTGCTCTGATGGGAGAGCACACCTGCCCAACCCCCTTCGGGGCAGACTCGCAGTCCGGTCCAGCAGACCCTGCCAAAATGAAAGCTGAACAACTCAGCCGACGAAATAAGAGTACAAGCACAGAAATTCATAAAGAACTAGAAACAAGATATACCTGCAGCATTCGATGAAGCTACCCCAGAAAGAGGGATTACCTCATCGGCAAAAAGCCCTGGCTCTCCCTCTCGAGCTGGCTCTGCCTCGCCAGCACCAACCAAAGCTGTCTCACACAAGAGATCCAACTTTCTCCTCTTAGGAGAAGCACACCCACTCCAAGAAGCCTGAGTCTCATGAAGACTCTGAACCTTAGAGGATGGAGCCATCTCAACTTCTTGCACAGAGAGTGAAGCCTGGGAAGTACTCTCTCGATGGCCACAAGATCTCTCCGATCGTCGCTCCTCGGACCAAAGACGGCGATCCTCCGACCCCGCTAAAGAGTCAAAAGAAAAGTCAGCCCGCTCGCTGCTAGCAAGAACGTCCAGCGGAAGGCTAGCCAGGAGGGGAAGCACTGACACGTTGACCCAGCGACGATACTGAGGAGTTGCAGCATCCTTTCCGCCTGACTTGATCCCCGGCGAGAAAATACACCTAGTAAATCTGTCATAAAGCGCTCCCCAGAGGCGATACGCTTCGTGCGGGGTGTAACGTGACTGCATACGCAAAGGAGTCCCAGGCAACTCCTGGCGAAAACCCTGCTGTCGAGCAAACCGGTGGGGAGAGTACCGTGCCACCTCCACTACATCCTCACGACGCCAAACGAGATACCCGGGCCTGCAATTCACCATGCTCCAGTACAAGTGCTCGGGCATTTCCTCCATATTACATACCAAGGATCTGGTAGAAGGTGCAAGTGCATTCTCCGATACAAATTCAAAGTCAGAGGGGCCCATACGTCTCAAACACTCTCGGGCACTAGGCTTCGGACGCTCCCACGCATAATAAGCGTTCATCACACCTCCCACACAAGGAAGAAAGGGCACCGAGGTCGAAGGTCCACGCGCTGCAAAGATCCCCTTCGGAAAGTGAAGCCCAATCCAGCCGTAGAGGTAATGCAGGGGACAAAAGGAGCTGGCTCTGCCTACTTCCCCCCTTGCATTACCCGCACTCGATAAACTCTAGTAGGTTCCGCTAAGCCCTCCGTACAACGAGCAGAGGATCGCCGGTGCCAGGTTAAGGAACTCTCCATTCGCCATCCGAGCAGCTGCAAGGAAGGTCCCAGGGCGTATCATATCCCCTTCCCAGGGTAAAGCAAAGCGGCAAAGGAAAAGTACCAACCCCGCTGACCAGTAAGCAGCACGCCAGGCATCGCTGCATTCCTCAAGTCCCAAAACTTCCCAGGGATGTTGTGCTCCGACCATAGAGCACCATTCTTTCTTCAGAGATTTAATCGGTCACCGGAAAGTGCCAGGCGTCGGTCTCTTTGATGATGCATATCTCCACATTGGGTGACTCGAAGGGGGAGCGTGACGATACTCTCCTCAAAACCAGAAGTCCACCCAATCCGAGTGGAGTACCCGGTCTGACCGCTCGCGCGCCGCTATAATAGCATACGCCTTAAAAAGGAAAAGGCAGAAGCTAGGAGACTCGTCTGGGTCCGTCAAGACCTCCAGAGAAGGAACCTCCTCCTGATAGTAGCTCCGAACTTCTGGACACCCAGAGATGATGTGCACGTCACGAAGGGTGATCCCGACTTCACCAGCTCCGGTCAAAAAGGTATTGGTCTCAGGGCACCACTGCTCACACAGAGCCCGGTACATACCGTCCAATCGGCTGTACTCCCAACAAGCTGGCTCTACAAACCTCGCCAGACGCTCCATCCCTGGCTCCGCCTCCAACGCGCCAGACAGCTCTCTCATCCAGTCCCGAAAACCTCCCAAGTATGTGACATCTCCACATGATCGAATCTCCACGCCCCATCGCGTACGGCAGGAGCATATCTTCAAAGCAACAACAGGGACCGGAACCGACTCCTCGCCAGTGTGGTGGAACGGCAACCCCAAGCTTGGCCGTACAACTTGCCGGGAAGATCCTTCGTCGGTAAGGATACGCTCGCCCAGTTTCAACACGCGGCAAGAGCCGTCGGCTACGCCATCCTCACAAACTCGCTCGTGCGTCAAAAGGTGAAGTACTGACAGTCTGGCCTCCTGTCTCGAAGCTCGGTGGTTGAAGACTTGCGCGAAAGGGAAACGAAGATGCATACTCCCGTGGGAGACCGCATCGACGATCCAACCAAAACTCGGAAAACTCTTGTAACGACGAGACCTGGAAAAGAAAGAAGACAAAGCCCAAGTCAGATAGATTCCGAATACAGAAACGAAGAAAGCAGGGGGGCCTTGAGCAAATAAAGAAGAATAGAGGGGGGTCACAGCAAAAAGCCGCGACCCTCTCCTCCTCTCTCCTGTTAAAACTAGCAGGGGGGGCTTGAGCAAATAAAGAAGAATAGAGGGGGGTCACAGCAAAAAGCCGCGACCCTCTCCTCCTCTCTCCTGTTAAAACTAGCAGGGGGGGCCTTGAGCAAATAAAGAAGAATAGAGGGGGGTCACAGCAAAAAGCCGCGACCCTCCCCTCCTCTCTCCTGTTAAAACTAGCAGGGGGGGCCTTGAGCAAATAAAGAAGAATAGAGGGGGGTCACAGCAAAAAGCCGTGACCCTCTCCTCCTCTCTCCTGTTAAAACTAGCAGGGGGGGCCTTGAGCAAATAAAGAAGAATAGAGGGGGGTCATGGCAAAAAGCTGTGACCCCTCTCTCTATCTCTCCTATTAAAACATGCAGGGGGGGGGTGCTGTCGTCCTCGACCAACACCAGCCACCGCGCCCCCCCGTCGGCCCCCGCAGCCCCGGCCGCCTCCGCCGTCGGCCCAAGCCCGTCGCGCCCCGCCTCCGGCAGCCGCGCCCGTCGCGCCCTCCCTCCGGATCGAGCCCGTCGTGCCCCGCCTCCGGCCACGCGCGCCCGTCGCGTCCTCCCTCCGGCCCGAGCCCGTCGCGCCCCGCCTCCGGCCGCGCGCGCCCGCCCTCGCCCTCCTCTGCGCCTGCACCCGCCTCCGGCCCAAGCCCGTCGCGCCCTCCCTCCGGACCGAGCTCGTCGCGCCCCGCCTCCGGCCGTGCGCGCCCGTCGCGTCCTCCCTCCGGCCCGAGCCCGTCGTGCCCCGCCTCCGGCCGCGCACGCCCGCCCGCACCCTCCTCCGCGCCCGCAGCCCCGGTCGCGCCCGCACCTCGTCTCCGGCTTGCACGCTGACCGTACTTCGCAGCCCCCGGCCGAGCCCGCCTCCGGCCTGCGCCCTCGCATGCCCACGGCCCCACCATGAAAACAAGAAGAAGAAGAAGAAGAAGAAGAAGACGAAGAAGAGGAAGAAGAAGGTGGAGGAGGAGCATCACCTCGCCGGCAGCCCTCCGCCCTCCACGGGCCGGTGATCTCCTCTCCTCCGCGAACCCCATGGCGTGACCACCTTCATCTTCCGCGGCATTGTCGCGAAGCAAGAAACCCCAGCAGAGCTTTCGTCTCCAAGCCGCCGGGAATCGCCGATAATGAAGAGAAACGAAAAACGGGGGTCCTTTTAAAGACCTAATCCCACACGAATACGCGACTCAAGTCCAAGCGCTACGCGTTTCCCGCGGGCGCACTCGAACTTGAGGGGGCACTTGTGGGCATCGAAATTAGCCCACGGGTCGAACCCGATTTGTACACGAAAAATAGGCCCGCACCCAACGGCCTTCTGGTCGAACCTGACTCGCCCATACAACTTGGGCCCGCACACAACGGCCCACATGCGAAAGTCTGGCCCACATGCAACTTAGCCCACGTGCAACGGCCCGCTTGCAACTCGGCCCGCACACAACGGCCCACATATACAACGGCCCGCGTGCAAACTCGGCTCGCGCACCGCAGCCCAACTCAAAGTAAGCGGGTCCCACCGGACCCGCTACCCGAACACAAAGAGGGGGGGCCCACCGGCCCTCCCTTCTAGAAAATCGTGCCCCCTCCTCATGGAGAGGTGGGGCCGGCCATAAAAGAAAAGAAAAAGAAAAAGAAAAAGAAAAAGAAAAAGAAAAGAAAAGAAAAAGAAAAAGAAATCAAAAACCGCCTCGATGCGGGGGGAGGTGGCATGGACGTCTACACAGCCGTAGATCCGCGATGATCCCTCGATCCAACGGACAAGATGACGTTGTGTCGCCATCCGATCCAAAAGTGCAACAAAAATAACAACTCGATCTTTAAATATCGAGTCACATCTAGCCCATAACCACCCCAACTAAAAAGGAGGGGATCGGGTTTGTTTCCTTGAATAAAGGAACAGTATCTTGATGGTTATGGGGGGAGATATCGGATGAAACAAAAAAGATTTCAGATTTATCTCCCCCAACCGCTCCCCTTTGCCTATAAATAGAGGGGGTGGGGGAAGGCACAAAGAGGTCCGAAAGCCGAAGACGAAAGAGCTCCGCAAGAGAAGCTCCAACGCTCGAAGACCGAAGGCTTCACGAGGCACGGCAAGCACGTCCTACGGGAATCCTTGGCCCTTCAAGTCCTCATCAACGTGAAGACCTTGCACTCGAAGATCAAAGCTTCGGCTCCTCGCACGAAGAAGAAAGCGTGGAGAAGAAGACTCGGAGCCGTCATCACCCGATTGCTCCAACGATCTTCATCAGCCCCGAAGACGCCATAAGCAAAGGCCGGAGAAGAAGATCGAAGCCGGCAACACCCGTCGTCTTCAATCAAGGCATCGACTCCTCACACGAAGAAGAAAGCCGGGAGAAGAAGGCCTGAAGCCGGTGCTACCCCTACCATCTTCGTCAACCAAAGCCGACGCTACAACCGTCGTGCTGAAGCCGGTGCCATACCCGCCGTCTTCATCAACAAAAGCCGATGCTATAACCGTCGCACGAAGATCGGTGCTACACTCGCCGTCTTCATCAACAAAAGCCGATGCTACAACCGTCGCACGAGCATCGGTGCTACCCCCGCCAAAAAACCAAGACCGACGCCACAACCGTCGAGGAAGCCGGAAGAATAAAGAAGCCTTGAAGAAGTAACGCCAGTCGTTCGAGAAGAAGATCGAGTCAAAGCTAAAGCCAAAGCCAACGCAAGAAGCCAAAGCAGACGCACCGGTAAAGCCCGCGCCAAAGCAACGCACGTGCCAAAGCCAAGCAACTATGTCGGTCACGAGCAAAGCATCGCACGTTCTAGCCGATACGACGCGAAGTCCGGAAGAACTAAAGCATCGCAAGTCTCTACCCGTCTACGTTCAAGCGCAAGCGCCAAAGCAAAGCAAAAGCCAGAGCCACGCCAAAGCCGAAAGCTAAAGCCAAAGCTGACGCCAAAAACACGATCGACGCCGCGAACCGACGATCAAGGACGCCGAGGTCTAGCAAGGATCGAGGAAGACACGAAGACCGAGGAACGAAGCCCAAAACCCCCTAGCCGAGAAAGCGCGAAGCACGGAAGGGACAAAAGCAACGGCCGATACTCCTTAGCCTCTCAAGAAACCCTCACCCTGTAAAGACCTCTGTCCTGAGCAACCCCTTCAGAGCTCTCGCACGAATACCACGTGGAGACGCGGATCAAAGGGACCCTCCAGAGGATCTCTCCCACAATCTCCTGATCAAAAAAATTTGTAATCTCGTGTGATCCGCAATAAAGACGACCCGAATCTTTTTCCGCGCTCACACCCACACTTAGCCCTTTTCTGGATACCAAGATTCTATACTTATCATTTTCTCTTTGGATTTTCGGGTAAATCCGGTATCCAGAATATTGGACTTAAACCCGGTAATTCAAATACCGGATTCTACTTGTACTGAAAAAAAAAAACTTTTGCTTTCTTTACGGCGCTGATATACCACGCGGCTATGAGAGCGTTAGGTTGGTAAATAGTTTTGATCAACCGTTATTAGGTAATTATTTATTTTTTTAATAATATTTTGAAAAAAAAGCCCCTTAATAGAAGGAATGATAGAACTCTCTCAACTCTTATTCTCCTGTGTCTCACTGACCAGTCCAATCACTGACCTTCCGCGCTAGGGAACACGGCTTCCATGCCACCCAGCTGACCCAACCTCCCCCTCCCCGGGGTGGCCTCGCTCCACGCTTCGTTATTGTTTTCCTGTCCCGCGGGACAACCAAGATTACTCCGTGAACCATGAACATGCAACAGGGGACGTCCATCTAAGATTCTTAGTTGTAAACTCTACCACAGGATCAGCCGTCAAAAATAACACATACGCCCTCCCACCTCATAGCCTCACTTTAATGCCTTATCATCTCAGGTGTACCTGCGGAACATCAGAAACCAACAACTCCACTTTTCCAGTCAAACGGGTTACCTAATAGGTCGCGTCTTGTACCCCCACACACCTCAACAACTCTCTCTCTCTCTCGTTCAAATATTACTGCCGCCTTGAGACCACCAACCTCGCCTTATGGAGGACTCGAGCGGAGGAGAGAGAGGGGGCACGAGGAAGGAGAAGTCGAACACGGAGGTGGTGGCGGCGAGTCGCCCTCCTCCCCTTCACCGTTGCCTCTCGTCGGCTTCCTCCGTGGGGGCGGAGGTCAGGCTTGCGGCCGCCGCGGTGGGGCTCAAGGTGCGTCCGGGATCGTCGGACATGCCCCCCGCGATGCAGGAGCGGGCGTTCCGGTGCACCCGGGCACTGATCGGCTCGACCCCGGCCCGCCGGCTCAACCTCACCCTCCTCGCCATGGCCCTCAAAAAGGTATCAACGTGCGTGCGTGCGTACGTATGTACATCCTCTTGTTTATAGCGGCTGGATGGTGATTTTGATCGGGAGATGGATGGTGGCCGGATGGGGTGGTTGCAGGAGTTCGACAGGTGGTACGGGCCGGCGTGGCACTGCGTGGCGGGTAGGAGCTTCGGGTCGTTCGTGACCCACTCCGCCGGGGGGTTTGTCTACTTCTCCCTCCTTGATGACAGCGGGGACGAAGGCGGCGAGGAGGAGGGGGGCCGGAATGAGCGCAGCAGCCACCTCTCCTTTCTCCTCTTCCAGACCCGGCTCCACCGAATCTGATCCGCGTAGTGGGGACGAGTTTGACTCGGATTTTTGACGGAATTACCCCAAGTGGCGATGATGTTTCTTCCCTCTCGAGTTCCGCTGGGTGCTTTTTTGGGTTTTTTTTCAACCCCGGAAAAAAGGAGCTTTATCATGATTGATGGTGATCTGTCTCTCACACACAAACACTCTGATGCCATTTCAGTGATTTCACTCATCAGTTTTTATTAGGCAATAGAAAGAAATCCCTACAATGCTCAAATGTGCTTGGTATACGCCATTTGACAAAGATGATATCGTAACTGTTCAAAAAAATATAAAATCTAAAGTGAGTGTGATTCACTTGTTACAATGAGAAAAGTCATAAAAAGACTTGCGGGCGAAGTGAAAGCCCGAGGGCGATCTCGAGGGCGATATCATATATATTTTGAAAGTTTGGGAGGGACGATAGTGAGAGGGAGATCCCGAGGGCGTTCCCCAAGGCCTCTAAGGCTCCACCGGCGCTTGTTCGGCGCTCGCTCCCGAGAGGCCTCGGGAGCCAGAACTCTCGAGGGGGGCGGTTCGGCGAGGGGGGAAGAGAAGCGTCGTTCCCGGGATAGGCGTCTCGGGGGCGTTTCTCGACCGTCTTCGTCGGCCAACCAGAGAGTCTCTTTCGCCGACGTGGTGCGCCGTCCAGCCCCACCCCCACCGGCACCGAGTGCCAAGAGATATCCAGGCCGGTCCACTCGCTTCTCTCGACGGAGGGATCCCATGCGCCGTTGCCATCGGTGCAGAGAGCAGGATCACGTGGTCGCATCCTGTCGGAACCCTTTGGTTTAATTTGTTTTGATTGCGGGAAGGTGGGGCATACTTCCCACAAGTGCGGGATGATCCGATCCTCGGATTCTATCGGTTCTTCCAACGCCGGGGTGGGAGCATCGGTAGATCTACCGGATGATCCTCGGGGGGAGGAGATGATGGAAGTGCTGAACAGATCTGGGGTACGATGTGCCGCGTACGTCTTTCGGAGGTCGGTGTCTGCGGCTGAACTCTCCGGGCATCTCCGGCACGCTTGGCAGGGATCCTGGGCTTGGCCGGCACAAGAGATCGGCAATGGGGAATTTCTTGTTGAATTTTCTTTTCGCCAGTTCCTGGAGATCGAAGTCGGGCGTGGAGTGCGAGATCTGGGAGCTGTCTCAGTTTCCTTTCGTCCGTGAGAGGAACTGGGAGGGGCGGTTGCGAGTTGGAGGAGGACAGCGCTGAGGGTCACTATTTTCGGCCTCCCCTTTGATGCCTGGGGGGAGGGCTCAATTCTCTCGCTGCTGGAACCCTATGGAGTGGTTCGGGAGTGCTTCAACGTCTTTCCCTCGATTTCTCATAGGCGGTTCTGCCAGGCCATTGTCCTCTGCTGCGAGCCCTTGCTGATCCCTCCCTCGGTGCAATTCTCCCATGGTTGTGAAGTGTTTAGGGTTCGCCTTACCACTCAGGTATTAGGTGACTGTACCTCACTCCCACCTCCTCCCCTGGGCCACATCCCCCCCTGGAGCACGGCATTGGGGACAGAATGCCCTTCGGAGAGCCTGCGATTCCTCCAGGTTTCGGTCCTCCCGTGGCAGCTGGTCCGCAGCCTACGAGGTTCAGGCAACCGCGCGTTAGGCCATCACCTTTTCCTGTTCCAACTCGCGCCAACGAGGCCACTCCACCGGAAGAGGATGCGGGTAGCCAGGACCCAGGTACGCCATCCCTACAACAGATCACCCGGGATGCAGGTATGGTTGTTTCAAACCTTGATTTGGGCGTAGGGATGGCAATTATTCGGGTTTATCGGGCTACCCGACCCGACCCGACCCTATTGGGACGGGTTTGGGATGCTCAAAAACGGGTTTGGGATTTGCATTTAAAACCCGGTCAGGTTCGGGTCGGGTTCGGGTTTTACTCCAACCCGCCCCGACCCGACCCGGGTATATAACCTATCAGGCTATCATATGAGTCTTTGATGAGTAAGCATACCTTTGATGAGTAAGCATACCTTTGATGAGTATGCTTCCATCCAATAGTAAGCATACCTTTGATGAGTATGCTTACTATTGCTCTTAGCTTATCAGAATTTTTACTCAATACTCTTCTCCATATAGAGCTGCAATTAGGTGGGTCCAAGAAGCTAAATATGCAGTTTTGGTGAAGCCGACCCGACCCGACCCGACCCGCAATGCATAAACGGGGCGGGGCGGGGCGGGCACGGGTTTTTTCAATGCTAATTGGGACGGGTTTAGGAATTATCCTCAAAACTCGACACGGGTTTGGGACGGGTATGGGCGGGATAAAATATAATGGGGCGGGTTCGGGATAGGGCCGACCCGCCCCAAACCCGACCTGTTGCCATCCCTATTTGGGCGCGAATGGAGTCGTTTCTTCTTTTTCTTTTAAGGGTGCCAGTGGAGTATGTGCGGCACCCCACGTCAACCCTTTTGCCGACAAGTATGAGGGAGTCCCTGTCGGTTTGGAGGAGAGGTGGCCCCCCTTGGGTCCCCAGGGGGACCATGTGCCGATTGCTGTAGACAGCTCCCTTTTCGGGGGAGCTCATGTTCCTAACATTGATGTCAACAGGAGTGTTGTGACAAAACAGGGGAATGGGAGGCGGGAGACCATGGCTGATCAATGCGCAGACCAGGGGAGACAGGAGGCTGCGGTGGATGGTGGAGCCGTCCAGCTTCAGTCTGCGAGGAGGAGCTTCAGGCAGATTTTGCAACGCTCTTCTGATGATCCGCTGCTTGCCCAAGCTCTGGTCCGGTCGAAGATGCGCCTTTTGGAGTTAGTCAGGCTGACCCTTCGGTTTCCCTTCCCCTTTCACTTTTGGAAGATGATGTAATTCTTGACATTGCTAGGAAATGTGGATTTATTACTGCTCCAGAACTGGATGGTGTCCGTTTTTTCCTTGACTCTATCAGGGCCATGGAAGAGAAGAGAGCGAAGTTGGCTTCGTCCTAAGAAAGTTGTCGTGATGGAGTTTGGTGGAGTTGTGTTGGAGTCAAGTTTTGTGTTCTATGAAGATTTTGTCTTGGAATGTTAGGGGGCTGGGGAAATCGGAGAAGAGGAGAGCTGCCAGCTCTTTTGCTTCAATTCACGATGTTGATATCATTTGCATCCAGGAGTCAAAGCGCGAGAATCCGACCAACCATTTTTTCCGCTCTCTCAGTACGAAGAAGATTGCTAGATGGGAAGCGAAAGACGCTACAGGAGCGTCAGGTGGTATTTTGGTAGGATATAGCGATGACCTTTTCATTTTGAGGAGCACGAATGTTGGAGTTTTCTCCCTTTCTCTTATCTTACATAACAGACTAGACGGGGAGGAGTGGATGCTATCCTCTGTCTACGGCCCAATAGATCACAGTAGAGGTGATGACTTCTGGACTGAACTATCCTTGCTCCGGGTGAACTTTCATGGCCCGTGGGTGGTTGCAGGGGATTTCAATGTCACGAGAGGGTCGGGAGAGAGGCTGCGTAGTGGAGGTGACATTTCAGCTATGAGAGCTTTCTCCCTCTTCATCCGGCAGCAGGAGCTTATAGATCTCCCTTTAACAGGTCGCACCTTCACCTGGAGTAACAAGAGAGAAGACCCCATTTTGGCCAGGTTAGATCGGTTCCTGATTTCTACGGACTGGGACTCCCGCTTTCTGGGTTCGATTCAGTCAGGGCTAGCTTCCTGTGTATCCGATCATGCCCCGATTCTTCTCTCAACCGATTCTATTTCTCCAGTGCGCCCCCCTTTTAGGTTTGAGCTAATGTGGTCGGTGGAGGAGGGTTTCAGGGAGATGCTGGCTGGATGGTGGGAGGAAGCGGGCAACATAGATAACTTGGCTTTGAACATGACGAGCAAGCTCAGGTTTATCAAGAGGAAACTTTTATGCTGGAGCAGAGACCATTTTGGCAATGTTTTGTGGCAAAAGTCCTCTACCTTGGCAGCAATTCAGTCCCTTGAAGTTCGAGGAGAATCTGCCAATCTGACGCAGCAGGAGACTGCAGAGTTGAAGGAGCTGAATGAGAATCTGGTCCTTCTCTTGCGGAAGGAGGAAGAGATGTGGAGGCAACGATCGAAGGAGCAGTGGGTCAAGCTGGGAGATGCGAATACAGCCTATTTCCACAAGGTGGCCAATGCTCGTAGGAGAAAGACCTTTCTGACTTCTCTGTGGCATGAGGAGCGATCTTTGACTGCCACCTCCGATATCCTGGAGGCAGCCACTTCTTTCTTCAAGAGCTCCTTCCGGGAGTCGGATGGAGCCACAGGGGTCTCGTTTGACTGGATCGGCATGGATTTCTAGAGATTACAGGGCAGCACGGGCATTGACGCAGAGTTCAACGATGAGGAATTCCGGAGAGTGGTTTTTCAGTCCAAAGGTGATGGAGCTCCGGGGCCGGATGGGTTCCCTATGGCCTTCTACCAGAAGTACTGGGATATGTTGAAGGGCGACCTCTGCTGTTTTTTGCGTGACTTTTTCTCGGGCAAGGTACGTCTCCACTACTTGAATCACTCCTGGATAATCCTTCTTCCTAAGAAATCTGGTGCAGAGGCCATTCGGGACTTCAGGCCGATCTCTCTGTCGAACTGCCTCTATAAGATCGTCACGAAGTTCCTAGCCAATCGGCTAGCGGACAATATTTCTTTGTTGGTCTCCCCCTCCCAGACAGCTTTCATCAAGGGGAGATTGATTCTGGACAGTGTGGCGGCGGCTCATGAGACTATCTTCCACCTGCGCGAATCTGGAGAAGAGGGAGTGTTGCTGAAGTTGGACTTCGAAAAAGCTTTCGACCAGATCAGATGGGAATTTTTGCTTGATCTGCTGAAGGCTAAAGGCTTCTCTAGCAATTAGGTGGGCTGGATAAGAGAGATTTTAGTCTCCTCGAAGCTTTCTTGCCTTATCAATGGGGAGCAGGGCAAGGACTTCAAGGTTTACAAAGGCCTGAAGCAAGGTTGTCCCCTTTCCCCGTATCTTTTTATTCTGGTAGTCGATGCTTTTGATGCCGCGATTCGCAAGGCGATTGCTGAAGGTCTTGTGAAGGGAGTGGGCGGGCACGGTTGGACCACATCGAATTTGCATTATGCAGACGACTCGCTCTTATTCACCATGGCTTGCCCTTTCCAGATGGTTTCGCTCAAGATACTCCTATATGGGCTGGAATTGACTTCAGGCCTGAAGATTAACTTCCAGAAGAGCAACCTGTATTACATTGGCACGGGGGATGCAGGAAGGGGTTTAGCTAGACTGTTGAATTGTAAGGAAGATACCTTGCCAATTAAATACTTGGGATTGCCTATCAGTGATAAGGCTCTAAGGCGGGAGGACTGGGAGCAGCTGATTCTGAAGATCGAGAGGAGATTGGAGGGTTGGAAGGGTAGATTTATGTCCTCAGGTGGCAGACTCGTGCTGGTGAATTCGGTTCTCTCTTCGATTCCTTCTTACTACCTTTCCTTCTACTATCTGCCGTCTTGGGTGATAGACATGATCGACAAGATACGGGGCTCCTTTCTTTGGCGTGGTGTGGGAGTCAATGCGGGAGGCTACAATTTGATGAGATGGGACCAAGTTTGTCTACCGAAGAAGTTAGGGCCTGTTTGGATACGCTCCTAATCCGAGATTTTTGGATTCTAGGAGCCTGAAATCCCTAAAAGAGACGAATAGTCTATTTGGATACAACAAGATCCCAACGAGCGTTTCTTTGGAAAGCCCAAAGCATGCTCCCTGGACTTACTTTTATGGAGCCCAAAATCGATGCTCTGGACTCCGGAGCCATTTTTTGGGATTCTATGTTTTTGGACTCCGAGTCGTACCAAACATTGCCTAATATCCCAACGGATTATTTGTCTCCTTAATCTTCATTAGGTGTGTCATTAATCGCTAAATCGATGTTTGCTCATTCCCATCTGGCAGATCGAGCTTTGTGCATCGTGTTAATCGTCCAATCACATGCCATCTTCTTGTGTAACACAGCCCTAACAATAGGTAATTCCTCACTTATAGGTCACAACATGGTGAGGCCCACTCGCCACTCCATTGTTCTCGTAGTAATTAATCAATCAAGGCCCACTCATACTTTGACTAGTTCAAGCCAAACCAGTCCGCCAAATACTTGTCCAACCTCGGATGCACTTCAAAACCACAGAAAGACACTCCCAACGCCTAAGATCGAAGAACCCATCTAAAAGCAAAACACGAAGAAACCCTCCAACATAAAAAAAAGGTTATCATCTGACTTTGGCAACGCCTTCCTAGAAGAACCCCAACAAAGATCCCTTGTTGGGGTGTGCATCGGTTTGAAACCAAACTATTTAGATAAAACCCATATCGATCAAACATTGGTCGGATTTTAGGATTTTCATTTCGATCCAAACCGAACCGAGATTGGAATGCAATGCAAACCAATCCAATTAAAATTAGTTTGGATTGGATTGGTTGGTCTGTTTGGGCTTTGGCCCATATGCTTATTTGGCTTTTTTCCTCATTCTATTAGAACCTAGTTTCAAATTAAGAAAAAAAAGAATTGGTATCAAATCATTAGGACTAAATAAGATTTTAAATGATTTTGAGTCATCCTACAGTACTGCAAAAATTGTTGATAGCAAGGATATTTGGGGACATATGGTATTTATTTAATAAAATATTATTTATATGTATATAAATATGTAGGTTTGGTTTAGGTTCGTTTTAAATTTACAAATCCGTCAACAGATCCAATCATGTCGGTTTTTTAAAAACCCAATCTAATCCGATTCATTGAGTGTGTCAAAACCGAACAAATTAAAATTGGTATGTTTGGGTTGGTTTGGTCGGTTTGGTTTATTTTGGTTTGGATCATGCGCACCACTAACCTGAGTACCAGATTGCCGGCTTGTCAAACTACTGCTGCGGGACATAGACTGGCGACGGTGCCAGGGACGACGGAGCCTTCGTAGGCAAAGGATCAATATTTCTCAGTTGCGGACTTAGGCTTAGGCTAGGAATTGTCCTAGGGCTTCAGGTCTTGGGAGCCTCGGACGACTTCGATGTCGCCGGAGGGGTGATGAAGAACGTGTACCTCTCGGCCTTCCTGGTCATCGGTGGAGGAGTCTCCACCGCGCCTACAGACCAGCCATTGCAATGCAGTAGAAGACCCAAAATCGAGGGAGATAAGGAGGCTTTGTGGGTTAGCGTTTGGAGCTCGTGGAGAAGAGGGCGGGATCTCCGAGCTGGAACTACCACCAACATCTTCCCACCCACGACCTCCAACGGTCCATCATCCCACTCACAGGCAGAAGCATAGAAGAAAGATGGAGGAGCAGAGGAAGGGGGAGAGGAGAAGCAGAGGACGGAGAGGAGGAGATAGAGGAGAAGGAGAGACTGAGGAAAAGGCATATCAGAGGATAGAGGAGGAGGAGATCGGGGAGATGAGTGGAGATTGAGCAGGGAAGAAAAGAGGAGGGAAGAAAATGTTGTAGCTCGTGTGTCCTTAGCGTGAAATTTCTGTATTAACATTAATAAAGATGACTTTGGTTATTGCTTTAATTAGAATACTACTCTGGTATATGATAATACTCATATAATAAAAGGACCTTAGAGAACACAGTAGGCTACTGAGGCGCATGGAGGATCCATGCTTGGGAGACCCAGTGGACCAGTTCTGTGTAGACCTAGAACTAGTTCACAGCTTAGGTGATGCTGGTCGCTTCACCGAGAACAAGCTATTGACAGGTAGAAGATGTGGTGAAGTCTTCACCACGGGAACGTGGGATTTCCATTCACCTGACCAAGCACGATGATCGTGTTGAACAAGAACCAAGACGGTGCACAGTTCAGTGATTCAGACACTGGTGCATAAACCATCTTACTACTATAGATAGTCTGTCCTTAACCCTGAGGGACCATGTTCACTGGGCCAACCAGTTGTGTGGTGCTTTGATGTGCCAACGTGTGCGGACCTTCCATAATCCAATACCACGGTGCGTTGGGTTACCCGGCTGGCGCTTGAGTGACATATAATCCCTACAAGTTATCCGACGTCCAGTGTTGAATGGGTGTGTTTTGATGAGTCAATCTGTCCACACAGTTAACCCAGGCCTGGTGGTTGTCAGTATGACTGACGATGTTCTGGATGCTAGGCATAGCACCGGAAGGTGTGTGGTGTTATAGATAACAAGTCATCAAACCCTAGTCAGATGATCGATCGGGATCTGACGGTGCTCCCCACCGCCCGTGTCGTATCATGGCACCAGTAATAGGAGTGACTAAGGATTATCGGAGTATAGTAGAGAACAGGGTTACGTGGGAGTAACATAAGTTTAGGATCACTAGAGTTTAACTCGCGTCGCACTCTGGGTGGCTACGTGGGTTAATCGGATTAGGGCTGATTAACGGAACTTTCGGTGTGTCACCGGAACAGTTAATCAGGGATCCGGTTGGAGCTAGAGATCCCGAACCCTGAAGGTTCCACCATGTCGTTGCGTATAGGAATTGTTCCCCGACCTAGTTGGATACGTTGGATGTGAAGTAGCGCGATGGAGCGCAATCCCGGAGCCTAAGAACCTAATTCACATGTATTACGGGCCGTAGGGATATTTTGGTAAATATTGAAATATGGCTCAGAACATATTGAATATGGATCTTAGAATGAGCGGAATAATTCCAGGAGCTCATAGACGCTGACGGAACTCGATTCCGAGTAACGCACTCAGTCTCTCTTTTAGTTTTCCACTTTTCGTGAAGGGCGTTTTCGTCCAGGCTTCACGATAGACACTAGAAATCCCTAATAACCGACCCCCCTCTATCCTAATCTATCTAGGGCCGGCCCTAGATTCGTTGAAGCCATGGGAGATCGGTCCTATAAGAGAATAGGGAGAGGGAGGGCCGACCCAATGCTCCCTCTCCTCCAAAAATCCGAACCCCCCCCTTTGCTCCTCCTTTGTGGTTTCGGCCAAGGAAAAGAGAGGAAGAAGAAGGGAGAAGAAAGAGGAAGGAAGGAGAAGGAAGAAAGGAGAAAGAGGAGGAGAAAATCTCGAGGCTCGCCATCGTCTTCGCAACGGATTCCTCCGTCGGCTCGTAATCCTTGCACTCAGAGACGGGATTTCGAGGATTCTTCAATTTGCAAAGGACAAGGTGCTATCCGACAGTTTCCCTTACGATTCAAGTGCAGTTTTTCATCGTTCCGTCGTCTCCGGATCATAGATCCATAAGATATGATGATTCTAAACACCTAACTAGATGCATGCATGTCTTCCGTAGATCGTAGTATGCCTCTAGGGTGTCCACACATATGCTAAGATCGTAGATTTGCATGTAGATTGTTTTGAAAAATTAATTGCAATGAAACATACACCGTATGATCTTCGGATCTATCTTTTGCTTCCGCTGTGACTCTGATCAGCGGATCCAATTCCAACAATTGGTATCAGAGCACGCTTTGGTGTATGTTTCATGCATGAATTCGTGAAAATATCATGTGAATATATGATGGCATATGTTTTCGTCGGGGTTCGGCGTAGATCATGCATATGGATTATGCTATGTATCGTATTTTTGCAGGTGCCGCGCTGAATAGTAATCTGTGATTGCATTCTTCCGGGGGTCGGACCCCGGATTTAATTTTTGCATTGATTATTATTATGCTTGTGGATTTTAAGGCTCTAGATGGGCGAGGGTGGGGGTTGACCATCCTCGGTTCCCTAGCCATGTTTCTAGGATTGTTTTTCTTTTTTTTCTAGTGAAATTATACACGAACGAGCACTTGCTCGGAGCGTGTTAGTTTTTCGGTCACAGAAAGAAGGAGATGATGCTACATCCACGGTTCGGGCAAGCGGTACCATGGCGTGCAAAGACCCGGCGAAAGCGTGCACGTTAGTGATGATCGGGATCGTCGTCAGAGATCGTGTGGAACGAAAAAGCAGGATATCTTGGCTGTGCTATTCAGGTTCAGGGGTCAGACCCTGGACTTGATTTAGTTTGGATGTTTTTTCTGTTGTTTCTCTTTACTTAGTGTTTAAAGAACCCCGATGATAATGTGATTATCTATCTTGCTTGTGAGTTTGTCTCTAGATCAGGCTTAGGGTTAGTACTAAGCTTATGGATTCATCAGTGTCTCTATATGGTTCTAACACGTGCGAATCCGATGGCTAGCTAAAAGGAAAGGTGGTAACCGCCCTCGTGATAGTTCAGGTAGCCAAGTACTGTGCACCGAGATAGACGCAGTGTTAGATTTGTTTAGAAATAATTAACTAATGTCTCCATAATAAGTATAATAACCCTAGTGGGATGCCCTTTCCCCACGTGGTCCTAGCAACCAAGTTAGGTTAGGATTTTACTGTGTGATACCCATTTCTAGATGACGTTTGATGGTAGTATGAACTCATCACGATTTGGTTATGCCACCATTAGGTTGAGGTCCGGCGGAGGTTGTCGGATGTCCCTATTTGGCCAGCATCGAAATCTATAATGAGATGAGGTCTACTATAACATCAGGCATCAAATTGTGAACGAGGCGTTATCGTAGTGGGAGTCCTTTCCACGTTGACCTTAGGCTAGGCTCCAGATCTTAGGATTATGGGCAAACTAGTGGAGTATCGGGATCCTTAGAATCTATATAATGTGATCCTTGCAAGAAAGGCGACTATGATATTTTCCGAGGATACTAATGCTTTACGGGAAGGTTTATAATCCTAGTGGGAGCACGGTAGACCAGGGTCTAAGTCTAGAAGGTCGTGACCTTTCTAGATATGAATAAAACCTCATAAAGAAGGGATGTGTAAGAGGTTCCCTCCAAAGGGGTGCCCCTGGCCTCCACAATCAACCGGCTAAGGGTATGGGTGGGAGGTACGCAGTTCGATATTCCCACCGGGTGAGAGCTGTGTTTCCTTCTATGCTGGTTCGCCTAGTGATTTCCTATGGGATATGGAGGATGCCGGTGGCAGTGGGTGACGGTTTTATCCTGTACCGTGGGAGTCTATGAACCCTCCTGTCGACACCACCTAGATTTGTGGGAAGCATCCTAAAGCTTGTGTGAAGCCGTTGTTGCTGCGCACGCGGGTCACATAAAGCTGGCCAAAAGGAGACTGTGAGGCTTTTCAGTTTACTATAGGTAATTCTGATAAAGACTGGGTCGTAAAAACCCCGTTGGCAGAAGCGGTTGCATGCTCTCACCGAGATACTGTCTCCAATTCAAGGCCGATAGTCTCAGTGCTCGAGACCAAGGAATTTAGATTCCTGGATGTCTCCACTTGAGGTAGTGAAGACATAGCGGCTGGAGTAAACATTATCTATTTCTAAATTCCATGAAATAGATTGTAGTAAATCCTAATTTTGCTTTGAACCATTATTTACAGAAATCATGACCAAGCTCGACCCCCTTGCCTCCATACTTAATGATAACAAACTTACGGGACCAAACTACGAGGACTGGAAGCGTAACCCGATGCTCGTCCTAAGGGTTGGCAAATACACAATTGCCCTAAATACCCCTCAACCGGCCATGCCGGGAGCAAGTGCAACTGAGGCTCAGTTGAAGGAATGGAAAGACTGGCTAGATGCTGATGAGATGTGCAAGTGCTACATAGTGGCATCCTTGCAGACCGTCCTTCAAAAGCAAGTTGAAGACATGGCCTTCGCTTTAGACATGATGCTCTACCTAAAGAAAATATTCAAGGGTCGTAGTCGGGTAACTCGTTACCTGACCATCAAGAAATTGGTGTCCACGAAGATGGCAGAGGGGACTTTGGTTCGGGATCATATACTGAAATTGTTTGGCTATGTGAACGAGCTTGGTTCCTTTGATGTTATCTTGGATACAGAGATCTAGACCGATATTTTCCTCGCATCTCTATCAGGAACATTTGAGGGCTTCGTTACCAACTTCAACCTTAACCGGTTGGAGATGTCTAACGCAGAGCTCCTAGCGGTGCTCCAGACGGTAGAGGACGGGATGAAGGCAGGAGCCCAATCCCTGAACGTAGAGCGGAATTCTTCTTTGAAAGCCAAAGGCAAGTTTCAGAAAAGAAAGTCTAAGAAGTCTGTGAAGATGGGCCAGGTGCAGTTGCAGGTTCCTAAGCAGAATGGTCCGGTGAAGTCCAAAGGAAAATATTTTTGATGCGGCAAGAAGGGGCACTGGAAGGGCGACTACCGTGCGGCTCCCAAGAAGGCTGAGACAGGTATATCTCAAATCCACATAGTGGAATCCCTTGTAGCATCCAGTTGTTCTCCAATTTCATGGATTGTGGATTCTGGTTCCACTAACCATGCTTGCAATAATTTGCAGGGGTTCAAGGAGATAAGAAAACTAGGTAATGGAGAGATGATCCTAAGCATGGGAACTGAGGCCGTGGCAGAGGCTGAAGCAGTTGGAGATATCGTCTTGCAGTTTCTTGATGGAAGAAGTTTATTACTTAGAGACATACTTTATGTACCGTCCTTGAGACGAAACTTAATTTCTGTTTCCTTTTTGAATAATGAAGGTTTTTCAATTTTATTTAATGCTTCTGGTGTGTCAATTAAATTGAATGGTTCCTTTGTTTGTAAGGGAAAGATACAGAATGGTCTCTATGTAATTAACTCCAATCATAAGTAGGATAATATAACTGAAGCTTGTGCGGTTAATTCATCTAAAAGGAAAAATCCCTCAGATAATCCAACACTTCTTTGGCATCTAAGGCTTGGACACATAGCCTCAGACATGATTCACAGGTTGGTTAAGGTAGGACATTTAAGTCCAGATGTTTCAGAAAGCCTACCGACGTGTGAGTCTTGCCTGGAAAGCAAGATGACTAAAAGATCTTTCCAAGCCAAAGGAAGTATATCTAAGGAGGTATTAGAGTTGGTACACACTGATGTATGTGGGCTCATAAGTGTCCGTGCTATAGGAGGCTTCGAGTATTTCATCACCTTCACGGATGATCACTCGAGGTTTGGATATATATACCTAATGCGGCGGAAGTCTGAATCCTTTGATAAGTTCAAAGAGTTCAGAGCTGAAGCAGAAAAGCAGACGGGTAAAAATATCAAGTCTCTTCGATCGGATCGAGGAGGCGAATACCTATCGGATGAATTTATTGGGTACCTGCGTGAGCATGGGATCGTATCCCAGTTGACTGCACCAGGGCCACCACAATAGAACGGTGTATCTGAGAGGAGAACCAAACTTTGTTAGACATGGCTCGGACTATGATGAGTTATGCAACATTGCCACCTAGTTTTTGGGGATATGCCCTAGAGACGGCAGCATATACTTTGAACTTTGTTCCATCAAAGTCAGTACCCCTAACTCCTTGGGAGCTGTGGTTGAAGCGAAAGCCAAGCCTACAGTACTTTAGGATTTGGGGTTGTCCAGCACATGTGCGGAAGGACAAGCAAGATAAAATAGAGTCAAAAACTAAGGTATGTCTGTTCGTTGGGTATCCAAAAGGGACAAAGGGTGGTTTATTTTATGATCCTGAGGATAGAAAGGTTGTCGTCTCGATGAACACCGTATTCCTGGAGCAGGATTATTTAATAGACCATAAGCCCACCAGTAAAGTAGTTCTTGAAGAATTGCTTGGTACTGATGGGAGTACGCAGACAGAAAACATAGTGGGAGCCGATACCACTAAGATAAACGATACTGTAGAATCGACTCCTATGGAACCACCGCAGGCTCGTCGCAGTGGGAGGACCATAAGTGCTCCTGATAGATACATTGGAGAAGCCTTTATGGTGGATTAAGAGTTTCAGGAGGATGATCCTCTGAACTATGATGAAGCGATGGTATCCTCTGACCATGCAGCATGGCAGAAAGCCATGGAGGCAGAACTGACATCGATGTCCTAAAATTCGGTATGGACATTTGTAATACCACCTCACAACATTAAACATGTTGGGTGTAAGTGGGTGTACAAAAGAAAAAGAGGTCCAGATGGTACCGTTGAGACTTACAAAGCTAGACTAGTCGCTAAGGGTTATACCCAGCGAGAAGGGATCGACTATGACGAAACCTTTTCGCCAGTGGCTATGCTTAAGTCTATCCGGATCCTCTTGTCCATTGCAGCCCATTATGATTGGGAGATCTGGCAAATGGACGTCAAGACCGCATTCCTCAACGGGGATTTGGAAGAAGACATCTACATGTTTCAGCCTCCAGGCTTTGTCGCAAAAGGTCAGGAAAGTCTGGTGTGCAAGTTGCAAAGGTCCATTTATGGACTGAAGCAAGCATCCAGAAGTTGGAACATGCGTTTTGATCAGGCTATCCAGTCTTATGGATTTGAGTAAAACGTGGATGAACCATGTGTTTATAAAAAGAGCGATAAGACTGCATTAGTTTTTCTAGTGCTTTACGTAGACAATATCCTGCTCATTGGAAACAATGTTGGAACGTTGTCTACAGTGAAGGTGTGGTTATCCTCTCAATTTGATATGAAAGACCTGGGTGAAGCGAGTTATGTTCTGGGGATCAAGGTAACTCGAGATCGCCAGAACAAGACTCTCTCGCTGTCACAGTCAGCCTACATAGATACTATCTTGGTCAGATTCAGTATGCACAACTTCAAGAAGGGACTGGTTCCATTCAGACATGGAATGAAATTGTCCAAGGATCAGGGTCCTAAGACTCCTGAGGAGAGGGCAGAGATGCAGAAGATACCTTATGCTTCGGCTATAGGGAGTCTGATGTATGCTATGCAATGCACGAGACCAGATATATGCTATACAGTAGGCATGATGGGCAGGTATCAGTCAAATCCGGGTCCAGGGTACTGGACTGCTGTGAAAAGTATACTCAAGTATCTTCGTAGGACGAGAGATTATGAGTTAGTTTACTCTTCACAGGAACTGATGTCGATTGGATATATGGATTTTGACTTTGCATCAGATCCAGAATCCTGGAGATCGACGTCAGGGTTTGTGTTTTTATTAGGAGGAGAAGCTGTCAGTTGGAGGAGTGTGAAGCAGGGATGCATCGCGGATTCGACGACAGAGGCTGAGTACGTTGTGGCATGCGAAGCAGCTAAGGAGGCGATGTGGCTCAAGAAGTTCCTCACGGACTTAGGATGCGTACCGGGAGTTCAAGATCCTATTGTCCTTTACTGTGATAATAGTGGAGCGGTAGCACAATCCAAGGAGCCAAGATATCACCAGAAGAGCAAGCATATCGAGCGGAAATACTACATTATCCGGGACTTGCAGAAGCGAGGGGAGGTTGCAGTGACTCAGGTGGCTTCTGCAGATAACATGACGGACCCTTTCACAAAGGCGTTACCGACTAAGGCTTTTGAGAAGCACGTGGATGCCATAGGAGTTAAGACTGCTGTTCCCCGCTAGGCCAAGTGGGAGATTGTTGTAGCTCGTGTGTCCTTAGCGTAGAATTTCTGTATTAACATTAATAAAGATAACGTTGGTTATTGCTTTAATTAGAATACTACTCTGGTATATGATAATACTCATATAATAAAAGGACCCTAGGGAACACAGTAGGCCACTGAGGCGCATGGAGGATCCATGCTTGGGAGACCCAGTGGACCAGTTTTGTGTAGACCTAGAACTAGTTCACAGCTTAGGTGATGCCGGTCGCTTCACCGAGAATAAGCTATTGGCAGGTAGAAGATGTGGTGAAGTCTCCACTACGGGAACGTGGGATTCCCATTCACCTGACCAAGCACGATGATCGTGTTGAACATGAACCAAGACAGTGTACAGTTTAGTGATTCAGACACTGGTGCATAAACCATCTTACTACTATAGATAATCTGTCCTTAACCCTGAGGGACCATGTTCACTGGGCCAACCAGTTGTGTGGTGCTTTGATGTGCCAATGTGTGTGGACCTTCCATAGTCCAATACCACGGTGCGTTGGGTTACCCGGCTGGCGCTTGAGTGACATGTAATCCCTACAGGTTATCCGACGTCCAGTGTTGGATGGGTGTATTTTGATGAGTCAATCTGTCCATACAGTTAACCTAGGCCTGGTAGTTGTCAGTATGACTGACGATGTTCCAGATGCTAGGCATAGCACCGGAAGGTGTGTGGTGTTATAGATGACAAGTCATCAAACCCTAGTCAGATGATCGATCAGGATCTGACAGGTGCTCCCCACCGCCCGAGTCATATAATGGCACCAGTAATAGGAGGGACTAAGGATTATCAGAGTATAATAGAGAACAGGGTTACGAGAGAGTAGCATAAGTTTAGGATCAATAGAGTTTAACTCGCATCGCACTCTGGGTGGCTACGCGGGTTAATCGGATTAGGATTGATTAACGGAACTTTCGGTGTGTCACCGGAACAGTTAATCAGGGATCCGGTTGGAGCTAGAGATCTCGAACCCTGAAGGTTCCACCCTGTCGTTGTGTATAGAAATTGTTCCCCGACCTAGTTGGATACGTTGGATGTGAAGTAGCGCGATGGAGCGCAAGCCCGGAGCCTAAGAACCTAATTCACATGTATTACGGGCCGTAGGGGTATTTTGGTAAATATTGAAATATGGCTTAGAACACATTGAATATGGATCTTAGAATGAGCGGAATAATTCCAGGAGCTCATAGGCGTTGACGGAACTCGATTCCGAGTAGCGCTCCTCACTCAGTCTCTCTTTCAGTTTTCCACTTTTCGTGAAGGGCGTTTTCTTCCAGGCTTCACGATAGACACTGGAAATCCCTAATAACCGACCCCCCTCTATCCTAATCTATTTAGGACCGGCCCTAGCTTCGTTGAAGCCATAGGAGATCGGCCCTATAAGAGAATAGGGAGAGGGAGGGCCGGCCCAATGCTCCTTCTCCTCCAAAAATCCGAAGCCCCCTCCTTTGCTCCTCCTTTGTGGTTTCGGCCAAGGAAAAGAGAGGAAGAAGAAGGAAGAAGAAAGTGGAAGGAAGGAGAAGGAAGAAAGGAGAAAGAAGAGGAGAAAATCTCGAGGCTCGCCATCGTCTTCGCAACGGATTCCTCCGTCGGCACGTAATCCTTGCACTCAGAGATGAGATTTCGAGGATTCTTCAATTCACAAAGGACAAGGTGCTATCCGACAGTTTTCCTTGCGATTCAAGTGCGGTTCTTCATCGTTCCGTCATCTCCGGATCATAGATCCATAAGGTATGATGATTCTAAACACCTAACTAGATGCATGCATGTCTTCCGTAGATCGTAGTATGCCTCTAGGGTGTTTGCACATATGCTAAGATCGTAGATTTGCATATAGATTGTTTTGAAGAATTAATTGCAATGAAACATACACCGGATGATCTTCGGATCTATCTTTTGCTTCCGCTGCGACTCTGATTAGCGGATCCAATTCCAACAGAAAATTGGTATTTCAACATTGGATGTTTGGCAACATCCTCATGTGGCATTCGATCATAGTCGTTTGATGCCCACCATTCAGGATGAGTTTCATTAGTTGCCACGTCATAATGTTGCCAACATACTGACGTTGAAATACTTTTTTTTTTGTGAAATAAAAGCAAAAAATGCTACATAAAATTAAGTAGGACAAATGTAGCATTGCTTTTGTTTTTTTGATTAATGTGCTGGAATAACAAAACAAAAATAATTTATTTGACACAAGAAAAAAGATACAAAAGTAGACTTTTATTTTCTCATAAGTAAAGCCACTCAAAGGCTGATATTGTCAGATAGAAATGAATTGTCAACATCAATGATGCAAACATCTTAACACTGCATTTGGTCAAAGTCATCTGATACGCCCACCCTAATCAGCAAATCGTACTCATCCCTGATCGATTTAAAGAATCATATAATTGTGTTCGTGTGTCATGCCAGGATGTGTCCACATCGTGGTTTTGAATTAGTGTTACTTTTTGTTATGTCATATTTTGCTTTACTTTTACTGAAAGACGGTACTTATGCTTGGATTTTACTTCTTGGTGAAGTATTTTTGACTTCTGATGAAAAAAAAAATCGGCTACGTACGTTTGAAATTAATTTCTAATTATCATATCTAACTGATAGGCATAAATTAGTTTCTACTTCTGTAGTGGCGGTTGAGGTGACGATTAGAGGCGGTTTTGGTGATGGCAATTAAAGATGGTAAAGTTGGCAGCAGCCAACCGTGGTAGTGACGACGAAAATAATGGTGGCCACAATGTTGACCATCGATTGTGCGACATCGATAACTAGCAATGACAGCATAGGGTTACGATAGTGGTGGTAGTGGTGGCGCCAATAGTTTTTAATTAAATTAAATACGATAATTGAAGTAGTAAGATGTAGCTACTTCTACTTCTCATAACATAATTTAAAAGTCAAATTCTGTTCAGAATAAGTTAAACCAAATAAGATCTTAGGTGTTGGATTCTCACTTTCATTAAAAGTCAAAAATTCGAAAATCATTTTCTAGAGAAGTAGTTGGTATCTTGTGTTGTAGTTTTAAATTGCTTATTCGCAAATGCACGAATCGTAAACTTATAGTAGAACGAAAAGAAGTCGATCCCACATGGACTTTTGGATTTTAAAAAAACTATGTTCGAATCTAGTCCAAATCAAATCCTAATCTAGTTGACAAAAGGGTTTTAAGTTATCGATTGAAAGTTACGAATATAAGTAAAAAAAAATTTAGAGTAAATTGATTGAGGGAAAGACTAAAGGGGTTAGACATCAGGGTTCAACTTGAAAATTTTATGAAATTATTCTTTTGGTTATCTTTTTTTTTTCTTAATTAAATCACAGAGCAAACTATATTTAACTAGTGAATTTAAAATTTTAAGGACATTTGTTATTCAAAAATATGGATTACAATATTAAAAAATCCCCCCATACATTACATGTGATTTAAGGCATCATGCAATTATGTATACTTTTAATTAATAATGAATCAATAGAGTTACCCAAACATTCAATATACCGAAAGATCATGCAAGATCAAGAGAATATGGAAATATATAATGTGATCTAATATTCAATTCTAAGCATTGCAAATAGAATCAAAATATAGGTTAAACATCATATAGAAAATTACCTCGATTATATTACCATGCTACAGAGATTTTCAATCATAGACTCGGACGCAATACACAAGCATAATATTTTTCTCGATATTAATTTTAACATGACACTTAATCATAAAACTTTAAGCACTTTTATAAATAACAAAGATAACATCAATCCATCAAACACCAAGTCTTCCCCCTAGACTAAGCTATGGGTCTAACTACACATGCTAATTGAAAGAGACATCATAAATATAAAGAAAATTGGAACCCAGAGGTTGATCCTTACTGTAATGGTTCCAACTTTGGCTTCCGCTCCGCTTCCCATGATTCAAAAGATGTGTTGACGAACCAAATATGTGTATTTAAGGGGTAAGGTCGTCCTAGGGTTTTCCTAAAGGAATCTCTATCAAAATAGGAAAGAAAAGGGGGCGCACGTTTCTGTTTCGCGGCCAGGCTCAAAACCTCGATCGATTGAGTTGGCAGTACCAACACAATTCAACCAAATTGTTTAGCCCATGACTTTTGATTTGGTTGTCGGAATTAGGCATTCTTGGGCTCATTTCGAAGCTCTTGATAAAACCGATCTTTCTAAGACAACCTCTCATCCATCCAACAATCCAATGTCAGTAAAAAATTTGTTTTTTTTCTCGTGTCTTCTTAGTTTCTTTTCCAGGCATTTCTTGTACAAGACATTGCGGGTTCTGAGTTTGGCTTTTGTTTCTTGGTTCTTTTCATCCTCTTCATTTTATGCTCTTAATTGCTTATTTTTAAGGCTTTTTTTTTCTGCAGATTCCTATGAGTACCTACAAATGAGGAAAATACATATAAGAGCATCAATTAAGCTATACAAGAGGACAATAAAGCATATGTTTATGGGTGTAAATGTGATGCATTTACGCACCGATCACCTTGCTTCTCTAGGAGTAATTTTTCTGAAAAACTTGTTCGAGGGTCGAGACCAACCTCTCCCCTCTCTAATTTGTTCCCTGTGCCCTCACCTCTTCTCCACAATTGCACGTCAACATCTGTAATCTCTGGCCTCCAATTTTTGATCTCCGCTACCCACCTTATATTAAATATTTATTTTTTCATCAATTCGATAATAGATAGATTCTTCTGAATATCTAGATACATCCCTTATCTTCAAAAGTACCTCCATTGGTATTTTAGCGAGTTGATCAAACATTATAGAACTATTTGACAAGTAAGGTCTAAAGCGTGTTTCCTTTCAATACTATGAAATTCGTTGTAACAAGGGGCCGTCTTGCGCAAGTTTTCCTCTTAGGTGGAGCCAACCTAAATTAATGCAATTCATAGGGACTAGAGGCCTTGCTGGATATCTAGCGGTGTAACATCAAGGTATGTTCCTACACAGGAGGTCTCCTTCAACTAATGTCATTTTATTAATTCTTGGCACGTGTACACTAAAGCATATAGTTAGCTCTATATCACACCTCACATCAATCATTTCTATTTGATCCCCCTCAGTTAGCCTCTATAATGGGAACCTTGTATCAATTTTATTTATTGAGATTGTTCATTTATGATCATCCTTTATTTTGAAATATGTTTTACATGTGCCATTTTTCATTTTTAATCACATCTATACTTATGTGAAACATAATCACCCTCCCCCCCCCAACACACACACACAAAATAAAAAATAAAAAAAATACAAACACATATTAAATTTGTCTCAAACATAAAGAGAGAACAGAGGCTACCACTGTAACCAAAGGCTTCCCGCTTGTATGTGAATGTGTGTGTGTGTGTGTGGGGGGGGGGGGGGGGGGGGGGGGCTATTTCTCTCCATTTTCTTTGGAGCCCTAGGGGTTACCATGCCTTATAACTACTTGCAGAAGCACAAAGGTAGGATGAGATGACCACCTCTTCCTTCTGAGAGATCTACTTATAGACACTGAACACATGATTCAACGAAGGACCAAGTCCACGGGGTAGCAAAAGAAGGGCCACATGGGCGCAACTCCAAAAGAGTTCTCAGATAGGATCAGAGGTCGATCCGAAAAGTTTCCTGGTCCGATCGAAACTGGTGCAAGTGGTTGAACCAGATAGATGCAAGTGTTGAATATAAAATACATGTAATACTAAGCATAAAAAATATGCATCTTGCTGGTTAGTCAATGTGATTTTAGTTGCTTATTGTCCAAAATGTAACACATGACCAACAAAACTGAATGAAGTTCTATTCCAGATTTGATCTAAATTGGTTCAACTGGTTGAGCCCACTTAGTCTTTAAAACATTGTTGGAGGGGTTAAGGGCATATTGGAATGAAACTGTTAAAATTAGTGGGTGCAAACCTTAAGCTGGTGGGTGCTAGTCATGGTTCAAAAAGTCAATCGATACTGAGTCATATTGTTATTGGTCCTGACCGATTGAGGCAGATCCAACTCGGACCATATCAGTTGATATAACTTGATCAGACCTGGTTCCTTCGAGTTGTATCGATCTGTCCCACCCTGCAACCATAACCACAAAACAACTAGCTTTGTTAGCTACTTAGCTTCATGCACATGGGTTGTAGAATCTATACACATTTGTTTTTTTTTTTCAACCCAACACTTTGATTTTTAAAAACAACATATGAAATACCGAATCCGGCAAAGAAAAAGCCATGTGAAAATTTGGTATTTCAAATATCATTTTCAATTCAACACGTGAAAACGACATTTGAATTACCGATTTCAGTTTTTGTATTTTTTTTTAAACTTTCATTGGCTATTATTGATTTTGGATTAGGATTAAAGGTTATAGTAAAGTTGGTATTTCAAATAACAATTTTTATGATCAGGTGGGAAAATATTTGACAGTCTACCTAATGGACGCTTTGCAGTGCTGTCCCGCCATATGGATAGCTATTTTTAAAAATATTTTTTATTTGAAATGCTATTTTTTTTAAAAAAAATCCAATATGCCCTCAACATAGGGGTATTTCTCTCCATTTTCTTTGGAGCCCTAGGGGTTACCATGCCTTATAACTACTTGCAGAAGCACAAAGGTAGGATGAGATGACCACCTCTTCCTTCTGAGAGATCTACTTATAGACACTGAACACATGATTCAACGAAGGACCAAGTCCACGGGGTAGCAAAAGAAGGGCCACATGGGCGCAACTCCAAAAGAGTTCTCAGATAGGATCAGAGGTCGATCCGAAAAGTTTCCTGGTCCGATCGAAACTGGTGCAAGTGGTTGAACCAGATAGATGCAAGTGTTGAATATAAAATACATGTAATACTAAGCATAAAAAATATGCATCTTGCTGGTTAGTCAATGTGATTTTAGTTGCTTATTGTCCAAAATGTAACACATGACCAACAAAACTGAATGAAGTTCTATTCCAGATTTGATCTAAATTGGTTCAACTGGTTGAGCCCACTTAGTCTTTAAAACATTGTTGGAGGGGTTAAGGGCATATTGGAATGAAACTGTTAAAATTAGTGGGTGCAAACCTTAAGCTGGTGAGTGCTAGTCATGGTTCAAAAAGTCAATCGATACTGAGTCATATTGTTATTGGTCCTGACCGATTGAGGCAGATCCAACTCGGACCATATCAGTTGATATAACTTGATCAGACCTGGTTCCTTCGAGTTGTATCGATCTGTCCCACCCTGCAACCATAACCACAAAACAACTAGCTTTGTTAGCTACTTAGCTTCATGCACATGGGTTGTAGAATCTATACACATTTGTTTTTTTTTTTCAACCCAACACTTTGATTTTTAAAAACAACATATGAAATACCGAATCCGGCAAAGAAAAAGCCATGTGAAAATTTGGTATTTCAAATATCATTTTCAATTCAACACGTGAAAACGACATTTGAATTACCGATTTCAGTTTTTGTATTTTTTTTTAAACTTTCATTGGCTATTATTGATTTTGGATTAGGATTAAAGGTTATAGTAAAGTTGGTATTTCAAATAACAATTTTTATGATCAGGTGGGAAAATATTTGATAGTCTACCTAATGGACGCTTTGCAGTGCTGTCCCGCCATATGGATAGCTATTTTTAAAAATATTTTTTATTTGAAATGCTATTTTTTTTAATAAAATCCAATATGCCCTCAACATAGGGGTGGCAAATGCGTCGGGTCGGGTCGGGTCATGTTCATATCGTGTCTAGTTTCAGGTGGTGTCCAAAACCCCTAGACTTGGACCCGACCCATTTAACTAATCGTGTCTAGATCCTAAACCCGTACCTGACCCGCTAATAAATGGGTAGACCCGATAAGACCCGTTTACCACCCGGGTTTATTCAGTTGACCCGATCCGACCCAATCCGACTCGACCCGACCTGACCCGAAAGACCCGCTGGTATTATTTATTACAGTATCGGATTGCGGGTAGACCCGACCCGTTGAATACTAAACGGGTCTTCACGGGTCTACCGTGTCCAGACCCTAAACCCGGACCCGACCCGTTTATTAAACAGGTCTATCGTGTCGATCCGTTTACGACCCGAACCCGTTTACCCAGACCCGCTAACTTCGTGTCGGGTCGTATCGGGTCTGCCGTGTCGGGTCCGAAATTGCCAGCCCTACCTGAACATCTATTCTCCAAAACTGTAAGTTCCTCTTCGTCATCGAGAAGGGGACCCCTCCGCGAGTTCTCTGTCCATTTCCATCCCTCCCTCCGATTCTCTTTCAATACACCCACAATCCAGCCCTAACAAACCCTAACCCTCAACCTCGATCCTTTTTCCTATCCCTCTTTCAGTACCTCCCCCCGATCTCTAATGGCCGCGACGGAGGCGGACGGTGGCCTGAAGAAGCTGGAGTACCTCTCTCTCGTCTCGAAGGTCTGCACCGAGCTCGAATCTCACGTTGGTTGCGGCGACAAGGTCCTCGCCGAGTTCATCACCGAGCTCGGCCGCTGCTCCGAGACCATCAACGAGTTCGACGCCAAGCTCAAGGAGAACGGCGCCGAGATGCCCGACTACTTCGTCCGCACCCTCCTCACCATTATCCACGCCATCCTCCCTCCCAACTCCGGGTCCAAACCCTCCTCCGATGTCCAGTCCGACAAGAAGCCCGCCGCCCCCTTCCCCGGCCTATCCCGCCCCGACGACCGCGAGCGGGCCGATGAGCTCCGGCGGGAGATCGAGCTGGAAGCCGAGCGCAAGGCCGAGGCTTCCAGGAGCCGGGACCGCCACGGTCATGACCGTGAACAAGATCGCCGTCGGGATCGGGATGGGGAACGCAGAGATCGGGATCACAGAAGCGATCATAGAAGCCATCGAGATGGAGATAGACACAGAGACAGAGATAGAGACAATGACAGGGATAGAGATAGAGACCATCGAAAGACGAGAGAGAGGTATAGCGATTCCCGGGATTTCGACGAGGAGGAAGGTGATGACAGTGCCGAGAGGAGAAACCCTAACCCTAATCGCAGGAATTTGGAGGATCCAGAGCTCTACAGTGTTTATAAGGGTAGGGTTTCACGAGTGATGGACACAGGGTGCTTCGTCCAGCTGAGTGATTTCAGGGGGAAGGAAGGCCTGGTCCACATCTCCCAAATTGCAAGCAGGAGGATTTCCAATGCAAAGGATGCGGTGAAGCGTGACCAGGAGGTCTATGTGAAACTGATCTCTGTGTCCGGGCAGAAGCTCAGCTTATCTATGAGGGATGTTGATCAGAAGACTGGAAAGGATCTGCTTCCGATGAGGAAAGGTGAGGATGAGACCCTTAGAGCGAACCCGTCGAGCGGGAAAGATCGCCCGATGATGAGGACGGGCCTTTCAGGGATCACGATCGTGGAGGAGGATGATAACAGATCGTCGAGGCGGCCACTGAAGAGGATGAGCTCCCCTGAGAAGTGGGAGGCGAAGCAGCTGATCGCGGCCGGTGTTATGGATATTAGAGATTACCCAATGTTTGACGAGGACGGGGATGGGATTCTGTATCAGGAAGAGAGGGCAGAGGAAGAGCTCGAGATTGAGATCAACGAGGACGAGCCTGCATTCCTTCAAGGGCAGAGCCGGTTCTCCATCGACATGTCCCCGGTTAAGATCTTCAAGAACCCCGAGGGGTCTTTGAGCAGAGCAGCAGCGTTGCAGTCGGCGCTCATAAAGGAGAGGAGAGAGGTCCGGGAGCAGCAACAGAGGACGATGCTGGATTCCATCCCGAAGGATCTCAACCGACCATGGGAGGACCCGATGCCAGAGACAGGCGAGCGGCACCTTGCACAGGAGCTGAGGGGCGTGGGGCTGTCTGCCTATGACATGCCCGAATGGAAGAAAGATGCATACGGGAAGGCCTTGACATTTGGGCAGAGGTCGAAGCTGTCTCTACAGGATCAGAGGCAGAGCCTTCCGATCTACAAATTGAAGAAGGAGCTGGTTCAAGCAGTGCACGACAACCAGGTGTTAGTCGTCATCGGTGAGACTGGTTCTGGTAAGACGACTCAGGTGACCCAGTATTTGGCTGAGGCAGGGTACACCACTAGGGGGAAGATTGGGTGCACACAGCCTCGTAGGGTGGCAGCAATGTCGGTTGCAAAGAGAGTCGCCGAAGAGTTTGGCTGTCGTTTGGGAGAGGAAGTGGGTTATGCTATCAGGTTTGAGGACTGCACAGGGCCAGAGACCGTGATCAAGTATATGACAGATGGTATGCTTCTGAGGGAAATTCTGGTTGACGAAAATCTTTCCCAGTACTCTGTCATCATGCTGGATGAAGCTCATGAGAGGACCATCCACACTGATGTGCTCTTTGGTTTACTGAAAAAGCTCGTGAAACGCAGACCTTCCCTTCGGTTGATAGTCACTTCTGCCACTTTAGACGCAGAGAAGTTCTCTGGGTACTTCTTCGACTGTAATATCTTCACAATCCCTGGCAGGACGTTTCCAGTCGAGATTCTCTACACGAAGCAGCCTGAGAGCGACTATCTCGATGCAGCCTTAATTACTGTTCTTCAGATCCATTTAACAGAGCCCGAAGGTGATATACTTCTCTTCTTGACTGGTCAAGAGGAGATAGATTTTGCATGCCAGTCCCTTTACGAGAGGATGAAGGGTTTGGGTAAGAATGTACCGGATCTTATTATCTTACCTGTCTACAGTGCTCTACCAAGTGAAATGCAGTCGAGGATTTTTGAGCCGCCTCCTCCCGGGAAGAGGAAAGTCGTCGTGGCTACTAATATAGCAGAGGCTTCTTTAACTATAGATGGGATATTTTATGTTATCGATCCTGGGTTTGCTAAGCAAAATGTATATAACCCGAAGCAGGGGCTTGACTCATTGGTTATCACTCCAATTTCGCAGGCATCTGCAAAGCAGAGAGCTGGACGTGCTGGGCGTACGGGGCCAGGCAAGTGCTATCGCCTGTATACAGAAAGTGCGTATCGGAACGAAATGTCGCCCACCAGCATTCCTGAAATTCAGAGGATAAATCTCGGCTTGACTACGCTTACGATGAAGGCGATGGGGATAAATGATCTCCTGTCTTTCGACTTTATGGACCCCCCATCACCTCAAGCACTCATATCTGCTATGGAACAGCTGTACAGTCTCGGAGCTTTGGACGACGAGGGCCTTCTAACCAAATTGGGCAGGAAGATGGCTGAATTCCCACTGGATCCTCCATTGTCGAAGATGCTACTCGCCAGTGTGGACCTTGGGTGCAGCGATGAAATTCTGACTATTATAGCAATGATCCAGACAGGGAACATTTTCTACAGACCAAGGGAGAAGCAAGCCCAAGCAGATCAGAAAAGAGCCAAGTTTTTCCAGCCTGAAGGGGACCATTTAACTTTACTTGCTGTTTATGAGGCTTGGAAGGCCAAGAATTTTTCTGGGCCATGGTGCTTTGAGAACTTCGTACAGTCTCGTTCACTTAGAAGAGCACAGGATGTGAGAAAGCAGCTTCTTACAATAATGGACAGGTATGGCTAACATTTTCGCTACATCCTTGGTTTTACTTCATAACTTTATTAGTCCTTGCAGAGATAAAATCAGATATTCATGTTACAGCATTCACTATTTTCAGTTACTCTATATGTTACTGATTGTTTTACATTTTCTTTCACATTGGTTTCCATTTGGAGTTATTAATAGAACTCTGTATGCTGCATTTACTTGTGTTTCATATGCCATATCTGGGTTTTCCAGCACAAGACATTATAAATAGAAAAAAGATTCTAGGAACACCCGACCTGTTCCAAGTTGTAAAAAAAATCACTTTCTAACAGGATCTTGTAGAGAGAATATGTGTAGTAGGGAGAGAATGTTATAGCAAGAGTTATGTAGTGGGAATGTTTTAGAGAGAACATTCTAGAGAGAGAGAGAGAGAGAGAGAGAGAGAGAGAGACTATGGTAGTGAGAGAATGCTGCAGAGAGAATACTGTAGATAGGACATTTTAGGGAGAATGTTGTAGAGAGAATATATATTGTAAAGAGTATGTTTTTGGAAGGAGAGTGTTATAGAGAGAGTACAAAGACGCTATATATTGTATAGAGAATATTTGAGAGAGAATGATGTGAAGACAGAGAATCTTGGAAGTGATTATATATATTGTAGAGTAATATATTGTTTAGTGAGAAATATGTGTTGTAGAGGGAATGTTGTTGAGAGAATATATGTTCTAGAGAGAATATATGTTCTAGAGAGAATGTTGTTGGGAGAGAATATATGTTGCAAAGAGAATGTTTGGGGGGGGAGAGAAATGTTGAGAAAATATTTTAGAAAAAACCATTTCTGTTACATTGTACTTGACATTGGTTCTAGAAATATTATTTGCAGATACGTGCCAAACACTGTTCTTAGTTCGAAACAATTCAGAAAACTATTACTATAAAACATAGTAGTTATTAATCCTGTGTGATGCGTGGGATGGGTATGATGCCCACTCTACTCTCGCGATAGGAATCACAACCGTAAGATGTAGGTGAATCACACATGATCAATCATTGAGGAGTCGATTCACATTCCGATGATTTGAAACGTGTATGCTATTAAGTGGTTAATAAATATGATGATTTTTGTGATTAATTGGACTAAGAGTTGCGTGTTCACACCTTGCAATCCTATGAGAGAGGGGTCCACATGTTACAACCTCGCCGTGAGGCTTCCATTTTCGTATTATACTATTAGATTTTTGGCAAGAAATAGAATACCATAATGTTCCACATACTCAACATGCCCTAGAGGTTATGTTTGATTTTGGTCTGACAAAGTTATCAACTGTAGGTTGAAGCACTCCAATTACCAAGGTTGTCTTCATAAAGAGGAGGTTGTCATCAACTTTGGGAGATTCTCTCTCTTCTCAACTTAATGCCTTCAATGAGTCCTTACAATTTTTCCTTATCACCAAAGCCACTGAGAATTACTTGATCAGAGTGAGTGAATAAAAGAAAATGGGAGCCCTTGTCAATGTCTCGTACAATATCTAAGGAATCCAATGGGGTGCTATTTTTAATAGTAGAATAACAAGTCATATGGTAGGGTTTTTCCTCCATCCAATCATTGTTCGATGGTTCATCCAAACTCGAACCGATTCGTCAAATTAGTTCATATTTCGATCTGTCCGTACTGAAAAACCGTTGAAATCCGAAATATGCCACAATTCGGATTCGGTTTTCTTGTTCGGCTTGTTTCAGTTTCGATTAGTCTTGGTTTGGATTTAGTAAGCCCCAGGTCGGATCTAGTTCGGTCAAATCAGATTCAAAAAGGCCAAATTAAACCAGATTTAGCATTAAGTGGGCTTGAGTAGACCTGATCCTTTGAATCATTTGTGAATTGATTGGATCAAACTTGACTATTTATTTAATTATTTTGTTATTGGCCGCAACAACCGAACCCAAACTGAGTGAACTAGTTCGTTTTTGGCTCAATCTGAAACCGAGCCCAAAACCAAATTCTAACCTTGCAACAAATAAAATGCTCACTACGCAAAACATAAACAATTGTTCATCATTGGTGGACACCCCAAGTTTTATTGATTTCTCAGAGTATCATCAATTGTAGAGGAGCCTATATCAGCAATCGTAGAGTCCGTCTTTGATTATTCTTCAATTCACTAAATTCGGTTGGTGAGGCAGCCTAGCCTGCATATTGCTACTTTTGATGACTACATCCTCCATTCCTCATAAAGAGGAAGTTTGTAAATATGCACTAGTTTCATGATCCGATGGGTCTTCATCGTGAAGATCTCCATCAGTTTATGTGGAGAGCTTTTATTTGGAAGATCAAGTGAGGGAACCTGAAGGTGTAAAATTTTAAACGTAGGAAAAAGTGGAGTACATGCAACATGGTGGTGTTGGCAATTAAAAATATTTCTTCACCTGTATTCTATAGTAGAGTCAGAATTTTCCACCCTAGGTATTTTAATGCAGCAACATCTTTGAGTCAATATTTTTAGTTAACTATATGGTACTTAAAGTTCCTATTTTTTTTAACTAATTTAGGTAAGTAAGTTGTTTTAGTTAGTTAGTTAGCCGTGCAGTTGACACTGTTTGATTGTTTTGTGGTTTACAAGTGTTTTCCATAGTTTTATAGATTTTATACTTTGTTTATCTTTATATGGGAGTGCGTAAGAATTTTCTAATTCTACTGATATCATGTACTGCTCCAAAAGGAGAATTCATCTTGAGATTTAAGGTATATATCTACTCTTTGTTTGGCTAGTTTGACTAGGATTTGATAGCGTTCAGCCTTGATTGTTGTTAATGCTAGCTCTAGTCTACTAATTAAGGATTAATTACTAATAAGTATGTAAAAGAAAGACCCCCCCTGCCCCGCCCTGTGCGTGCGTATGGCCAAACAACCGAAAAAAAAAAAAATCTAGTTTTATAGGTTTTGTACTTTGTTTATCTTTATATGGGAGTGCATAAGAATTTTTTAATTCTAATATCATGTACCATTGTTCAAAAACCCGAAACTCGGACTCGACTTGAAAGTCCACCGAGTTGAGTAACTCGAAGAATCAACTCGAGATTCGACTCGGGCGACTCGGTAATTTTATATATATATATATATATATATATATATATATATATATATATATATATATATATATATATATATATATATATATATATATATATATATATTCAAATCTCTTTCGAGTCGGTTCGAGTTTTCCCGAGTCAAGTCCGAGTCTCTACAAACCCGAGTCGTTGGCCGAGTCGGTTCGAGTCGAACCGAGTTTTGGTACAGTGTCATGTACTGCTCCAAAAGGAGAATTCATCTTGAGATTTATGGTATCTATCTACTCTTTGTTTGGCTAGTTTGACTAGGATCTGATTGCATTCAGCCTTGACTGTTGTTAATGCTAGCTCTAGTCTACTAATTAAGGAATAGCCATTAATAAGTATGTAAAATAAAGATCTCCCCCCCCCCCCCCCCCCCCCCCCCCCCCCGCGTGCGAATGCTCCGCCCCACACTCGCTTGCTGCTAAATCACCAAAAAGAAATCTAGTTTGACTTCGCAACCTTACTGCAACATTTCAAAAGCAGAAAATTGAACTCAACCAAATTCTAGCTCCATTTTGACTAAAATCTGACCATACAAATCACATCGACTAATTTTTTATTATCCTGATGAACCTATTGCTGATCGACCATTAAGTATCCTTCCATGTGTATGGTTTGGACCTAGACTAGTACCTTTTTCCTTAACTGAATTTTGACGGTAGTTATTAGGGAAACTTTTGTCCTTTGTGTATGTGGATGCTTATAAGCTCTTTTATCAATCATTTCACTTCATAAGGACGATAATATTCCATGCTAAAATTAAGGGTTATTTTGCAAACCAATCCCTTCAAACTAGTCTAATTGTATATTAACCCTTGAAAACCTTATAATTGCATATCAACCCTAAAAAATATATAAAATTGTGCATTTTCACCCCTCCGGTTAGCTGCCATCTCAGAAGAGCAAATATATATGAAATATTCCCCCGTTGAATATATGGTGTAAACATGGACCTACTGGATGAGGCTGAAGGGCAAATGACGAAGTGTGGAGAGCTGGACGAGTGTGGAGGGGTGATCGGAGTGGAGTTGTAGTTGAGTTACTCGCACTAGAAAGAACTGGAGTCAGTCGATCCAGGTTGTAAGTCATCCTTTGACCATGGATAAAAGGGTTATTTGTACCTCAGGTTAGAAGCTCACCGTGTTCAAGTCACTTTCTATTACGGATAGTAACGGAGGGGTGAATATGCATATTTTTATATGTTTTGGAGGGTCGATTTGCAAATATAAGGTTTTCAGGGGTTAATACACAATTAGATTAGTTTGTAGGGGACTATTTGCAAAAAACCAAAAATAAGGGCACAAAACTTGCTTGGTAGTTGTATTTGATAATTTATAAACCTATACAATTGTAGATTTTTTTCCCTTAATTTATAAGTTGCATTAACGGGAGGAGTGTTCCTTCCAAGATTAAAGCATTGGTTATCAACTTATCATGCTGATGTTGGTCAGGTGCTAGGCCCTAACACGCAATGCATATCTTATCATACCATGCCAAAACTCCACATGTACTAGTGGGGAGAATATACGTGATAGTGTCGAGATATGTAAATTCCATGGTTAAGATTTGATTGGACTTTTTTGTTCTTCTCATCCGATTGATTTCTAGTAGAAAGACATGCTTTGGAGTTTGGACCTAAACCATGGGTATGGAATTGTCTAAATGATACCTAACTCTCTAAGCTATGCTAAAAGCGCACTAGTTGACACAAATTAACATGAACTACCATGAAATTAGACATTAAACTCTAATAAAGGAGTTTTTTTTTTCAAATTTTAAAGTAAAAACTATAAACTATAATATGATTACTTGAAATTACTAAGATTCGAGTAATCATCAAGGATGATGTGATCTATAAACAAATAATGCTAACCAGCTGAGTATCGGTCGAGGAGGTCCATAGATATTACCACGCATCATACTAATGCGTGTTGAGTATATATCCACTAATAATGGAGCGTCCATGTACTAGTGCCTAGTGGCGCCTATCATGGTACCATCTCAATTCATAAACCATTCTCCCCGTAATCTATACTGATAACCATCAATACTGTTGACACCATTTAGGGTATGCTTGGCATGTATAGAGGGTGGTTATAGTATGGTAGTGGATATGTGATTGACATATGTTGGTTGTTGGGGACTAGTACAAGCTAGACACTATGCTTGGGCTGAACACATCTATTGGAACCTTAAATAGAGAGAGTATCGAATGTCTCCAACGCGCAATATGTATTAATTCGATGATAGAGGGGTAAACTCTCCTGACCATCCGAATGGTTATCGTCTAGACTCATCTCCAAATTATTATTCAAACTCCTTCCTTCATATAACTCCTTAGCATGAGGATGTTTCCTAGAGGATCTATACCTCTCGTATGATATTGCGCTAGGATTATCCTTCACTCCTCTAGTATTTGTATGGTTCTAGGAAGAAATAGCATGCTTGCCAGAGCTTCATCGTGCGTCTACATGTTGGATGGAATAGTCAATACCGATGTCCTTGGATGTCCCCAAGGATGTGTCTAGACAACACCATTACCACCTCTAGTAACTCTCTGTATCGTTGTCCTTGTTGCCATGTTCTCTAACGGTATCAGAATATTGAGTATGTAGTTATGACCAAGGTTTGGAGTTTTAGTCGAAATCGATCCGTTTCGGATCAGTTTCGGTCAGAACCGGTCCCGAAACCTCCAGTTTCGAAAATTAGCACTCAGTAAAAACAGGCCTGGGTTCAGGATAAGGTGTATTTCAGCATGATAACTTGATAGACATATTTACATAAAGTTATTTTATGTAAATAAGCAAATACCCCCCATTTGGATTTAATAAAAATATCAGAACAATTAAAATCCAATGGAATCAAAATGTAATTTTTCAGTTCCTATACAAAATCAGACTTTAAAGCTTTTGGCTAAAAAAAAAAATTCGGTGAAAAAAAAACCACAAAGTATTTTGTACCGGAAATTTTTTTAGAAATCTAGAAGTATAAGATCAACTTAAAAACTTAAAGTCCGGTAAAATATTTTGAATATATTAAAAAATTCTTTTACAATAACTCTTTTTTTCCTCCAGACGTAGCCAAACTTCAGAATCATGATTTTTCAACTTTTTGGCAAAAAATAGGGGTAAAGCAAAAGCCACGCTCTTTTGAAAACAATACCACTATGAAGTGGGTACTAATGTAATTATTTTATATTTTGTAATTATTTTAAATTTAAATAGCGAAACCGAAACTCCGATCCGAAACTTCGAAACCGACCGAAACCGATCCTTGGTGGGTTGACTGAAACCGAAACTACAAACCTTGGTTATGACAAATCATCCACTCAGATATCATCAACATCATACAATTGGATTTGTTGGTATAGTTTCATATCTCCGCTTGAACCTTTGACCATGGTGCTATGATTGTCACGAACCGCCCACGACACGAACCCAACACCAGACTTAAGCCGTGCTTTATTGTTATTTTTTTTGGCGTGCTTACAAAGAAATGATTGATGTATACAAATCATTATCTTCTTGATTGTGAAATATCTCTGATTGTTTCTTACCTGCCCATGGATTCAAGACAATTCTCAAGGTTGACCAATTTGTTAGTCTTTGGATTAGTAATTCTTTTTGGGTGATTCTCTATAGCTCAACCATTCTCAGCTATGATTTGGCAATTGTGGTGGTCGCCTACTTACTTGGAAGGAAGTTGTTATTTATTTTAATCTTCCTCCATGAAATTTTGTGTCTTTCAAGGCTGCTATCAATAGCGATTAGCCCAACTGCTTCTCAATTCACTTTTAGTAACTGAAGCAAGAGCTCATTTTCTTAGATGGACAATATTCCGAGGGTTGGACAACTACTTGGCTTATTGGGAGTTTTTTAGTGATGTCACTTTGGGTTTTTCTTAGGATCTCTCTTAAATCTAGTCACCAAAGTCTGAAAAGAATCAATCAAATAATACCTCATGGACATGTTTTTGGATTATTTTTTGTATGAAAGGCCAACATATTGATCTGTCATATCCGGATATTGGTATAAAATTCGAGTAGCAATAGGATCGGCTATCAGGTTCTATGATACTTCAAATTTCAGTAGAATTGAACTATAATGAAGCATCTGATGGTATGAAAATCGATAAGGGTTTAGTATGGGGACTTTTTGAAATAAAAGATCCATGGACTATAGGCACAATGATTTCATATGACAACTTTTGATTACATTGTACGTACTATGTTATCAAAATTGGGACTAGTCCCCAGGTGGCACTTTGCCGATCGACTAATTCCGATTCTTTCATAGCTGGGCAGAATCCCGACTATTCCCCAACTAGCGACTGTGATTAGTCCCCGGACGACATGCTGCAAGCAATATTTTTTTTTGGCAAGGAGTCTCTGCAAGCAATTTTGGTTGGATTTTTTTGCATTGTCTCGAAGTCTTGAGTCGTAACTATGGCTCTTTCCTATAATCATCTATTGAGGATTTGAGAATCTAAGATAAAAACATAGACAAATAATTATTGTTTATTAATTGATATCCATATAACCTTATAATCAAAATTGGGGTTGTTCACAGATTAAACATCATCAAACAAATATTGTGATGAATTCTTAGTTCAGAGTCTTCAGACATGGGCACGAAGCCAATACAGCTATGTTATGTTACTTATGTATTTATACCCATTCTATGACGTGTGAAGGCATACATTGTTATTAATCGACTAATATCATATACTTATTGACATTTATGCTAGTTCATATATCATATATGTTTAGGGAGAGGGGAGGGGTTATTTTGGCCGACTAGTCCCGAGATTCCCGACTAGTCATAGTCAGCCCTTAGTCGACTAGGGACCGACTACCGACTTTGACTGCATAGTGTATTTATCAAGCGGATGTCTTGGTTGTATCCCACCAATCCTTAATCTTTCTACAAATTTTAGTTTTGAGGACAAATGGCTATTTCTTTGCCCTATCCAGCACTTCCTACACATAACCCATCTAAGATCACTTTTCACCGTAAACTACTCCCAACACCCTATTAAAAGATTCAATGGCCTCCACTATATCATGCTCTAAGCCTTTTTCCAACATAGGTTTCTCAGCTGCCTCCTCAATGGTCATGGCATTTCGGATGGTGGACCATTGCTCTGGTCTGAACACGGCTTTCAACCCCACCTTCCTTTATGGAAGGCTATTCATTGCAACAGAACTGCTCTTCCTCTCCTTTTCAAGTGCCTCATGATAAATCATAGATGAAGCATTTTATACAAGCTTACACTTTACTCACTTCTACGGTTCTACCTAGTCCTCTCTAATCAATGGCTACAGTTTCATAACATGTTCTCCCCAACGCCACTGATAAATGGCTCCATAATGTTTAGTACGTACTCAACACTGGATGAATCTAAATTTGACCACCAAATTGAATAATTAGGTAGTTGAATTCAGATTCCTGTATCTATTCACCTTGAATTCTTAATTTCATTGAATTCTGATTTTTAGCGAAAATAATTGAATAATGATCATCAATTTTAGGTACCTGCAAAAAAAAAAGGTCCAACAACCAATTCTATTATATTCTGTGGCTAGAATACAAACGGAAATAGGAAAACAAGCAATGTATTTCCTACTGTTCTATCCTTTAATAACCTAATTACAATAAGGTTTTCTGCCCCGAATAGAAACAAGTTAGGTATAAGATCAATTTGAATAATTAGAGGAGATTTTGATTTTTAACTGAATATCTACGATGGAAAACTCCACCGGAAGCATAAACTTGTTATCACACCATTGAAGTCTTCAAAAGAACTCCTTTTCATTAGAATTCTGTATTTCCCTTTATTATATAAGACCCTTTTATAGACTAGAGAGAATCCTAATTTAAACTACAACTCAATCGTATCGTTTACTATTGAACTCTTTACTGATAACAAGGGTTCTGGTAATAGCTCAATAAAGAAGAAAATTGAGAAAATATAAGTAAAGGTTCATCGTAGGCCTTAGGGTAAAGAATTATTTGTTCATATATGTTTCCAAGTCTTTTTTTTTTTTGGGGTAATGTGGCTAAGGTCCCTCGCAACAGATCGGTGGAGTGAAAATGATGGGCAGAAGAAGTTTCACCTAAGGTCCCTAATCAATGGATCGGTTCGGTGAAAAGGGTTACCAAAAGCCTAAAATGCCCTCACCTTTCTCTCATTTCTCCCGAGCAGCGGTGGCGAGGCGAGCAAGGGTGATGGAGGCGGGCATGAACAGTAGAGGCTCGAGTTGCAGCTGCTCATCGACGAGCAGCAGAGACGAGAAGCCAAGGGGTGGGAGGGATTCGGTTTAGGATTTCTAGGCCCAGGGTTCATCCCATGGCCTATAAATCTTAAGGTTTAGGTTGGGTTTAGTTTTAGAAATGAGTGACATGAAACCTAAATTTGAAGTGCAGTGAGGGATATTTTTGTCCTGATATTTGGCTGTCATTTCTCCTTCCGTAGCTCACAGCTCACTGTAACATCTCTCTCTCTCTCTCTCTCTCTCTCTCTCTCTCTCTCTCTCTATATATATATATATATATATATATATATATATATATATAGCTAGTTGATCTTATGACCAGGTACCTATCACTAAGTCTCCTTTTTTTTTTAGTGTGGTTACTTGCTTCTTTTTCGTATTCCTTGTGGGTACAAATCAAAGTGGACTTTCTTCTGTGTGTTTGTTGCGTTGGGTTTTAATGACTATAGATAGTGTGCTAATTTTAAATCTTTGTTTTAAAACTTTTGCTGACTAATCATTATACAGGTATAAGCTCGACGTTGTGAGTGCTGGCAAAAATTTCATAAAGACGCGGAAGGCAATCGCAGCGGGTTTCTTCTTCCATGCCGCGAGGAAGGACCCCCAGGAGGGGTACCGGACCCTGGTTGAGAACCAGCCGGTGTACATCCACCCAAGCAGCGCTCTGTTCCAGAGGCAGCCGGACTGGGTGATATACCACGAGCTGGTGATGACGACGAAGGAGTACATGAGGGAGGCGACCGTGATCGACCCCAAGTGGCTTGTGGAGCTGGCACCGAGATTCTACAAGTCCTCGGATCCGACAAAGATGAGCAAGCGCAAGCGGCAGGAGCGAATCGAACCCCTCTATGATCGGTACCACGAGCCGAACTCGTGGCGCCTGAGCAAACGGAGAGCTTGACGGCCTCACCGCAATGTACTCATCGCATCTGCCTGTATCGCATCCGATCGTGATACTGCATCGCGGGTTCCACCGGCAAGTTCTGAAAATCAATTGCTGTTCTTCTCCAAACTTGCTGTTCTGCTATGCAACGTATAGCTGTTCTGCTATGCTCTCTTCTCTAAATTCTGGGCGGTGACCAATGGATCCAAGCTGCTCCACCCGTGCCATTGGATGTCTGGCGGAGGTGAGCCTCGTTCTTCAGTATAAATTATTGGGTAAATTGCAGTTTGACCCCTTGAAGTTTGGGAGCAGTTACAATTGTGTCCTTGCTGTTTTTTTTTGTTTTGACACTTGCACCCTCTGAAATTTCAATTACGTTCTAATTAGACCAAATGTATGTGAAATAATCAATTCACGAATTTCTCCATCAACTGTAATTGGCGCCTACTCTGATTTTTTTTTCTTCTCTATCATCAGCTTGGGGGTGTACATACACAAGCACTTGTGCGCATACCAATGCGTATACATTTAAGCTGTGTATACGAGGGAGGTTTCTGCATGTACTGAAAATGTCGGGCCTCCTGTTTTCGACGGCGTAGATCGGTCTCCATGTTTGCACAAGATTTTTCGATTCCCGCCCATACGTTGCAGCAGAGAGCCAAGGAAAGAGATGCCGCACGTAGGGCGGGTTGGGTTGGTTCAGCTCTCATTCTTTTGGACCTAATTAAATCTGGGTCGGTTTCGGATTAAGGTTCGGGTAAACCCAAGCCAACCCGAGAACCGGACGCATATATGATTAACTTTATAGGATTTATGCTTATTAAAAAAAAAAGTCAGTGTTTCAGTGTAATGCAACTTTTTTCATAGTGTGAGCCGTGAAGTATGTATTTGAATTTTGAATGCGTACATTATTTGTAGAATTTTTCGCATCAGATGTTTTGAAATTGATGCTCGTTTGTTTTTGTCTACAATCTAGTATTAGTTGGGGTGGGAGTTGGGCGGGTTGGGTGGGTTGGGTGGGTTGAAGGATCATCTCTTGCCCAAATCGTCGTACACATGTCTCAACTTGTTTTGTTCGGGGAACCTATGTAAGCCCAACCCGTGCTTGCCCATGTCGGATTGCCCAATTGACCAAAAAATGAACGGGTTGGTCGGATTTAATTTGATCATAAGAAATAAAAAAGCTATATCTCTTAAAACTAAAACAATAAAAAAAAATCTATTAACCAGCAATAACCACCATTAAAAAAAAAAAATCAACAAACACCACACACACTCTCTCTCTAAAAACTCCATTATATTTTTGAATGATTGTGGTGACGGATTAGAAACAACAGTCCTACAAGCATATATGCTATTGTACTCGTTTACTCAGGTTGGTAAAGAGTCGAAAGACGGTGTCCAAATCCGTCCAAATTAAAATCAGGTTGATCTTTTTTATCTAAATCTGTTCAGATTTTTAATCATCTTTGATCATGCTTATCCATTGTCCGGGTTGGACGGGTCGGGGTCGGGTTCGGATTCGGATATGACCCATCTAAATCCCACCCCTAAATAGTAGGCGTCATATTTAAGCATACTGCATATTCACAATTCAATACAAATTGTATATTCACGTATTATTCGGTGCATGGTGCATATCACGTAGGCTTGTCAACCTGAGTTTTCATCTGACCTTAGTGTGGGTCGAGGTCGAGTTGGGTCTATGCCTAAATCGGATTGGATTGAGATTTGGTAGAAGTGTAGAACCGAAGTAAGTTGGTTCGGTTTGGCACAAACCCGAACCAGCCGACTCGAGTCGCACACCGAACCGCACTCGTGCTCGACAGTCTCTCTCCTCGGTGACTTGCCACGCGATGGCTTGGTGGCTGTTTAGCCTGTTTGGCTTGACAACATCGCCATGCTGCGTACCTCATCATGTCCAGCAGGGGGTGGCAATCCTTGACCCGACCCGAACCCGACCCGAATTTAGTGGGTTTGGGTTTGGCCTAAACGGGTTCGGGTCATAAACGGGTCGAACCGATTGATCCGTTTATTTAATGGGTCGGGTTCAGGTTTATACTTATAACCCGATTGATCCGACTTTACCCGTTTACCAAATGGGCCTTGCCAACCCGACCCGACCCAACCCGATCAAACCTGGCCCAATCCGACCTGTCTTGACCCAACCCGACAGGTTTACATGGGTTTTGTTGACCCAAACCGAGCCGACCCGACCCGACCCGTTTAATAAACGGGTTAAACAAGTTGGGTCGGGTCGACCCGTTTATTAGGCGGTCGGGTTTGGATTTAAGTTTTTGACCCGTTTTCATGTTCGGGTTGGGTGTTTTGCCCTTATACTTATGTCTTAACCCGACCCGACCCGACCCGACCCGACCCATTGCCACCTCTATCCAACACTATAAGTCTGTAAAACGCGGTTGAGTGCAGCGATTGACAGCTTCCGGCTAGTGCCGGACACGACGTATCGCTGCGCCGAATGAGCCAAGGGCCGGCACAGGTTGAGCCCCAGCGGGCCCACAGGTTTTGGGACGCATGACCACGAGTGTGCAAGCATTAATATTTGTTAGCAAAAGCAATTAATTACTAGTAAAGAACCCAGGCAATGCTCGACTGAGCTTGATGCACACAATTTGGCACAGACGATGTCACAACTGTTCGAATCTATACTATATACTAAAATGGAAGCCTCTCTCCCGTGTTGTGACATGTGGACGCCATTTAAAGAGTTAGAATTCTTCTTCCGTGTGTGAACGCGGCTCTCTTTTAAATCCATTTAAAAACCTACCATAAAGATGGTAAATTTTCATTCAATGGCATTTAATGCTCATTTGATGTTAATCTCTCTCTCTCTCTAACAAGTGAATCACACTCACTTCAGATTTCACACTTCTTAGAACAGTTGCGATGTCATATATGCCAAATGGCGTGCATCAAGCACATTCGGGCATTGCCCGGGTTTCTTACTAGTAAATATGAAATCTAAAGTGAGTGTGATTCACTTATTAGAGAGAGATATTAACATCAAATGACCATTAAATGTCATTGAATAAGCATTTATCATCTTTATGGTAGGTTATTTAATATAACTTAAAAGTCAACCATGTTCACACACGAAAGAAGGATTCTAGCTCTTTAAAAGATGTCCACGTCACAACATGAAAAAGAGGCTTTCATTTTAGTATTATACTAGTAAGAAACCCGGGCAATGTCCGAATGTGCTTGATGCATGCCATTTGGCAAAGACGACACCGCAACAGTCTGAAGAAATGTGACATCCGAAGTAAGTGTGATTCACTTGTTAGAGAGAGAGATTAACATCAAATGACCATTAAATGACATTGAATGAAAATTTATCATAGTTATGATAGATTTTTAAAAGGATTTAAAAGAGAGCCGCATTCACACACGGAAGAAGATCGAATTCTAGCTCTTTAAAAGACATCCACGTGTTACAACACGGGAGAGAGGCTTCCATTTTAGTATAGATATATAGACTAGTAAGAAACCCGGGTAATGCCCGAATGTGCTTGATGCACACCATTTGGCAAAGACGACATCGCAAATGCTCCAAGAAGTATGAAATCTTAAGTGAGTGTGATTCACTTGTTAGAGAGAGAGAAAGAGAGAGATTAACATCAAATGACCATTAAATGTCGTTGAATAAAAATTTATCATCTTTATGACAGATTTTTAAATGGATTTAAAAGAGAGCCGTGTTCACACATGGAGGAAGAATTCTACCTCTTTAAAAAACGTCCACGTGACACAACACGGGAGAGAGGCTTCCATTTTAGTATAGATATATAGACTAGTAAGAAACCTGGGCAATGCCCGAATGTGCTTGATGCACGCCATTTGACAAAGACGCCATCGCAACTGTTCGAAGAAGTGTCAAATCTGAAGTGAGTGTGATTCACTTGTTAGAGAGAGAGAGAGAGAGAGAGAGAGAGAGAGAGATTAACATTTAATGACCATTAAATGCCATTGAATGAAAATTTATCATCTTTATGGTAGGTTTTTAAATGGATCTAAAAGAGAACCGTGTTCACATTCAGAAGAAGAATTCTAGCTCTTTAAAAGACGTTCACATGTCACAACACGGGAGAGAGGCTTCCATTTTAGTATAGATACTAGTAAGAAACTCGGGCAATGCCCGAATGTGCTTGATACATGCCATTTGGCAAAGACGATATCGCAACTGTTCGAAAAAGTGTGAAACATGAAGTAAGTGTGATTCACTTGTTAGAGAGAGAGAGAGAGAGAGAGAGAGAGAGAGAGAGAGAGAGAGAGAGAGAGAGAGAGAGATTAACATCAAATGACCATTAAATGTCATTGAATGCAAATTTATCATCTTTATGGTAGGTTTTTAAATGGATTTAAAAAAGAGCCGCATTCACACACGAAAAAAGAATTCTAGCTCTTTAATAGACGTCCACGTGTCACAACATGGGAGAGAGGCTTCCATTTTAGTATATATACTAGTAAGAAACCCAAGCAATGCCCGAATGTGTTTGATGCACACCATTTGGCAAAGACGACATCACAACTATTCGAAGAAGTGTAAAATCTGAAGTGAGTGTGATTCACTTGTTAGAGAGAGAGAGAGATTGATAGATAGAGAGAGAGAGAGAGAGAGAGAGAGAGAGAGAGAGAGAGAGAGAGAGATCAAATGACCATTAAATGTCATTGAATGAAAACTTATCATCTTTATGGTAGGTTTTTAAATGGATTTAAAAGAGAGCTGCATTCACACGAAAGAAGAATTCTAGCTAGCTCTTTAATAGACGTCCACGTGTCACAACATGGGAGAGAGGCTTCTATTTTAGTATATACACTAGTAAGAAACCCGGGCAATGCCCGAATGAGCATGATGCACGTCATTTGACAAAGATGACATCACAATTGTTCGAAGAAGTGTGAAATCTGAAGTGAGTGTGATTCACTTGTTAGAGAGAGAGAGAAAGAGAAAGAGAGAGTTATTAACATCAAATGATTATTTAAATGCCATTGAATAAAAAAGTATCATCTTTATGGTAGGTTTTTAAATAGATTTAAAAGAGAGCCGCGTTTACACACGGAATAAGAATTCTAGCTCTTTAAAAGACGTCCACGTGTCACAATACGGGAGAGAGGCTTCCATTTTAGTATATATATAGATATAGATAGAAGAGAGAGATTAACATCAAATGACCATTAAACGTCATTGAATGCAAATTTATCATCTTTATGGTAGGTTTTTAAATGGATTTAAAAAAGAACCGCGTTCACACATGAAAGAAGAATTCTAGCTCTTTAATAGACGTCCATGTGTCACAACATGGGAGAGAGGCTTCCATTTTAGTATATACTAGTAAGAAACCCGGGCAATGCCCAGATGAGCTTGATGCACAGCCATTTGGCACAGATGACATCACAACTGTTCGAAAAAGTATGAAATCTAAAGTGAGTGTGATTCACCTGTTAGAGAGAGAGAGAGAAAGAGAGAGAGAGAGAGAGAGAGAGAGAGAGGGAGAGAGATTAACATAAAATGATAATTAAATGCTATTGAATTAGTGTTTTATTATCTTTATGATAGGTTTTTAATAGGATTTAAAACTGAGTCGTGTTCACACGTGGAAGAATGATTATGATTCTTTAAAAGATGTCCACGTGTCACAACATGGGAGAGAGCCAGAGAGGCTTCCGTTTTAGTAAGAAGAATTCTAGCTCTTTAATAGACGTCCATGTGTCACAACATGGGAGAGAGGCTTCCATTTTAGTATATACTAGAAAGAAACCCGGGCAATGCCTGAATGTGCTTGATGCACGCCATTTGGCAAAGACGACATCGCAACTGTTCGAAGAAGTGTGAAATCTAAAGTGAGTGTGATTCACTTGTTAGAGAGAGAGAGAGAGAGAGAGAGAGAGAGAGAGAGAGAGAGAGAGAGAGAGAGAGAGATAAACATCAAATGACCATTAAATACCATTGAATAAAAATTTATCTTTATGGTAGGTTTTTAAATGGATTTAAGAGAGAGTCGCATTCACACACAGAAGAAGAATTCTAACTCTTTAAAGGCGCCATTTGCCAAAGACGGAAGAAGTGTGAAATCTTAAGTGAGTGTGATTCACTTGTTAGAGAGAGAGAAAGAGAGATTAACGTCAAATGACCATTAAATGCCTTTGAATGAAAATTTATCATCTTTATTATAGGCTTTTAAATGGATTTAAAAGAGAGCCGCGTTCACACATGGAAGAAGAATTCTACCTCTTTAAAAGACGTCCATGTGTCACAACACGGGAGAGAGGCTTCCATTTTAGTATATATATAGATATAGATATATAGACTATTAGATTATATAAGATATCATCAGGTCGTAGCCGCAGCAGGGGCTTATGCAAAAGCATGTACTTAGGTCTAAAACATAGTCTCAATTTAGTCATCTAGCTAAATAGCCAATCCATCTTGGTTGGCCCCCACCGGCAGCACATGAGTCTTGCCCGTCTTAGGGTTGCAACTCGGGTGGGTTGAGAGGTCAACCCATGCCCAACCCAAGAGGTTGAATCCGATGCCCAAGCCAAACCCAACCCAAGGTCGGATTGAAGTTTCTTTGCCCAAGTCCAACCCGTTGGGTTGGCTGGGTTGTGCGGGGTGGGTTGGTCTGTTTTAACATGGTAGAGAAGAAATAATCAACATATAATAGATCATGTGCGGTAATATAATACATAAAACAAGTCTTTGCATTATTATATGGGTGATGGTCCATCGTTGGATTTATAAATGCAGCCCATCAAACAATGACCGTTAGAAGAGGGATAAATACCTATCAAAGTTCCACCACAGTGCAACCTCACCTTGTATTCAACGAATGATCTAACATATGAATTCTTATCGGATCTATTCAATATTATATTATATTAAATATTATTTACTAGAAGGTCGGGTTTCGAGTTGGGTAGGGTTGTCCAAAGCCCCTGCCGGCCAAGTCCAACTCGAATTGGTGTTTGGTTGGAATTTTCCAACCCATACAAGTAAAATCCCAACCCAAGTCCGCCCAAATTCGGGTTTGGCTCGGGTAGGCCCGCCCATGTTGTAGCCCTTGCCCGCCTCCACCTTCTGATCTAGATCAAACGGCCATCACCTGTCGACCACCCCACCGCCTTGTTTGGGCCCCCTGGCATCACTAAGCATCGTCACCGAGCTACATGTTAAAATTAAAATTTTAAATTTTTGTGGAAATTTTCCTCCATCGATTTTTATTTTATAACTACCAGACTGTTTCTATAATCAACTGTTAGTTATTCGGATGGATAGTTTTATAACTATCAGGCGGTTTCTATAACCACATGTTGGTTATTCAGTTTGGGTAGTTTTATAACTACTGGGCGGTTTATATACCCACCTGTTGGTTATTTGGTTTGGATAGTTTTATAACTACTGGGCGGTTTCTGTAACCACATGTTGGTTATTTGGTTTTGAAGGCTTATATATAGGGGTCTAAGTTAGCTAACTCGTTTTAATCCAATATCCAAAAATTGAGAAGCAAGTGCTCTATGTAAATAGAGAATTTATCAATCTTCTATCAGTCCACTAAACTTGAGACGATTTGTAAATTCTCATTTTCTTCTTTCTAAATTTGGGTATTAGCTTTAAACGGTTGGATTACATGTCAAAATCAATGAGTGCACTTTGAGACGGATCTAAAAGGTTTATTGTATTATGCTTGTATCTTGAAAGGTTTATTGCCGATCTCCCAACTACCGCCGAGCTGCCGGCCATCGTCTCTGTGTTGAGTGCCGATCTCCCGACTGCCGTTGGTGCTGATCTCTAGCCTGCCGCTGAGTGCTGTATGTGCCGAGTGTTGATCTTCCGACTGCCGTCGGTGCCTTTTTGCCGACTACTGTCAAGTGCCACCTGCCGATGCCGGTTCAATCGGTTGACCCGATGGTTGAACCAGAGACCCGTTACTCGGGCCCTAGACCGGGTCTCATCCGGTCCGGGCCTGATAGCATTGGTAACCAAAGCCTGCAAAGGAAAAAATTTTCAGCACATCCTACGTATGGTACAATCACGGAGCCCACTGTGATTCAAGAGATATGGGGCCCCAGCCCCTAGCAGATGGGGGTTGTGGCCCCCATCACCCCATATCACTTAGAGACTGCTGATAGGCTATGGACAACGGTTGCAGCGTACGCAGGATGTGCTGAAAATTTTCACTGCAAAAGTTGGCATACTACTTGATCAGACGGCCGTAGATCAGGAAAGAACAAAAAAATGATGGTCGTCCACCTGAGGTGTGACCCATGGGTTTAGCGGATGTACCGTGCAGCGGCCCGTTATCCTTCCACCGTTGAGAGCGGGAGGCAGCGCTGCTCTGTGAAGCCAGCCTGACGCATTATCCTCCACTATAAGAGACACGTGGCCCAAGCCTTAGCCAGACCCACGTCACTCACTACCCAACTTGGAGCGGGCGGGCCACGATAAAGCACCACTGTTTGCACCCAACCCATGGGCTCGGCACCCAGCGTCCGAACCACCATGTTGCCCCCACTCGGGTCACAAGCTCGCGCTACCAGGCTCGGCGACAAGGCACACGAGGGGAACCAATTTATGCAAGCTCTTTGTTCTCCCGCTGAGCGATATGGGACTAAACTTACCTACCCTTGAGGAGCTTAACTTCCCGTCCAGCCAGTGCTCATGCATGACCCAGTTGCAATTCTCCTCTTTGGGGCGGGCGCCTCTCCTTGTAGAACCCCAGCGTCTTCTTCTTCCCCACCGAAGAACCGGTCCTGGAGCTGTACATCTCCCGGTCCTTACCGGTGTCCTTCCGGTACTCAGCATTCGTCCGAATCCCCGACGGGTACTTCCGGCCCCGGAGGCTGAAGAAGTACGTACCATTCCTTCTCCCCCAACTTGGCCTTGTCTGCAAATTACAAAGGAATTGAAGTCCGAGTCGGGGGAGGAAGAAGGAAATGCTATGATGGAAGGGTTCAGGATTGGACCTCGGAGCTCCCAGAGCTCGCAGTTGTTGATGTCGATCGATCTCTGCGATTGCTTGGCCCTTGAAGCCGCTGTCGAGCACGAACCCTCTTCGATCAGGAGATAGTCGGTTATCAGCTTCTCGTCGGTGGGGTAGAACCGGAATCCGGGCGGGAGCTGGGTTTCGCTGTGGTCGAAGTTGTGGGCCGGGTTGTGGCTGTATTTCTATTTTCTCCATGGAAACCCAGATGAAGAGGAGTGTTGTGGTTTAGATGAACAGAGGAAGAGAGAGAGAGAGAGAGAGAGAGAGAGAGAGAGAGAGAGAGAGAGAGAGAGAGACAGAGAGAGAGAGAGAGAGAGAGAAGACTCAAATATCAGATATGCCTTCTCTTAGATTACTCTGTTTAAGAGAGAGAGAGAGAGAGAGAGAGAGAGAGAGAGAGAGAGAGAGAGAGAGAGAGAGAGAGAGAGAGAGAGAAGTAGTAAGGAAATGGGTGACATTGAGGCTTAAGGAACCCAGATGCAGAGCAAAGAGAAAGGGCTATAGGAGCCTAGGACGATCTAGAGAGCAGCCAGTGGCGACAAGAGGGGATCACTCTGGTGAACGGATGAAGATCAGCCAAATGAAAAAGCGAGAATGGGAGCATCACCGGTAGCAGGGCAAGGGAGCCAATGATCCGGCTAGCAGCGAGAAGGCATCACCCGGAGGGAAAAGAACAGGAGTGGGGGGGGGGGGGAGCCGACACAGATGGAGAGGCGATTGGAAATAATAAAAACAGGGGGCTTTGCCATGCTGTAGGGCCTTCGTGGACTGCTTGATATGGGGCTTTCTGATTTATTGGCGGGTTTGCGAATCAAGGGTGTCAGGGAGAGGGGATTTTAGATCTCTAACGAGTAAAGAGATAGAGAGAGAAGGGTGTAGAACTTTAAGAGAGAGAGAGAGAGAGAACTTCATCTCGGGCTTTTTTTTAAAATATTATTAAAAAATAAAATATTTAATTAAATAACGACTGACCAAAACTATTCACCAACCTAGCACTCACATGTCATGTCAGCGCCGTAAAGCTAATAAGATTTTTTTTTTTTTTTAAGTTGAACCCGGTATTTGAAATACTGGGTTTAAACCCGATATTATGGATACCTTATTTTTCTGAAATCCAGAGAGAAAACAGCTGAAATCCAAAGAGAAAACAGCTAAGTATGGAAACTTTATAAAACATGCTTTAGTTTAACTCGATATCCAGATTACCGGTTTTAAACTCGGTAATTCAAATACCGGGTTCTACTTCAAATCGAAAAAAATAATAAAAAATCTTCCGTCGCTTTACAGCGCTGACATGTCACGTGGCTGTCAGAGCGCTAGGTTAGTAAATAGTTTTGGTTAGCCGCTCTTTCGTTGAATATTTTATTTTTTAATAATATTTGGAAAAAAACCCTTTCATCTCGGAATCTTTTTATTTTTATTTTTTCATGAAGCCAAGGGGTTCTATTTATGGCGCCCTATACCAAAAAGTAGATCAAAACAAATCACATCATCGTTGTAAACTAAAGCTGAAGAAGGCTTCCTCTAATACATTCATATCTGAATCGACCACATCCGACAGAAACTCCAAAATCGAAGGAAAAATGTCGCAGCCACTATCAAGACACTAAGTCGCTACATCATGTACCACCTCGTTCGCATTTCTAGACATATGATTCATCATGCAGTAGGGAAAGTGCTTAACCAGTCTTTTACATTCCATAATATCATTATGGATACGCCATAGAGGGGAAGCATCCCCATCTAACAAAAGCATGTTTACTATAAGATTATCCCCTTTCAAAGACCACTTTGTTTGTGTTCAACCTCAATAGAGTCCTAGTTCCCACTTTCATCGCAAGGCATTCTGCTTCAAGTGCCAAACACCTTCCAAAAAATTCTTTCTTTGACTTTAACCACATCACCTCCGCCATTTCTAATGACAATACCACAAGCAACCTTATCCGGTCCGATTGCAGCATCCACGTCCACCTTAAGAAAATCTACCGACGGTCGGGAACAAGCCTGAGCACTAGTAAGACTACCGCTGCGCTGGTGGTAGCATTATTCTTCATCATCGTTGAACACAAAGCATTAGCTTGGGCAACCACCCTCATACACCTAAGTTGCTTGTTACGGAACATGACTTCGTTATGCTCCTTCCAAATGAACCACAATGCATTTGCAACAAAAGGAAATGGTTTTATATTTTTCTTATACATCTGAATAAGCCACTCCCAAACCGGATCTTCGCTCATGCTCGAACCGATTGGAACATCGAGAGTCTTCCACACATCCCTTGTTAACTTATACTCCAAGAAAAGGTGACGGAGCTCTTCAGTTATAGTCGGGCAAAAAGGCCATACCTCAAGAACTGTGGAGATGATCTTGGATAACTTGTTCCTTAGTGGTAGACACCTGGCCAATGCCCTCCAAATAAACATGACCAGTCTAGGGAGAAGGTTCCACCGCTTCCAAATGAAAATCCACCTTCTATTTTGTTGCAGAATACCATAATCTGCCCCTTGCCATTGGATGTATTGATTTAGGATATTATGGTAGGCCGATCAAACAGTGAAAGCACCATTATGGGTTTTTGTTCAGCACAACCTATCCCTGTGCCCCATACTACTGACTCGGATCCTACTGATGGCCTCTTCCAATCCCTCCGCTCACAAAGAAATATAATTCTAGCTGGTTGAAGGGATATCAATGAACTCTGCCACTGATCAATATATCATCCTCACTATGCTTCTCATACTTTAACCTGAAGTCATCTAGTGTATGAACCCAGGGGTCTTGGAACATCACACCACAGGTATCAGTCTTCAGATTTTTGGGGCGTGACACCGATTCTAAAATAATCGGCCAAAGAGCTAGAGGGTCTTTGAAATCGATCATCAATTTTGCGGGACTGATAGACATCTGACATCCAATCGGTCCCGATTCATAAGTGATCAACGAAAAAGAGGGTATATGAGGCCGATCATCAATTTTACGAGGCCGATAGGTATCTGACATCCTATCGGCCAATAGAGACCACTAGTCTATCGATTCTGTTTCTCGAGTGATCGGCCTCAGGAGGGGCCTCTGAGACCGATCATCAAAACTCTAAGACCGATACCCGTATCGGCCCCACGAGGTCGATACCCCCTATCGACCCCAAGAGACTTCTCTTGGGCCGATCATCAAACCCTTGAGGCTGATATAGGTATCGACCTCGAGAGGCTGTTACCCATATTGGCCCCAGGAGGCCTCCCTGGGGATGATCATCAAAACCTCGAGGCCGATATAGGCACCGACCTCCTCGTGAGGCCGATACTCCCTATCAACCCCAGGATGTCTCTCTGGGGCCAATCATCAAAACCTCGAGACTGATACAGGTATCGGCATCCAGAGGTCGACACCCATATCAGCCCCACGAGGTTGAAACCTTCTCCTTCGACGGGGCCTGTAGGGGGTCGGCAGACGCAGTTGGAGAAACTCACTAAACTCGAACCCCTCGACGGTAACCAAGACAGATTTCTCCAGTCCTTGTACATCTGAAAACGACTTCCTTCTTCTGCTAAACCCTTTCGCACCGCTCTACATCCCTGGGTCACTAGCCCCTTCGCATGGGTACTATTACAACCTAGGGTTGATCCCCCTCTGTGCCGGGACTCTCTTCTCTCACCCAATTTTTTGACAACGGGTCTGCAGACGCTCTAGTCAGTCCCAGACAGTGATTCGGCAGACATAACTTTGGTCGGCCCTAGATAGGGGGTCGACAGATTCTACCCAATATTTGTTAAAGCACCTCGATAGAGACAAACCGATTTTGCACCTAGATTTGAAACCAATACAGCTCAAACTCATGTTGGGCCTCACATCAAAGGCAGGAGGTCAACAGTTTCCACCCCGAATGCTTATTAAAGCCGCCCCGACATTAACAAGCTGATTTCACACCACGGAGTCCAAGTTAGCTAGGTTAGCACCTGTCTAGCTAGGAGGGAATGAATTAGAATGGATCGGACGAATGAATTAGAATGGATCATAGGAATGAATTAGAATGGATTGTACGAATGAATTAGAATGGACCGTACGAATGAAATTGAATGGATACATTCGTGCGAATGAATTAGAATGGATCGTACGAATGAATTAGAATGGATCGTACGAATGAATTTAATTGGATCGTATGAATGAATTAGAATAGCACTTATGAATGAATTAGAATGGCTCTTACGAATGAATTAGAATGGATACATTCGTGCGAAAGAATTAGAATGGATCGTATGAATGAATTAGAATGGATCGTACGAATGAATTAGAATAGCTACATTCGTTCATGCGAATGCATTAGAATGGATCGTACGAATGAATTAGAATGGATTGTACGAATGAATTGGAAAGGTATCGTACGAATGAATTAGAATGGATATATTCGTACGAATGTATTAGAATGGATAGTACGAATGAATTAGAATGGATACATTCGTGCGAATGAATTAGAATGGATCGTACGTATGAATTAGAATGGATACATTCGTGCGAATGAATTAGAATGGATCGTACGAATAAATTAGAATGGATCGTACGAATTAGAATGGATACATTCGTACTAATGTATCATACTAATTCATTCGTATGATCCATTCTAATTCATTCGCACGAATGTATATCCATTTTAATTCATTCGTATGATCCATTCTAATTCATTCATACGAGCTATTCTAATTATTCATTCGTGAGATCCATTCTAATTCATTCGTACGATCCATTCTAATTCATTCGCACGAATGTATCCATTCTAATTCATTCATACGATCCATTCTAATTCATTCGTACGCGAACGAATGAATTAGAATGGATACATTCGTGCGAATGAATTAGAATGGATCGTACGAATGAATTACAATGGATATATTCGTGCGAATGAATTAGAATGGATCGTACGAATGAATTAGAATAGTTCATACGAATGAATTAGAATACATACATTTGTGCGAATGAATTAGAATGGATCATACAAATGAATTAGAATGGAATGTACGAATGAATTAGAATGGATAGTACGAATGAATTAGAATGGATACATTCTAATTCATGTGTAGGATCATACGAATGACTTAGAATGGATCGTACGAATGAATTAGAATGGCTCGTACGAATGAATTAGAATGGATCGTGCGAATGGATACATTCGTGCGAATAAATTAGAATGGATTGTACGAATGAATTAGTATGGATCGTACGAATGAACTAAAATGGATCGTACGAATGAATTAGAATGGGTCGTACGCACGAATGTATCCATTCTAATTCATTCGTACGATCCATTCTAATTCATTTGTACGATCCATTCTAATTCATTCGCATGAATGTATCCATTCTAATTCATTTGTACGATCCATTCTAATTTATTCGTTTGATCCATTCTAATTCATTCGCACAAATGTATCCATTCTAATTCATTCGCATGAATGTATCTATTCTAATTCATTCATATGATCCATTCTAATTCATTCATACGATCCATTCTAATTCATTCGCATGAATGTATCCATTCTAATTCATTCGTACGATCCATTCTAATTCATTCGTACAATCTATTCTAATTCATTCGTACTATCTATACTAATTCAATCGTACGAATGTATCCATTCTAATACATTCGTACGATCAATTCTAATTCATTCGTACAATCCATTCTAATTCATTCATACGATATATTCTAATTCATTCGCATGAATGTATCTATTATAATTCATTTGTACGATATATTCTAATTCATTCGTACGATCCATTCTAATTCATTCGCACGAATGTATCCATTCTAATTCATTCGTACAGTCCATTCTAATTCATTCATACGATCCATTCTAATTCATTCGCATGAATGTATCCATTCTAATTCATTCATACGATCCATTGTAATTCATTTATACGATCCATTCTAATTCATTCGTATGATCCATTCTAATTCATTCGTACGATCCATTCTAAATCATTCGCACAAATGCATCCATTCTAATTCATTCGTACAACCCATTCTAATTCATTCGTGTGAATGTATTCATTCTAAATCATTCACACGATCCATTCTAATTCATTCGTATGATCCATTCTAATTCATTCATATGATCCATTTTATTATTCATTAGCATACATGTATCCGTAATAATTCATTCGTACGATCCATTCTAATTCATTCGCATGAATATATCCATTCTAACTCATTCGTACGATCCATTCTAATTCATTCATACAATCCATTTTAATTCATTCATATGATCTGTTCAAATTCATTCGCACGAATGTATCCATTCTAATTCATTCGTACGATCCATTCTAATTCATTCGTACGATCCATTCTAATTCATTCATACGATCCATTCTAATTCATTCGCACGAATGTATACATTCTAATTCATTCATACGATCCATTCTAATTCATTCGTACAATCCATTCTAATTCATTGATACGATCTGTTCAAATTCATTCGCACGAATGTATCCATTCTAATTCAATTATACGATCTATTCTAATTCATTCGTACGATCCATTCTAATTCATTCGCACGAATGTATCCATTCTAATTCATTCGCACGAATGTATCCATTCTAATTCATTCGTACGATCCATTCTAATCCATTCGCACGAATGTATCCATTCTAATTAATTTGTACGATCCATTCTAATTCATTCGTATGATCCATTTAATGGATACATTCGTTCGAATTAATTAGAATGGATCGTACGAATGAAATAGAATGGATCATTCATACGAATGAATTAGAATGGATACATTCGTATGAATGAATTCGAATGGATCGTACGAATGAATTAGAATGGATACATTCGTTCGAATGAATTAGAATGGATCGTACAAATGAATTAGAATGGATCATACGTGCGAATGAATTAGAATGGATTGTACGAATGAATTAGAATGGATCGTATGAATGAATTAGAATGGATTGTATGAATGAATTAGAATGGATCCATTCGTGCGAATGAATTAGAATGGATCGTACGAATAAATTAGAATGGATCATTAGAATGGATTAGAATAGATCGTACGAATGAATTAGAATGGATTGTATGAATGAATTAGAATGGATCATACGAATGAATTAGAATGGATACATTCATGCGAATGAGTTAGAATGGATTGTATGAATTAGAATGGATCGTACGAATGAATTAGAATGGATCTTACGAATGAATTAGAATGGCTACATTCGTTCGTACAAATGAATTAGAATGGATATATTCATGCGAATGAATTAGAATGGATCGTAAGAATGAATTAGAATGGATCGTATGAATAAATTAGAATGAATCGTACAAATGCATTAGAATAGATCGTATGAATGAATTAGAATGGATACATTCGTGCGAATGAATTAGAATGGATCGTACGAATGAATTAGTATGGATCGTACGAATAAATTAGACTGGATCGTACGAATGTATCCATTCTAATTCAATGGTACGATCCAGTCTAATTCATTCGTACGATCCATTCTAATTCATTCGTACGATCCATTATAATACATTCATACGATCAATTCTAATTCATTCGTACAATCCATTCTAATTCATTCATACGATCTATTCTAATTCATTCGCACAAATGTATCTATTCTAATTCCTTCGTATGATATATTCTAATTCATTCGTACGATCCATTCTAATTCATTCGCACGAATGTATCCATTCTAATTCATTCGTAAGATCCATTCTAATTCATTCGTATGATCCATTCTAATTCATTAGTACGATCCATTCAAATTCATTCGCACAAATGTATCCATTCTAATTCATTCGTACGATCCATTCTAATTCATTTGTACGATACATTCTAATTCATTCGTACAATCCATTCTAATTCATTCGCACGAATGTATCCATTCTAATTCATTCGTACGATCCATTCTAATTCATTCATACGATCCACTCAAATTCATTCGTATGATCCATTCAAATTCATTCGCACGAATGTATCCATTCTAATTCATTCGTACGATCCATTCATACGATCCCTTTTAATTCATTCGTACGACCTATTCTAATTCATTCGTACGATCCATTCTAATTCATTCGTATGATCCATTCTAATTCATTCGCACGAATGTGTCCATTCTAATTCATTCGTACGATCCATTCTAATTCATTCGTACGATCCATTCTAATTCATTCGCACGAATGTATCCATTCTAATTCATTCGTACGATCCATTCTAATTCATTCGTATGCTCCATTCTAATTTATTCGCGTGATCCATCCTAATTCATTCGTACGATTCATTCTAATTCATTCGTACGATCCATTCTAATTCATTCGCACGAATGTATCCATTCTAATTCATTCGTACGATCCATTCTAATTCATTCGTACGATCCATTCTAATTCTTTCGCACGAAATTAGAATGGATACATTCGTGTGAATGAATTAGAATGGATTGTACGAATGAATTTGAATGGATACATTCGTGCGAATGAATTAGAATGGATCGTACGAATGAATTAGAATAGATCATACGAATGAATTAGAATGGATCGTACGAATGAATTAGAATGGATACATTCGTGCGAATGAATTATAATGGATTGTACGAATGAATTAGAATGGATCGTACGAATGAATTGGAATGGATCGTACGAATGAATTAGAATGGATCGTACGAATGAACTAGAATGGATTCGTGCGAATAAATTAGAATGGATCATACGAATGAATAAGAATGGATCGTACGAATGAATTAGAATGGATCTTACGAAATAATTAGAATGGATCAATTATAATTCATTCGCATTATCCATTCTAATTCATTCGTACAATCTATTCTAATTCATTCGTACGATCCATTCTAATTCATTCGCATAAATGTATCCATTCTAATGAATTAGAATGGATACATTCGTGCGAATGAATTAGAATTGATTGTACGAATGAATTATAATGGCTACATTCGTTCGTGCGAATGAATTAGTGTTAGAATTGGTGAGGTCTATAGCTCGTAAAAACCTAGTGTTTAGCTTTGTATGGTTGATAGTATAGGAATGCATATTGGTACGTACCTTAGTACGTGTTCTGATTACAGAACAGAGAGCCATGGCTACATGGTAATCCACTTGAGTGGGAGACTCAAGGGATTGGTCCCATGTAACCTAAATACGTTCGCAGCTCTGATTAGGGTTGGTCGCCCTATCAGGATAAGCTGTTGGGATGACAGAGCGTGGGTGTCTCCACCACGGTCATTACCAGGCACAGTGTCTGTGGCCGAACGGAACCAACACGGTGCACAGATAGGTGAGCAGACACCGGTGTACTAAACCGTGTTTCTGCTTAGGGTAAAACGGTCCTAAACCCTGAGGAACCATGTCTGGTGGACTAACCAGTTGTGTGGTGCTTTGGCGCACCAATGTGTGAGGATCCGGATGCAGTGATCCAAAACCACGGTGTACTGGGTTACCCGGCTGGCGTTGCATCAGCATGTCACTCCTGCAGGCTATCCACACCCCTAACGGGAGGTGCGTTCCTTGGTCTGACCTACGTCGTATTAAACCCTGGCCAGGTGGTCATCAGTTCGACTGGTGACGGATCCGGTTACTCGGTAGAGTTATCGGAGGTACGATGTACGTAGTCAACCTGGAAGGAAACGAGTCATATGAGCACTCGAGTCTGACGGTATTCTCCACCGCTCGAGTTGCGTCATGGCACCAGTGGAGGGACAACGAGTTTACCATACTAAGCGGAGAGCAGGGGTATGTGGGAGAACATAGTAAGTCCGGGGGGATTGGAGTGCAGCCTGCGTCGCACTCTGGGTGGCTACGCAGGTTAACTCGGACTCAGAGGATCGATGATACACTCGGGTAGTGTGTCGATCGAGTCTGAGTTGGAAGCCATGAACCCTGGTCCCTGAAGGTTCCACCTTATCGACATTATGTATGGTTCTTATACCATCTCCTCGAAACACAGAACGTAGTTAGAGGAAGCGAGAAGTTCAAGCATACGCTCCGTGAGTGCTTCGCACTAGTGCACGGTAGATGCGTAGCTACGTGTGTGCACTAAGGGGAAACCCTAGGTTAGTGCAGAGACACATGTAGCAATTCCTTGTCATAAGTGGACTTTGCCACATAGGTGCGATGCACCGGGACATGTTGCGAGTTGACTAGTTGACTTCACTAGGGGCACCCTATGGGAACCTCAGAGAATAGTGAAATCACTGGTGCACTTCACTTATGTGTGCCTTGTAAAGCCTCATACACGAGGAACGACCAACTAGTGACATAAGGGCGTTTTGGTCATACCATGCGCCACTATGCACTAAGGGGGCCGGCCCTAAGTGTTGAGAGACTGGTCAAGGCCGGCCCCATTAGTTTCGGGAGGTTGTTGCCTCCGATGAAGGGGCCGGTTATGAGGCGCAGAAAACGGGCTGGTTTTGACCGTTTTCGAAAACAAGGAAAGGATAGAGATAAAGAAGAGATATATAGGGATAAGGCTTGAATCAATCATCCTTATCCATACTGTCCTTATCCATATGGATATGCCGGCTATATATATGATAAGGAGAGAGAGGGTGCACGAAATTGATAGAGCCATGCAAGCCCTAGGGCCGGCCATGGCATGGGGAAACCCTAGCCGCCCTCTCTCCTCTCTTCGCATCTCCTCCCTCGTCTCTCTCTCCCTCGCTTGCGCCATTGGATGGCGACTCGTCTTCCTCGCGTGGTGTTTCGTAGAAGAAGAAGGCTCGTCGTATGGAGGCACTCAGAGATCCATCGACGAGGTGCCGTGCATCGTGTGAGATCGGGTGAACTAGAAGGCGTCTCCCGCAACCTTTTGCTGTCCAGAATCTGCACAGAAAATCAGCGTTGTTTCTATGATTCCGGGAGCTACAGAAGTCCAAACGATGTGAAACTTGTTGCAAAAGTTCCGTATCGAAGTTGGCTACCTTCAGTCCAAATTTCAGCCCAATCGGAGTTCGGAGCAAAAAGTTATGGCTATCGCACCGAAGCTATATCGAGCAGATCCGTAGCCCGTCTCCATCGACAAAGAAGAAATTTGTCGCGGTGAAAGATTCCGCACGCAGGTATGATCTCTAACAAGTAGATCTAACATAATTAGAACATGCATTCATGCTAGATTGTTCGTTTGCGTTAGATCGTCGTTAGGGGTTCGCGTAGTTGCCATGCTAAGTTTCATACACGCATATGTAAATTGTTTCGATGAAAATTTTGATATGTAACGCACACCGCTCACGGTCCTCGGACCTTCCCATTGCTTCCGCTGCGGGCCTCTACCATGGATTTATTTCCAACAATTGGTATCAGAGCACGCTAGTGGTGTGCGTTTCATGTTTTTTTCATGAAACCGTCATGTGCGCGCATGAATAGTATGTACCGCCATCGGGGTTCTACGAGTAGATCATGCATAGTAGATTTTGTATGTTCTATGAATCGTTCTTGCAGGGCGCCGCTTCTAAAATTATTCTGGATATGTGATTGCTTGCTACCGGGGGTCGGACCCCGTGTTAGCGATTTTGTCTGGATGTTTTTTCTTCTGTGTGTGGATAGATTTTAGAGCCATAGTCGGGCAAGAGGTGAAGATTTACCACCCTTGATTCCCAGGCTTTTGCTAGGTTTGTTTTCCTTTTCTTTCTAGGAAATTGTGTACGAGCGAGCACTTGCTAGAAGCGTACTAGATCTTTTTCGGTTACAGATTGAAGAGGAGGACTTATCGTGGAGATCCACCACTGGGAAGATGAGCGGAACCTTGGAGGACGATGGCGATCCGGCGAAGCGTACACGATGACGGCAAAGGGCATAAAGCGTCAGAAGATCGTATACAGAGGCTTGCACCGGATCGAGGAGCCTTGTGAAGGAGACAGAGAGCCTGCGCTGTGCCAGTCAGGTTCAGGGGTCGGACCCTGAACTTGATTCAGTTGTGTGCTTATTTCTTTCAGTAGTTCTTTATATTTCTGTAGAGAACCCCGATGCGATAATTTGATTATCTGTGTCAGAGGGATGCCCTTTCCCCTCGGGTCCTAGCGACCTTATTAGGATTGGATTCCACTAGTGACGCCTATTATTTAATTGACCCTTGATGATAGTATGAATTCCTCACATTTGGTTATGCCCCCATTAGGTCAACACCCGATTAGTCGGGTGTGCCTATTTGGCAAGCATCGAAACCTAGAATGAGTTGGAATTCTACTATGACATCATTCGTCAAATTTATAAGCAAGGCGCCATGGTAGTGGAAGACCTTTCCTGTCAGTCTGACCTTAGGCTAGGCTCCAGGGCATTAGCGTGATAGCCAAGTTTGCAAAGCATCAATGTTCTTGGGATATGTAATGTGACCCTTGAGTGGAGAAATCCACTCGAGGCAGGGACTATGATATTCCAAGATCGATTAATGCTTCGCGAAAGGCTTGAATGCTAGTGGGAGCACGGTATGACCAGGGTCTAGTGTATAGGTTGTCGTGACCTTAGTGTACACTCATACTTGCATTAAATAACCCTCAACTTTAATAAGGGATGTAAGAGAGGACTTTTAGAGATCCTCTGGCCTCCACGGCCAGTCGTTTTGTGTTTGGGTGGGGATGCATAACTTCACACCCCCTAGGGTGGGAGCTGTGTTTCCATGCCAAATTACTTAATGACCTCCCTAAGGATATGGCGATTACGAGGCCAGGAGAGAAGGGCTTTTCATCCCACCCTAGTGGGGGCCGCATGAACTCCCGTGTCATAATTGCTTAGGCTCGTGGGTAAGCATCCTAAGTGCACGTGAGGTATTCGTTGCGAAGACAACGGTGATCACGTGGCACTGGCCAAAAGATAACCATGGTCCATCAAAGCCCTTAGTTGGCAGATTTGGACTGGGCCAAGGAAAGGCCCGTGTAAGCGGATTGACGCTGCATGATGCCCCCTAGGGCAGGTGTAGTCGATTCCGAGATCTTACATACATGGTTAATTAATCCATAGAGGTGTCTTCGCTGTGAGGGTAGCGCTGACATTTGGATATAATTAGCTTATTTTCAAAATCCATAAAATAAGTTATTTTGCATTCATTTTCATTCAACCATATAGTTCCCCTATCCGCTATCCCATAAGAGAACCAGTTATCGGGTCTCTAACTACGTAGAGTGGAAGCGCAATCTTTAGCTTATGCTTAGGGTAGTAAATGTACATTGGCATGCAATCTAAATATCCCTGTACTAGACCTAATGGGTCCAGATATCACTAGGGCACTAACTAGGGCATATGAAGACTGGCGAGAGTCTAAGGAGATGTGCAAGTGCTATGTTATAGCAGACTTGCGGATAATTCTTTAGAAGCGAGTCAGAGATATGCCGGGTCTTCTCTAATTAAGTTTTACTTGCATTAGATGTCTGGAAGGCGAAGTCAGTCGACTCATCGCTTTTCCACTAAGATACTTGTCGGTACCGAGATGTCAGTGGGTATGCTTGTTCGGGAACACATCTTTGAGTTCCAGAACAAACTAGATTCCCAAGACATTGTACCAGATGACGAGGTGGTGGAAGACGTCTGTCTTGCATCCTTGTCTGGAACCTTCGAAGGCGTTATCAGAGACTTTAGCTTTAACAAGTTAGAGATGATAAACGCAGAACTTCTAAGGAGATTTCCATGAGACAAAGGATAAGATCAAGATTAAAGGCAATGCCTTTAGTGCTTAACCTAGGTCTTCTTTAGAAGAACCTAAGGGAATAACTTATAAGAGATCGAAAACTATTCTAGTGCAGAAACTGGTGTGGAATCCTAAGTCTGGTAACGCCAAGGACGGAAGTATTTCCGCTGTGGCGAGCATAGGGGGTATTTGAAGATTGAGTATGACCTCAGGATGTTAGGAGTTGAGTCGCTATCTAGTAGCAGTTCTTATGCTTCTTGGAATATAGACTTCGGGTCTACAGAGATTCAAGGAAAGCAGAAGGCTACTTTATAGTGAAGGAATCCTAACATAGGTACTGATGCCATAAGCCGCTGCGGAAGCTGTTAGATATGATTGTCTTAGTTTTTTCCGAAACACGGATTTTGATCTTTAGAGATGTAGTTCTGTTTCCTCCTTGGTAAATGAAATTTTTAGTTTTAGACAGCACCGTTGGTGTGTATCTTAAACTGAATAGATAGCTTCATTACTAGAGGAATAGATCAGAATAATCTCTTTGTATTTAATCCTAATTCGGAAATAGATTTCATGACAGCTGTAGCGTCTAACTGAAATTCATCTAAATCCTTCGGAGAAGCTATCCCATTTGTGACCCCTCTCATTTAGATATTCTTCCTCATATAAATTCAGAGGTAAAAGAAGGCCGATTTTCTGTTCATAGAATCATCGGAGATCCTTCTAACCTATGAGTGTAATCTGGACGGCAGAATAACTAAAAGGGCCATGAAGGTATGGGAGTTAGTTAATTTTGACGTCTATGATTCCAAGAGCGTCCAGACGAAGGAGTCTCTTCGACTTATCGAGGAAATAAAAACCTATCGGATGGGTTCCATAGGATCCTGAGGGAGCATGGGATTAGCTCCCAGTTAAATGCTCCAAGGATGACACGTCAGAATAAAGTCTCCGAGAGAAGGAATCGGACCCTGTTTGACATAGTCCGTAGTATGATGAATATTGCCAAGTGTACTACCCACCTTTTGGTGGGGTTGTACCTTAAAACAGTAGCTTATATCTGAAACTATCTCTTATCTAAATCAGTGCCTCAGACCTATAGAGAGCTATGGTCTAAGCGAAAGCTGACACTATAGTGTCTCGAGATATAGGGTTGTCCTGCACTTGTGCAAAAGGACAAGAGGGATGAGATGGAGATATAGTTTCAGGTATATCTGTTTGTAGGTTACCCTTAGGAGGCATAAGGTGGACTATTTTATGATCTTGAGGTTAGGAAGGTAATCGTTTCTACGAATACCATCTACCTAGACCAGGATTATATTATAGACCATAAGTTTGCCGGTAAGGTAGTTCTGGGTGAACTACTGGGTACTGGTAGAGAGTGCGCATCTGAAAAACGTAGTGGGAGTAGATGATACAAGAAACTAGTATACCAGGTATTGTAGAAACAATTCACTTTTGTACCACCACCACTTCGTCGTTGTGGGATCATCAGAGCTCCTGAAAGATGCTATGGAGAAACTTTGATAGTTAATCCAGAGTTTCAGGAGGATGATCCTTAGAGCTACGAAGAAGTAGTGGGAGCTTCCTTTGAACCACCACCACCTCATCGTTGTGGGACCCTCAGAGCTCCTGAAAGATACTATGGAGAGACTTTGATAGTTAATCCAGAGTTTCAGGAGGATGACCCCTAGAGCTACGAAGAAGTAGTGGGAGCTTCCGACAGCTCTTACTGACAAAAGACCATGGAGACAAATTTGCATCAATGTCCCATGAAACAGTCTTGACACTTATAGCACTATCACCCTTCAGGGTGTAGAAGGTGTATTAGAAGAGCACCCGATTAAGACTTAAGTGGCTAGATTAGTTGCCAAAAGAGAAGGGATTGACTATGTCAAAACCATCTCACTGGTAGCTATGCCTAAGTCTATTTCGGATCCTCTTAATCCATCGCAGCCCATTATAGTTGGGAGATCTGGTTGATGGATGTCAAGACAGTTATTCCCTAACGGGAATTTGGAAAGGACATATGGATGATGTAGCCCCAGGTTTGTGTCAGTAGGTTAGGAAGATATGGAATGCAAGTTGCAACGGTCCATTTATGGACTGATGCAAGCATCCATGTTGGAATATCTATTTTGATCAAGAGAATCCGCTCACACGGATTTGATCAGAATGAGGATAAACCAAGATGGTACAGGAAAGGTGAAATAGCTACAAGGGTATATTTAGTACTTTACGTTAACGATATTCTACTGATTGAAAATGACGTAGGAATATTGTTTACGGTAAAGGTATGTAGTCATCACAATTCGATGTGAAAGACCCTAGTGAGGCGAGTTATGCTCTGGGAATCAAGGTAACTCGAGACAACCAGAGCAAGATTCTCTTGCTGTCACAGGCTACGCATGAAGATAAGATTCTAGCCAGATTCATTTTACGAGGCTAGATATCTATTGCGCAGCAGGAAGATGGGTCGGTTTCAGTCGAACCCGGGTCCAGATCTTTGGACCGAAGTGAAGGGTATACTCAGAAATCCTCGTTAAGTAAGGATTGTGAGTTAGCTTGCACTTCACAGGTCCTGATATCGATTGGACACACAGGATCTGACTTTAGTGTCATATGTGTGTTCCAGAGAATCGATTTCAGGGATTATTTTTATCTTGGGATTAGAAGCGGTAGATGGTAGAGTGTGAAGCAAGAATGCATCACAGACTCTACCACAGAGGCTTAGCACGTTGTTGCGTGCTAGGTAATATATCAGGTGGTAAGGCTTAGGAAGTTCTTAGAGAACTTGGGACGCGTACCAGAGGCTCAGTTATCTGTTGTTACAACAGAAGAACGGTAAGCAAGGTCCAAGGAGACTAGGCACCGCCGTGAGGGGAAACCCATCAAGTACAAACTCCACTTGATCTGACAGTTATATGAGGAAATGCAAGTAGCGGTACTGAGGTGGAATCTACAGACAATGTTGTCAATTCCTTTAGGGAATTCCTGCAAAGGCTTTTGGGCAGCATGTAGAAGCTACAGAGCTCAACACCGTTATTCCTCGTTAGACCTAGTGGGAGATTGTTAGAATTGGTGAGGTCTATAGCTCGTAAAAACCTAGTGTTTAGCTTTGTATGGTTGATAGTATAGGAATGCATATTGGTACGTACCTTAGTACGTGTTCTGATTACAGAACAGAGAGCCATGGCTACATGGTAATCCACTTGAGTGGGAGACTCAAGGGATTGGTCCCATGTAACCTAAATACGTTCGCAGCTCTGATTAGGGTTGGTCGCCCTATCAGGATAAGCTGTTGGGATGACAGAGCGTGGGTGTCTCCACCACGGTCATTACCAGGCACAGTGTCTGTGGCCGAACGGAACCAACACGGTGCACAGATAGGTGAGCAGACACCGGTGTACTAAACCGTGTTTCTGCTTAGGGTAAAACGGTCCTAAACCCTGAGGAACCATGTCTGGTGGACTAACCAGTTGTGTGGTGCTTTGGCGCACCAATGTGTGAGGATCCGGATGCAGTGATCCAAAACCACGGTGTACTGGGTTACCCGGCTGGCGTTGCATCAGCATGTCACTCCTGCAGGCTATCCACACCCCTAACGGGAGGTGCGTTCCTTGGTCTGACCTACGTCGTATTAAACCCTGGCCAGGTGGTCATCAGTTCGATTGGTGACGGATCCGGTTACTCGGTAGAGTTATCGGAGGTACGATGTACGTAGTCAACCTGGAAGGAAACGAGTCATATGAGCACTCGAGTCTGATGGTATTCTCCACCGCTCGAGTTGCGTCATGGCACCAGTGGAGGGACAACGAGTTTACCATACTAAGCGGAGAGCAGGGGTATGTGGGAGAACATAGTAAGTCCGGGGGGATTGGAGTGCAGCCTGCGTCGCACTCTGGGTGGCTACGCAGGTTAACTCGGACTCAGAGGATCGATGGTACACTCGGGTAGTGTGTCGATCGAGTCTGAGTTGGAAGCCATGAACCCTGGTCCCTGAAGGTTCCACCTTATCGACATTATGTATGGTTCTTATACCATCTCCTCGAAACACAGAACGTAGTTAGAGGAAGCGAGAAGTCCAAGCATACGCTCCGTGAGTGCTTCGCACTAGTGCACGGTAGATGCGTAGCTACGTGTGTGCACTAAGGGGAAACCCTAGGTTAGTGCAGAGACACATGTAGCAATTCCTTGTCATAAGTGGACTTTGCCACATAGGTGCGATGCACCGGGACATGTTGCGAGTTGACTAGTTGACTTCACTAGGGGCACCCTATGGGAACCTCAGAGAATAGTGAAATCACTGGTGCACTTCACTTATGTGTGCCTTGTAAAGTCTCGTACACGAGGAACGACCAACTAGTGACATAAGAGCGTTTTGGTCATACCATGCGCCACTATGCACTAAGGGGGCCGGCCCTAAGTGTTGAGAGACTGGTCAAGGCCGGCCCCATTAGTTTCGGGAGGTTGTTGCCTCCGATGAAGGGGCCGGTTATGAGGCGCAGAAAACGGGCTGGTTTTGACCGTTTTCGAAAACAAGGAAAGGATAGAGATAAAGAAGAGATATATAGGGATAAGGCTTGAATCAATCATCCTTATCCATACTGTCCTTATCCATATGGATAGGCCGGCTATATATATGATAAGGAGAGAGAGGGTGCACGAAATTGATAGAGCCATGCAAGCCCTAGGGCCGGCCATGGCATGGGGAAACCCTAGCCGCCCCCTCTCCTCTCTTCGCATCTCCTCCCTCGTCTCTCTCTCCCTCGCTTGCGCCATTGGATGGCGACTCGTCTTCCTCGCGTGGTGTTTCGTAGAAGGAGAAGGCTCGTCGTATGGAGGCACTCAGAGATCCATCGACGAGGTGCCGTGCATCGTGTGAGATCGGGTGAACTAGAAGGCGTCTCCCGCAACCTTTTGCTGTCCAGAATCTGCACAAAAAATCAGCGTTGTTTCTGTGATTCCGGGAGCTACAGAAGTCCAAACGATGTGAAACTTGTTGCAAAAGTTCCGTATCGAAGTTGGCTACCTTCAGTCCAAATTTCAGCTCAATCGGAGTTCGGAGCAAAATGTTATGGCTGTCGCACCGAAGCTATATCGAGCAGATCCGTAGCCCGTCTCCATCGACAAAGAAGAAATTTGTCGCGGTGAAAGATTCCGCACGCAGGTATGATCTCTAACAAGTAGATCTAACATAATTAGAACATGCATTCATGCTAGATTGTTCGTTTGCGTTAGATCGTCGTTAGGGGTTCGCGTAGTTGCCATGCTAAGTTTCATACACGCATATGTAAATTGTTTCGATGAAAATTTTGATATGTAACGCACACCGCTCACGGTCCTCGGACCTTCCCATTGCTTCCGCTGCGGGCCTCTACCATGGATTTATTTCCAACAATTAGAATGAATCGTACGAATGAATTAGAATAGATATATTCGTGCGAATGAATTAGAATGGATCATACGAATGAATTAGAATGGATACATTCGTACGAATGAATTAGAATGGATCGTGTGAATGACTTAAAATGGATCGTACGGATGAATTAGAATGGATCGTTCGAATGAATTAGAATGGATACATTCATGCGAATGAATTAGAATGGATCGTACGAAGGAATTAGAATGGATCGTACGAATGAGTTAGAATGGATACATTCATACGAATGGATTAGAATGGATCGTACGAATGAAATAGAATGGATACATTTGTATGAATGGATTAGAATGGATCGTACGAATGAATTAGAATGGATACATTCGTGTGAATGAATTAGAATGGATCGTATGAGTGAATTAGAATGGATACATTCGTACGAATGAATTAGAATGGGTCATACGAATGAATTAGAATGGATAGATTCGTGAGAATAAATTAGAATGGATCGTACGAATGAATTAAAATGGATCGTACGAATGAATTAGAATGGATCGTACGAATGAATTAGAATGGATACATTCGTGCGAATGAATTAGAATGGATCGTATGAATGAATTAGAATGGATACATTCGTGCGAATGAATTAGAATGGATCATACGAATGAATTAGAATGAATCGTACGAATGAATTAGAATGGATCGTACGAATGAATTAGAATGGATACATTCATGCGAATGAATTTGAATGGATCATATGAATGAATTAGAATGGATCGTACGAATGAATTAGAATGGATACATTCGCGCGAATGAATTTGAATGGATCGTACGATTGAATTAGAATGGATTATACGAATGAATTAGAATGGATACATTCGTGTGAATGAATTAGAATGGATCGTACGAATGAATTAGAACGGATCGTACGAATGAATTAGAACGGATCGTACGAATAAATTAGAAGGGATCGTACGAATGAATTAGAATGGATACATTCATGCGAATGAATTTGAATTGATCATATGAATGAATTAGAATGGATTGTACGAATGAATTAGAATGGATCGTATGAATGAATTAGAATGGATTGTACGAATGAATTAGAATGGATACATTCGTACGAATGAATTAGAATGGATCGTACGAATGAATTAGAATGGATGCATTCGTGCGAATGAATTTGAATGGATCATACGAATGAATTAGAATGGATCGTACGAATGACTTTGAATGTATAAATTCGTGCGAATGAATTAGAATGGATCGTACGAATGCAAATGGTTTCTTGAAATATTGGAGGAAATTGAATACTAGTCTCAAAATACTTGGAGGAAGTTTTTCCATGCTTCTTCATGGTTATCTGATTCGATCTGTCCTCGCACTTTAAGTTTCCCTACCAAACTCCGACTTTCAATGGAACTCATATTCTTTATAAAGGAACCTAATCTCAAATCCCAAAAATTGCATTTTCTAGCTCTCTTTCAATCCCCAGTAGAAGAAGTACTCATTAGCATTCTTAGAAAAGCGTAGCGCATGTTCCTCAAAAATACCCATATCAAACGAACACACATGATTCCATATCCAAATCATGATTGATCTGATGAATCATTCGCCATGTGGATCAGTATTGCACAGTCACATCAGCCATGATAATTGCAATACACCAGCATCTATAAATAGGTAGCCTTGTATCAACAGAGAGGAGAAGGCAAATTTCAAACTGCAAAGCAATGAATTCCGGCTGATCGGATATGAAATCTCGTCTCATACCCCCAATCCTCTTTTCCCAGCTCACTTGTACCCCTCGGTCTGTCAAGGAGTAGCTCTACATTTCAAGAGATGGTGGATTCAAGATTGTTGTGAGTGCAAAGTTTGGCTAAGGCATTCAAGGGCCTGCACCTTACATCTCAAGCGGGGCCCACGAGGACAGCTTGGGGCCCAACATGCGATATAGGCCTACCAACCCTGCCAGGGGCCCACGATGTACCCTTGGGGCTCGGCAGCCCCATAGGTCCCACGATGATAGCTTAGGAGATCTTTGATCCGCTTGAGGCCAATGGGGATATCTTGGGGGTCTAGTAGCCCCTCGATCCCTTTAAATAACAGACCTAACATCAACTCCATATTCAATTTCCATTCAAGATATCATTCTTTCATTTTTAGAGTTGCAGGGCTCTGATGATGAACAAATCGATTTTCGAAAATCATTCTCAAAAAACTGATAAGGTTCTGGAATCCACTCTTTATCTCCCCCAGTTTCACTACAAAAAAAACAGTTATTACCGACGGACAATATCCGTCGGTAATATTAATATTCCGTCGGTAATGTTTTATAGCGACGGAAGATATTTCCGTCACTGGCTGTCGGGAAAGAAGGCGTCGGGGAAAACAATACGACGGACCAAATATTACCGTCGGTAATAAGAATTAATACCGACGGTAATATTAAAGCCGTCGGTAATATTTAATCAATTAAAAACTAATATAATATAGTATTACCGACGAAACCTAAGAATACGTCGGTAATATATAAGCATTTTACCGACGGGTATAGTCTATACAGTCGGTAATACTATATATATTACCGACGCATATATATATTACCCGTCGGTAATAATATATATATTACCGACGGAATTTATATATCCGTCGGGAATACTATATATATTACCGACGCATATATATATTGCCCGTCGGTAATAATATATATATTACCGACGGATATTATTTGCCGTCGGCACATTATTTATAATTTAAAAAAATAAAAATATTATTACCGACGGAATAATTAATTTCCGTCGGTAATAAGTATGTTTTTTTTTAATAAATTTACCTAAATAATGTTATTTAATTCCTGTGATTTACAATAATACCACAATATATTACCACAATTTATCAATATTACCACAATTTATAAAATATTACCGCAAATTTTAAAATATTACCTAAATTGATAAAAAATTACAGTAAATTAACAAATATTACCACAGTTCCCGGCCGACAATTATAGACAAAAACAAAAAATAACCACATATTACAAAATAATATTTACACAATCCAGAACTGAGAGATGATACATGCCCTATCTCAACCACCCCCGCCCGCCACCAACGCCGGTGCTCTCATCGATCCCCTGACGCCGCCCTATCTCAACCACGCCCGCCCACCACCAACGCTGGTGCTCTCATCGATCCCCTGACGCCGCCCTGCTCCTGCAATTAACATGTATTTGTTAAAAAAATGGTTTATATCTATAACTGAGTCTAAGCGTTAAAAAATGATAAGTTAGCGTGTTTCGGTTTTGAAATAGGTTTGGATTCGATCGGATCGGCATCCGATAATTCGAAGTTGGAATTATTCCGTATTTCGGACTTGCGAGCGGGTTCTAATTGGATATTTGACCAATTTACGCTCCGATTCACCGATTTAGAGTCTAAGTGTTGGAAAATCATAAGTTAGCGTGTTTCGGATATGAAATAGGTTTGGATTCGATCCGATCGTAGAATTATCGGCATCCGATAATTCGAACTTGGAATTATTCCGTATTTCGGACTTGCGAGCGGGTTCTAATTGGATATTTGACCAATTTACGCTCCGATTCACCGATTTAGAGTCTAAGTGTTGAAAAATCATAACTTAGCGTGTTTCGGATATGAAATAGCTAGGTTTGGATTCGATCGGATCGTCATCGGATCGGCATCCGATAATTCGAACTTGGAATTATTCCGTATTTCGGACTTGCGAGCGGGTTCTAATTGGATATTTGACCAATTTACGCTCCGATTCACCGATTTAGAGTCTAAGTGTTGGAAAATCATAAGTTAGCGTGTTTCGGATATGAAATAGGTTTGGATTCGATCCGATCGTCATCGGATCGACATCCAATAATTCAAAGTTGGATTTATTCCGTATTTCGGACTTGCGAGCGGGTTCTAATTGGATATTTGACCAATTTACGCTCCGATTCACCGATTTAGAGTCTAAGTGTTGGAAAATCATAAGTTAGCGTGTTTCGGATATGAAATAGGTTTGGATTCGATCCGATCGTCATCGGATCGGCATCCGATAATTCGAAATTGGAATTATTCTGTATTTCGGACTTGCGAGCGGGTTCTAATTGGATATTTGACCAATTTACGTTCCGATTCACCGATTTAGAGTCTAAGTGTTGGAAAATCATAAGTTAGCGTGTTTCGGATATGAAATAGGTTTGGATTCGATCGGATCATCATCAGATCGGCATCCGATAATTCGAACTTGGAATTATTCCGTATTTCGGACTTGCGAGCGGGTTCTAATTTGATATTTGACCAATTTACGCTCCGATTCACCGATTTAGAGTCTAAGTGTTGGAAAATTATAAGTTAGCGTGTTTCGGATATGAAATAGGTTTGGATTCGATCCGATCGTCATCGGATCGGCATCCGCTAATTCGAAGTTAGAATTATTCCGTATTTCGGACTTGCGAGCGGGTTCTAATTGGATATTTGACCAATTTACGTTCCGATTCACCGATTTAGAGTCTAAGTGTTGGAAAATCATAAGTTAGCGTGTTTCGGATATGAAATAGGTTTGGATTCGATCCGATCGTCATCGGATCGGCATCCAATAATTCGAAGTTGGATTTATTCCGTATTTCGGACTTGCGAGCGGGTTCTAATTGGATATTTGACCAATTTACGCTCCGATTCACCGATTTAGAGTCTAAGTGTTGGAAAATCATAAGTTAGCGTGTTTCGGATATGAAATAGGTTTGGATTCGATCCGATCGTCATCGGATCGGCATCCGATAATTCGAAATTGGAATTATTCCGTATTTCGGACTTGCGAGCGGGTTCTAATTGGATATTTGACCAATTTACGTTCTGATTCACCGATTTAGAGTCTAAGTGTTGGAAAATCATAAGTTAGCGTGTTTCGGATATGAAATAGGTTTGGATTCGATCGGATCATCATCGGATCGGCATCCGATAATTCGAACTTGGAATTATTCCGTATTTCGGACTTGCGAGTGGGTTCTAATTTGATATTTGACCAATTTACGCTCCGATTCACCGATTTAGAGTCTAAGTGTTGGAAAATTATAAGTTAGCGTGTTTTGGATATGAAATAGGTTTGGATTCGATCCGATCATCATCGGATCGGCATCCGCTAATTCGAAGTTAGAATTATTCCGTATTTCGGACTTGCGAGCGGGTTCTAATTGGATATTTGACCAATTTACGTTCCGATTCACCGATTTAGAGTCTAAGTGTTGGAAAATCATTAGTTAGAGTGTTTCGGATATGAAATTGGTTTGGATTCGATCCGATCGTCATCGGATCGGCATCCGATAATTCGAACTTGGAATTATTCCGTATTTCGGACTTGCGAGCGGGTTCTAATTGGATATTTGACCAATTTACGCTCCGATTCACCGATTTAGAGTCTAAGTATTGGAAAATCATAAGTTAGCGTGTTTCGGATATGAAATAGGTTTGGATTCGATCCGATCGTCATCGGATCGGTATCCAATAATTCGAACGATCAAGAGCGATCAAATACATTGTGCGAATGAGACGAGATGATTACCTCTCGATAAAATACATCCACCGGTAATGAACTGGGCCGCCGAGTTTGGCCTCATTTGCCAAGTGAATGGTCAAATGCACCATGACATCAAAGAAGGAAGGTGGAAATATCATCTCTAACTTGCACAATATGAGCGCAATATCCCTCTCCATCTGTTCAAGTTGGTCCACTCTAAGTACCTTCGAGCACAACTGTCTGAAAAAAGTGCTGAGCTCAATTAACGGACCGGACACCTCTTTGGTTAAATTCCCACGTATAGCAAGAGATAACAATCGCTGCATAAGAACATGACAATCGTGGCTCTTTAATCCAGACAACTTCCGGCCGTTCTCTTGCACGCATCGTGCGATATTCGAAGAATAACCGTCTGGCATTTTCACAGACCGTAGGAATGCACATAAGGCTGCCTTTTACTGTGAGCTCATGGTGTAGCATACAACTGGCAACACATACTTATCCCCAATCTCTTGGGGATGAAGTGATTTTCGGATGCCCAACTCCTTAAGATCGAGACGAGATTTAAGATTATCCTTCGTCTTACCGTCGAGATTCAGCAGTGTTCCTATAATGTTGTCACACACATTTTTCTCGATATGCATGACATCCAAGTTATGCCGCAAGAGTAGGCTGCTCCAGTACGGTAGTTTAAAGAAAATACTCTTCTTCTTCCAGTTATGCTCACGCGTAGAATCTTCATGCGTTCTCTTCTTTTTACCTTTTCCAAGTGCCACGGCATCAAGCTGATCCAATTCGCACAAGACTTCTACCCCCGAAAGCTGCTCCGGGGCCTTTGCAAGTTCCTTCTTGCCGTTGAAAGCTCTTTTGTTCTGCCTCCACTTATGGCCGTCAACAAGGAATCTTCGATGGCCCATATAACAGAACTTGCCTCCGTTCTTCAACCGTAATGAATATGTCTCCTTATTGCATGTAGGGCACGCCAATTTTCCATTAGTACTCCACCCGGATAAGTTGGCATATGCAGGAAAATCGTTGATGGTCCATAGAAGTGCCGCATGCATCCGAAAATTCTGGCGCAACGAGGCATCATACGTATCGGCCCCAACTTCCCATAACTCGTTTAACTCCTCAATCAACGGCTGCAAGTAAACGTCAATATCATTACCAGGCGACCTGGGTCCGGGAATGAGCAAGGAGAGCATTGTGTATGGCTTTTTTAAGCACTTCCAGGGAGGCAAATTGTATGGAACTAGGACAACTGGCCAAATGCTGTACGACACACTCATATTCCCAAAGGGATTGAACCCATCGCTAGCAAGCCCTAACCTGACGTTGCGAACTTCACATGCGAATTCAGGATATGTATGATCAAAATCTTTCCACGTCAGAGAGTCGGCCGGATGTCTCATAATCCCGTCATCTGTACGTTCTCGTGCATGCCACCTCATGTGCTCAGCAGTCTTCGATGACATAAACAACCTCTGAAGCCTGTCCCTGAGCGGGAAGTATAGGAGAACCTTTGCAGATACATTTTTCTTCCTTCGACTGGTACTAGACTCGGCATCCGTCTCTTTATATCTCGTTGCTCCGGATATGTGGCATGACCGCGCATGTTCGTACTCTTTCCGGTACAACATACAATCGTTCACGCATGCATCAATTTTCTCATAACTCAGACCGAGATCTTTAATTGTCTTCTTCGTCTCGTAGAATGATTTCGGTACTGTCTCACCCATAGGAAAAGCCTCTTTCAGCAATTCTACCAACATATTAAATGACTTATTACTCCAACCATTGAGGCACTTCAAATGAAGAAGCTTTACAGTGAAAGAGTGTTTTGAAAACTTCTCATACCCCGGGTATAGAGGTTGTTCGGCATCTTTAAGCAATCTGTAGAACTTGTCCGCTTCGATATTGGGCTGATCACCTGACGGTGTTTCCGTGCCTATTCCACCTTGCAAATCATGTATCATACCCTGCATGTCATCGTCATCGTCTGTATTAATATTATCATCAGCGATCACTGTGTTTGAAGTTTCACCGTGAGCTGCCATGGGGACTGCATCTAGCTCCTCACCGTGCGAGAACCAACGGGTATAGGTAATGTCAATGCCACGCATTACCATATCAACCTCACATTCCTCTCGAACCTTCCTAATCACCCTTCCGCAGTCTATACAGGGACACACAATTTTTCCATCAAGCGGTGCAAGACGCTCAAATGCAAAATCCAGAAATTTCCTGACTCCTTCTCTGTACTCTTAGCTCATGCGATTCGAATTACGCATCCAACTCTTATCGATCGAAGACATCTTCGTCTATCTGGCTATACAACACCTGACATATAATTTCAAACAATATTATAAGACTCCGCACAATTTTGGTTTCGGTTTCCGAGTATGGAACACCGAACCAAAACTTCTACAGACCATCCACATCCCTAATGGATGGGTGTATTATGATGAGTAGACTAGTCACATAGTAAACCTAGGGTTGGTGGCCAGCATTTGAACTGCTGATAGTTCGAATGCTAGGCATAGCACCAAAGTTATGCGATAGTAAGTCAACAAGTCAGGGAGCCTCATCAAGTAAACACTTGGGGTCTGACGGTTCTCTCTGTCACTCGAGTAGATTTATGGCTTTAGCATACCTCATATCACACCGAACCGACAAAAGCCGACCATTTCGGTTTCGGTTTCGGTTTCGGTTTTGATTTTTCGTAAACCGAAAAAAATATAATCGACAAAACCGACACCGAAACCGACCGACAAAACCGACGCTCACCCTAGTCTAAAAACTACATTTTGCCCCCCATTCCCCCATTCAATTCAGTTTTGATAGGATATAAAAAATCAATGTTTTAATTAAAACACGAAAACTCAACTCGACTCGAAACCTTAATGAGTCGAGTATACTCGACAACTCGGCTAAAACCCGACAAAACTCGAGTCGGATCGAAACTCAGCCGAGTCGGATCGAAACTCGAGTTTTGGATCGAGTCGGATCGAAACTCAGCCGAGTCGAGTCGACTCGGCCGAGTGTAGAGTCGACTCTGCGAGTTTTCAAGCAAAATATATAGGATTTTTAACCAGCCATAACCTTTTTTAACATGACATTATAGAAATTGTGGCAGCATCCACCATCCGTGAAAATCAGCAATGTCAGCAAAATGGATATGGATAGAAATCCATTAAGTGAAGACTATTGAATTGCTCTAACTATGAAAAAAAAATCAACAAAATAGATATTTGAAATCAGTAAGAGGAGTATTTTGAAATATGGGAAAGCATGTCTAATTAAATGAAAGACTTCATTCATGATCGAAATATGAAAAAAAAAAATCAGCAATGGGTACGATGAATGAACTCTAGGGCATTTGCGTCCCCATCATTGTCAAGATGTACATGGGTGGAGGCCAATATATCAATATGCATTCAAGGAGGAGGAGCTCACCGGGGGGAGGAGGAGGAGGAGGAGCTCGCCGGCGCACACGAGAGGAGCTCACCGGAGTCCACAGGAGGAGGAGGAGGCGGAGCTCGCCGACGCGCACGAGAGGGGAGGGGTGGCCGGCCGGCCGAAGGGGGGGAGGGAGGCCGGGGAGGGGGGGAGGGTGGCCGGGGAGGGGGGGGAGGCCGGGGATGGGGATCTCGTCCGTTTAGAGAGAGAGAGAGGGGCGGCCAGGAGAGATCGAAACAGAAGAGATCAAAGGGGATCTCGTACGTTCGATTTATAACAGGGTTTTTACCGATGGAACGTTTTACTTCCGTCGGTAAAACTACTCTTTTTACCGACGGTAAACCACTATCCGTCGGTAAAACTCCACGACGGAACCAAAGGTTCAATTTTTTCCAGAGGCTCGGTTTGACACCTTGAGTTTCGTCGGGACATTTTACCGACGGAAACTTAATTACCATCGGTATCGTGCCGACGGCCATATAAATTCCGTCGGTATACTTAGTTATACCGACGGACATTTAACGTCCGTCGGTAAAAAACACGACGAAACTCAACGTCCCATTTTTTCCAGAGGCTCGGTTTTTACACTGAGTTTCGTCGGGAGAATTTTACCGACGGATATTTAATTACCGTCGGTATATTGCCGACGGACATATTATGGCTGTCGGTAACATTGGTTATACCGACGGAAATACAATGTCCGTCGGTACAATATCACGACGATGATATTTTGCCGACGGTCTATATGTAGCCGTCGGTATAAAGGATATTACCGACGGTAAATATTTGTACCGTCGGTATAAATGTGCAAAAAAAATTTAAAAAATTGAAGTTATAATACCGACGGATATTATTGTCACCGTCGGTAAAAAGTGTATTATTACCGACGGTGATAATAATGTCCGTCGGTAAAGACCCTATTTCTTGTAGTGTTTGCTCTCTGTCTATTTATACAACCACTCCTCGGTTTGTCGAAAGTGGCTCTACTTTTTTAGAGTTAGTGGATTCGATATGAAATCACCTTATCTATTATCTACTCTATGTGCCCAATAGTGTCTTCGTTACAGCTCAATATTCAATAGTACAACCAACCACACGCAATTCCATTGATTGTTGGCAAAAAACTTTACACGACGAAAGAATCCTCCACAGTTGCGACTTACCACACATGGATTAGGCTAAGACTGAACCTCATCAACAAACTAAGTCTCGACTTTTTATTGTCCCTTTACTCTATACACCTTACTCTTTCTAATTAATTGATTGTGGGAGGGATCGAGCAACGAAAAAGATTCCCCCACAATTTGATGTTGTTTGTTGGAAAATGAACACAAAGTTTCATTCGTTTATTTTTGATAGGATCAGTTGAGCAGAGAAGCAACCAATCAATTCTTTTTGTTCCAACTCGCTCCAAAAGTTGATCGATTGAGCAGAAGCATCCAATCAGCTCTCACATCCTTTTTGCTCGCATCGTCGCTTAATAATGCGGAGAGAGAGAGAGAGAGAGAGAGAGAGAGAGAGAGAGAGAGAGAGAGAGAGAGAGAGAGAGAGAGAGAGAAAGAGAGAGAGGGGGGGGGGGGGATGAGGGGATCAGGGTGGGAGGGGAGGAGGAGGAGGAGGATGAGGGGATCAGGGTGGGGAGGGGAGGAGGAGAAGGAGGATATATGGGTTGGGTTGGGGTGAGGAGAAATGAGGAGGGTGAGAGTGTCGGGGATTGGAGTTGTGAGGAGACGGAGAAGAGGAGGAGAAGGCCGGGGGTCGAGGAGGGGGTTGATTGGTTGGAGAATATTGAGGATCAGAGGAAGAGAGGGGGAGGATTATGAGGGGATCGGGGTGGGGAGGAGACAGAGGAGAGGAGGATTAGAATGAGACAGGGATGGGGAGAAGATGAGGAGAATGAGTGGGTCAAGGAGGAGAGGGGCTACATGTGCCAACGGTGAAGAGGTAGAGGATGGCTGGTTCATCTGACATATTTGGTTTTACTCCAGTTCCAACTAGTTTAAAAGAGATGGTTGGACGTATGTAACCAAAATGGCCATCCTTTTACACCAATTTAACTGGCGTAAATGGAATTACTCCAATTCAACTGGCTTAGTATCTGTTTGTTTTTAAATAGCTGTTGTGCACTCAACGACTATTTTTTTAGTCGTTGGTGGTGTACAATGGCTACTTGGGGCCTATATATTTTCCCTCCCACCCCCTTTTCTCTTATACATATCCTCTCTTTAACTCTCTCATAGTCTCATGTTTTATATTCTCTCAATCGTCGGCATGACAAATTCATCTAGAACAATAGACTACTGGAGTAAGTTATTCCGCGGCTGCAACTCCGACATCATTGACGTAATCGAGTATGTCATCCTCCACCGCAGTCGACTATCCAGAAAAACTTGAGAGAAAAAAGGACCAGATTACAATAAGCTATCCTCTTATTGCATGCTAAGAGAAATCAAGAAGAAAATATGTTGATTCCTGTCCTGCTGGACATTGCAAAGAAATCTCCCCTTCCTTACAAAAGAAGACGCACAATGCTTGGATATTGCCGCAAGCCAAGCAACACCACAATCTTCAAAGAAAATTGCTCAAATCAGTCATTCAGCATAAAAACTCTTGGCTCGAGATAGTCCAAAAGAATTAAGCATCCTCCCTACTCAGCTAAAAGTGAAGCCCCTCTCCATACTCATCAGAAAATGAATAACTTTAAAGAATCATCTCTTCGAGCAAAACTAGATCGAGGCCGCTAAGAGGAAACCTCATTGGAACTATCATAATGCTGATGCGGCAAAGAAACGGATGCTAGTAGTACTGGAGCTGAATGATATACCGAAGAATCCCATGTTAAAAGAATATGTTATCCCATTGGGAGTTGGTAGTCCTAAACTGTTAAACGTTTTTTTTATAAAAAAATTATGAATATTATATAACATGATGAAAACCCAGGTGGCTGAGTAGCATTGCTCTATTTCCAAATATGATGCAAATCTTCAATCAAATTCAATATTTTGGAAAAAAAAATATTGAACATAGAGCCAATTACGTTAACTAATAAAATTCAAATTGGATCTTAACTGGAATTGGTTGACCCATAAAACCAAACCAAACTAGAAACCAATTCCATATTATAGTACAGTTTCATGTGAATGCCTGTAATGTTTTGAAACTGTAATGATTTGATGTAGTTAGTTGTCATTTTCCATGTTCCGCAGATTACAATTCGAGTATATAATCATGGAATAGGATGCATGAGTTTCGTGTCTTTATATACTCATTGCCCATTGCCCTCTAATGACCGATTTTGAGGGGGCACGAGATTCGTGACGGTAGCAGTGCTATGTACTGCTCCGTCGCTCCCGAATGGCTCCGACCTCCTTTTTCTTTGCATGTAAATATTCTTGTGTTTTTTAAGATAGATTCTATAGATGTCCAATCTCTAGTGGTGTTGGGACTAACCGACGATGTATGCCATCTGATCCGACCTTAGACTCTTTCTTCCCGACCTATTTGACTCTCTGGCCATAGTTATTTAGGTGGTATCCTGAGATTGAATAGATCGAATTCCTCCTGGGAGCATACGAAACAAAGATATGAACTGGATAAAAATGCACATGGAAAAGACGATGTTATGGCCTCGTTGAAATATGATTGGTTTTGATGGGGCACATGATTCGTGAACAAAGTAGAACAAAAGATTAGTTTTCGATAGGCCCCGATTTGATATTTATGCATGACTGTATAATTATCAATATTTTCATATCTATTTAAATTTATAATTTTTAAAGAATTATACCAACAAAACACCTCTCTCTCTCTCTCTCTCTCTCTCTCTCTCTCTCTCTCTCTCTCTCTCTCTCTCTCTCATCACACATGAAATGGTTACATCAATCATCAATGATAGTCTTTCAAAAGAACAACATTCCCTGTCCTAGCCGTTACTAAAGGGGGCCCCCTACTAGTTCTCACACCGATTCAAATCTTGGTACGGTGGAAAAAGCGCTAAAAAGACATGGCAGGGGTCCCACTTTCCAACGGCTCTCCAAACCCTTCTTCTTCCTCTTAATAGAAGGTAAAGACGAATCCAGCGAAGGCCTCAACAGTAGTTGCCAGGTTTGCTACTCTCGACCCACCATGAATTCCTCCACCCCCACCACTCCTCCCTCCCACCGGTCCGAGTCCCGCCACCGAGCCAAACCCATCTCTCGCCTCACCCAACCCTTCGACGACAGCGACGACCTGATCGAGAACCACCACCCGCCCATCATCACCCCTACATCAAGAAAGAAGTCCATCATCTCACCCTGCCCGCTCCACCTTTCAATCCACGGCTCGAGCCCCGTCCCCCTCCAGGATCTCCTCCTCTTCTCCCATTCCCCTCTCCGGAGACCCAAGCCGTGGGAGGAGGGCCTCGACCCGGCATCAGCGGCCCCAGCCACTTGCCGGAAGACCAAGAGCAAGGTCGCCGCCGCCGCCGGACTGATGGGCTGCGCGTCCCCGAGGAATGCCCGAAGGGCTCGGAGGCGGCTGGAGAAGGAGATCGTTGTCAGAGAGGAGAGGGGGTCCGGCCCTTTCGAAGATGATGCTGGGCGAGCAAGAAAGCGGAGGCAGAGTAGACCCAAGATTGCTCGCAAGGAGAAGCTGAGCTTGGGGTCGCCGATTCCTTCTTCCAGTCCATTGCCGGGTATGTACTGTTTCTCTACCTTCTTTTTTGTGGTTCTTGGTGTCTGATATTTGTTAAGAAGAGGACCCATCAACTGTTCGATTGAATGATTGATCATTGGTTTGAGCTCAGAAGACCAAGAAATCGTGCACGACGTTGGCCGTAGTAGCTTAGATAGTCTATGGGAGCTATTTTGGGAGCTGGTAATGTGGAAGAATGTCGCGAAATCCACTCTGTTGTTTGGTTTCGGGTCCATCTTCTTCTTGTCTTCATACTCTTCAAGGGAATTCAGCTTCAGGTGTGTCTGGCCTCACATTATATACATTCAACAGATGTGTTATGAATGGAATATTGGACGTCAGAGTTAATACTTAATTGTTTTGGCCTGTCACAGCGTTATTTCTACGATTTCGCAACTGGGTATCTTGATTTTGGCCTTAGCCTTCTTCTATGACTCCTTCCCCCAGAGGTATATTTCTTTCCATCATTTTTCTTCGATTTCTATTTTAGGAATTATAGTGAACTTCTAAGATTTACAGGCAGCTGCTGAAGTGGAGGGGTGACTTTCAGTTGTCGGAGGAGGACGTCGTTCGTGCTGCTAGAGTAATCTTGCCAGTGGCCAATGCTGCTCTAGCAAAGGCCCGAGAGATTTTCTCTGGCAATCCATCAATGACTCTCAAAGCAAGTCTCGGTCTTGAGCCTTTCTATTCCCTTTATTTTTGATTCGGCTTGGTGGGATGCTTGAAGGACTGGTTTTCCTGGTTTCAGGTGGCACCTATCCTTCTCGTCACAGCTAAATATGGTCACCTTATGACCCTTTGGAGGATTTTTGCTACTGGTATAACTTAACGAGAGGGAGAGCCGTCTTCTGAGTCTTGTGATTTGCGGATCATGTGATGCTGGTTTTTAAAATTGTGCAGGATTTTTCTTGAGCTTCACTGTCCCCAAACTCTACTCTAGTTACTCCCAGCAGATACACATAAGGGGTATTGAGAATCTGCCTATTTGATATTCTAGACCTATGAAGAGCAATTGCTTTATTTAGCAAGAACCTTGAATATTTGGTGAGGAGGGTTGTGAGTTCCACTCCTCCACCCCTCAATTTACCCAGGGGTGAAGTGGGAATTGCCGAGAGGGTCAGGCTTCCCTCCTGGAGGAATTAGTCAGAGCCTGAAATGGGCCATTGCCCAGAAGGTTTCGGGACACTCACCGATCTCAAAAAAAAAAACTTGAATATTTCTAGAGTTTTGTCCTTCGTGAATTATTGAATCTTTGTGATGCTTATATGATGGAATTTGAATGAACCAGTTGAGAATATAAGAGATTATGTTTACGAAGCATGGAAGTCTTGTCGGCATAAGAGATTTTTAGTAGCATCTACTGCCACAGTGCTCTGGAACCTGTTCAGTATCAGGACACGCATATATGCAGGTATTTCCAACTGATTAATGCCAATAGATTTCTTTCATTCACTGCTGCTACTAAATATGCAAGTGCAAGTGCATTTTAAAATGTATGCCAACAATACTAGCACTTGATTTGATTCTTCAATATACTTTATGTTTATAAGAATGAAACATGATGCATAGATTTTGTGTTGTTTTTTTTTTCCTTCAATAGTAGACGATGTGTCTGTTAGGATACATGGAATATAGGTATAGTAGAAATTGGAGTGACACTATATATGTTTTACAGTATGCAATGTTGATATTTAGGGACATGTGAGTTACACTCCTAGATGTATTACATGCGCCCATATTTATGTTGATATCACTTTCGATCTGATTCTTAATAAATGTGTTCATTATCATACAATTAAGTATACTATATATTCAAGATTTTAATGTCATTTTCGGTCAGTCAAGAAAAAAGAAATGTATCAGTATTTCGAATAAATTGACTATGAAATCCAAGTGATGTGATTGTTTTTTGATATCTTGGGTCTGTCATACAAAAAAAATGGAGTGGAGAGGAGCTTTGGGGGTGCTATGTGATTGGCACATTACCTTCAAGAATTGAGGGGTAAATTTTACAAGACAATGTTATATGGTTCAAAATGTTGACCCTTAAAGAGAGCTCAAACTGACAAGATAAGCATCACAAAGATGAGGATGTTGAGATGGATGTGCAGTAAAATTAGCAGAGAAAGAGTGAGGAATGAATGTATACGAGAAAGTGTTGGAGTGACACCAATTGAGAACAACATAATATTAAAATGGTTTGGGCATGCCTTTATGACTTAATGATAAATTTTACAAGACAAAAAATAAGACCCGCATTGTAAGATGATGAGCATTACTGAGAGAGAATGTTGAGGTGGATGTGCAAAAAAGCTAGGAGGGATAGAGTGGGAAATGAATGTATTAGAGGAAGTGTTGCAGTGGCACCAATTGAGGGTGGTTTGGGTATGAATGTATTAGAGGATGGTTTGGCATGTATAACGTAGAAATTCCCTTGATGGAAGTTGTTATAAAAGACATGAAAAATATAACCCTAAACAGAAATGAATGGCGAAGAAGGATTCAAAAAACCTACCCCGTAGATGGGACATGGCTTGATGGTTATGGTATGTGGTGTATAATAGCTTGATTCGACTGCGCCATCTAATAACTGGGCATGCATATCGTAAAAATTCCATTGACGGAAGTTGCTATAAAAGACAAGGAAAAACTTTCTTTGACAAGAGATATGACCCTAAACAGAAATGAATGGCGAAGAAGGATTCCATTGTGGTGTGTAGCTTGATTTGATTGAGCCATCTAATAGATGACTATAAATATATAAAAAGCTTTGATTAATTGATATTCTCCTAGTTAAAGCTAGTTATATAATTAGCTATATCTAACATCTCACATTAGTTGCAAAGTGATTTTCTTAGATGTGCTGCTCAATTACCATTTAGCATAAGGTATAAGCTTGTGTATTGAATAAATAACCTATAGGTCTTATTTGTAGAGATCGAAACTAGGTTACGATAAACCTACTAATTGATACAAATAAAGATAATATCAATAAAAACACAGACATATATTATTATTCTCTCTCAAGAATCATGCCGAAGAATTGGATCAAAGAATCCAACAAATACCTTTATGACTCACTCTCCGAGAGAAACTCTCAAGAGAATGGAAGATTGACAAGCAACAACAAACTTCACTACATGAAGAGAACTTAACAGAACACGCTACACTCTGAACCCTAAAGGGAGAAAATAACTCTGTGGAATGATTTACTTCATCCTTGGCACTAGGAGCGCTCTTCATCGCATATGCTGGTGATTAGTTCCTCGGTTGGATGGATTTTCATCATTAAAATATCAATAGAAGCTAAGGAAAATGTCAAAAATTTAGTACCATGTTTCCCCTCTCAAATACTTGTTATGAGTTGTGTTGTTGCTCATCTATGCAAACCTTGAAACATACCAAATTCAATCCACATGCCCGTCAGGTATCTTGAAGTGATTTATGTTTTCCTTAACTACGAGCTTGGCATAATCAATAAGCGTACGGAGTGGAACGACTCCCTTTACTTAGAACATAAGAGATCATCAAACCATTATGAGTGTCTGTCAGCATTAAATGTGTGGTCTAATATGATTTGGATCAAAGAATCCAACAAATACCTTTATGACTCACTCTCCGAGAGAAACTCTCAAGAGAATGGAAGATTGACAAGCAACAACAAACTTCACTACATGAAGAGAACTTAACAGAACACGCTACACTCTGAACCCTAAAGGGAGAAAATAACTCTGTGGAATGATTTACTTCATCCTTGGCACTAGGAGCGCTCTTCATCGCATATGCTGGTGATTAGTTCCTCGGTTGGATGGATTTTCATCATTAAAATATCAATAGAAGCTAAGGAAAATGTCAAAAATTTAGTACCATGTTTCCCCTCTCAAATACTTGTTATGAGTTGTGTTGTTGCTCATCTATGCAAACCTTGAAACATACCAAATTCAATCCACATGCCCGTCAGGTATCTTGAAGTGATTTATGTTTTCCTTAACTACGAGCTTGGCATAATCAATAAGCGTACGGAGTGGAACGACTCCCTTTACTTAGAACATAAGAGATCATCAAACCATTATGAGTGTCTGTCAGCATTAAATGTGTGGTCTAATATGATTTGTGATCATGCCTCTTGTGTTCTCAGAGGTAGTTACAAAGAGGCCTGATTATCGTGTTTGTTTCCCATTTTTCTAGATAATTCTCTTGAAGACAGACGTCAACCATTGAGACACGGAGCCATCTCTGGAAATTAATCTTCCGGTCCTCCGGAGATCCGTTGATTTCATGTGTTAATAATCACATAGAGATAAAAGATTTAAAGAGAGCTTTTTATGTTCAGATATGATCACTGCCAACTCTAAAGTTAACATATGGTGATGTCTAAGGAAACATAAGCCTCATTTCATCCCTTTAAGATGGGATTGACTCCAGAGAGCTGCAGAAAAGGATCGACAAGAATTTTTCGACTAGCTGTCAACCTGATGTCAATCCTCTAAGATTGGTTATGAAAACCTTTACCAACGGCAACTTGGCAAGAAAAAGCCAGTTGGCGGACGAGGAGAACTAACTTATAAGTTCCCATAAGTATCATATAAAAATAGTAAATGTATTCATGTAGTGCATTGGTACTGAAAACAGTTTGATACTCTTTTGTGCAGCATTTATCTCTGCAGTGATACTTCGCTATCACCACCAGCACCAGATGAACGGGAAAAACCGAAGGGGTAGCATGGAAGGGGGGAAGAAGGAAGCAATGGCGGTAGCAGAAGAATAGATGGCACGTATCGCGGTGGCAATCTTCTAGTCAGATATTGAGCAGTTTGAGTGTCTTAACTCCTCGAAACCATCGACGGTTCACTTTTGGAGCACTCCCTGACACCATCGGCTAGTCAATTCAGAAGTACCAAATCCTGCAAGGAATTTTTTTATTTTTCCAATCCGAATTATCGTGATTGAGTTTTTACTGTTTCTTTTTGTCTATACCATTATGGAGAATGTAAACCGAATTGGACACAATCTATAATAGAATTCCAGTCATTTAAAACCTAGTTGTGACTTAGGACATGTTTGTATCCGATCACGCTTTTACTAATAGAGTAAAACTGAGAAAATATTTACTTGAACCTATTTGTATCAAAAAAAAAAAAAGATGAGTAGAGTATATCAAAATGATTTATTTTTACTTGATTAGATGGCCTTTTTTATTTACTTCAAAAAAACCAAGTAAATAATCAGAATTACTTGTATACTTGCTGCTTGACTTTGATCACATCACAATTCCACTACCTATGGTTTACTTCTCCCAACCACCTCACTTCCCTTTCTCACTTATCTTGCAGTAATGTAAATCAAAATAATTGTAAACTTAAATTTTTTTATTGTAGTAATAATGTTTTTTTTTTGGGTAAATTATAAAAATCTCCCATGGACTATAAACTTCATTTCATACTAATCCCCTTTTTTTTTTTTTTGAACAATTTGATCCCGGAACTATGCTCCATTTGCAATTTTGGAACATATGTCAACTTTATTCCAAAAATACCCTTGTTGTGTGCATAAGTTATACATGCTGCAATAGTTTGTCTTATTGGAAAATGGATTAAGGATATTTTTGAGATAAAAAATTTGATAGAGGGAGCTAAATGCAGAGGGAGCATAGTTCAGGTATCAAATTGTTCAAAAAAATTAGTTGAGTAAAATAACCATTTACTTGACAGCTCGATCTAAATGAGATACACTCAAGTATAGTAAAATAACCATTTACTCTCAAAAATAGGATTTACTAGCTTTTACTGGTCAGTTTACTTGACTGAATGGATTTACTACGCAGGTGGGAGACACAAAGCCTGGAGCATGTGTAGTTTTTGAGACAGATTTAGGGCAGTCGTGTGTTCTGGTCTGGTTCGGTCCAAGTTTGAGCTGGCTGGCTGGGTCGAGCCAAAGTATGTCAGATGCGTTTGTTGGTGCGCAGGTTGATCAGGCCCAGAGGACCCATCAGTTGAGCCAAGAGGGGGTATTTTGGATCTCAAATACCCAGAGTTAAAACAGCACCACATTTCTTGAAGGGTGTCAAGCTATTTTCGCTATTTTATGCAAGCATTCTAGCCCATTCCTATTTTTTTTGACAGGGCACCCCAAATAAGGGTTCCACTCCCCGCTCGTCATTGCCGCGGGATCCACCCTCCCTCCTATTCCTCCTCCCGAGATCTCATGAGATCCTACACCCTTGAGACCGATCATAGCCAGTTAAAATGATGATTTTAGAATTACAGCAGGAGTCCTCGGAAAGTTAAACCCAAACAATAGGAGTAAAAATAAATGGAAATCAGATAAGATGCTTGAATCCATGCAAGAGGCTTTTTGCAAGGCAGCCAAAAATGGAGACCCCGCTAGCACTGCCTCACTTATGAACAAAAGGAAGGTACTGGGTTGTCCCTTTATACAACAGAACCTAAGCAATTAGGACCCCAGAACCGCTGCGACTGCGACCGCGGCCGCTTGTTATATAAAGTAAATTGACCAAATAACTCAAGATTTATGAATTGTTTGAAGCATCTGGGGGCACCCAAGGCCCGTTTGCCCGTGCTTCAATCAGTCGCTGATTAGGGTGGAGAGAATCAGGTCCTGCACAAATACTGCTCTCGCAGTGGCCTGTCGCCGCTTTTGTTCCCTCTCCTCGTGACTGAGAGAAAGATCAGAGCTGCCCAAAACAAGAACAATGAGTCAGAACTAGGGCTACGATGGGGGGGGGGGGGGATTAAACTGCGAGATATGTACTGTTACGGTCAAAATCCTTTATTTCTTTTGACACGTTACGCACAAAAGAACTGCCTCGTGTGTAATGATGAGATGATCCAAACAAATAAAAGAATGCATAGTTCCTTCCAATTATAGGATCCTAGATAGAAATGGTTGGGGAAGAAGGATTCATAAGGCCGACCCCAAATGCAGGAAAGATTTAAAGCATGTGAAAGAGTTTGAAAATCGAACTTGGTCAACTGGTCTAGTGGACCAATTGACCACTCTATAAGTTTCAGATTTTGTGAAACTTGGTGAGTATCTAGTAAGGTGATCATCCTTATCAAAAATCAGCAAATTCTAAAACTTCTGGGGTCATTAAATCTTAGAAGCTTTATCGACTGTCCATTGTAACCATTAATTTTGCTTAGCACATTTGATGACCCTAGAAGTTTTAGATTTTTATCGAGTTTAGGGTTGGGATATGTTTACCAATGTTACGGTCACTCATGGTCCACCTACATAAAGGTTTCAGAATTTGCTGATTTTGTGTGGGCGTATCTATGGCAATTTGATCAACCTGACAAAAAATCATCAAATTCTGAAACCTCTTAGGGCGTCAAATGTTAGTAGCTTTATCAACCATCCTGTTAGATACCCTCACGCCTCAAAACCAGGGTCGTAAGGGAATGTCCACAATGGGTATATTAAGTGGCCAATGGGTACCTCCCATACCGATGTGGGACTAAACCAGGGACTATCTCAACACCCGCGGAGTATGCATGGCAAAGCACAATCGGTAAGGACGCACCATGTTAGATACCCTCACACCCCAAAACCCCAGTCGTAAGGGGAGATACACAACACGTATATTAAGCTGCCAATGGATGGCCCCCTTACCGATATGGGACCAAACTGATGGACTATCTCAAGATTCTCAACACGCCCATTATAACCATTAATTTGAGTAACATATCCGTTACACTTGGAGGTTTCAGATTATGAGTTAAGACAAGATTTTAGGATTTCCGTGGAAATTTTACAGTTTGTAGATCTGCAAAAAAAAAAAAATTCTTCTTTTGGTTGCATATCTCGTACCCGGACTAAGTGTCATATTGTGTTCGATATAGATACCTTATATGTATCCAGGTAACCTCAGTAGTATGCAAGCAGAAGAACAAGGGGCAATAATGTCAACAGCTATGTACAAGATTACTATAGGCACTAGCGCAAACATCAACAAGATCAACTTTGAAAAGATAGTAGATTATGAATTCCCTCAATTAAGATCAACTAAACTCATCATTTGCTGAACACCGATATCCTAGGCAAGCAAGCTTCACTTTAAGGACAAGCCTCAGAGATGGCTCAAAGAATTAAAATGAACATAACCTAAGTTAACTTATGTAACTAGTGCAGCAATTTGTAAACAAAGACAGAAAACTGAAAAGTTACCTCGACTTCCAAGTAGGTAAAGGTGTTGATTTTTTAGTACTATAATCTTCTGCAGAGGAGATGGAAGATTTTGAAATTTCTTCTGCTACAGATGGAGGAAAATTCAAAACAAGTGAAGAAAGCAATGTATCAGTGATTGCTGATGCATTAGTGTTGCTTGATCGATAGACTCCACTTCCCAATAGAACTTGAGCCTCGCGAAGGTCCCTCCCCAGCAAGGAAAGTGCTTGGCTGTTGGGAATTCCAACTCTACGTAACCGTCTACGTCTCTGCAAGTGATCCACAGTTAAGGAAAACGCCTGAAAGTTCTCTTTAGCACGTTACACTGTTTATCAGCCTATTTCAAATAATACCTCTAGGGTTTGAGAGTTTTGGATACACATCGTAGTTGTAAGTGAACTAAGTAGTAGTTCGATATTTCTATATTAGCTTCTGAGTTTGATTTCCTTTATACAGTTTTATGCTTGCATCTAGTTACTACATCCGGAGTTCTTCAAAAAGCCCACCTTATAGAGGGAGGAGAGCACAGTATGAAGACTAACCGCTCAACACCCACTCGCCCGCCCGCAGAGCGCATTTCAACGGGGACCTAACCGCAGGAGCCGAGAGGCATCAGCTGGTACGACGGGGCCACTCGGAAGACGCTCCCGGAGCAGGCCAAACTCTGATACCATGTAACAACACCCGGAGTGCTCCAAAAGTCCGACCTTATGGTGGGAGGAAAGCACATCGGGTATATTGCAGTATATGAAACCATTGATGTGGGACTAACCGCTCCTATTACCAATGTGGGACTAACTGTTCAACACATCTCACCAAATTTATACCTGCAGCTTTATGAAACCACTGATGTGACATTTTGCAGTATATTAATTAGTCATAGTATATACATATCAAATACACCATACAGTGAAATATACCAGCATGTTGTTAGTTTTGATAAATCATTTTTAATGTTATTTCACTTACACATATTTTCAACACGTGTTGATACTCTTTTTTAGACCACGGCTTGTCATGTCCAAATTGAAAGTTGAAACACGTCTAGAATAATAATGGTAGGAAAAAAGGATATCTTGAACAGGTGTCCATGTTGCAGCATGATGTGATTCAGCATGTCTCGTGTGATTTTGACAGAGCAAATGGGGCAGATCTGAAATAAAGGTGAAAAAAATAAGACATGCATCATGAATGAGTAACACGAATTGCTTCTGTGCTATACCACGAATCCTCCCTCTTGGCACAAAAAGGGATACCACAAAGAGCACGTGCGTGCGTGCGCGCGCGCGCGAGAGAGAGAGAGAGAGAGAGAGAGAGAGAGAGAGAGAGAGAGAGAGAGAGAGAGAGAGAGAGAGAGAGAGAGAGAGAGAGAGAGAGAGAGAGAGATCACCATTGTAGGACCACTAACTGCACAAAGCACCATGGTAAAGTATTTGTTAAACAAAGCAAAGCACACCATCGCAACTGCGGTTGCATCTTAGCAGGAAGGCATCACTTCTAACTCTGAGCGTCGCAGATTCAATCTCTCGATTTTTTCTTTGCAAGCAGGGGGCTTCAACCGATGATGCGTCATGCAATGATAGGGTTATACATGACCTTTTTATATGGACCCCACACCACCATAATCAATTTGTTAGGGCCCGTACGACCAAAGCAACAACTTGATTTTTTTTTTTATTCATTAATTGATAATAGACCATAGACCTATCCTTGGATGGCACGTCAATGGTTGATGTTGAGTTGTGTCTCAATTATGAAGTCTATAAAAATTTATTGTCCAATAGGTCGGCTAGTCTAAACCGACCGATAGGTTTTGCTATACAGGAGACATATGTTCTGGAAGATTTATCAGCTATATCTTAGACCGATCCGATTTACTCACGAGTCGCGACGGTGTTTTCTCAGGTCAGGACCAAACCAACTGATCGGACCTTATGGGTGACCGACCATTTGTCTGCATCAGGACTCATTCGCATGATGTTTGTTCATACTTTAAATCAACCGGTCGATCTTTTCACAAAAGCTCTCGGTCATAATCATTTTCGGTTCCTTATTGGCAAGTTAGGCATGGTGGATATCCATGCTCCCACTTGAGCGGGGGGTGTTGAGATATGGGCATATCGGCAGTGATTTAGTAGTTACCATTCTGGTGATTTGTTTGGTTGTTACCATTTTTGGTGTTGATTTGATAGGATAGAGATTGGTGTTGATTTCTTGGGATAGAGATCTCATCCAATCCTTTGTAACTCTATATAAAGAGATCAATAGAATGGAAACTAGTGTGTTGAGTGTGGACGTAGGCCTTATAGCCGATCCGCGCTATATATGTGTCCTTCCTTTCTGCGTAATTTATTTATTTCGCATACTTTGCAACAGATCTAACAACATAGCCAGGCTCTATCAGCAATCCAATACTCTTTCGATCACTCAATCAAGGAAAATGGAAAAATCGATCTACAGGAGTCATTGGGTTCGATGCTTACCCCCACTTTAGATTCGAAGGAATGCTCTTCTTCCAGATGGGAGCAGAGAGAGGCGATGTCGTGATCCTCGTCGCAGTACGGGCATGGGAAGTCCGGCCGGACCTCCTCCTCCGCCTCGAAATCATCGATGCTCAGCCGATCTGCATCCCAAAATCGTTCCTTTCACATAAAAAAGGAGGAGCTGGACACAAGAACAAGGCATGATCGAATACAAAGGAGGGAAGAGGAGGGGGACCTAATTGGGAGGCCTGGTGGTGCTGTAGCGAGAAATGCCTCTTCGCGGCGGCGAGGCGGGAGATCCAGAGATCGGAATCCATGGATCGAGGCCGCAGACGATCGGATTGCCGAGATGTCGATCTCCTTCGAATCCGATCTCGAAGATGCGGTTTTCTTCTCTCCTCCCCTCTTTGCCCTCCTCTCCCCTCTTTGCCCTCCTCTCTCCTTCTCCGTCTCCCAATTTGCCTTCTTTTTTTTTTCTCTGTGTTGAAAATAAGAGAAGGGCGAACGAGGAGGGAAGCCGACAAGCGGATAAAAAGACGTGGCAACGAGAGCAGGAGACAGAAGGATGTGGATTCTGATCCGCTGGACGTCCACTAGCGGGCGTGGAATCGCACCCAGCCGTCCGATGGAGGCACCCCTCCGAAGGGCGGATCGCACTCAACGGTCCCCCCCAAGCACTGGACTTCCATCCCGATAGATACGGACCACGTAAGGACAGCCCAGATTCCCGGAAAACTTGAGTCTCTACGGAAAAAATTTTCATCACCACCTGCGTACCGTACAACAGCGGGGCCCACTGTGATTCAAGGGGACATGGGGCAGCAGCCCCGCGCGGTTGTATAGTAAGCAGGTCGTGCGGTTGTATAGTACGCAGGTTGTGATGAAAATTTTCCAGGTCTGTTCTATATATTACTTGACCAGTAATCGGACCCGTCATCTGATGCAGGCAACCCCAAAAGACTGAATGGCACTCAACGCACCGGACGGTCCTCCTTGCTCCTTAGTTTTGGGGTTTTGCTATTTCCAGCCACAAAATTACAAGGGCCCCCAACTTGATAGGAGAATATAGAGAGTAGAACGATTCTTATATTTACTAAGAGCATCTCCAATCCTACATCAAATGATTCAACAAATTTAAATTTTATGACAGGAGGACTAGAAAACGACTCTAGTCCTGTACCAAATTTTTATCAAATTTCTCTATTAGAATGGTAGGATTGGGAGCCCCCATCAAATTTCTACATTAAATCCCAACGACTATATTCTCTCGCTAACAGTCATATTCGGGCTCCTCCTTTGCTCATTTTATCCCCCACCCCCTTTTCCTCTGGCGAGCACATGCATCTCCACTCTGACGATCGCGATCCCCTCCAACGCTCCACATCAAGTTAGTTTTCATCAGATTTAATATAAGGCTGGAACACTCTACATCAAACTGACATTTTAACCCAATCCTATATCAAATCTGATCAAAATTTTGATGTAGGATTGGAGATGCTTTAAAGCCCTATTTTGATAGGGCACCCCAAAGAGGGCTCGCTTCTTGCACCCTTCCCTCTCCTTCATGGCTTCATCCTCCCCCTTCTCACCGTTCCAACGTTGTCATGTCCGCCCGCCTCTCCCTTACTCATTCTTCTTCCTCCTCCTCCCTCATTTTTTTTGCTCCTCCTCCCCCTCTTTCCTCTCCCTCCTCCCCCTCCCCCTCCCCCTCAATGGAAGGTTGGAGTAGGGAGACTTCATTGTAAGCTCTAGACATATTGCAACTATATATAAATGTTTCTTGAAGTTGGGGCTGCATGTCATTTAATGTTTCTTGAAGTTGCAACTTTATTGAATTTTCCTATAATTGCTCTCTTGAAGAGATGGGAAGACCGACATCAGCATGTTAGGAGGTGTTTCGCATCATTCCAGAACAATCTATTTACATTCCGAATTCCATGATTTGAAAATAATGGCTAGTAATTATTCCGATGAAATGAAGGATTTGGAAACTAAAAAATATCACTCCAGCTGCTTCTATGCCAACCAGAACATTGGACTATCAAATTGCATTAGAAATAGTAATTGACGGTAATAACCTCTTCTGTAAGAAGATTAAGGGGACTAGTTGTTCCACATACCAAACACCCACTTATATTCCAATTTTTATAACACCGTTCAATTGATACGTCTGGTTCGGTTTGGATCTGATTGGAGATCTTTTTGGTTAGATGTTTGGTTTGGTTTCGAGATATGACATCTTCCAGTTCCGGTCCAAATTGGTTCAAACGGCCGATCCGATCCAGTTCGGTTTTCAAAATATTGATTGTGTCTATCACATTTGTTTTTAGTGTTTGGAAGTTTTTATAAGAAATATTTGTTTTAATCATTTAATATCCATGTCAAGATCATATAATTTGAAATATAGCAAAATTACAAAAAGGTTAGGTAATATAAAAGAGGCACGTGTCTTCCATAAATGACCAACAACACCTATTTAATACAGAAATTGACCCCATCCGCTTAAGACTTTACTTATATGATCACTGTCACGTGCTAAGAACACACATGCTTGGTTTTTAAAAAATTAAGTAGACTTAGCCTTAAGTCCTTTTAGCAAATGCTACATTACCAGGGGATTGGAGAGTTGGCAAGCAACTGATGCTTTTGTGATGAGGTTGTGGATTCAACTCTTCCTCCCCTCGATTTACCCAGGAGTGAAGTGGGAATTGCCGAGTGGGTCGGGCTTCACTCCCGGAGGGATTAGTCCGAGCCTGAAGTGGGCCATTGCCCGAAAGGTTTCGGGACACCCGCCGATGTCAAAAAAAAAAAAAAAAAAATGCTACATTAGCTAAAGGACAAACAATGTTTCAATATCACACCGAGTCCCTCCAGAAACAACATGTGCTACAGCAAGTCCCCCACCCTTTTTTTACCCCATCAAATGACAAAACCGCCCCTCCAATTCGTCTCCAATTGGAGTATCCATTCATCTCCAGCAAGAGTATCCATTACCGAACTGGTACTCTTGCTAGTTGATCTCTTGCCAAACTGAATTAATATTGTTGCTACAGTAAAATCATTGTAGCAACATTATCATTTGACTAATTGATACTCTTATCAAACCTAATTGATTTTATTGATGGTTTGGAGGGGTAGTTTTATCATTTAAAAGAGTTTAAAAAGTCAATAATTTTGGTTAGGGACTTGTTATTCCAAAAATGTCTTTGGAAGGGGCTTTAGCTAATAACCAAACAGCTTAAATAAAGATCTTAGGACGGATTCAAGACTAATTAACCCAAAAAATTACTTCATTTACTCTTTACCCATCCAACCATGCTAAGAACCCCAAACACGCGGTTTTAAAAAAAATTATTTCTCTTTTAGTCTATACCCATCCAACCGTGTAAAATCATTAAGTTTTACTTGGTCTTACAAGCCAGCTGTCGCTCCCTTCTAGACCCCATTAGTGCTCCTTGTCGTTCATTCATGGTTGGCTAATCGTTGGGCAGCCCTGAGTTCCCCGAGTACAGTTTTCGCCAATTTGCATCAATAACCTATATGCCAGGATTAATCAAGCCTTTTATATATGCAAGTTTATTTTGCGTTAGGTTACAACTATCTATATAACATGGCACGATGGTTTTGGGCTGACTAGGACAAAATAGAACCAAAAATTGACAAGACAAAAAAAACGTTATTGATTGGACCAAATCATTTAGTCTTACACACACACACACACACACACAGAGAGAGAGAGAATGGTTTTAGAGAGTAAGGAGACGTGCATGGGTTTGAGATGTGTAGACGGCTGTAATTGGGTTCGGGTAGAAAGAGGAAATAGGAAGATAGAGAAAGGAGGGGGGCATCGTGTTAAGATTTTATTTATTTATTTGTGTTTTAAAAACAAAATATCATCATGTTGGTTTATAACGGCTATAACGGCTACAAACGGCTAGAAACGTTCACACTAAATGTGATCTAATGGCTGGGCTTTAAAAGCCCATTAAATCCAAATGAATGGGTAGCTATCAACACATCTTGGGCTGGGCCAATATAAGAGACCCAAGACCATAGAGTTTTTTGAAGAACAAATTGTGCTTTTGCTACCAAAAACTCTGTCCTTTTCATTCTCTATTTGTGTTTCGATATTTGCTACCTACTGGGTTCTTGAAAGCTACATTGGGGTTCGCCGTACACCCTCTCGAAGTCGTGCCGACGGGAGGGAGAGCCTACCGGCTGGGTCGTCGTACACGGATATAAACTAGTATTCGAGTCAAACAAAGTGATTATAACTAAGGGCGTGTCTTTCATAGGGAAAGGATTCATGATTGACGGCTTATTTAAGCTGAATACATGTATCCCTTTTAATAACAGTAGTCCCGTTATTTTGAACATTGAGTCTTCCTCCACCTGGCACTCTAGACTAGGTCATGTTAACTACAACGCCATCAAAAGAATGATGAACCTAAACCTGATACCTAAGGTAGATACCCAACATCACGACAGATGTGAAATCTGTGTAGAAGCCAAACAAGCCAAGAAGCCTTTCAGAACAATAGATAGAGACTCTGATCTCCTTGAATTAGTCCATAGCGATGTATGTGACTCAGGAAGAATCTCGAGAGGTGGTAACATATACTTCGTTACTTTTATTGATGATCTATCTAAGTATTGTTATATTTACCTCATAAAAACGAAATATGAGGTATTAAACAAATTTAAGGTCTACAAAGCTGAGGCTGAAAACCAGAAAGATAAGACCTTAAAAATTCTTAGATTCGACCGAGGTGGAGAATATACCTCAAATGAATTATCTATATTCTGTGAAATATCTGGAATAATTCATGAGGTGACTGCTCCATATACCCCTCAATCAAATGGAGTAGCCGAAAGAAAGAATAGAACCCTTATGGATATGGTCAATGCCATGTTAATTAGCTCAGGAGCACCTGAGAACTTGTGGGGGGAAGCCCTATTAGCAGCCAATTTCATTCTTAATCGTATTCCCTCTAAAAACAACAACCTTACCCCCTATGAGCTGTGGAAGAATAGGAAGCCCACTTTGAACTATCTCAAAGTGTGGGGGTGTTTAGCAAAAGTTAGAATTCCTGACAATAAGAGAAAGAAGATAGGACCCAAAACAGTAGATGCTGTATTCATTAGTTATGCATTAGATAGCAATGCTAATCGATTTCTAGTCTTTAACTCTGAGATAGAAGAAATCTCAAAAAAACACCATCATGGAAGCCAGAGATGCGACATACTTTGAAAGTATATTTCCCTTTAAGACTAGAGTTAGAAATCTGGATCGAACCGATGTTACAGAGATAGGTTCTAGTTTCAATCCAAACATAGGTTCTAGTCCCATAAGACAAATAGAAGAAGAGTCATCAATTGAGCCTAGAAGAAGTAAAAGACAAAGGGTAGAAAAGACATTTGATGACTTTTATGCTCTATTAATAGAAGATACTCCTACAACCTATGAGGATGCCATAAAGTCCTATGACTCCCCGTATTGGAAGGAGGCCATTGACAATGAGATTCAGTCAATTATGCAGAACAATACCTGGAAACTGACTGATCTCCCTCGTGGTTGTAAACCCATAGGATGTAGGTGGGTATTTAAGAAGAAACTTAGACCAGATGGCACTATAGATAAATTTAAGGCTAGGTGCTAAGAAGTTCAACCAAAAGTATGGAGTGGACTATTTTGATGTATATGCTCTAGTAGCGAGAATAACAACTATTAGAGTCCTACTAGCCCTAGCTTCAATTCATAAGTTGTTCATTCACCAAATGGACGTTAAGACAGCCTTCTTGTACGGAGATCTAGATGAGGAGATTTATATGAATCAACCTGATGGATTTATAACTTTAGGTCAAGAGAAGAAAGTCTGTAAATTAATTAGATCACTGTATGGACTTAAGCAAGCTCCTAAACAGTGGCATGAAAAATTTGATAGAACTATTCTCTCTTTTGGATTTGAGATAAATAAAACGGATGAATGCATATACTATAAAGTAAAGGAAAATGAAAAGGTTATCCTATGTCTATATGTTGATGATATATTGATTTTTGGCACGAGTATGCAAATTATAAATGAGGTTAAATCATTCTTATCTCAAAATTTTGATATGAAAGATTTAGGACAAGCGGATATTATTCTTAACACCAAGATTATTAGAAAACCCGAAGGATTAATCTTGTCACAAGAACACTACATAGAGAAAATTTTGAGAAAGTTTTATTACTTTGATTGTAGTCCTATATCGACACCATTCGATGTTAGCTACACCTAAAGAAAAATCAAGGATTCCCTGCACTACAAAAGGAATATACACAAATTATAGGATCTCTAGGATTCCTAACCAATTATACAAGGCCTGATATAGCACATGCGGTAAATAGACTTAGTAGATACACTAATAATCCAAATACTGAACATTGGAATGCTTTAGAGAGGATCCTTAGATACCTTAAAGGTACAATATCCTATGGACTACGATTTAGTGGATATCCAGCTGTTTTAGAGGGTTATAGCGATACCAATTGGATTAGTGACTCACTAGATGTGAAGTCAACTACAGGATATGTATTCCTCCTAGGAGGAGCAGCAGTATCTTGGAAATCATCAAAGCAGACTGTAATAGCTAGAAGTACTATGGAGTCTAAAATGATTGCTCTTGATACTGCCTGTACCGAAGCTGAGTGGCTTAGGGATTTACTAATAGATATACCTCTAGTAGAAAAACCCTTGCCAGCTATTTCTATACATTGTGATTGTAGATCTGCTATAGACAAATGTAAACAAGAAAATGCAGACGTAAAGATGAATCGTCATTTAAAAGTACGACATAAGTCATTAAGATATAAAATAAAAAATCATATGATTGCCTTAAGTTTTGTAAGATCGGAAAAGAATTTGGCCGATCAATTAACTAAAGGCTTATCTAGAACAGTGGTTCTAGAAGCGTCGAGGGGGATGGGTTTAAGCCCATAAGAAAGATCACCACGGTAGCAACCCAACCTCACGGAGGTTCAATGGGTAGAAACAAACCGTATAGGTGACTATGAGGAGCACTGATCTCTCCTCCCATCCCTAGGGCGCCAGTGCTCATAAAAGCAAGGGATTAGGATGAGTTTTTACTCTTAATAAGTCCAAGATCCATGAGACAGGGTGCTACCTTGCTCGCACCCTTATAAGGACTCACCTATATGTGTAGTTGTGTGGCCGCAACAATGAGTATTGGGCGATACTCTAAAAAACACATGAAAGATACTTGCGCATGGCCTAAATAGCGCAACCCGTCTAGAACCCTAAATTAGCTATACTATGTGTGAATCTTATAAAAGTCTGAACCATGGTCCTGGTTCAAGACATAGTCCACCAAGGTACTACAGACGGATATAATTTTTACTAAGTGGAGGTTCAAACCGAGAGGTACCTACACCCATTACATAGTATAAGGAATCCAGCAAATTATTTTATATTTTAATTTTTTTTAATTTTTTTTTAATATTTAGAATATTTGATGTTTTTAAAACATGTGGGGGATTGTTAAGATTTTATTTATTTATTTGTGTTTTAAAAACAAAATATCATCATGTTGGTTTATAACGGCTATAACGGCTACAAACGGCTAGAAACGGCTAGAAACGTTCACACTAAATGTGATCTAATGGCTGGGCTTTAAAAGCCCATTAAATCCAAATGAATGGGTAGCCATCAACACATCTTGGGCTGGGCCTATATAAGAGACCCAAGACCATAGAGTTTTTTGAAGAACAAATTGTGCTTTTGCTACCAAAAACTCTGTCCTTTTCATTCTCTATTTGTGTTTCGATATTTGCTACCTGCTGGGTTCTTGAAAGCTACATTAGGGTTCGCCGTACACCCTCTCGAAGTCGTGCCGACGGGAGGGAGAGCCTACCGGCTGGGTCGTCGTATCTCTACTAGTCATTGCCGGAAGACCCGCACGCAGGGGGCAATCGACTTTTAGGACAGCGCTTGCGCGCTTCGACCAAACAGGCTCCATCCAAACTCTCTATTTTTGATTTCTCTATTTTGTAAATTAGAAATTCTAGATCATAGTCAACTAGCATCTATATATCTAATATTCAATCTTTTTATTTTAGCATAATAAATATACAAATATTTATGAGATTTTAATCCTATCTTTATTAGGCATTGCATGAATAGCATAATATTTTATTTCTAGCATTATAGAATTGATTTAATTTTGTTGAAATTTTTATATCATCTAATTTTTTAGGTGAGATCTTTTCACTTGTAGCTAACACATCGCAGCAAAAATAGGAGGAGAGAGAGAGAGAGAGAGAGAGAGAGAGAGCTCTCAGACGGGTTTTCGGAGTCCATTGCCACCCCTAACCGAAAGCCATCCGAATCGCACACGATTGCAGCCGTCCATCTCTCATTCCCAATCCATCACAACCATCCCTTGCAATCCATGCATTCATGCATGCACATCCAAAAAACAAAACCCAACTAAAAAATCCCCATCAAAAACACCCAAGCAATCCTTCATGCTTTGTGTAATGCAAGGAAACCTGAGCTCGCGAGGAGGAGTCAAGTACGTGAGAAGGGAAGGCCGAGATTAGATGCAGAGAGAGAGAGAGGCTCGATCGAGCGGCTGCATGCAAGAGAGATAAGAACGAGAGAGAGAGAGAAGTTCGGAAAGAGAGAGATGAGGCGTGATCGATTATGAGAGGGAGAGACGATCGGATCGTAGGGGATTCGTATGAGTTTCGGGCGCCAGCTGTAGATAGAGAGAGAGAGTCGGATGGGGAGTATAGCTGTCACGAGATCGAGAGAGGGGGTCTCCTGTAAATCACGGATGGTTGTTATTGGGTTGCATGCATGGGGGCTGTAATCGGGTAGAAGAGAGACGGGATCTCAATGTTTGGGCGGATGGCACGGACGTCTGCGATGAGGTGAGAGAGAGCGGCTGGGATTTTGTATTGGGTGAGAGAAAGAAAAGAAAAGATAGAGGGAGAGAGAGTGGGCCACAGACGATTAGGAGTATGGGTTTTTTTTTTACATGCATGGCTTTGGGGATCGGATGATGGGTATATTAGGTTGAGTCGGGTGCGATCGGTCAGACGGTTGCATGGAATCGGGTGCGATCGAGGTCCGGTTTGGTAGGAGAAGAAAACGGGAGAGAAGAGAGAGAAAAGGTGGTAGGTCTGGGTGTTTTCCGTGCCACATTTGCATGCCACCATCATGCTCAATTAAGCTCAGTTAACGTCCGGAGTGCTCCTCTGATTCATATTGTGCAATTCGTCTGCCCAATAAAGTCACTTCTCTGTCGAATATTGTAATTATCCTTCTCTTTATTGTTCTCTAGAAAAGACCGCCAAATGCACTATGGTGCTTATCGGGTTAGTAGGTCGTGCTTAAGGCGCCCGCTTCGCGCCAATTGTTAGCTACAAGTGAAAAGATCTCACCTAAAAAATTAGATGATATACAAATTTCAACAAAATTAAATCAATTCTATAATGCTAGAAATAAAATATTATGCTATTCATGCAATGCCTAATAAAGATAGGATTAAGATCTCATGAATATTTGTATATTTATTATGCTAGAATAAAAAGATTGAATATTAGATATATAGATGCTAGTTGACTATGATCTAGGATTTCTAATTTACAAAATAGAGAAATCAAAAATAGAGAGTTTGGATGGAGCCTGTTTGGTCGAAGCGCGCAAGCGCTGTCCTAAAAGTCGATTGCCCCTTGCGTGCGGGTCTTCCGGCAATGACTAGTAGAGATACGACGACCCAGCCGGTAGGCTCTCCCTCCCGTCGGCACGACTTCGAGAGGGTGTACGGCGAACCCTAATGTAGCTTTCAAGACCCAGCAGGTAGCAAAGATCGAAACATAAATAGAGAATAAAAAGGACAGAGTTTTTGGTAGCAAAAGCACAACTTATTCTTATAAAAACTCTATGGTCTTGGGTCTCTTATATAGGCCCAGCCCAAGATGTGTTGATGGCTACCCATTCATTTGGATTTAATGGGCTTTTAAAGCCCAGCCATTAGATCACATTTAGTGTGAACGTTTCTAGCCGTTTCTAGCCGTTTGTAGCCGTACGTTATAGCCGTTATAAACCAACATGATGATATTTTGTTTTTAAAACACAAATAAATAAATAAAATCTTAACAATCCCCCACATGTTTTAAAAACATCAAATATTCTAAATATTAAAAAATTAAAAAAAAATTAAAATATAAAATAATTTGCTGGATTCCTTATACTATGTAATGGGTGTAGGTACCTCTCGGTTTGAACCTTCACTTAGTAAAAATTATATCCGTCTGTAGTACCTTGGTGGACTATGCCTTGAACCAGGACCATGGTTCAGACTTTTATAAGATTCACACATAGTATAGCTAATTTAGGGTTCTAGACGGGTTGCGCTATTTAGGCCATGCGCAAGTATCTTTCATGTGTTTTTTAGAGTATCGCCCAATACTCATTGTTGCGGCCACACAACTACACATATAGGTGAGTCCTTATAAGGGTGCGAGCAAGGTAGCACCCTGTCTCATGGATCTTGGACTTATTAAGAGTAAAAACTCATCCTAATCCCTTGCTTTTATGAGCACTGGCGCCCTAGGGATGGGAGGAGAGATCAGTGCTCCTCATAGTCACCTATACGGTTTGTTTCTACCCATTGAACCTCCGTGAGGTTGGGTTGCTACCGTGGTGATCTTTCTTATGGGCTTAAACCCATCCCCCTCGACGCTTCTAGAACCACTGTTCTAGATAAGCCTTTAGTTAATTGATCGGCCAAATTCTTTTCTGATCTTACAAAACTTAAGACAATCATATGATTTTTTATTTTATATCTTAATGACTTATGTCGTACTTTTAAATGACGATTCATCTTTACGTCTGCATTTTCTTGTTTGCATTTGTCTATAGCAGATCTACAATCACAATGTATAGAAATAGCTGGCAAGGGTTTTTCTACTAGAGGTATATCTATTAGTAAATCCCTAAGCCACTCAGCTTCGGTACAGGCAGTATCGAGAGCAATTATTTCAGACTCCATAGTACTTCTAGCTATTACAGTCTGCTTTGATGATTTCCAAGATACTGCTGCTCCTCCTAAGAGGAATACATATCCTGTAGTTGACTTCACATCTAGTGAGTCACTAATCCAATTGGCATCGCTATAACCCTCTAAAACAGCTGGATATCCACTAAATCGTAGTCCATAGGATATTGTACCTTTAAGGTATCTAAGGATCCTCTCTAAAGCATTCCAATGTTCAGTACTTGGATTATTAGTGTATCTGCTAAGTCTATTTACCGCATATGCTATATCTGGCCTTGTATAATTGGTTAGGAATCCTAGAGATCCTATAATTTGTGCATATTCCTTTTGTAGTGCAGGGAATCCTTGATTTTTCTTTAGGTGTATGATAGCATCGTATGGTGTCGATATAGGACTACAATCAAAGTAATAAAACTTTCTCAAAATTTTCTCTATGTAGTGTTCTTGTGACAAGATTAATCCTTCGGGTTTTCTAATAATCTTGGTGTTAAGAATAATATCCGCTTGTCCTAAATCTTTCATATCAAAATTTTGAGATAAGAATGATTTAACCTCATTTATAATTTGCATACTCATGCCAAAAATCAATATATCATCAACATATAGACATAGGATAACCTTTTCATTTTCCTTTACTTTATAGTATACGCATTCATCCGTTTTATTTATCTCAAATCCAAAAGAGAGAATAGTTCTATCAAATTTTTCATGCCACTGTTTAGGAGCTTGCTTAAGTCCATACAGTGATCTGATTAATTTACAGACTTTCTTCTCTTGACCTAAAGTTATAAATCCATCAGGTTGATTCAGATAAATCTCCTCATCTAGATCTCCATACAAGAAGGCTGTCTTAACGTCCATTTGGTGAATGAACAACTTATGAATTGAAGCTAGGGCTAGTAGGACTCTAATAGTTGTTATTCTCGCTACTGGAGCATATACATCAAAATAGTCCACTCCGTGCTTTTGGTTGAACCCTTTAGCTACTAACCTAGCCTTAAATTTATCTATAGTGCTATCTGGTCTAAGTTTCTTCTTAAATACCCACTTACATCCTATGGATTTACAACCAGGAGGGAGATCAGTCAGTTCCCAGGTATGGTTCTGTATAATTGACTGAATCTCATTGTCAATGGCCTCCTTCCAATACGGGGAGTCATAGGACTTTATGGCATCCTTATAGGTTGTAGGAGTATCTTCTATTAATAGAGCATAAAAGTCATCAAATATCTTTTCTACCCTTTGTCTTTTACTTCTTCTAGGCTCAATTGATGACTCTTCTTCTATTTGTCTTATGGGACTAGAACCTATGTTTGGATTGGAACTAGAACCTATCTCTGTAACATCGGTTCGATCCGGATTTATAACTCTAGTCTTAAAGGGAAATATACTTTCAAAGTATGTCGCATCTCTGGCTTCCATGATGGTGTTATTTGAGATTTCTTCTATCTCAGAGTTAAAAACTAGAAATCGATTAGCATTGATATCTAATGCATAACCAATGAATACAGCATCTACTGTTTTGGGTCCTATCTTCTTTCTCTTATTGTCAGGAATTCTAACTTTTGCTAAACACCCCCACACTTTGAGATAGTTCAAAGTGGGCTTCCTATTCTTCCACAGCTCATAGGGGGTAAGGTTGTTGTTTTTAGAGGGAATACGATTAAGAATGAAATTGGCTGCTAATAGGGCTTCCCCCCACAAGTTCTCAGGTGCTCCTGAGCTAATTAACATGGCATTGACCATATCCATAAGGGTTCTATTCTTTCTTTCGGCTACTCCATTTGATTGAGGGGTATATGGAGCAGTCACCTCATGAATTATTCCAGATATTTCACAGAATATAGATAATTCATTTGAGGTATATTCTCCACCTTGGTCGGATCTAAGAATTTTTAAGGTCTTATCTTTCTGGTTTTCAGCCTCAGCTTTGTAGATCTTAAATTTGTTTAATACCTCATCTTTCGTTTTTATGAGGTAAATATAACAATACTTAGATAGATCATCAATAAAAGTAACGAAGTATTTGTTACCACCTCTTGAGATTCTTCCTGAGTCACATACATCGCTATGGACTAATTCGAGGAGATCAGAGTCTCTATCTATTGTTCTGAAAGGCTTCTTGGCTTGTTTGGCTTCTACACAGATTTCACATCTGTCGTTATGTTGGGTATCTACCTTAGGTATCAGGTTTAGGTTCATCATTCTTTTGATGGCGTTGTAATTAACATGACCTAGTCTAGAGTGCCAGGTGGAGGAAGACTCGATGTTCAAAATAACGGGACTACTGTTATTAGAAGGGATACATGTATTCAGCTTAAATAAGCCGTCAGTCATGAATCCTTTCCCTATGAAAGACACGCCCTTAGTTATAATCACTTTGTTTGACTCGAATACTAATTTATATCCGTGTTGGACTAGGAGGGACCCACTAATAAGGTTGCGTCTAATCTCTGGAACATGGTAGACATTGCTTAGGATTAGGGTCTTGTCTGATGTCAGCTTTAGGTTGACTCGACCTATTCCTAGCATGTGTGCTTCGGAGTTATTACCCATGGTCACTACTCCTCTATTCGAGATCTCATATGTGGAGAACCAGGAACGATCAGAACATACATGAATATTAGCTCCGGTATCTATCCACCAGTCAAGTGCTTGGATTGCCAAGTTTACTTCTAGGGTAAATTGAACTAGCCTACAAATAGTTCCAGTAGATCCTGTTGCCATTTCGATTTTTGGGTTAAGACTTCGTGTCAGGTGCACTTACACTAGAAGTATTTGACCACTTATCAAATGCTCTAGATTATGGGGATTACAGACGAGACACGCATACACAAGTGATACACCGAGCTCTCCCTACTAGAGTTTTGATTAGGTGGATAGATTTGGATTTTAGCTAGATTAGACTTAGATATCCAAATGAAATTCCAGATTATAACGGCCAGATCAGCTCCAGATGGGTGGTGGAGCACTAGGCTCGCTTAAATACCAGTCCGTCTTAGGCACGTATGCCTTTTTGACAAGCTTTTCTAGACACCGTTACGCAATAGAATAGTCACTGGAGATCGTGAAGTTACTAGTCTAGCGATAAGTTTTTATATTTTAATTAGATGAAGTACTATTCTTTTCTATAACTAATTAGTTTCTCAAATTAAAATTATTTTTCTTATAATTTAATTTTCAAGTGTTCTAACTAGAATATAGGAAACAATTTACGCAAATGATAAAATATGCTAAGAACTAATATTAGGATATTGGCTAATTACAATTAGCAATAGATACTACTACTAGTAAATTCGTATTAATGAAATATGCTATTTTAAAACAAGAAGTTTTTTTTTTTTAAAAATTTTCTAGTAAAATGATTATTTTAATCTCTACAATAACATGGATGATTATAATGAATATTTAACGAATGAATATACAATATATGAGAGCATATGACAAATATATAAAATTTATATATATATATATATATATATATATATATTAATTTTTATTTAGCATATAACATGTAGCTAATTTGAATTTTACAAATCTATCGACTTTTAGATTGTTAACTACAAGTGAAAAGATCCCACCTAAAAAATTAGATGATAGACAAATTTCAACAAAATTAAATCAATTCTATAATGCTAGAAATAAAATATTATGCTATTCATGCAATGCCTAATAAAGATAGGATTAAGATCTCATGAATATTTATATATTTATTATGCTAGAATAAAAAGATTGAATATTAGATATATAGATGCTAGTTGACTATGATCTAGGATTTCTAATTTACAAAATAGAGAAATCAAAAATAGAGAGTTTGGATGGAGCCTGTTTGGTCGAAGCGCGCAAGCGCTGTCCTAAAAGTCGATTGCCCCCTGCGTGCGGGTCTTCCGGCAACGACTAGTAGAGATACGACGACCCAGCCGGTAGGCTCTCCCTCTCGTCGGCACGACTTCGAGAGGGTGTACGGCGAACCCCAATGTAGCTTTCAAGAACCCAGCAGGTAGCAAAGATCGAAACACAAATAGAGAATGAAAAGGACAGAGTTTTTGGTAGCAAAAGCACAACTTATTCTTATAAAAACTCTATGGTCTTGGGTCTCTTATATAGGCCCAGCCCAAGATGTGTTGATGGCTACCCATTCATTTGGATTTAATGGGCTTTTAAAGCCCAGCCATTAGATCACATTTAGTGTGAACGTTTCTAGCCGTTTGTAGCCGTTATAGCCGTTATAAACCAACATGATGATATTTTGTTTTTAAAACACAAATAAATAAATAAAATCTTAACACCAATAGGCACGGCCGTGCACTATGAAGGCGTTCAGATATGTTGCCACCGAGGGCGGCCCGCTGCAGTGCCGACAGGCACGGGCATGCACTAGTTAACAACACGCTAGGTTTCAGCCTATTTTACACAAGAAACTACAAGAAGATCAAAAAAAAAATTTGGTTCATACTTTGCCCCCCTGCAAGATGAAATCCTGGTTCTGTCCCTGGCAACAGTTAACACATGCCAGATTTCATACCAATTTACACAAGTTCATTTTCGTCAATTGTCGATAATAATTTGCATTCCTCGGTTCATAAACCTTTTTTACGCTATGTAGTTGCTTTTTACGACTTTGCACGAATATTTTTTTTTTGCTGGACTGGCCAGGTAGTCATTGGACAGGGCACTAGAGCAAGGCTCAAAGAGGTCCGGAGATCGAAACGGGGGAGGCAGCAAATGCTATTTATTATTTTCGTAATCCCGTGAACGTGACATCAACGGACAAGATTCACACGTGCAAACAAGGCACAACGGCCTTGAGGGAAAGCTCGCTCGAACAGGGAACCTCTCCAACATGGGAGAGAGGAAGTACACGAATATGGACCATGCAAATAGTTGAAGGACGAGGGTAAAGCGTAGGGTTTATACCATTGCGGGATTTCGGTCACCTGCAGGAGTGTACGTTGCCTCCAAGGAGGGTTTCAAGAAAAGGAAAGGAGGATGGGGACAAAGAAAAGTCGTGATCCTTCGACAATGAGAGGGTTATCTCTGGGGAGTAATATCCCCCGTGAGGGTGGGTTTCAGGCAAGAATGGAGGTCATAAAAAGGACATGGTCCACTAAGGAGGGGCCAGTTACATGCGCTAGAGCTCCGCTCCTATTCCTATTGCTTATGGGCCTCCTAGCAATGGCCAAAAATACTAGCAAATATTTCACCATGGTACGGAATAAGGGCATAAAGAGATTAAAAAAAAAAGTGTTTTGAGGGAATAAGGGCATGTTGCAGTAGAGCATCCATTCGTCTTCATAAAGAGTATCCATTCGGCTAATTGATACTCTTGTTACAGTGAAATCACTGTAGCAACGGTCAATTCGCTAAATTGATACTCTTACCGAATCAAATTGATACCCCTGCCACAATGATTTCACTATAGCAGCTACAGTTAAAGCACTGTAGCAGTTATAGTGAAATCACTGTCGCAACCGCTACATGCACAGTGTTAAACCAGCGAATGAATACTCTTTCTAGAGACAAATGGATACTCTATCTGTAGCATGTGAGGGGGTAAATAAGGACGAGGGACTTACTGTAACATGCAAAGTTTGGGAGGGACTTGGTGCAATATTGAAATGTGGCTTGTCCTTTAGCTAATATAGCATATGCTAAAAGGACTTAATGCTAAGTCTCCCAAAAAAAAAAATCATCCTAGCTCTGCACCATGGATGAGGGGAACTCAGGCCCATCACTCCCTCTGGCCATGTCGTGCAAGACGTTGCCCACCTCCGTTGTTCACACTTACCACCGACAGCACCATGAAATCCACCGCACCGCACCGCCTCCCTCCTCCTCCTCCTCCTACACTCTGTTATTATAGATCGAGTCCCTAAATTGTGCACTCGGTCATTCGATGCCGAGTGTATCTATATCTACTTAGAGGTGGTCGAATAGATTGTAGATGCACTCAACCTCGAATTTCCGAATGCAGAGCAAAGGGGGTCCAGGCTAAAACGGTCAGAGTGTAGGAGGAAGGAAGGAGAAAGAAGAAAAAGAATGATGGAGGGGAGGACAAATAAGAAGAGAGAGAAGGACACGGCGGTGGCGGTGGCGGACGGGCAACAACTTGCACGAGTCAGTTCTGCACCGACGATGACCTACAAGGGCAGCAACGACAAGCGATGTCTTGCACCACACATTACTGGGGGCAGCACAATTGCAACTGCTGTCCTTTATAATCTGTAGCTGGCCCTAGTAATATGTGTGCTGTAAATAACCAAACCCTAAAAGTAGAGCCTTTGGCAGAGGGGGCCAAGCTAGGTGCTCCTTGGTGGAGAACATATTCATTGGAATGGACTTACCTCAATAAAAAATATCCTAGGTGTTCATTGCTCCTTGGTAGTCATTTTGGGAAAAACCTTAATATAAATAATCTTCAATATCTTGAAGTCAATGATATTTTCTAGTTCTGAGGAATCTGTTGAATGTTCTACAACTCCACCACCTCAATTCATTGGAACAATAGGTTTTCTCTATATAGCTCTATTTTTGTTTAGTTAGTAGTATAACTGTTAGGCAGCTGCAGGTTAAAACGAAGACGAAAATGTCGCCAATATCATGAAGACATACAACACCAAGTCCATGGAGACACACAACCATGAATTAGGAAGATCTGGGCATGGGTGGCTAAGCAGTCAGTTGTAACATTACCTTCTCGAAGTATATGGGTTATACAAATAGAGCGGATAGAAGCAATTAGATTCTTAACATCAGCAATCAACGGCATATATGTCGTAGATTAATTGGGTGTGTGTGGAATTGTACGTGTAGAGTTAGTTTGATGTTGAAGATGAGAGAGAGAGAGAGAGAGAGAGAGAGAGAGAGAGAGAGAGAGAGAGAGAGAGAGAGAGAGAGAGAGAGAGAGAGAGAGAGAGAGAGAGAGAGGGCACGGATAAAAATTATACGTGTCAGTGGCACAAGAGTAGGAGAATGATGCTTATTACACTATTTCTGGGTTTTTTTTTTCTGGACTGGCTAGGCGATCAGAGGATAGGGCACTAGACCAAGGTCTAAAAGAGGTTCAGAGATCAAAAGGGGAGAATGAAGTGTAATTGCTATTTTGTTAAATTTCATAATCTCTTGGGGTTGACATCAATGACATCAACTGTCAGGATTCACACGCGCAAACAAGGCACAACGGTCTTGAGGGAAGGTTCGCTCTGTTAATGTATAGAGATGGGTCGGGTTATATGTACGGGTCGGGTTGTGTGTGTATACATGTATATATATATTGGATTTCAGTCCCTCAATGAGATGCATTCCATTCTCTCCAAACCCTAGTCGTCATCTCCTAACATGGTATCAGAGCTCTAGGGTTTGTCCGCGGTGAAGGTGACTCCTCCGGTAGCCCCTCCAACACCCTCCTACACCGATTCCCCCCTCTGGTAGTCCCTCCAGCACCCAGCAGCCCCTCTAGCCCCCTCCTGCACCCGATTCCCCCCTCTAGCAGTCCCTCCAGCACCCTCTTGCACCCGATTCCTCCCTCCGGCAGCCTCTCCAGCACTTCGGAAGCCCCCGTCGCCCTCTCCTGCACCTCCTGCAGGCCCCGCCACCTCTCCAGCACCCGATTCCCCTCTTTGGCAGCCCCTCCAGCACTCCGACAGCCCCTCCTGCACCCGATTCCCTTCTCACTCGCACCGACAGCCCCCTCCTGCACCCGATTCCCCCCTCCGGCAGCCCCTCCTGCACCCTCCTACACCCGATTCCCCCCTCCGGCAGCCCCTCCAGCACTCAGGAAGCCCCCGCCGCCCCTTCCTGCACCTTCTACAGCCCCCGCCACCCTCTCTTGCACCTCCTGCAACCACAGCCGCCCCCCTCCTGCACCTCCTGAAGCCCCGCCGCCCCCCTTCTGCACCTTCTGCAGTACCCCGCGTCCCTTCTCTTCCAACAGAACCCCCCCCCCCCTGCAGCCCCTCCGACCCCCCCCCCCCCCCCCCCCGCCATCCCTTGAAGCACCCGCCGCCCCCTCCTGCACCCCCTGATGCCCCACCGCCCCCCTTCTGCACCTCCTGCAGCTCACACCGCGCCCCTCCTGTACCCCCTGCTGCCCCCCCATCGCCCCACCGCTCCTCCCCTGTCCCTCCTCATCTGGTCCGTCTCCTCTGTACCGGACTGCCTGGGACCTCCCTTGTGCCGGCTTGCCCCCATACTTCAGGGGTATGACTTCATACAGCATCTCTCGGCTCCCATACTGCCTGCACACAGTAGCTGATCGTCGAGTCCCTCCGTCTCCTCGTTTTGATGGTATTATCGGGCCACATCCCTCCACCACGTCAGTCAACTATGGACGTCGTCAGGGTCCCCTCTGCCATGATAGCGGGACTTCTGCTATCGCTGATCTCCCTACTCCAGCACCGCCTGCCACCACTCCTGCTCCATCTCGGTCTTACTCCGACCGCCTCCAGCGCTTTGAGGAGTTACTGTTTCGATACCTCACCTCCACCGGCTCTTCGATAGATCACAGTCTCTCTACCACTCTGGGTACTTCTGCTCAGTCTCGGTCTTACTCCGACCGCCTCCAGTGCTTTGAGGTGTTACTGTTTCGATACCTCGCCTCCACCAGCTCTTCGACAGATCACAGTCTTTCTGCCACTTCGGGTACTACAGCTCCATGGATCTTCGACTCGGGTGCCTCCTGCCACCTTACCTCCGATCCTTATGTACTCACGGACTGTAGCCCTACTCCCACCCACCTGGGGATCCATACTGCTGACGGGACTCGTGTACCCATTTCGCAGTGTGGATCCATCACCCCTGGCTCCGATCCCACTGGTCGCCTAACCTTACCTCTTGTTTTGTGTAGTATCCACGGACGGGTCAGAGAGTTGGGCTGGGCTGTAGAGCAGGGGGACTCTATCAGTTGGATCACCTTCAGGTTCCCACTTCTACTCCGTCAGCTCTGTCTGTTACCTCTGATGCCGATTTATGGCACAGAAGGTTAGGTCACATATCCAGTGATCGACTCCAAAGCATTTTTCACTCTAGCGCTTTGGGTTGGGTGTCCTCTCCCCTCTCTCTGTCTGCACTGGGTATCGATTAGCAAAACACCTTGCTCTTCCTTTTTCTACTAGTGTTTTCTGTTCCAGCACCCTTTTTGATCTCGTGCACTCTGACGTGTGGGGTCCTGCTCCAGTTACCTTTTTTACTGGTTTTTTGTATTATATGAGCTTTATAGATGATTACTCTCGCTGCACCTGTGTCTATCTCATGCGTCGCCGCTCCGAGATTCCTCATATTTATAGGACCTTCACTACTATGCTTCACACCAGTTTGGTCAACGTATTAAGACTTTTCGATCTGATTGTGCCCAGGAGTATCTCTCCTCTGAGATGTGTGAGATCCTTCAGACTCATGGCACTCTCACCAACAGTCGTTTCCCCATACCCATGAACAAAACGGAGTCGCTAAGCGCAAACATCGCCATGTTCTTGAGACAGCACGAGCTCTACTTGTCTGTTTCTATTCCATATTCCTACTGGGCTGAAGCTGTCCTGACCGCTGTTCACCTCATCAACATCACTCCGTCCTTCTCCATCTCTGGTGTTTCCCCGTACGAGCGGCTTTACTCCACATCTCCTGACTACTCTCTTGACAGGTTTGGTTACTCTATGTTTACTCCTGTTTCTCCTGATACTTCTGGACACTCTGTTATTGCCACCTACTCTCTATTCTACCAGGCCTTTCTTACAGCTCTTCACACCCACCGGGAGCCCCAGTCGTACCGTGAGGCAGTTGTACACCCAGAGTGGCGACATGCCATGACAGTCGAACTTGAGGCCTTTCAGCGGACTCAGATTCGACCTGATTTGGTTCCTTGTCCTACTGGCATGGTTCCTGTTAGCTGCAAATGGATCTTCAAGATCAAGAATCGACCTGATGGGTCCATTGAGCGGCATAAGGCGCGTCTTGTTGCTCGTGGTTTCTCCCAGGAGTATGGGATTGACTATGAGGAGACGTTTGCTCCAGTGGCTCGGATGACTACCGTTCGCACCCTCTTAGCTGTGGCAGCTGCTCGAGGGTGGCCTCTACATCAGATGGATATAACCAACGCATTTCTCCACAGTGATCTCTCAGAGTAGGTGTACATGGCTCCTCCATCGGGCGTCCTTGCTCCTTCAGGTCACGTCTGTCGTTTGCACCGAGCCATCTATGGGCTTAAACAGGCCCCTCGTGCTTGGTTTGAGCGATTCCATAGTGCAGTTCTAGTCGCAGGGTTTGTTGAGCGCCACTCTTACTATGCCCTGTTCACTCGCTCCTCCAGTCAGGGTATTGCAGTTCTTCTTCTCTATGTGGATGGTATGATCATCACCGGGGATAACAGTGCCACCATAGTGTCCCTTCAGCGCCACCTCTAGAGTCAGTTTGAGATGAAAGATTTGGGCCCTCTTTCGCTACTTTTGGGCCTCGAGATTACCCGGTCAGCTCGTGGTATGTTGGTATCCCAGCAAAAGTACATCTCCAACATCTTTGCTAATGCTGCTCTTACTGACTCTCGCACTGTTGACACACCCATGGAGCTCAATTTGAAGCTTCTTTCTACAAATGGTGAGCCACTCCATGATGTCTCCCGCTACCAGAGGCTGGTTGGGATGCTCGTCTACCTTACTATGACCCGGCCAGATATTGCCCATGATGTTGGCATTGTCAGTCAGTTCGTTTAAGATTCTCGTTCGGTTCATTATGCAGCACTCCTTCAGATTATCCGCTACCTCCGAGGCACCATCACCCGCTCACTACTTTTTCCCTCCACCTCTCCGTTGGTGCTGCGTGCCTACTCCGATGCAAATTGGGCAAGAGATGTAGCCACTCGTCGTTCTACTACCGGATACTGTGTGTTCCTTGGTGATTCTCTCATTTCTTGGTGAAGCAAGAAACAAGAGTCTGCTGCTCGCTCCAGCACCGAAGCCGAATACAGGGCTATGGCTTCCACCACCGCAGAGATTGTCTGGCTTCGTTGCCTTCTACTCGACCTGGGAGTTGTGATATCCGGACCGATGCCGCTCTTCTGTGACAACCGGAGTGCTATTCAAATTGCTAGCAACCCGGTCTTCCATGAGCGGACAAAACATATTGAGGTTGATTGTCACTATGTTCGCTAGGAGTTTCTTAACCACACCATCTCCTTGCCATTCATTCCATCATCGGAGCAGACTACTGATTTTCTGACGAAGCCCATTACGATTGCTCGCTTCCAGTATTTTATCGGCAAACTCTCGGTTCATGATCCACCGTGAGTTTGAGGGGGAGTGTTAATGTATAGAGATGGGTCGGGTTATATGTACAGTCGGGTCGGGTTGTGTGTGTATACATGTACATATATATTGGGCTTCAGTCCCTCAATGAGATGCATTCCATTCTCTCCAAACCCTAGCCGTCATCTCCTAACACGCTCCATAATGTCCTTACCATGAGTCGAACAGGGAACCTCTCCAATATTTTTTTTTTGGGTACCAAACACCTAGACTGCCCTGGTACAACAATCATAAACAGACGTGAACTACATGTTTTAGCAAAAAGGCTTACAAAGCCACCAAGTAACAGAGAGGCTTACAAATGGCCCACCGACCAAAAAGAGAAACCATACAGAAGGACAAGCAACTTAACCAACACCAAAATTATTTCATGGATTTCTTCTAAGGAGTCTGTATGGTGCCCAATCGAACTCGAGAGGAGCCCCAAGGCCTGTTTCGAGCCATCAGCTCAGGGGTGCACACGGTTCAGTTTGGACAGATTCCGAGATGAACCAGGAACCGAACCGATTCCAACGGTTCTCAAATATTTGGAACCAGAACCAGACCATAGGGAGCATGGAACTGGACCGGACCGAATCATATAAAATCGGTTCGGTTCTCTGGTTCCACTAGTTTTTTTGTGCACCTCTAGAAGCTAGCATAGGTCCATCATTGGAGCATATAAAAATAAAATTATTAAAAAACCAAGGGTACAACAAGCAATTCCGAAGCCAGATACATGATATTGTTATGGAGATTAGTAGGGCCCGTTACATAATGACCCTACATGTATCACCCGTATTACCCGACCCATAAATGCATTATTCATGTACATGATCGGTTCGGTTTGGTTCGGATAACTGGAACCCAGAACCAGGAACCGAACCGGTCCCCTACGGTTCTGCAATTTGGGAACCATAACCGAACCGATCCTGTTAGAAACCAAACCGGACGGTTCGGACCGGTTCGATTCGGTTCATCGGTTCCATCGGTTTTTTGTGCACTCCTACATCCGCTAGCCATCCCTTTGCGGAATCATCACATGTGGCCTCGCCCTCATCCGAACTAGGATGCACATAATCTCTTGGCATGGTGGCACTTCCTCTCTCCCATGTTGGAGAGGCTCTTTATTTGACTCCCCGTATGAACACCGTAGAGCGAACTTTCCCTCAAGACCGGTGTGCCTTGTTTGCACGTGCGAATCATGGCCATTGATGTCATTTTCATGAAAATTATGAAATTTAATAAATAGCAGTTGCCGCGTCTTGAGCCCTTGCTCTAGCGCCCGTCCTCTAACCCGCCTGGCCGGTCAATCAAAAACAAAAATAAAAATAAAAAATAAATTATTTCCATTTCATTCCTATTAAAATTACATATTTTTGGTTAAGAGTTGGTATTAGGTGAATTATGTCAAAAGGGGGACTCCTCATTCATTGGCTAGACAGAACTGCCGGCTCCAATTAGCACGATGGCTTGCCATTGACTAATGGCTGAAGTTGATTGAATCAGTGGCTGATGGACTAGACCCAACGGCATTCGTCCGACTTTGACACTTTCTCCCTCCAACGGTCAGCTTAATCGCGCGGGATCGTTTATTAGCAACCTGTCCTTTTTAAAAAAGAAAAAATTTCAATTTTCTTTCTGGAAGTTGAAGGAGGAAAACAAGATGCCGTATTGTGATGTGAGCAGATGCGAGGAAGGGCGGGAGAGATCGTCGGAGGCAGCCGGCAATGGGCCCCGGAGGATCTTCTACCGGATCTACGGCCATGGAACGACCAAAGTCCTCCTCATTATTGGTAGATTTCTCTCCGCTTCCAACTTATTCTTCGATTTCGGGGGATTAATGGCCGTTTCCCCTGAAAAAAAATCGATTTTTTTTTTCATTTTGGGGATGCAGGAGTGGCCGGGACGCACGAATCTTGGGAGCCGCAGATCAAGGGCCTGACGGGGTCCCACGAGCCCAACGATGGGTATGCTGCCGCCGGCGCCGCCGCTGGTGGTGGTGATTTCGAGGGCCGGGATGATGGGGGGATAGAGGTGTGCTGTTTCGATAATCGCGGGATGGGTCGGAGCTCGGTTCCGTCGAACAAGTCTGAATACACGTGAGATTTCTCAATCATGCACCTCCTTTGCGACCTTTTCTCCAATTGGGTTTTCGCCCCCACGATTTTTTTTTTTCCTCCTTTTAATCAGGAGATTTATATTTGTCTGTGTAACTGTGAGATAATGGTGAACTGTTGTTCTTGATGGATCACAGGACATCGATCATGGCGAGAGATGCCTTGGACCTGTTGGATCATTTAGGCTGGAAAAAAGCCCACGTCTTCGGCCATTCAATGGGTGAGCCTCCTTCTTCCTCGCCTTAATTTTCTTCACCTCAGTGCTACTTCACCAAAAGACTTGGGTTTGAAAGATACTAGAAATGAAAGAAGGGAGTGGTGGCCAATTTGTTTGCTTGTCGAAACAGGGTCGATGATAGCTTGCAAATTGGCGGCGATGGCACCCGATAGGTTGTCTTCTTTGGCTTTGCTCAATGCAACTGGAGGTGGCTTCGAGTGCTTTCCAAAGGTGTGCTCTCCTCTTCCATGCGTCGTAATCGTAATACATTTTGAGTTTGATTGCTGAACTATTATGATTCGTGGTCAAATCCAAATATGTTCTCGAAAAATAAGCTGCAAATCAATTTTAAAACTTGGGTTATGTGAATTTCAGCTTTCGGTCGCAAGACATGCATTTCATGGAACTATTCATGGTCATTCATCCCCATGTTCAGCAACAAAAGCTTCAAATTCATTCAGTATTCTCCAACATGAACATTAAGAATTTCTTCACTAATAAAGGAGTTGGGATTTAGTCCCACATCTGTTGGGGATGAGCAATGATCGTCCCAAAACCCGGGAAGTAAGGGGAGGTCCACAGAGGGTATATGAGGACGATCGTTTTTTTTTGCTGTTTTTAGCTTTAGGGTGTGAGGTATGTATAAATCGTATTAGAGCCTAGGTTGGCCCAAACCCACGCCGATTTGGTGGAGGAGGGCTCTGTTTGCTTCTGCACGACTGGGTACGGGCAACGATTGCCCTCTAATACCCTATGGACCTCCCCTTACGAGCCGGGTTTTGGGGCGTGGTGGTATCTACATGTGGGTCATAATTAAGGAGGCCTAAAAATAGAGTACTTAATAACCAAAAAACGTTAAAATGTTAATTTCCCAATTCTTGTTCTAAATCAAACTCAAAACTTTCATATGAAAACGAATTGTTCCTCCTAATCATCATCATCATCTTCATCAGCAGCAGCATAAACTTCATCATCATTATCATTTCTTATCCCATTAAGACGGGGTCAAACAAGGAGCACAATTCTAATTGAGAAGGCTCCATAAGGATTGGCAAGAATTTTTCAAATGGTGTGTCGACCCTTTAATATTGGTGTCAAAAGCCTGAACAAGGAAACTAGGCAAGAGCGGGGACTACCAAAAAAATAAGAAGGTTGGTTAATAGGTAAGGAGACCTACCTTATTTGGTACGGAGTTAAAGGTTATGGAACTCGGTCGGAAAAAAGAGAAACATGTATTACCAAAAGTGGAAATAAAGAAGTTACGAATCCCAGTATGCATAGAAGTATAGGTAGGATCAAGGTTCAAAATTTTGATTTCGGCCAATATTTCCATACTGCGGAATATGAAAATATTGCGTGGAAATATTACGACAGTGTGGAAATATTGCAGTTTTATAGAAATGATAGAAATATCATTAAGATGATTGATTTTTTTAACGAAACTCTTGACAATCATAAATCAAGTATAGATATATATTGTGAAATGCTTAAATCATATTTCTACACTATCAAAGGTTTAGGAGGTCCATGTAGTATGTATTTATATGTATATTGTACAGCTACATAATGGTCTAAAATCTGCAACTTATCCAAAGTTCGAGTGATCTCATCAATATTAAAACTTGATTTTTTTTTTCAAGAGCCTCATATTAATTAAACAATTAGAAACATATTAATTGAAAGGAATCTAAGATTTATCATATTCAAACTTTCAGAAAGGTACACTTCAATTTGATCGAACAAACATTTGAATGCATTTTTCATTGAATTGATCTTCCCAGGTTAGTGTTGGATGGTATATCACATACCCCAAAACAAATTTTTGAAAAAAATCACACTGGAGAAGTCGAACGATCTGCTTTGAGGGTCTAAAGTTCAGGGTTTTGGTTTTAAGGGTTTAGGAGTTCAGGTTCAAAATTTCGGAGAATTTTGAAAATTTCGATAAATTTTGGAATATTTCTGTCACCCACATTTCGTTTTGAGGGTCGCAAAAATGGAAATATTTCGAGAAATTTCGGGAGATTTTGAACCATGGGTAGGAATGTAGGATATACTGAAAGTGCCATGTAAAAGCAAGAACATATGATTTACTGATATCACATGTTGTCAAAATCATATGATTTGGGATTTGTATCGTATGATCCCAGTCGAATCACATCCCTCCCAACCAAATCCCACCTATGAAGCCCAAATCCGCAATGATCTCATGTTTCAGGATCAGATGCTCCTACTTGACTCATGAATCCCAAGATATAGTCGATTTGGATGATCCAAACCGATACAAGTTGAAAGCCCCAAACATCACTTTTTATTTCTTTATTCATTTCAGCTTCCATACTAATTATATATTTCTTTATTTTCATTACTTGTTGAAGACAATAATTTCTAGAGTTTTGATCTCTAGTAGATTAAAAAACAATCATTTCCATAGACATGGACCACCACCCCAAATTTTTCAATACATCCGCTGTACTGTACAACTGCTGGGCACAATGCGAGATAATGCACATGGGATCGTGGGCCCCAGGACATGGGGTAGTGGGGCCCAGCACTCAATGCGTGTTGATAGGTTGTGCCCAGCCGTTGTACGGTATAGAAGATGTATCAAAATTTTCCCCACCCCAACACCCCCTCTGAATGTTGTTCATATGTCTTGAGTGTTTCTTCACTTGCTCAAACCCACATAGCTGAAAAGGAAAATACACAAATGAATATTGAATTTTGCAGCTTAAGGAGGTATTTTGCGAAGAAATCTCTTATTTTTATCTTTTATTCTTCTGTTACTTATTATTGTTGATGTTTGGGAGAACATGAATAACAAAATACTTGCGAGGCACCGATAGTGGAGGCAACAAGTAGGGTACGATGCTTTGAATGAAATTCCATAGGTTGAATGAAAAATATTTTTTGTATTGTTACAAAAGCAATGAAAGTACAGGAGTGTTGTTTCATTTCTTCTTTTTGGCTTATAATTATGCCACAGGTTGAATGGAATTCTCTACATTAATATTGCCCTAATCTAGGGGAAGCTGCATGTGGATGGTTGCTGCTTGGTTGCATGTGATTAGGTCTGTAACCAACATGGTTTTGGCACCAATCTTAGAGGATTGATGTCAAGTTGGGGTTGGAATTCTCGTCAATCTCCCCTATAGTTGCTTCATTTTGATGCGATAAGTTTGGATGATGTCGATGGTGACAAAAGCAGTGAGAATGTGGGTTTTCAATCTAAGAAGTTCTTTCTTGTTCGTTAATAAGAGGAAAACAAAAGGAGGAAGCCATGCACGATGGTAGAATTTATGATTTTTTTTCTTTTTTTTCCTTTCTCTCTTTCATGATAGAGAACCTGAAGTTCAATGACAAGCGGACACTAAGAAAGTACCAGCTGGAGATTATACAAATAAAGGGAAGAAAACACTAGATAAATTAAATAAAGTACAAACAGGGGGATTTTTTTTTTTTGAGGATTCAAACTATATTTTGCAAGAGAACTCATGATTTCGCATACTCTACCAATTTGAGCTTATATATATGATTTATTTTATTATTTTATTCATTATAATGCATGCTTTCATGTGCAAATAACATTTTAAAACTTTCCTTGTACATTTTGTAATATTTTCAAAGAAAATAAAATATCTTATTATTTGTATTATGCTGCTTCTGCAGATTGACCGCCAAATGATATCTCTTGCATTTCGTTTCTTAAGAGCGAAAACTCCTGAACAGAGAGCTGTTGTTGACTTGGAAACACACTATACAAAGGTTAGTGGTCATAGTTTTACATATTTATTCACTTACTAGTAAGAAACCCGGGCAATGCCTGCATGAACTTGTTGCACACCACTTGCACAAATGACATCACAACCGTCCGAAAAAGTGTGAGTGAGTGTGATTCACCCGTTGGGGTTTTATTCACTTGTTAGAAAGAGATAGATAGTATTAATGATTTTACTAATTAACTTCAAATGATCATTAAATGCCATTGAATAGGTATTTATCATCTTTATAATATGTTTTTAATATGATTTATGAGAGAGAACCGCGTTCACACACGGGAGAATAAATTGGCTCTTCAAAAGAAGTCCATGTGCCACAACACGGGACTACGGGAGAGAGGCTTCCATTTTAGTATTACTAGTAAGAAACCCAGGCAATGCCCAAATGTGCTTGATGCATGCCATTTGACAAAGACGACATCAAAACTGTTCGAAGAAGTGTGAAATCTGAAGTAAGTGTGATTCATTGTTAGAGAGAGAGAGAAAGAAAGAGAGAGAGAAAGATTAACATCAAATGACCATTAAATGTCATTGAATGAAAATTTATCATCTTTATGGTAGGTTTTTAAATGGATTTAAAAGAGAGCCGTGTTCACACATAGAAGAAGAATTCTAGCTCATTAAAAGACGTCCACGTGTACAACACGGGAGAAAGGCTTCCATTTTAGTATATATATATATATATATATATATATATATATATATATATATATATATATATATATATATATATATATATATATATATATATATATATATAGAGAGAGAGAGAGAGAGAGAGAGAGAGGCGTGTTAGGCTGCGGCGTGCGCTGCCCGGCCAATAGATGCGGTGGTAATTTTTGGCCGTCCGATTGCTGCGGATCGGCTGCGAACCGCCCGCAAACGCCCCGTCCGTCTGATCCCCCGTACTCACCGTCTGATCCCGTATAAATCCTCCGGCTCCGTGTGTTTGATGGATGATTTGATTCCCATCCGTTCGATCGATGGGATCGAACGGACTAAAAAAATTTCGCTGTTACTATAGCGGCTACAGTAACAGCGAAAATCCCTTTAGTCCGTTGGATTCCCATCGATCCAACGGATGGGATCCGTTGGATCGATGGGAATCCAACGGACTAAAGAGATTTTCGCTGTTACTGTAGCCGCTACAGTAACAGCGAAATTTTTTTAGTCCGTTCGATCCCATCGATCGAACAGATGGGAATCAAATCATCCATGAAACACACCGGAGCGACTGGATTTATACGGGATCAGACGGTGAATACGGGAGATCAGACGGGCGGAAGGTTTGGGGCAGTTCGCAGCCGATCCGCGCGATCGGACGGCCAGAATTTGCCACCGCATCTATCAGGCCGGGCAGCGCACGCCGCAGCCTATCATTCCTCTCTCTCTCTCTCTATATATATATATATATATATATATATATATATATTTATAGATACTAGTAAGAAACCCAGGCAATGCCCGGATGAGCTTGATGCATGCCATTTGGCACAAACGACATCGCAACTGTTCGAAGAAGTGTGAAATATAAAATGAGTGTGATTCACTTGTTAGAGAGAGAGAGATTAATATTAAATCCCATTGAATGAGTATTTATCATCTTTATGGTAGGTTTTTAATAGGATTTAAAAGTGAGCCACGTTCACACAGAGAAGAAGGATTCTAGTTTTTTAAAAGATGTCCACGTGTCACAACACGGGAGAGAGGCTTCCGTTTTAGTATAGATACTAGTAAGAAACCCGGGCAATGCCCGAATATGCTTGAAGCACGCCATTTGGCAAAGACGACCTCGCAACTGTTGGAAGAAGTGTGAAATCTGAAGTGAGTGTGATTCACTTGTTAGAGAGAGAAAGAGAGATTAACATCAAATGACCATTAAATACCATTGAATGAAAATTTATCGTCTTTATGGTAGGTTTTTAAATGGATTTAAAAGAGAGCTGCGTTCACACACGGAAAAAGAATTATAGCTCTTTAAAAGACGTCCACGTGTCACAACACGGGAGAGAGGCTTCCATTTTAGTATATATACTAGTAAGAAACACGGGCAATGCCCAGATGAGCTTGATGCACAGCCATTTGGCAGAGATGACATCACAACTGTTCGACGAAGTATGAAATCTAAAGTGAGTGTGATTCACTTGTTAGAGAGAGTGAGAGAGAAAGAGAGTGTGATTCACTTGTTAGAGAGAGAGAGAGAGAGATTAACATCAAATGATAATTAAATGTCATTGAATGAGTGTTTTATTATCTTATATGGTAGGTTTTTAATAGGATTTAAAACTGAGCCGTGTTCACACATGGAAGAATGATTATGGTTCTTTAAAAGACGTCCACGTGTCCTCTTTGTCAAGGGGCATGCATCAAGTATCATCTGGGCATTGCACTCTTTCCCGTGTTGTGACTACCTCTTTTGAAAAGCTAGAATTCTTCTCCCACGTGTGCATGCGACTCATTCTTATGAATTATATTAAAAATCAACTATAAAGGTGATAACTACCCATTCAATGACAATTAATGTTCATTTGACATATTAATTAGAAAAACCAGTAGTACTATATATATCACACCATCACACTAACACCAGATTGTTTCCTTCTTCGGACGGCTGTGATGTCATATGAGCCAAGTGGCGTGCATCAAGTTTATCTCAGCAGTGTCTGGGTTTCTTACTAATTTGGATGAAAACCGGGTGTTCAAAACTGATGCCAAACGCACCCTTACATCCTATTATGTTTTGTATTTCTCTTAGGGTGTGTTTGGCATTAGTTTTGAAATTTTAGAAAACCAAAACCAGAAAATCATCAAAACCTAAAAGCATAAATTTTCTGCTTTTGGGTTCTTCTTTTGGGTTCTTGAGGCAAGAAGGCAAAACAATAATTAAAAATTATTATTATGAATAACATATATGTTGTAGAGAGAAACTATTGTAAAGAGAAAAAATTAAAACTGGGAGAATATATACATATCATGTTGTAGAGAGAGAAAATTATTATAGAGAGAATACTTTAGAGAAATTATATGATAGATATAAAAATATTATAGAGAGAGAAAATTCTAAAGAGATGAATATAGATAGAGAGTATTAAACAAATAAATATATAGTGAGAGAAAATATAGAAGATAAAAAATATTATAGAGAAGAAATATTATAGAGAGATAAAATATTATAGAGAAAAAATATTATAGAAAAAAAAAATATTGTAGAGAGATAAAATGTTATAGAAAGAGAATATTTTAGAGAGAAAATATGATAGAAAGATAAAATTTTAGAGAAAGAATATGTTATAGAGAGTAGTTTAGATAGAAAATATTGTAGAGAGAAAAAAAACATAGAGAGGAGAAAAATATTACTAATAGAGAGAGAAAATCTAGTAGAAATAGAATATTTTAGAGAGAGAAAATATTATAAAAAAAGAATATTTTAGAGAGAAAAATATTATAGAGTAAAAACTTTATAGAAATAGAATATTTTAGAGAGAGAAAATATTATAGATAGAGAATATTTTAGAAAGAAAAAATATTATAGAGAGAGAAAATATTGTAGAAAGAGAATATTTTATAGAGATAAAATATTATAGCAAGAGAATATTTTAGAGAAAGAATACATTATAGAGAAAAATATAGAAAAAAAATATTATAGAGAGAGAAAATAACATAGAGGGGAGAAAAATATTAATTATAGAGAGAGAAGATATCATAGAGAGAGAAAATATTCAAGAGAGAAAATATTATAGAAAGAATATTTTAGAGAGAGAAAATAGTAAACAAAGAGAATATTTTAGACAGAGAAATATTGTAGAGAGAAAACATTATAGAATATGATATTTTAGAGAGAAAATTTTATAGAAAGAGAATATTTTAGAGAGAGAAAATATTATAGAGAGATAATATTTTAGAAAGAGAAAATATTATAGTGAGAGAAAATGACATAAAGAGAAAAAAATATTATACAGAGGAAATATCATAGAGAAAAAATGGGATAGAAAAAAAATATTATTGAAAGAGATCGAAGATATTACAGATAGAAAAAATGTTATAGAAAGATAATATTTTATAAAGAAAAAATATTGTAAAGAGAAAATATTGTAGAAAGAGAATATTATAGAGAGAGAAAAAATATTATACAAAAAAAATATTTTAGAGAAAGAAAATATTGTAAAGACAAAATATTTTAAAGAGCAATTATTTAAAGAGAAACTGAATGAGAGAAAATATTATAGAAGAAAATATCATAGATAAAAAAAACGGGGTAGAGAGAGGAGAAATAATATTGTAGAGAGAAAATATTAGAGAAAGTGTTATAAAGAGAATATTTTTAGAGAGAGAAAATCTTGTAGCAAGAGAATATTTTAGAGAGAGAAAATATTATAGAATGAGTATATTTTAGAGAGAAAATATTGTAGAATGAGAGTATTTTAGATAGAAAATGACGTAGTGAGAAGAGAAAATATTATAGAAAGAAAATATCATAGAGGTAATGTTGGAGAGAAAATATTGTAGAAAGAGAAAATATCGTAGAGAGAAAATATTGGAGAGAACATTTTAGAAAAGTAACTGCAAAACTAGTTTTAGGCTCAGAACTGGTTTTATTGCCAAATGCTCAAATGTTGATAATTCTAGAACTGGTTTTCGATAAACTAAAAGTGGTTTTGTACAAAACTAATTCTTGGTGTTCCAAAATCAAAACCTGAAATTTCAAAACCTGAAATTTCAAAACCAATGTCAAACGCACCCTAAGTTTACTGTAAGGGCTAATTCACTTCTTCACCAACTTATCACCCCGTCTTCACCTACTTATCACTCCTCCATCTAAAACTAATCGGGGTCTCTGCCAACCATCCAAAACTAATCGGGGTCTCACTCCTCCATCCAAAACTAATCGGGGTCTCTGCCGTAATGCCTACGCCTTACCTCCATGAGCATCTTTTTATCCTACTTAAACCCCTCGCCCCTCGTCGACCCCGAATTACTAACTTCATGGTGACGACACGCTTCCTTCTCTTCTTCTTCCTGGCCACCACGATGGTATTAGGCCAGAGCTTATGCAGCGGAAGGATTCTACCGCCCTCGCCCCTGCCCCCACCCCCGCCCCTGCCCCCGCGCTCTTTTCCGTCACCGTCACCGCCACCGCCACCGCCATCTCTCCCTCCCATGTATACCCGCGATCCAAATAGGCGCAAGCCAGTAGGCTGCGGTGGCGGCTACGGCGGAGACTGCGGCGGCAGCAGGGGCTGCGGCTGCGGCGGAGGCGGAGGATGCGGCGGCGGCAGCAGCATGCAAGTCTTCTTCCCGGCCACGGCAGCCCCCGCAAATCAATTCTCGTGGCCAGCGTGGGGGTTCACGGTGTGGGGGAAAATCTTCGTGCCGACCCGAAGACCTTCGCAGCACCAGTCAATTGGAGTCGAAGTTAATGTCGAAGATCGTTGGTCGATCGGTTGGTTGAAGTTGTTGCTTTTTTGATATGTAAACAGAAAAGCAATCAGAGAGAGAGATTTTGACACAAGAGAAGTGATCTCGGAGTTCAGCCGAAGCCTACGTCTCCGTGCTATAGGGAGCAACCCGAATTCACTAACACTTATGTTGAAGTGACCTCGACAGGCCGAGTATCACTGAAAGCTCCCTGATCTCTTCGAAAGAGAGAAGAAGATCGAAGAGAGATGGTAGATCGGAGGTTAGAAATCCCAGAGCTCTGGTTCTGAAAGTCAGATCACAGAGTGGAAATCAGAATTCCGGATCTTTGATTTCGATCCTTTTACATTCGAAGGCTCTGCTATTTATAGACATTTCGGGTGGCGAATTGCGGTTTTTGCTATCGTATCTGGGGATCTTCCAGGTAAAGTTGTGGGCCCTGTTACCATCTTCTAGGGGATTCCACTGGCTCTTGGTCCCACCAGGCAGGGCCGGTGGGTCCCGCTGTAGCCCTCGTGGGCCCACCAGGCAGGGCCGGTGGGTCCTGCTGTAGCCCTCGTGGGCCCACCAGGCAGGGCCGGTGGGTCCCGTGGTAGTCTTCGTGGGGCCACCAGGCAGGGCCGGTGGGTCCCGCTGTAGTCCTCGTGGGCCCACCAGGTAGGGCCGGTGGGTCCCGCTGTAGCCCTCGTGGGCCCACCAGGCAGGGCCGGTGGGTCCCGTGGTAGTCCTCGTGGGGCCACCAGGCAGGGCCGGTGGGTCCCGCTGTAGTCCTCGTGGGCCCACCAGGCAGGGCCGGTGGGTCCCGTGGTAGATTTATGCCAAAATTTGCACCCACAGTTACCCCCTCCAAGTTAGCTAGAGTGCATTCTAGCTGGCTTGGACTTGGTGCAAAAAATAGCAACTTCCTGTTTGGAAAAACGGACACGAAGAAACTTGTCGTATGTTAGAGAAAAAAGGGACTGATCGGTCAATTTGGACCGATCGGTCAAATTTTGACCGATCGGTCAAATTTTGACCGATCGGTCAAATTTTGACCGATCGGTCAAAATTCAACCGGTCAAGAATCGGGTGATCGGTCAAAAAACAGGGTTTTTTGACCGATCCAGTAGTAATTTTGACCGATCAGCAGAAATTTGACCGATCGGTTAAATTTTGACCGATCGGTCACTTTTGACCGATCGGTCAAATTTTGACCGATCGGGCAAAATTCAACCGGTCAAGAATCGGGTGATCGGTCAAAAAACAGGGTTTTTTGACCGATCCAGTAGAAATTTGACCGATCAGATAACTTTCGCCGATCGGACATGTTTGTCCGATCGGTGAAAAATATCCGGTCAAGGTTCGAGTGATCGGCAAAAAACCTTGGTTTTTTGCCAGATCCAGTAGAAATTTGACCGATCAGTTAACTTTCGCCGATCGGACATGTTTGTCCGATCGGTGAAAAATATCCGGTCAAGGTTCGAGTGATCGGCAAAAACCCTTGGTTTTTTGCCAGATCCAGTAGAAATTTGACCGATCAGATAACTTTCGCCGATCGGACATGTTTGTCCGATCGGTGAAAAAATATCCGGTCAAGGTTCGAGTGATCGGCAAAAAACCTTGGTTTTTTTTGCCAGATCCAATAGAAATTTGACCAATCAGATAACTTTCGCCGATCGGACATGTTTGTCCGATCGGTGAAAAAATATCCGGTCAAGGTTTGAGTGATCGGCAAAAAACCTTGGTTTTTTGCCAGATCCAGTAGAAATTTGACCGATCAGATAACTTTCGCCGATCGGACATGTTTGTCCGATCGGTGAAAAAATATCCGGTCAAGGTTCGAGTGATCGGCAAAAAACCTTGGTTTTTTGCCAGATCCAGTAGAAATTTGACCGATCAGATAACTTTCGCCGATCGGACATGTTTGTCCGATCGGTGAAAAAATATCCGGTCAAGGTTCGAGTGATCGGCAAAAAACCTTGGTTTTTTGCCAGATCCAGTAGAAATTTGACCGATCAGATAACTTTCGCCGATCGGACATGTTTGTCCGATCGGTGAAAAAATATCCGGTCAAGGTTCGAGTGATCGGCAAAAAACCTTGGTTTTTTGCCAGATCCAGTAGAAATTTGACCGATCAGATAACTTTCGCCGATCGGACATGTTTGTCCGATCGGTGAAAAAATATCCGGTCAAGGTTCGAGTGATCGGCAAAAAACCTTGGTTTTTTGCCAGATCCAGTAGAAATTTGACCGATCAGATAACTTTCGCCGATCGGACATGTTTGTCCGATCGGTGAAAAAATATCCGGTCAAGGTTCGAGTGATCGGCAAAAAACCTTGGTTTTTTTGCCAGATCCAGTAGAAATTTGACCGATCAGATAACTTTCGCCGATCGGACATGTTTGTCCGATCGGTGAAGAAATATCTGGTCAAGGTAAAGTTTCGAACCTGCCCTTCAGAGAAGGTTTGCTGCTTTGTTCTTTGATATTTTGGCAGAGTTTTGAACATTGATGGAGCTTGATTCTTCTTGTTTTGAATCCTTGGTTGGCTTGATGGTTGCTTTGAACCGGCGGTCCGGTTTACCCAGACCGGTGGCTTGCTTGGACCGTTGGTTCATGTGGACCGGTAGGTCTGACGTTTCGCCTGGTCGCGACTGTTCGCCTGGTTTTGCGCTTGCTACGGATGGATGCCACGTGTACCTACAAAAACATGCGATTTGATATGGTGAAGACACGTGTCTTCTCGATTTGCGCACCTGTTTTACCCTGGGTACAAAAGTTTTTCACCGGCTGTCATTTCGCCTCACGCTTCCAAAATTTTTCGAAGTCCAGACCCTTGTTCTCCTGATTTCTGCTCTTGTTCTTGTTCTCGTTCGATCGGTCCAATGGCTTCGTCTGGTAGTTCGAAGAAGTCCGGTACTGCTCCCTCGAAGAGAAAGGGGAAGGAAATTGTCGAGGTTCAATCTCCTCCGAGGGGCCGTGGCAAAGGCAAGGCTGCTCTCGCTGAACTTGGCCAACTGGGCAAGAGGCACCAAGGGGTAGGTTTCGCTTCGGCGCCATCAAGGCCAGAGTTCATCCCCAAAGTGAAGTTTGTTCTGGGTCCGCTCATGCCTCTGACAGAGGAGACAGAGTATATGTACAATACAGGCGGTGAGTTCACGGATACGAAGAGACAGAAATGGCAAGCACTGCTCTCTTTTTTCACAGAAGGGAAGGGGGCACAGCCTTCACTCCCTAGCATCCAGACGGCTTTCGGCATCGACAAGAAGACCGTCTTCACCAGCTTTGCCAGCAACGAGAAGGTCATGGGAACCATCGTGACCATCGGCCAAATGAACTGCGGCCTACGTCTGCCTCTGCCACCCTTTGCTGCCAGATTGCTAAATACTTCTGGCCTTTGCCCGGGACAAGTCACAGGGAATGCTTGGCGGATCATCTATGCATTCTGCCGGGTGGAATCGGACTTCCAAGAGGACTTGAGGGCCTGCTACTCCAGTATCCCGGAAGGTGAACCTGCCCGGATCGAGCTTGGATACTTCTTCTTCCATTACAGATGGGCTTACAGAAGGGACAGCCCATTCTATAATTTGACTGGAGTATCTCCACTGCGCCCACTCACCGATACAGTCCCTTCGGACAAATTGTATACTGATTGGCCAATTTCTGTATCTGGCGCCTGGACATCCATGTCAGTGCCCGACACCCCCCGAGACAGCGTGCACGAGGCGGTGAAAATGTACAGTGAGGGAGGCATCTTCGCCTGGAATTCTGAGAGGGCTGGAGCCATAGATAACTTGTTCCTCGAGCTAACCTGTGGAACCAGGTCGTGGAAACAGTTTTCTAACTGTCCTGTGAGATATGGCAAGGCCAATCTCCTCCACAGATCAAAGGACAGGTACGAGGACAATGAAGTTCTATACTCGGACTACGAGGAGGACCCTCAGTCGGGTAAGATCGTTCGAAAGATTCGGGCCGAGAAGAAGATCTACACTGCTAGGCGCCGATTGCCCACTTTTGACGAGAAACTGGTGCTCCAAAGAGGCCCAGTGAAGAAGAAGCGAAAAACTCTCGTCAAGCCTAAGGAAGATGAGGATGAAGGGAAGAAGAACAAAGAGGAAGAAGAAAAGAAGAAGAATGAAGAAGAAGAAGAGACAGAGAATGTCAGCCACGACATCAGTGGCAATGACGAAGACGAGGACGGGGACGGCGAGGACGATCCGTCCTCTACCCCCTCCAGTGGGGATGGTGAGAATGGGGGTGGTGAGGAAGAAATTCCTCCCACCCCCACTGGTGGTGCAACGGGGGAGGACTCGATCCCTATTCCCATTGACGAGGTTAAAGCCCGTCAGATGGAGGAAATTCTCGACACAGAAGGCGACGGCAAAAAGGTGGTTCCCACCTACAAATTTGACGAATTGAAGAGGCCGATGCGCTTCAAAATTAAACTATCGAAGAGTGCTGGGGTTGGAAGCAACCCCACGCCTCTTGATCAAATCCCCCCCGACGCTCCTCGCATTGAGGGAGCAACAATGAGTGGGGGTGTAGAGGTTGAGCAACCCCCTCCCCCCTCTCACTCTCTGCTCAACGAGGTGGAGGCCATGGTGGCCGGGCTCATCCAGCCAGGCGGGTCGCAAGAAGAGAGAGCCTCACCTCCCGGGAATGCTTCCCCCCCTGCTAATTTGGAGAGGGGAAGTCGAGTGGACGATGGGGCTCCTCAACCTCAACCAGCGCCAACCCCGATTCAGGAGAAATCGACTCCTCAGAGTGGCTCTGATCGTCGGAAGGGCAAAGAGCCGAGGGTCGAAACATCAGGTAATTGAACTTAACTTGCCTCTGAAGTTCGAAAATAATTTAACACTTTGATTCCCTTTGATTGCAGGTGCGCCTGCTGGATTGACTCCAACAATAAAAAACTTGGGTGACGTTGATATCAACCGCCCCACTGCTGCGATCAGAAAACTCATCAACCTTCCGAGTGCCACTTTGGATGAAGCTTTCGATAGAATTAACCTGTTGGTAGGTGCATCTGCTTGATCGATCATTTGAATCGTATCTTTCTTCAGAATAATTCAACTCTTTTGTTTTTTTGCAGAACTCAGCACTTATGAATGTTGCAACCAAACTCTCCATGAGGGCGGGAGCAAAAGAAGCTGTAGCTGAAATAAATCAGTTGACCGCGGAGAGAGATGAGCTGAGAGAGCTCCTGACTTCGAAGAAAGCCTCTCTCAAAACCAAGATCTCGGAACTTCGCAAGGGAAAGCTGGAGATCAAGGGGCTGAAGGATCGGTGTGAGGCACAGAGTCACGAGCTCGAATCCTTGAAGACTCGACTCTCCAAGGTTGAGGACGTGTCCTGTGGCCGCACCATCGAGATTCAAGAGCTGAAGCAACAACTTGCTACCCAGCACGCTGTCTTCACTGCCAGAGAAGAGACTTCGAAGAAGGCATTGGAGCACGCGTTGTCTGAGTGCAAGGTTTACAAGGAGACAGCAGAGAAGGCGGCAGAAGCGCTCAGGACTCATGTAGGTAGCGTCCGATCTTCGAAGGCATCAGTGGCGAGCAAAGCTCGTCCTGGCTCTGAAGGGGAGAAGTCGCATGCGAAGAGTGTGGCCAAGCCCTGAGACTTTTCTCCTTCTTTGTTGTTGTACTTGTAAATTTTTGAAATGTAACAGCTCCTTGTATCTGACATATTTTGATAATAAAAGATCTTCTTGGAGTTTGAAAATTGAATGTCTCTTGAATTGAATGCCTTTGACTATCATGATCTCAATAGCATTAGAATAGATACAATCTTTTGAATGTAACTTTGAAAATTGGACTTGAATTCGTATAACACTTGAATGTGAGGGGTTGAGTCGCAACTCAAGCACCCAAACATGTTAAACGATGTAGAAATTGATTGAAATTGAATATTGAAATTTGAAAGTCAGTTTAACATTTGCCAGTAAGGGGTTGAGTCGCAACTCTAACACCCAAACTTGTTAAGACTTGGTAACTTGAAGGTGGTCAGTTTTTAACATTTGCTAGTAAGGGGTTGAGTCGCAACTCTAACTCCCAAACTTGTTAAAAGACCTGGTAATTTGAATATGGATAACTTGAAACTGCTTCAGAACTTGAATTGAAAAATTGAACAGCTGCACATTCGAACACTTTGAAAGAGAACTTTATTCATCACAAAAATTTACATCATGGGTAGAACAACTTGAGGTGTCTAGAATTCCAAGCTCGAGGCAATCTATCTCCTTCTGGTGTGATCAGTCTGTAAGAACCTTTGCCTCCAACTGACTCAATGATGTATGGTCCTTCCCAATTGGGAGCAAGTTTCCCACTGCTGTGTTCTTTGGTGTTGTAGAAAACTGCTCTGAGAACTAAACTACCCACTGGGAACTGTCTCTTGTGGACTTTCTCGTCATAGGCTCTTTTGATCTTCTGCTGGTACTTGGCCACACGAAGTGATGCTTGATCTCGTAATTCTTCGGAGAAGTCTAGATCATTGATTCGAAGTTCTTCGTTGATTCCTTCTTCAACTGCCTTAGTCTTCAAAGTACTTGATATGTTTTCTGTTGGGAGTACTGCCTCTGATCCATATGTCAGGCGAAAAGGCGAGAACCCAGTTGATCTTCTCGGAGTTGTGCGATACCCCCAAAGAACTTCAGGTAGGACTTGCTCCCACAATCCTTTCTTATCATTGAGTTTCTTCTTGAGTATACCAAGAATAGCTCTGTTTGAGGCTTCAGCCTGACCATTGCATTGAGGATATCTTGGAGTTGAATAAAATAGCTTGATACCGTTGCTCAGACAGAACTCTCGGAATTTGTCTGAGTCAAATTGAGCTCCATTGTCAGCAACAAGAACTTGAGGTGTGCCAAACCTTGAGAAGATGTTGTGCCGAATGAATTTGATCACTTCGTCGTCAGTCTCTCGAAAGAGGGGCACAGCTTCAACCCATTTGGTGAAGTAATCAGTAGCCAGCAGTAGATATTTCTTCTTGCTTGGAGTTGGAGGGAAAGGACCCAAGAAATCTAACCCCCATTGATGGAAGGGCCAGGGACTTGATAATTGATGGAGTTCATCTGCAGGGAGATGAATAGCTCGAGCGTGTCGTTGACAAGGCTCGCACCTTTGAACGACTTGTTGAGCATCCCTTGCCATTGTTGGCCAGTAGTACCCTTGTAGCTTTGTCTTGGCTTCAAGGGATCTTTCTCCCGAATGATTTCCACAAGCTCCGGAGTGGATATCAATCAGGATTGCCTGTGCTTGTTCAGGACCAAGGCACTTGAGTAACATCCCGCTGTGAGATTTGAAATATAAATCTTCACCTTGTAAAGTGTAGCATGGGAGCTTCCTTTGAAGCCTTCGGGCTTGATTTGGATCTTCTGGCATTTTGCCATGTTTGAAGAAGTCAAGAATTGGTTGTCTCCAATCTTCAAGCTGATCTCCACCCCCAGATCCTTTTGTAGTAGTAAGAATCTGTTGATCGGGGATGGTCTTGGGCACTTCTTGATAATCAATCTGTATTTGCCTTCCTCCGAGTGAGTCTCCAAGAACTGAGGCAGCATTAGCTAAGGCATCTGCTTCTCGGTTCTCTGCTCTGGGGATTTGAATGAATTCAGCGCTAGTAAAACGTTGTTGAAGACGTCGTACTAAGGCCAAGTAGAGTTGCATTCTTTCTTCTCGAGCTGTGTACTCTCCATTGATTTGCCTTATGATCAATTGGGAGTCGCTGTATATGATGATTCGATCTACCCCCAGAGATTCTGCCATTTCGAGTCCGGAAATGAGTGCTTCATATTCAGCTTCGTTGTTGGTGGCATTAAACCCAAGGAGAGTGGCCTTCTGGAGATGATCGAGTTCGGGGGATATTAAGACTATCCCAGTTCCCGAACCGATCGAACTTGATGCTCCATCAGTATAAAGCTTCCATGGAGGAGTTGCAGAAATAACTTCAAGACTTGGATCAATTTTTGTTGCAGGATTGATCGGAGGAGTATCCTCATCTTCCAAGCGCATGTCGACATCCTCTTCCCAAGTGATGGGGTCTTCAACTGGAAAGTCAGCTAGAAAATCAGCAATTGCTTGACCTTTGATGGAAGTGCGAGATTCGAATTGGATTCCCAGGGAGCTCATTTCGATCACCCATTTGGTCATTCGACCAGCTCGACCAGCTTTGTCAATGATATCTTTGAGCGAGTGTTCTGAAATGACAGTGATCTGGTGAGAGACGAAATATGGTTGGAGACGACGCGATGCAGTGAGTAAGGCCAGGATGACCTTCTCAGTTTTTGAGTAGCGAGTCTCAGCCGGAAGAAGAGTGTGGCTGATGTAGTAGACTGGATGTTCGATGCCTTCTCTTCTACTGACTAAGACCGCGCTGATTGCTTGATCGGTCACGGCAAGGTAGAGCCACAAGTCTTCTTTTGGAAGTGGAGCAGTCAGGATAGGAGCTTGCACCAGATATTTCTTGATGCTTTGAAATGCTTCTTCACAGGTTGGACTCCAGCCGGAGGTATCCGCCTTTCGTAGTTTGTCGAAGAGTGGTTTGCATTTGTCGGAAGATTTTGAAATGAATCGATTGAGTGCTGCTAACCTTCCAGTGAGGCGTTGAACTTCTTTTCGATTTGTAGGTGAAGGCATATCGATGATGGCTCGAATTTGATCAGGATTGGCTTCAATACCCCTCCTGGTCACAAGATGACCCAGGAATTTGCCAGATTGAACTCCGAAAGCGCACTTGGCTGGATTGAGCTTCATTCGATACTTTCGGAGGACTTGGAAGGTTTCAGCCAGATCAGATAGATGCTTCCCTCTAGTGAAGCTCTTGGTAAGGAGATCATCTACATAGACTTCGACGTTGCGACCGATCTGATCTTCGAACATTTTGGTGACTAGCCTTTGATAGGTGGAACCAGCATTTTTGAGGCCGAATGGCATGACATTGTAGCAATAAAGGCCTCGGCTAGTCACAAAACATGTCTTCTCTTGATCATCAGCGTGGAGTGGAATTTGATTGTATCCGGAATACCCATCCATGAAAGACAATAGCTCGTGGCCAGCAGTGGCGTCGACGAGTCTATCTATCCTTGGCATGGGAAAAGGATCTTTGGGGCAAGCCTTGTTGAGATTGGTAAAGTCGATGCAGACTCTGACTTTCCCATTCTTCTTTGGAACCGCCACTATATTAGAGATCCAAGTTGGATACTCTACTTCTCGGATGAATCCGGCTGCGAGTAGCTTGGTAATTTCTTCTTGAACAGCAATTTGCAGCTCTGGTCGAATGGTGCGAGGCTTTTGCTTGACGGGCTTCACCTCTTCTTTGATCGCAAGTCGGTGACAAGCGTCATCTGGATTGATCCCAGGCATGTCTTCGAAGCACCATGCGAAGACGTCGATATTGGACTGGAGGAAGGATACCATGTCTTGCGCTTCTGCGTCGCTAAGACCGGTACCAATAAATGTTTGTTGAGGGAGATCTCCGCTGCCAATATTGATTGGGATGATTTCTTCAATTGAAGGTGATGCTTCCCATTCGATTGGTGGAGGTTCGGTCAGCGGAATCTCCTTTGATTGCTATTTAGAAGAGGGACCAGCTTCATCTCGTGGCCGCTTTGGAGGAGCAATGTTAATCTTTCGATCTGTCTTTGCCGCAGCAGCTTCACAAGACCTTCCAGCTTGCTGATCACCTCGAATGCAGACGATGCCTTCTCCAGTTGCAAACTTGAGTAGTTGATGGTAAGAGGAGGAGATGGCATTGATCTGATGGAGGAATGGTCGCCCAAGAATGGCGTTATAGCTAGACATTCCTTCGACGATTGCAAACCTCACCGAGACTCGAGTCTCTCGGCTGAGGTCGATGGTAAATCTGGATTCGCCCACTGTGATGCTTTGCTCACCATTGAAGCCGGTGATCACAGTCGGGACGACATCGAGGCTTTGATACTTATGTCCCAGACGTTTGAAACAGTCTGAGAACATAATGTCAATGGAGCTTCCAGTGTCTATGAGGATTCGATTGACGGTGCTTCCGTCGATGATGAGTTTCAAGACCAGGGGGTCTCGATGGGGAGTGTGAACTCCTTGAAGATCGGTGTCGTTGAAGACTATGGATGGCCAAGCCAGACCTTCGATGGGCTTCTCGATCCAGGTATCTTCTTTGTTTGCAGTAGATCGAACATGGAAGATGCGTCGAACCTGCCGATCGACTTCCTTCCCGGTCAAAGCTTGATTGTGCAAGGTTCCATGAATGCCAAAGACATTGGCATTCACAGAAATTGGTTGCCGGTTGGAAGAGATTTGATGTATCCAACACACTTCTTTCCCCTTGGCAGAGGTTCGACGTTGATCGTGCCCATTGTTGACGAATTCTTGAAGGTGGCCTTCTCGTAGTAAGTCTTCAAGATGGAATTTCAACCGAAAACACCGATCGGTGGAATGGCCGTGACTTCGATGGAATTCACAGTAGACTGTTTTGTCTGCTGTGAATTTGGAATTTGGTTGAAGAGGATTGGGCCTCCGAAGATACTCGTCGTGTTGAATACGGTCGAGTATCTGCTCGACTGGCATGTTCCACTCGGTGAAAGTGGTCTTCGTTGGAGATCGACGCCCATCATTCTTTGATCTTTTGTTGGCCGGAGGGGCTGCTGCTTCAGTGTTGTGAGCCTTTGCAGCATATTTAGGTGCTTCTCTTTCAGCAGGCCTTCTCTTAGTTTCTCGCCCTTTTCGAGCGACTTGATCGTCTTCCACCTCAATCTCCCTCTGAATTCGATCGAACATAGCTCCCAGAGAAGGAGGGGGATTGCGGATGAAGTCGTTGTAGATGTGTAGATCGAAGCGGAGAGCGTTCTGGAAAGCCAACATGATGGCTTCATCATCCAGATGCCTTCCAGAGAGAGCAGCATGCTCGTTGCGAAACCTCCTCGTGAAGCTGCGGAGAGTCTCATCTGCACCCATCCTTAGTCGATATAGAGAGTCGAGCTTCTTCTCGGGTTTCAGGTTGAGCTGGTAATGCTGCACAAAGAGGTTAGCCAAAACACCGAACTGGGTAATGGACCCAGCTCGGAGATTGTGATACCAGTCGAGTGAAGGCTCGTCGAGACTTCCCGCGAAGGTGCGGCAGAGCACGTTGTTTTCCTCTTCGTGTGGCGTTAGAGCTTGCTTGAAGGCAAGTATATGGAGGCTTGGATCTCCTCGGACGCAGTTGAATTTGGGGAGGGTAGGAGTTCTCCATCCTCTTGGAAATGCTGATTCGAAGAGGCTTCGATGAAGTGGCCCGGCAGAAGAGTAGCCATCCCTACGACCGTGTCCTCGACCTAGAGGTGGGTCAAGAGGTAAGATCGCAAGGTCTTGTTCTGGCATCGGAGTGTTCGCCGGTTGAAGTCGATGTCGAAGGTCCGATCCAAGTCTACGTTGAAATGGAATGGAAGGAGAGACTCTACTCTTTGAAGGAGCGCCTTTCATTTGGTGCTTCCTTGGCATGTTAATCTTTGAAGGTGCCGTCTTGTCGCAGTTGCGACCAGAAGAGGATTGGGAGGACTCGTCTTCAAGACGATCCCAGACACTCTGCTTCCAAGGAGCAGCAGAGGGAGTTGGGTCGCGTCGAATCCTCTCGAGAGCATCAGTGCCCATTGACCTCCGTTGTTCGGAGTGAATTGAATGTCGAGGAGGATCAACCCTCTCACTTGCGGAGGGGATCGGAATAGCAATTCCAGCTTCGGAAGCTGCCTTCTTCAGAGCATCCCTCTCAGCAGTGAGGGTGGCGTTTTGCTTCGCCAATTGGAGTAGTTGGAAATCGATTGCAGAGATCTGGTAAGTCGATGGAGGATCTTTAGCAGGAGCAGGGACAGTCTGCCCAATTGGTTGATGAGGATGAGGGGCGATCGGTCGATCGACTGATCTCCCGCTTCCTGAGTGAACTCCCATCTCGGGGACAGCAAGGGGCTGCCCGAAGTTGAGCCTTTGACTCATTGAACGAGTCTCAGGACGAGGTTGATGTTGAGTGTTACTTCCTTCTGGTTGGCCCTGGTGTTTGGTTCTCGCCATTCAGAGTGCGAAGGGTACAACGAGATTGCCGACGTCCGATCAGTTGTCTGATCAACCGAGGGGGCGAGGAAGTTTGGCTATTGATCTGGTAGTCGAAGTAAAGCGAGAACACAGCTTCTCGCTCGGATCCCACAGACGGCGCCAAACTGTGGGGGAAAATCTTCGTGCCGACCCGAAGACCTTCGCAGCACCAGTCAATTGGAGTCGAAGTTAATGTCGAAGATCGTTGGTCGATCGGTTGGTTGAAGTTGTTGCTTTTTTGATATGTAAACAGAAAAGCAATCAGAGAGAGAGATTTTGACACAAGAGAAGTGATCTCGGAGTTCAGCCGAAGCCTACGTCTCCGTGCTATAGGGAGCAACCCGAATTCACTAACACTTATGTTGAAGTGACCTCGACAGGCCGAGTATCACTGAAAGCTCCCTGATCTCTTCGAAAGAGAGAAGAAGATCGAAGAGAGATGGTAGATCGGAGGTTAGAAATCCCAGAGCTCTGGTTCTGAAAGTCAGATCACAGAGTGGAAATCAGAATTCCGGATCTTTGATTTCGATCCTTTTACATTCGAAGGCTCTGCTATTTATAGACATTTCGGGTGGCGAATTGCGGTTTTTGCTATCGTATCTGGGGATCTTCCAGGTAAAGTTGTGGGCCCTGTTACCATCTTCTAGGGGATTCCACTGGCTCTTGGTCCCACCAGGCAGGGCCGGTGGGTCCCGCTGTAGCCCTCGTGGGCCCACCAGGCAGGGCCGGTGGGTCCTGCTGTAGCCCTCGTGGGCCCACCAGGCAGGGCCGGTGGGTCCCGTGGTAGTCTTCGTGGGGCCACCAGGCAGGGCCGGTGGGTCCCGCTGTAGTCCTCGTGGGCCCACCAGGTAGGGCCGGTGGGTCCCGCTGTAGCCCTCGTGGGCCCACCAGGCAGGGCCGGTGGGTCCCGTGGTAGTCCTCGTGGGGCCACCAGGCAGGGCCGGTGGGTCCCGCTGTAGTCCTCGTGGGCCCACCAGGCAGGGCCGGTGGGTCCCGTGGTAGATTTATGCCAAAATTTGCACCCACACACGGCTGCAACTGTTCTGCTCCTGGGATACCTTATTTATAAGGTTAAGAAGGCCAGAGAGTCCGAAGATGATGAGGGATGACAACGTTGTCTCATTTGTCTTGAAGCGTTGTCGTCCCTCATCATCTTCGGACTCTCTGGCCTTCTTAACCTTATAAATAAGGTATCCCAGGAGCAGAACAATTGCAGCTGTGAACCCCCACGCTGGAGCAGAACAATTGCAGTCCCTCATCATCTTCGGACTGCTTTTGCGGTTGACTAGGTCTTTGATAACTACTTAATAGAAAAATTAATTTTATGGCTGCATGTACAGTAATAGGAGTACAAATGAAGTGGAACTTTATTATATTATTATCATATATATGTTCCTCAAAATAATGTTAATGCATCGGTAGTTGTCTCCTGTCTGCTTTTGTCATAAATTTTCAGCATTGGGCTTTTAAACAATCAATGTGATGAGAGAGATAGTTGGAACTAAGAGCATCTCAGCATCTCCAACGGGTTCCGAGCGGGGCCCTGAAGGCCCACGTGGCACGCGGAAGAAATTCCGCCGCTATAACGGCCTCCGTTGATGCTATGAAGGATGAGGTGGCGTCCCGTATGGGTCTTGTCTGTTCGGAGCCTCTGAACGGCTCCAAATACAACAAAGGTCTTCGGCCTCCAAATGAATAAATTAATGGGAAATTTTATTCACTAGTAAGAAACCCGGGCAATGCCCAGATGAACTTGATGCACAGCCATTTGGCACAGATGACATCACAACTGTTCGAAGAAGTATGAAATGTAAAATGAGTGTGATTCACTTATTAGAGAGAGAGAGATAGAGGGGGAGAGAGATTAACATCAAATGATAATTAAATGTCATTGAATGGGTGTTTTATTATCTTTATGATAGGTTTTTAATAGGATTTAAAGCTGAGCCATATTCACACATGGAAGAATGATTAAGGTTCTTTAAATGACATCCACATGTCACAACACGGGAGAGAGGCTTCCGTTTTAGTATATAGTATAGATTTAGATATAGACTATTAGATTTGTCTTACTTTGTTGGCATGAAGTTGGAGAAGAAAATATGCCTTGCAGTAGTCACAATTTGAATTTCTCACAAGCTATTCAATAAAATGCAGTCAAACGACCTTCTTTGCCTTTTGCAGCAATATCTCGATGAACATGTTGGATCAAGCACAAGAAGAAAAATCCTATATCAAGTAAGGGCAACTTTTCTTGAATAAATGTTAAGCTGAATAAATTGCACCACTGACATATTCAGAATTCTCTGTGATTTATACCTCCTTGTATCACCCTCATAAGTCTAGCGGCTCTAGCCATCATATCGGCCTGCTGAAGTGTTCCCATATTCTACTCTCCACTATAATAATTTTCGGATGAATCTTGTTCCTTTGTAAAGCCATTGAAATTAGAGAACAAAAATGGACCACAGGAAATTGTTCATATAAGGCTCGAGGATAAGTACTTGATGATTCCATGTTATTGTTGCGACTTGTGCATTTGTTTGTTCCGTTTGAAACATCTGGGCGTACCTGCGAAACCAGAGCTCTTCAGAGGGGGGGATGTAATGATATCCCTAGTTCCGAATCAATACTTAGTCAGTTGAACTGAGCAGCAGAAGAATTTGACGTCCGATAGTTGTGTAGAATGATTTTAAAAACTCTGACAGATTTTTTGCTTTCTTGGTCTAATCGTTAGTCATGTTGCTCATCCATGAGAGCTTTTCTTTCACTAGGAATACGTCAAAGCTATATCGTTGGCGGGGATGCAATCCAACTATGGCTTTGAAGGTCAGATCAATGCCTGTTGGACACACAAGATGACACCAAAAGAGCTTGACACCATTCGTTCATCTGGGTTCCTGGTTTCGATCATTCATGGCAGGTTGGTGTACAAATTTCACCGATTTTGTTACTGTGAAAAATAATCACATAGATAATGACTTCTCATGGATATTTCTAAGGGTGCAGAGGTCTTACTAACTATCTACTTAGTATATTAATTCTAGAACTCTAATCTTCAGCTCAACAATTTGTTAGGTATGACGTCATTGCTCAACTATATCATGCGAGGAAACTTGCAGAGAAGCTGTACCCTGCTGCCAGAATGATTGAACTCCATGGGGGGCATCTAGTGAGCAATGAAAGGCCAGATGAGGTAATGCTTGCTAACCAAGTACTAAGACATAGTAGAATATTTTAGGGTAAATTACACTTTGCCCCCCTGAAGCTTAGCCCAAAAACACTTAACCCCCCTGTAGTTTATTTTGTTCCAAATCGCTCCCTAAAGTTTGAAATGTCAGCACAATACCCCCTTTTGGCAACTACTTGATTTCCTCATTTGGTAATTTTTATCTGATCAAAACTGAATTGGAGAAGGGCAAAATGTAGTTTTTTAACTATAGAGGGGTTAAGTGTATTTGAGCTAAACTTCAGGGGGGCAAAGTGTAATTTACTCAATACTTTATTCACAGTTCATTAACCCCACTAAAGTCCCTCTTAAGCCGTTATCAACTTAGTCAAAAATATATTAGTAAATTTTTATTTACAACCTAGTATCTTAACACTCACCTGCAGGTCAATATGTCTCTTATGGAGTTGATAAAGGCATCAAAATCAAAGCTTAATCCACAAGAGTGGTCAAATTTACCAGAGAACAGATCCGGTAACTATACATCGCTAGTACAGTTTGAACGCCCATTCTACTAATAAGATCGATGATGATTCTTAAACTAAAATTCCCTGTATGTGGTCCTCCGTCCCAACCAGGATGGCTCGCGTCAAGGATACCACTACCATTGATCAGAAGGAACAGTGAGGGGGCTAACTCTCTTGTGCTCACCTACAACATACTAGGGATGCTACAATTTAGCATGCTTTACTTCTTTTGGGTATTCATTATGGGCTTCGATCACGTGAGGAAAATCCTCAGAGTTCTTAAACCAGTCAGAGTCAGACCTGCCATTCCCCAAGGTAAGATCTATCGACAACCCAATTTTCTCCGTCTATCGTTCGAATGTATTCACTGCTTTGATTTCAGATTTCAGACGGATCTAGAATGGTTTACTGAGTAGGACTTGCACCCAACTTTACTCGCCTGGCTTGGCAGGTGAAGCTTAGAGATGTAGAAGAAGTATACTTAACATCGAGATAGTGTCGGTTGTGAAGATTGAGATCGCCGATCGACCTCATAATTTTTACACGAGAAGATCCTGTCCATACGATTTTTACACATGAATGATGAGCCTCCTTTTAATGTGTTCCAAAATCTATTTATTGTTTTTTTTTAGAGAAGATGGGAAAAAATATTTGTATTGTTAATGTGCCATTTCTTTATGTTCCAACCTGAGGAATGTACAATAGTTTTGTACTAAGTACAAAGGGTGTTGAAGGATTCTGTAAAGACTAAAATTTTAAGGAAGGTAGCATTGAGTATCATACGATGCCGAGAAGGCTTTAGATTGGTCTTGGATCTTTTTTACACCTCTCGAAATAAATAAATAATGATGAATAATATATTTCATCATTAATACTTGCAAAAAAAAATTATAATGAGAATGCAAATATATGATAATTCTTACTATGATGGAAAACAACAAGAGAAATTGTATGAGCAACACTATACCAAGTATAGTAAAGAAAATTGGTATGATTGCCAAATTATTGTGAAGAACAGGACACAGGAAAGTAGTTTTCTATAAAGATAAAGAGTAATGATGTTTTGTACAATCTCCGTCGACGGTCACAAGGACAAACCAGACCCAAGAAGTGGTGGTGGGGCCCAGGGCTCTGTGTTTGGTGTAAATGCCGATGCACTGAACCCTGGGCCCGCCACCACTTCATAGGTCTGGCTTGTCCTTGTGATTGTTGATGGAGATTGTACAAATAGCATTACTCAAAGATAAAACTCAGAAAATCTTCCCTCGAAAGAAATACCACTTTCTATGTAACTGTCTAGATTGTTGCTCTAGCATAAGCGTCGCTTTTGTGTCTTCTTCTATGAGAGTTGCTGAGAAATTATGGGGTCCTTGAGAATAATAATAAATTTTAGGGCCGTTATTTTAACTATAAGAACCGCTAAGCTCCATCTCACTGGCTGAGTTAGCGCTAACACAGCATCACTCATGGAGGGAGTTGGTGTGCCTCGCTCCCTGTTGTGGTGGAACCAGATCTACCCCGAAGGTGGCAAAATGGTTAGCAAAAGCTAAGATAGAAGCTTGGAAAAATAATAATGTTAAGATATATTCATGTATACATATACACTTAGTATATAGAGGACTCACATGTTCTGCTTTTATATTGTCTAATGAGAGATCATTCCATTCTCTCCTCAAACCCTAGCTTTCTCTCTAATAAATTAATTCATTAATGATTTCCGGATACGAATTGAAACCTTGGGATATACTATGTGCCTATCTCATGCTCCTCCTGAGTTGTGTACCTACTAGCCTTCTCCTTTTCCTTCTACCATCAATTTTATGTATTCATCAAATTTTTTTTAAATAGAAGCCAATTAATCATGATTTCATGGTGTGCTTAATTTCTTATGAGCACCAACATCTACATCCTTTCGCACCCAATAATCAAATGAATGGTAAATAGACTCAAGATAACAAGAGACTAGCATATAGAATTTGCTTTGCAAATATTCCCCTCAAAAACCGTGATATTATATCCGACCCTTGTATTTCTCCCAACATTTGAAGATAAAAAAAAAACTGCAATCAATTGTTTGGGTTTTAGAAGACATATACCCATACTTAAACATTCCTCCAATTCTCCATGTTATATCAATAATGTTGCCAGCTTGGTTTCAGAAAAAAAATAAATAAATAAATAAAGGAAGCTCGACAAGAAAAAGTGGAGAAGAAGTTTGAGCAATGATGTCGTCTTTGAATATATACCCGCATCCCCCCGGCCGGACCCTCTTTCCGACCCCCCCTCATCCGATCCCCCTCCCTGTAGCCATACGTAGCCACCTCCCTTTTCCAATCCCCTTCAAGGGTATCTAACATAGTATCAGAGCTGGGTTCACCGTCTCCCTTTAGGTGCGGTCCCTTCCGATTGTGTCTCCCTCTGCATGCTCCGTTTGAGAGGGGGTGTTGAGGAAGTCCACCAATTACTCCCACATCGGTAAAGGGGACACCTTACGTCTTTTTTATATACCATCTGTGGACCTCCTCTTGGGCCCTTGTGACCCCGGGTTTTGAAACGTGAGGGTATGTAACATATGGAAAATAAAAACTCATAATTTTTAATGCCAGAAAATGCAACAAACCCAAAGTTATTGTTTTTTGTAATTTTTTTTTCCAGTAGTCACCAATTAACTGGAATCAATTTTTCGAAACAACCTTTTAAAAAAAAATAATAATTTGAAAAAGGAAAAGGTACACAGTCTGACCCGTGCACCTGTTTGCACCAGGCATCAAAGGTTTGATTGCGATCTGCGAATAAGAAAAGGATATGTATGTGCTATGTGATGGGTGCAAAGTATACCACTAAATCCACCAATACACTTTAAACCCCCAATCGCCAATTGCACACGTGAGCTTCCACGTGCAATTTAATACCAAAACAACTTTAGGCACAAAAAGATATAGCGTATGGCCCCAAATTAATCCACCACAGAGGCCTCGGAGCCCGTATGTCACAACTGACTCGAAGCCCGTATGTCATCCCCCTTGCTACAGAAAGTGGCAGCGCGGACATGGATGACTGTACGCGGCCGTCAACGGTGCCCATGCAGGTTGCCGTGTCAATCTATGACCATGATCATAAAATATCTAATTCTAACATTGAAGGGGGGGTATTTGTAAACAGTTTTTTTTTTTTTTTTTATGGGGCCACTTGTAACGTCCACCTCAGACACATAAGGTATTGTTCGCTCTACCCATGTCACGCGGGGACTTCCCAAGAGGTGGGTCACCTGTCGGAGAGGATTTCTGTGACGACCTAGATCCAATAGGCCAAGAGCCAAGAACCAAGACTCCTAGGGCTGGGATGCCAAGATGGATGAGGTAAGGTGAGGTGTACAAGGCCACGAGTTAGCCCCACATCGCTTGGAGAGAAGGAGATCATGAGCTACTTATATAATTTTCTCTCCCAAACATAGAAGACGCGTTTTAAAACCGTGCGCCACTATAGATTTAAAAAGAACACCGTAGTTAAGCGTGCTCGGGCGAGAGCAGTACTAGGATGGGTGACCTCCCTGGGAAGTTCTCGTGTGGGCATGGGCAAAGCGGACAATATCTTGTGTGTTTGGGACGGATGTTACAATTTCGGCCGTCGTACATAACCCCCTTCCAACAGTCGATTGAAGGTTTGACCATTCGGGACGTGACATACTGTGAAGCGTTAAGGGGTCAAGTGCCGTGCGGTAATACGCAACCTTTGAATCCACTAACTCTGAGAAAGTAGAGTTACTCTCGATAGGCCGAGGAATGCTTCTTACAAGTAGATAGAGGGTGAAGAGGGTTTGAGAGTCTGAAGACCAAAAAGCTCGAGGAAATATGGAAAACAGAAAGTGGAATGTGGAATAATGAATTCCGGTCCGGATTGTTTACATGTTTGGCTATATATAGAGCCTTGGCAATATCCAAGAAATATTCTAGAGAATATTCTTAGGATATTCCTGGAAACACTCAGGGTTTAAGATATCTTCTGAGGATGTTCGCCAGACCCCGAATCGTCTTTGTGGACCCTAGGTAGAGCTGTGGGTCCCACTGTCGTCTCTGTGGGCCCCAGACAGGGTTGCGAGACCCACGGTTGTCTTCGTGGGCCCCATACAGGGCTGCAGGCCCCACGGTCGGGCGTTAGCCAGATTTTGCACCCACAGTTACCCCCTCCCAGCTAGGCAGGCCGGTGCTAACCTGGCTGGCTGGGACTCTATGATGCAAAATTGCTTTGTTGATGTCGATGTAGTTCGGACAGCATTAGAAAGAATCTGTCGACCCCCTACCAAGGGCCGACCAGGCTGTGTTGATGAAGGCGCTCACTCTCGGCTTGGATGTCGATCAACTGCCTTTGATGTGAGATCCACCATGAGTTTGAGCTTGACTGGTTTCAAATTCACAGCTTCAGATGCTTAGGTAACCTTGGCAACGCGTCTTTCAAGGAATCTGCCGACCCCTGCCAAGGGCCGACCAAATGTCCACCGACCCGTTAACCGGGGCCGACCAAGGTGTCAGCCGACCTCCTACCAAGGGCCGACCATCGTGTCTGCCAACCCCCTGCCAAGGGCTGACCAAATGTCTGTCGACCCGTTGTCCAGGGCCGACCAAGGTGTCAGCCGAACCCCTGCCAAGGGTCGACCAAATGTCTGCCAACCCGTTGTCCGAGGTCGACCCCCTACCAAGGGCCAACCATCATGTCTGCCGACCCCCTGCCAAGGGCCGACTAAGGTGTCTACCGACCCCCTGCCAAGGGCCGACCAGAAGGATGTAGGGTAGCACCATCGGAGAGACGAACAGGCCAGCCGAAGGGCCCACTGGTCGGTCGCGACAATCGGTCGGTCACAGCAATCGGTGGCGGTGATCGATTGTAACGGTCGGTCAGTCACGGCGATCGATCGTGACAGTCAGTCGGTCGCGGCGATCGGTAGTGGTGATCAGTCGGTCGCGGCGATCGGTCGTAGCGGTCGATCGATCGCGCGTGACCAACCGATCGAGTTTTGGCGGTCGAGCTCCAGAGAGCTCCTGGCCCTCGATCTAGTTGATTCTGTGCCCGACCGCAACGATCGGTCAAGGCGATCAATCGGGTAAGGCAATCGGTCGAGGCGGTCGGTCAGTCGGTTGCTGTGATTTGACCAACCGATCGGATTTTGACGATCGGGCGCCAGAGAGCTCCTAGCGCCCGATCTAGTTGATTCTGTGCCCGACCGTGACGATTGGTCGAGGAGATCGGTCGGTCGAGGTGATCGATCACTGCAATTTGATCAACCGACTGGATTTTGGCGATCGGGCGCCGGAGCTCTTGAATCTGCGGTCAACCATGACGATCGATCGGGCAAGGCGGTCGGTTAAGGTGGTTAGCTAAGGTTAAGGCGATCGATCGCTGTGATTTGATTAACCAATCGGATTTTGACGGTCGGGTGCCAGAGAGTTCCTGGCGCCCGATCTAGTTGATTCTGCGCTCGACCGCGACGATTGATCGGGCAAGGCAGTCAATTGCTGCGATTTGACAGACCAATCGGATTTTGGCGGTCGGGCGCCAGAGAGCTCCTAGCGCCCGATCTAGTTGAATCTGCGCCCGACTCGATGATCGGTCGGTCGAATCGATCGGCCATGTCGATTGGCCAAGGTGATCGACCATGTCGATCAGGCCATGGTGTCTGGAGTTGGTGTTTTTTCTTCGAAAAAACTCACGAGCGACGAATGTGCTCCGTTGTTGATGTGGTAAGGCGCTGATGTGGCGCTATAGAACATGGGGTTTCCACTCTCTCAAGTTGGAGACCTTTCTCTAAAAATAGAAATAATGGTTTTGTTGAATGTCGAGGCGGCGATAGCGCCTCAGACTTTGCATTCGAGTGCCAAGGGCAAAGCCCTTGGACTTTGTTGAATGGCATGGCGGCGAAAGCGCCACGGACTTTGCATTCGAGTGTCAAGGGCAGAGCCTTGGACTTTGTTGAATGCTGAGGCGGCGAGTAAGCCTCGGACTTTGCATTCGAGTGCCAATGCTGTCTTCTTAGACTTTGTTGAATGCCGAGGCAGCGAGTGTGCCTCGGACTTTGCATTCAAGTGCCAAGGCTGTCTCTTTGGACTTTGTTGAATGCCGAGGCAGTGAGTGTGCCTCTGACTTTGCATTCAAGTGTCAAGGCTGTCACCTTGTACTTTGTTGAATGTCGAGGCAGCGAGTGTGCCTCGGACTTTGTATTCGAGTGCCAAGGTTGCCTCCTTGGACTTTGTTGAGTGTAGAGGCTGCGAGTATGCCTCAGACTTTGCATTCGAGTGTCAAGACTGTCTCCTTGGACTTTGTTGAATATCGAGGCAGCGAGTGTGCCTTGAACTTTGCATTCGGGTGCCAATGTTGTCTCCTTGAACTTTGTTGAATGCTGAGGCAGCGAGTGTGCTTCGGACTTTGCATTAGAGTGCCAAGGGCAGGGCCTTGGACTTTGTTGAGTACCAAGGCAGTGAGTGTACCTTGGACTTTACATTCAAGTGCTAAGAGCAGGGCCTTGGACTTTGTTGAATGTCGAGGCAGTGAGAGCGCCTCAGACTTTGCATCTGAGTACCAAGGCAGGGTCTTGGACTTTGTTGAATGCCAAGGCAGCGAGAGCACCTCAGACTTTGCATTAGAGTGCCAAGGGCAGGGCCTTGAACTTTGTTGAATGCCGAGGCGGCGAGAGAGCCTCGGACTTTGCATTCGAGTGCCAAAGGTAGGGCCTTGGACTTTGTTGAATGCCGAGACGGGGATAGCACTCCGGACTTTGCATTTGAGTGCTAAGGGCAGGGCCTTGGACTTTATTGAATGCCAAGGCAGCGAGAGCGCCTCAGATTTTGCATTCGAGTCCCAAGGACAGGGCCTTGGACTTTTTTGAATGCTGAGGCGGTAAGTGTGCCTCGGACTTTGCATTTGAGTGCCAAGGAAGTCTCCTTGGACTTTGTTGAATGCCAAGGCAGCAAGTATGCCTCGAACTTTGAATTCGATTATCAAGGATGTCTCCTTGGACTTTGTTGAGTACCGAGGCAGAGAGTATGCATCGGACTTTGCATTCGAGTGTCAAGACTGTCTTCTTGGACTTTGTTGAATACCGGGCAGCGAGTGTGCCTCAGACTTTGCATTCGGGTGCCAAGGCTGTCTCCTTGGACTTTGTTGAATGCCGAGGCAGTGAGTGTGCCTCAGACTTTGCATTCGAGTGCCAAGACTGTCTCCTTGAACTTTGTTGAATACCGAGGCAGTGAGTGTGCCTCGGACTTTGCATTCGAGTGCCAAGGCTATCTCCTTGGATTTTGTGAAATGCTGAGGCAACGAGTGTGCCTCGGACTTTGCATTCGAGTGCCAAGGCTGTCTCTTTGGAGTTTATTGAATGCCGAGGCAGCGAGTGTGCCTCAGACTTTGCATTCAAGTGTCAAGGATGTCTCTTTGGACTTTGTTGAGTGTCGAGGCAGCAATTATACTTCGGACTTTATTTAAGTACCAAGGGCAGGGCCTTGGATTTTGTTGAATGCCGAGACGGTGAGAGCACCTCGGATTTTGCATTCGAGTGCCAAGGGCAGGGCCTTGGACTTTGTTGAATACCAAGGCGAGGAGAGTGCCTCAGACTTTGCATTCGAGTTCCAAGGGCAGGGCCTTGGACTTTGTTGAATACCGAGGCAACGAGAGCGCCTCAGACTTTGCATTCGAGTGCCAAGGGCAGGGCCTTGGACTTTGTTGAATGCCGAGGCAACGAGAGCGCCTCGGACTTTGTATTCGAGTGCCATGGGCAGGCCTTGGACTTTATTGAATGCCGAGGCGGCGAGAGCGCCTCAGACTTTGCATTCAAGTGCCAAGGTAAGGTCTTAGACTTTGTTGAATGCCGAGGTGGTGAGTGTGCCTCGAACTTTGCATTCGAGTACCAAGGCTATCTCCTTGGACTTTATTGAATGCCGAGGCAGCGAGTGTGCCTCGGACTTTGCATTCGAGTGCCAAGGCTATCTCCCTGGACTTTGTTGAATACCGAGGTAGCGAGTGTGCCTCAGACTTTGCATTCGAGTGTCAAAGCTATCTCCTTGGGCTGAGATGATATTGACGTCTTGGGCTTTGGAAGGTGCCAAGGAGGCGAAGTCTGCCTCGGACTTTGTCTTTGAATACTGAGGCAGTCTCCTCGGGCCGAGACGCTGTCGACATCTCGGGCTTTGGAGGTTGTCGAGGCAGCGAAGCCTGCCTCAGACTTTGTCATTGAATGTCGAGGCTGTCTCCTCGAGCTGGTTGATTGATGGGGGGTTAGAATTTAGAGTACTTAACATAATGGTTTTGTATCGGTGGACTTAGGCGAAGAGCCATTTCGATCGAGTCAATGCGAGGACATGTATCATTGTATTGCTGCAGGTTTGTCGGCCGTGTCGCAACACGAACCGGACTAACGGTGGTGAGATTTGGAGTACATAGCGTGCTGCCCGTATATCAGTTGACTTAGGCTTATAGTCGTTTCGATCGAACCTACGTCTAGGGCATATAGTTTTGTATCGTTGCAGGTTAGCCGGTCGTGTCACAACGTGAACCAGACTAACTGTGGTGAGGCACGAGAGCATGAGTTCTGACATAACTCAGGAGCATGAGTTCTTACATAACTCGGAAGCATGTGTAACGCTAAAGCTTCGGAGTACTCAGCATAGTGCCCGGTTATCGGTTGACTTAGGCTTAGAGCCATTTCGGTTGAACCGACGTCACGGACTAACTGTGACGAGACACAGGAGCATGGGTTCTTACATAACTCGAGAGCATGTGTAATGCCAAAGATTCGAAGTACTCAGCGTAGTGCCCGTGTATCGATTGACTTAGGCTTAGAGCCATTTTGGTCGAACCTACATTCTAGGGCACGTAGCTTTGTTCCGTTGCAGATTAGTCAGCCGTTACACAACACGAACCAGACTAACTGTGGTGAGGCACAAGAGCATGAGTTCTTACATAACTCGGTTAGCCAATCGTGTCGCAACGCGAACCGGACTAACTGTAGCTTTGAATGCTAGTTGATCGTGGGGAGACCCTGTGCGATCAAACTAGTCTTGTCTTTAGTTGCCAATGTTATCTCCTTGGGCCTTAATGGTGTCAGTATCCCAGGCTTTGGCAGGTGCCGAGGAGGCAAAGCCTGCCTCGGACTTTGTCTTCGAATACCAAGGTTGTTTCCTTCTACTTTGTTGAATGTCGAGGCAGCTAGTGTGCCTCGGACTTTGCATTCGAGTGCCACGGCTAGGGCCATGGGCTTGTCGATATGTAACACATACCTTTGTCTATCGGCTTTTGAATCTTCGAGCAATCTACGATGTTGAAGGATGCTCGAGGGTTGGCTGTCTCCAAACCCTCAGTTGTTGGAGTCTTCAGATGAACCCTTTCGTTTCAAACTTCACCCCCAACATTAGGATCGGAGGAGAGTCGGAATTGAAAGGCTCGGGATGCCGACTGGAGGTGTCGACAATGTTTGTTTGGAAGGAGCAAGAGATGGGTCGACCGTCCGATGGACGTCTGCTCCATCGTTGATGCCAGTTGCCGATGTCAAAAGATCGACCCCCGATGTTTGAACGTCTCGATTTAGATGACTTCTCTCCAGATAATCCACGGGTCATATCCTCGCCATTTTGGTATAGCGATGGAGACAATGGGTTGCTCAGGATATTGGTAGTTGCTGCTTGACCGAAGGAGCTGAGAAGCTTGGAGGTCATGAATTGGTAAGGAAGGATCCCACAAACTGCAACAAACTATGGGGGAGGATCTCGACCATCGTACATAACCCCCCTCCAACAGTTGATTGAAGGTTTGACCCTTCGGGACGTGGCACGCTGTGAAGCGCTAAAGGGTCAAGTGCTGAGCTGTCACACAGTCACTATTGAGATAGAAAGAGAGATAGAGAAAATTGACACAAGGTGTGGTGTCGAAGTTCAGCTGAAGCCTACGTTTCCGTACGTTAAAACGCAACCTTTGAATCCACTAACTCTGAGAAATTAGATCTACTCACGACACGCCGAGGAATGCTTCTTACAAGTAGACAGAGGATGGAGAGGGTTTGAGAGTCTAAAAACCAGAAAGCTTGATGAGCTCTGGAAAACAGAAAGTGGAATGTGAAATAATGAATTTTGATCCAAATTATTTACAAGTTTGGCTATATATAGAGGCTTGGGAATATCCAAGGAATATTCTAGAGAATATTCTTAGGATATTCCTGAAAACACCCAGGGTTTGGAAAATCATTTGGGGATGTTCACCAGACCCCGGATCGTCTTTGTGGGTCCTAGGTAGGGCTGCGAGTCCCACTGTCGTCTCCGTAGGCCCCAAGCAGGGCTGCGGGCCTCACGGTCGTCTTCGTGGACCCCAAGCAGGGCTGCGGGCCCCACGGTTGGGCGTTAGCCAGATTTTGCACCCACATCACCCATCTTGTTATTAACCTCGCCTAAGCACGCTTAACTAATAGTACTTATGAGATCCGTAGTGGCACATGGTTTTAAAACGTGTTTTATCTATTTGGGAGAGAATTATATTTATAACCCAAAATCTCCTTCTATCAAGGTAATGTGTGACTAATATGTAGCATTGGACACCTCACATCATCTCACCTCACCTCACTTCACCTTATCAATCTTGGTTTTCCCACATCTCAAGAATCTTGGCATTTTCTCTTAGTAATTGGCTATTGACTCTTGGATTTTGGTCGTCACAATCCACCCCCCTTAAGGCCCACATGTCCTCGTGTGGGATTAGATCCACCCATCAAGATGAGAACCGGCTCTGATACCATTTTGTAACATACGCACCAAACACACAAGATATTGTCCCCTTTGCCTATATCACTCGAGGACTTCTCAGGTCACTCATCCTAGTATTGCCCTCGCCTGAGCATGTTTAACTACGGAGTTCTTGTGGGATCTATAGTGGTGCTCGGTTCTAAAACATGTCTTATCTGTTTGGAAGAGGAAATTATATTTATAGCCCATAATTTCCTTCTCTACATGCGATATGTGACCAATTCGTGGCCTTGGATACCTCATCCATCTTGACTTTTTTCCGCCTCAGGAATCTTGGCTATTGACACTTGGTTGTTAGTTATTGGCTCTTGGATCTTGGTCGTCGTACATCACCATAGTAATCAATACATCACATGTTAGTGTGCTAGCACAAGATACCAATGATCGATCAAACTGCATCATAAGAGCAAGAGGAATGCCCTGTTTTTTAATTAATACGCAAGTAGGAAAGCTCGCTACTAAGACAGGAGGGAGGCCTACCACTACATAGCAAGAGAAGATATGTTGTAGCACTTATCTGAACCATTGACCAAGGCCACGGGGTGCATATTAATGATAAGTTAACCGTGAAAATGTCATTGACCAACTTGATATAAATTTGTTCTAACATAAAAAGACTAAAATCAAAATTAGAAGATCACAAGTAGAAGCTCCATGAAGCTAAATTTTAGGGCCATGATAATCAATTAGTTCTTTTAGGGTTCGTTCTTTTGGCGAGATATAAATGGAATGGAACATTCATTTGCTTGAGATATTCACGGGCAAAGAAAATGATGTCTCGGAAAATTAAATGTCTCGTGTTTTTTTCAGCTGGGCAAATCCATCTAAATTTTCGATGGATCAAATAGATATCGGCAAATAATGTCTTTCCCACAATAGGCAATCAATGTCTGACCCATTTTGGTGGGACTCTAATGTGCCACCGAACTAAGTAAAAAAGGAATCTTAAAAACCATTTACCCAGGATATTGGACAAAAGAATATGGTATAAAATGAGATTATCTGAGTAAATCAATGTCCAGCCTAATTTACTCACCAAAAGAACGGACCCTCAAGTAAAAACGGAAGCTGAAAATGCTAACAATAAGTAAAAAATCAATGTCCAACCTAATTTACTCACCAAAAATCAATGTCCAACCTAATTTACTCTAATATGCCACGAACTAAGTAAAAAAGGAATCTTAAAAATCATTTACCCGGGATATTGGACAAAAGAATATGGTATAAAATGAGATTACATGAGTAAATCAATGTCCAACCTAATTTACTCACCAAAAGAACGTCGAGGCACTGGTATTGAAATGGGCTCGCGATCGACCGATGGGGCATAGTCGGGTGTAGCAGGGCCGGGTGCAACGGGACTGGGTGGTGCAACATTGGGGCGGTTCTCCTGGACTTCAGTTTGGTCGGGCATGGCTGGCTTGTTGGTAGGGGCGTTAACGGGAGGAGCTGCGGCTGCATTCATGAGAGGAGAGTGGATATTGACAAGAAGAGGATCAGCGGGTGCTGCAATTGGAGACTGGAGATTATTGGTCTCGGTGATCGTGGATATTGATGACTGGTAGTGGTAATGCTTGAGAAGGGGCCAAGTTGGTGCCTCGAAAAGGGAAGATGGTCTTATGAAAGGAGACATCACGGATTCACGGCTGGCATATATTTTCTTGGAAGCAAGATCATAAACACAATATCCTTTTTGACCAAGAGAGTAGCCAACAAAGATGTCAGCGATGGCACGAGCATCAAATTTATGAGAAATGTAGGGATTTCGAGCATAATAAAGGCACACAAAAACTCAGAGATGTTGGTAGGAGGGAGACGACCCTTAGAGGACCTCGGGAGGACTTTTCCCAGACAACAATTTTGTGGGTATCTTATTGATGAGGTAGGTGGCGGTAAGGACACGGTCTCCCCAAAAGGTGAGAGGCATATGGGCTTGAAAACGAAGGGCACAAAGCACTTCAAGTAAATGGTGATGTTTTCGTTCTACTACATCATTTTGTTGGTTGGTGTGAATGCAACTGTGCTAATGAACGATTCCATGATCACAAAGAATACTTTGGAGATCATTGGCTAGGAATTTTTTACCATTGTCAGTGTGAAGAATTTGGACATGGGTATTAAACTGCGTCGTAACATGTAAAATAAAATTACGATGAATGGACCGAGCCTCAGATTTCTGACGCATCAAAAATACCCAAGTGGCACTAGAAAAATCATCTTCTATAGTCAGAAAATAATAAGCTCCCGATAAGGGAGCAACATACAGGATAGCCACCCCAAATGTTACAATGAATTAAACTGAAAACACGTTTACAGAAAATAGAGCTATTTGGGAAAGGAAGCCTGGTTTGTTTTGCCAAAGGACAGACATCACAAACACAATCTGTAGAAATAGAAATGCTGGGGATGGTCTTGGATAGAAGCTTCAAATGCTCGGATGAGGGGTGTCCCAGATGCCAGTGCTAGTGATCAAAAGTAGAGACTTGAATGGTGGAGATGGTGTTGACTTGAGATGAGTCCAGGATGTAGAGGCCTCCATGTAGTTTACCCGGTCCAAATGACTTCCTTGATCAAAGGTCCTAAATTAGACAATGATTAGAATGAAATATGGCAAAATAGGGCATTGCTTTGGTTAACTGTAGAATGGATAAAAGGTTGAGATTGAAGAATGAACATAAAGAACATCATTCAGACGAAGACCGTTGGGTAGATCCAAAGTTCCTGTAAAAGAGATGGCCGAAGTTTGACCATTTGGAAGGGTTATAGGAGATATATTTGACTGTGGTTTAAGAAAGTCAAACAAATGTTTGGAACAAGTCATATGGTAGGTAGCTCCAGGGTCAATGACCCAATGAATAGAAGGAGAAGCAGTAAAGCAAGAATATTACCAAAGACTGTGACACCTGAGGATGGTGAGTAGGTGGGCATGGCTGTGGAGAGTAAGGCCATTAGTCGTTGATATTATTCATGGGAGATGGTTGGAGGTTGTTGGTATCCTTCTGCACTAGGTGTATCTGGCAGTGGGGTATGCACGTCCATTGCTTTGATTGTTGTTGGACTGATATTTTTTTGAACTTCCCTTGTTGGCGCCGACCATTGTTCTTGGATGGGAAAGCATGAAGGAGAAAGCATCAACCAATTGTATGATTGTCCCGCTTGCAATGGACACAGTGTAGAGATGGTCTCTCAAAAGTACCGGGGTGGTTGAAGGCAAGGACTGCGGTTTCATGAGAAGGAGGAGCCACGTGAATACCCCGGTGTTGTTCTTCCTGAAGTAGTAGCGAGTATGCACGACTGGTGGTAGGTAGGGGCTCCATTAGGAGAATCGTATTGCATTGTAACTTTCATTCAAACCCATGAGGAATTGCATGACTCTTTCTCTTTGGTGGATGTTCATCAGTTCTTTACAAGATCCACATGTACAAGGTGGGATGGCATTATAGGAAGAGAGTTCGTACCATAAAGCCTTGAGCCCAGTAAAGTAGGAGACGATGGAAGATGTACCTTGCAAGTGAGTAGGAATGGCGCGAGACAATTGAAATATGCGAGGAGCGTTCTGCTGAGTAAAACGATCACTAAGCTCGAGCCATACCTCCCGTGTCGTCTATGTGCACATCACACTGTTGGTGATATCATTGTGAACTAAGTTGAGGATCCATGAAAACACCATTTTATTGCACCTTTCCCATTGAGATGCTCTGGGATCTGATAAATTGGGTTTCTCGAAGGTTCCATTGACGAACCGAATTTATTCTTGGCAAGAAGTGCCATCCGAATGACGCGAGACCATGTCGCATAATTTTTCCCAGCCAAGTTTTGAGTAACAATGGAGATTCCAAGAATGTCAAAAGAATGAAGAAAATAAGATGAATTGGTGTTGGAGAAGGTGTCTTTTGCAAAATCACCCATGGTGGATGGATTAATAGGATCAACAAAGGAGGATGGGTAGAATCAACAGAGAAGGAACCAGATCATGAAAGCTTGATGAACAATGGGATCTCCGGCCTAACCATTGACCCGTTGTCAAACCTAAGCTCTAATACCATGATAAAATTCGAATAGAAAGAAGACAAAAGGTTTAACGTGGTTTGGCTAAAGGAAGCCTACGTCCATAGGTCTTGCATGCATTCTTATTAGAATCCTCGGGTTACATTAATATAGAGGTGCAGCATAACTACCCTCTATTTGTGGAACTGATTGGTTCCAAAAATAGCTTAACAGACCCCTAATTGAGGAACTTAATTAGCCCTGAAAATGGTCACAATAAATGGGATTATAATCATCAAATCCATGAATGGCTCCAACAAGAGGAAACGGGTAAGAGAGTTGGCCAGCTGGCGACTGAGATCATGCGGCACCGCTTGTTGGCATCATCTGGACTGGACAGTTTGGTGGGCTGGCGTACACCGGGTTGAACCTGATCTGCGCCTGTTAGAGACACCCAGCTCGATACCCCAGTGCCACAGCCAGCGATCGAGGAGGCCAAGAAGGCGATCGTCGAAACCCTAAAAAAGGGGAAAGGGTAATGGGGAGAGAGGCGATCGTCGAAACCCTTCCATCTCCAACCGCTCACAACTTTAAGGTGTGTAGGCTTGTGGGATAAGGGTTTGTATCGGATTAAGATAACCCTGAGTAAAAATTTGAAGACCGGTAACTACGACCGATTGAGTCAAGGTTTTTTTTTTGGGGTTAATTAGTGCTAAATCTCTCCACAGGTTGTTATTTAACTTGTTCAGATATTAGCTAAAGTCCCTCCCGAAGGACACGTTTGTACAGCAAGTCCTTAACCGAAAATGTTGACTTTTTTTATCCATTAAATTACAAAACTGTCACTCCAGTAAGAGTATCCATTCGTTTCCAGTAAGAGTATCCATTCATCTTTGCATTAGTATCCATTCGCTGATTAACACTATACATGTAACAATTGCTACAATGATTTCATTGTACCTATAAGGAAATGACTATAATTTGAATTAGGGTACTTGATCTTTAATTTGAATTAGGGTACTTGATCTTTAATTTGTTCCTTATAGTTTATATTATAGTCATTTCTTAACTTGCCCCCAAGAACATGCATGCAGGTTCAATTATTGTTATTTTTTTTTTCTATTTAATGTGTTTTGAGAGTCATAAATTACTCCCCTCATTCTCCGAGAGGGATTTCTCAAAAAAAAAAAATCATAAATTGCTGACTATGTTATCTGGTGTTAACACTAGTGGAAGCCAATGCTAGCGGCCACCTTCAGCACTGTTGCGATCAACTTCAATGGTAAAACACAATAGGCCGCGATCAACACGCAAGGGGCTTCTTCGGCACAGCAGGAAAGGCCTTCGGTTATACCTAGCTGGCACGCGTGCAACAACAAAGATTACTCAAAAAGTAATGAATCAACAACATCCGACCCTTCCGCTGCTATCCGGGGCGATTTCCAGCCATCCCCTTGCTGCTTAAAAAAGTGATTGGGGGGGGGGGGGGGGGGGGGGGGGGGCTGGCAGTCCCATCCTCACTCTGCTCATGGCCGGAGGGGATCAAGATCGCAGGCGTCGGAGAGAGAGAGACGGGATAAGCCCCAATTACGTGGTGGCTCTGTATCCGGATCTCCTCTGGGTGCTGAGCAAGCTGGTGACAGGTGACCGAAACAGCCAAGTGCCACCACTGCATCCAGCTGTCCCCCGAGGATGTGATCAGGTCGCGCCCCCTGGAGGACCTGACAGAGGAGGAGATAGCGGCGGTGAGGGATAGGAGCCATGGTGGTGAATTGGGAGTGGCGGTGGTGGACAGGGAGGGGCGGCGCTACGGCATGACGCGCAAGTATCTGCAGATCGGTAAATCCTACCGCCTCTTCAGCCACGGCTGGGAACCTTTCGTGAATGACAACGCCCTGCAGCTGGGTCTCCACCCCCTCCACATCTGCACATTCCGCATCCCCAACCCCGAAGGCGGAGGACGAGAGCAGCAGCACCTGCGGCTGGCGATCATGAAGAGGGCGTGATACGAGGGGTGAGGGCAGCAGCAGGCGATCGTGGAGAGCGAGATCCTTAATCCCATGTCAGAAAGGGATAAGATGCACATCCTATTCATTAATAATCTGGCTGTGAAACCATTGTTCATCGAACGCCCAAAAAACATTGGTACGAGACATTAAACAGAGAACAAAACACCAAAGACAATCTTCGAGCTTTCAGAACAACATTAGGAAAGAGAGGAATAAGAGCAGAATGCTTCGTCGCGAAGATGTAGTCAGTGTATTTCATGGCGAGAATTCAGTCACTAAAAGTCCCTTGAGAATGCAGGAGACTTCCCAACACAAAAAACATGGCTTGAATCACCTGGATGTGCAGACTCATCATACCCCATCATCGCCGACTGAATAAATGGAAATCAAACATTCAGTTTTAATTTTGGTATATGGAAATCAAATGTTCCGCTGACTAAATAAAGTAAAGATTTTATATATCATCTGATAATCTATGAAGCAGTTACATCTAAATCAGCTTTCACATGCAAAATCTAGAAGTGTCATGTGGTTCAGTGAACCCTATTGGTGTGGCTTAAAGTTCAATATCTGCTCATATCAGTATTTAAAAACTCATCCGGTTGACCCGAAACTCCCCCAAGTTGACCTAACACGGCTGGGTTTTGAGCCAACTCGACCATAGAATCGCATCCCCTCATATTTTAGGGCGAGTTCGATCAGAAAAACACGTCTGGGTTGGGGGAGGGAGGAGGAACCGGAAGAAGAGGAGAAGAGGGAGGAAGAAGAGAAGAAACAGGAAAGGTTCCTTCACCGGCCCGATTCTTGCCCCTTTCTTTCAGTTTTCTTTGCTTTTATTTTATATTTTTGAAGATACTAATTGACTAAGCCTCTTGATTATGCTTCTTTCAAACTATTCATACTCTTGTTAGCATTTTGATGGATAATGCAACTTTTTTACTATTTATACTAATATATAATACTAAAAATATATTATATATTTTTGAGTTTTTTTTGTGTCGAGTTTTAATCGAGTATTAAAGTTGAGTCCACTTATTAAGGTTTCGAGTTGAGTTGAGCTTATGTGTTTGAAAATAGTGGCTCATAGGATGCAAATTCTTACGAAAACAGTAACTGCCAAGAGAAATTGTAGGAGTGGAACAATACCGAGGTATAATATAAGAAACCGAAATAATATTGCAAGTCAATGTAAATAACACGACAAAATAAGCAATTTTCTGTAAAAATAAAATCAGAAAATCGTCAGGAAATATGGCCTCAAACATGAAGGAAATGTCGCATTGTGTTCTGACTGTTTAAATTGTTGCACTAACATAAAAGTAGCTTTTACTATCTTCTACAACAAGTATTGACTAGTTCAGTTGTAAGATTAAGCTCTCGTTCTTTGATAGTAATAAGTTTTATTGATGGTATAGGGATCCAAATAGTTCATTTAGCACAGTAGATGCATATCTCATGCTTACCCCTTTGTTTCGATGAACTTCAGCCTTAGACCTCACTCCTTTACCTACTATGGACTTGATTTGTGCGTAGATCCACCATATCAGTTCTTTCAGTAAGAGCCAATATAGTCGATTTTGTTTCCTTGTGCTTCTCATGAGTGGTGTACCCACTAGCCTTTCTCCTTTCTCTTCTACCACCAGACTTTTGTTGCATCAGACCTAAATTATTGCCTGTAGATCCGACTTGCATACCGGTTAAATACTCCGGAATTTGCTAGACACAAGGGGTTGTGGGTGGATTCCATGGAGCCTGGATTTGCATTCTCCAATGAAGTCTGAGGATTCTTTGGAAAGGCGATCATCTTCCAACCCTTAAAACCTCAATGGCTCGTCGATTGCCCAATTTGAATCTAACTTGTCTTCATCAATGAGTTTACCAGACCGAAAAGCATCTTGATCAAGAAAGACAAGCTTCATAGAATCTCCCTTGCCACTATCGTCTAAGAAAGGGATCCGCTCCTTCCCCTTTTCCTTGGCAATTTTACTCGTAGAGGGTAATTAAAAAGCCCTTCCTCATGCCTGATGGTTCAATGAGTGCACCAAATGTGGTAAGGGATCCGCTTTTTAATTACGCTCTACGAATGATTTCAAGGAAAACTTGATCTTGTTCAAGGTAAGGGCTTTGTGAGATAGTGGAAGATATTTCAACTAATGAAAAGATATTTCAAGGAAAACTTGATCTGAATTGCACAGTCGATATTTAGCATTGAGTGTAATTGGGGTTCAAGTCGGTTGTAAATTTTGGAGCTTTCGATGTAAGAGGGTGCAGGGGTGACGGGAGGTTCAAACGAAATTGGTTTCGCGGATTCAGACAAGAATTCATGAAGTTATGATTGGATTTAAGGTTCAGCTATTTCCTGGTTTTCAATGAAAGTGGTGATGGGTTGACGTGTGATGGCATAGGCTTTGTGAATTACAAATTGCTGAAAATAAAAGTTAAAGAGAGAAAATGTGAGAAAGAGGGAGGATAAGGAGATGAATACCATGGCATCTCACTCTACTATCTCTCATCGTCAACCTCTCGTTGGGTATCCCTAGGCCTCTTGTCATCTGGGACGAAAAACCATCGCAACAACCTCCGTATCAATATGCTTCAAATTCTATCAATCATTCATTAATGAAAATAGAGCATTGGGGTCCTTTTATAAGCCATGTAAGACAAAACCGCATCGGACTAGTATTCCTAATGGGTATAAACTTAAAACTCTTATAACATAAAGAAATTAGCTATAAAGTGGGTTTGATATGTGCAGAAATTAACCATATAATTAGCAAAAAAAGAAAAGAAATAAAAGTCCAAAATAAGTAAAACAAAAGAATAAGACCAAATAAGTGGACCCTCAAATCTAGGCTAGCTAGCCTTGGAATTCGTTCATTGTGTAATTTACTCTCCATCACTAGGTAGAGGGCATTGTGAACCCTTTCTAGACGCAATTATCGATGGGACTATTCAATCCTCTATTGGTCGAAACTTTGCACAGATTGTTCCAAACATCTCAAATTGTGTGAATGTAACTTGAGGTCCTTGATTGTGGAAGTGAGAGTTAGTGTCTCTGCAACTAAAAATGATTCAGGTGGTGAGACTAATGATAGGACTGATGATAGGGATAGGTTGGACCGAGGTTGCTCAAGGTCCCTGTGGTTTGGTTCGGCTATGGGACTGTGGGAGTAGGCAAGGTTTGAAATTTTCATTTCGGTCAATATTTCGACACTCTGGATATGAAAATATTTCTTGGAAATATTTCGACAGTGTGGAAATATTGTGATTTTATAGAAATAGTAGAAATATTGATTTTTTAATGGAATTTTTTAATGAATCTCTAGACAGTCATAAATCAAGTACATATACACAATTTGGAACACTCAGATAATATTTGTACCCTATCTAGGGGTGTAGAGTTTTACAAAGCATGTATTATGTATTTGAGTTTGTGAGTCTTGTGCAATCTTATTTGGTCCTCTTTTAATCTATGTTTTTCAAATGGTTTTTAATATTTTTTGTGGATAAAAATGTTTTCAAAATAAAGATTGGTTGATTGTTAAAATAATGCTTCAAACGAGTTTGAAAACAGACTTAAAACAAAAAAAACTGTGCAAGTTTCAAATGGTGCAAAAATTATGCTAAAATGCGAAACACTTTTTTTATCAAGTCTGGAAAAAATAGTTTTTATAAATAAAAGTTTTTATTCATTCAAAATTTTCTTTGACGAACCATGGTTTTATAGATGTACTTGTAGTTCAACATCTTGTGGAATCTTTTGAGCTAAAAAGGTGTTGAATTAACCACTTTTCTCAACATACAAATTTTATGAAAAACCGAAAAGAAATTGTTCTCTCCTACTAAAACTGAAAGTGTACTAATTACCAAAAAAAAGTGTACTTTTTGATTCACTTGGTTTTTTATTTTTTTGATATTTTTATTGAAATCAAATGTGGGGATATTTACTTATTTACATATAATAACTTAAATAAAATGATATTTGTTTAAATGTTATTATATATAAATAAGCTGCTGAAAAGCAGGCCCCCAGTACTCTTATAACCAATCAGTCCCAATATTTCGGTGCCAAAATCCCAAAATTTCTCAAAATCTTCCGAAATTTTTACGTAAGTTATGTCTTAGTATCTTTTGGCACGATTAATCGCGATATTTTGTGCCGACAAATATATCGTGCGAAATATCGCGACATTCTCGTGAATTCCATTCCGTTCGATACAGCATATTAGATTTTATGTCAAGGTTTCATAAAACCGCGATATTTCGCGATTAATTTTGAAATTTTGAACCTTGGGAGTAGGGTAGATGCTACTCGCTCTTATGCCGTTCTTTTGTCATATATGGGGAATATTTACCATCAATCTAGTGTCTTACCAAAGGAAAGTATAATGTTAAAAAGAAAGGAGTTATAGCACAAGCTAGAAGTGTTTGGGTGTGCAAGGTGCCAAGGCCTCACATGCATCCTTCGGAACTCGTTCAACTGAAGGGCAGCTAGAGACAAAGATGAACAAAGAGACAACTACAACATTTTTTACCGCAAATTGCCATTGCAGCAAAATGTTCATTGATACTTATAGCCTGAACTGAGTCATAACTAAAATTGAAGTAACAACATAAATTAGAAGTCATCTCATCCATGAAGCAACTTCAACAACCATGGCAAGTAGTTCTAAATACAAAACAAAGTTGGAAAGATCAAGACACTGAGACAGTCAAGATGAATGCAATTAAAATAAATGGGAAAACAAGAAAGATCGTAGTCTAGGTGGTTTCCAAATTTGTTTGGTATGCCAAACATCCTTGCATGAAGGTGGCACATAATTAATCTGAAAAAGAACACTTCCTCTCCTTAAAGGCATTATCATGATGTGGAACAAGTGGAGGTTAGCCTCTTACTACCTGTTCCATACAATTCTTGCAATTGCCCAGGATACCCTCTTTTAGCTTCTAGGTCTATTTCTTAGTCGATTTTTCATATTTAAACATGATATGAAATGAGTAAAAAAAAAAAAAAGAAAGGCAACACGATAAGAGTAGGCAAGAAAATTAGTGATGTTAGTGTTCCTTGTAGATGGGGAAATGGAGTTGGCACCCTAAAGTACATCACAATTCACGAGATTCAGGCTATTGGTCAGACAGCTACCTTACATTCATTTTTTATGCGCTCATCTAGACTTTCTCTTCTTATGTCCACTCTTCCATTTTTTTTCTTAGTTCCGTCATTTCCATAGTTGTCAAGGCGAGGCTAGGCGCCCGGAGAAAGCCTAGGAGCCTAGACGTGGCCTTATGTGCATAGTGTAACCTTATGTGATCTCTCACTTGTCTAGTTTTCCACAAAAAGGATAGGAATGTGTTACTATTTATGAGAGAAGGGGTCAACAAATCTTCGTTTAACATGAATACTATCTAGATTCCTTTTCAAATTGCACAACCATCTTTCACAATTTTCAAAACTTACAAAATCACTGATGCTAATATGGCAACTAAACTTAAGGCCAAGTTACAGGCCTTTGTCTTAGCCTGTTGTTTGCTTCTAATCTCAATCATTGACCCCAAATACTTAACTACAAATCTAAAAAAATCAAATAAAAAAACAGCAAATGATCATATTAAAATCAAAATATTATACTCAATCTGAACCTGATCCTAATCTAGTCCCTAAGCTACATCGCATTGATAAAAAAAAATGAAGCAAAACCATCAGTACTTGCTATGCTGATGAGCTAGTGACTATATCAAAAAAACATGTGTTACTTCAGGTTAACCAACTTAGTCCTATCTTTGGATTCCTAATTTTGAAGTACAAATTGGTTTTGAGAGAGAAACTGGAGCAAATTGCCAACCTTCAGTAGAGTACAAAAGGGAAAAAATATCATCACAGTAAAACATCATAATGATGGTACCGGATTACATCGAATCTCCTAGATACACAAGTACCAAAGATTACATTAAATCTCTTTGGACAAATAAAACTATGCTACAGCTATGGCGAAAATGGAAGATACTGCCTTTAAAACAAAGAAAGTGTACAACCTCAATGGTATACTGGCAAACACCAGTTGCCATCAGATTTCAGCAGTACAACATTGTAGTTAATCAGATTTCAGCGGTACAAAATGTTAGTTAGGATAGTTTAAGAGGCATGTTTAATGATTATAGGTGGAAACTTGAGGTCATCGGGAAAATATCCTACGTACCAAACTTGAAAAGTATTATTTAAATTTCCATACAGTTGAGTGCTTCAGTTAGCAAAAAACAAAAAAGTATTCAGTTTATAAAAAAGAAAAGCTCCTGAACACTATTAAACTTCATCATTAATTGTTCATTGGATATCATAGGCATGTTCTCTTGAAAATAAAGAAAGTTGACATGTGAGTAGGATAGAAAAAAATGCAGAGGAAAGCTATGGAAACAATTCAAGTACAATTACAACTTCATGATTGAATGGTAGGAGTTGCTAAAAAGTATTCAGAATGCCATAGATGAGGTCTATACATCAGAGCTACACTACCTCTCGACATTTAAAAAAAGATAATTCTCTCACCTAGGCTATTGATGGAAATATCAATTTATCTTCCATATAATGTGGTACGATAAAAATTCAAGTTAATCACCTTTTTGGTCTTGTCCTTCATCTAGTTTCATCTCGTCCTACAAAAGGGGAAAAGAAAAGAAAATGTGCTCTTTTATTAAAATTAAAAAAAAAGTGAAAAAAAAAGGAGGAAAATGTATGCATAACAAAAAGAACAACAGTTATGGCATAAAAGGTGCATTGACACCCTAGGCCTCCCTATATAAATGCAGCCACAACTTCATATTCAGGTACTCCACTACTAGTATTGATTTTTAATTCTAATTTTCTTGATACAACTATCTCGTGTATTTAATTTGTAGATTTGACATTAAACTCCTCTCACTTTTCGGAAACTACAGCAAAAGAACATCAAGGAGAATAAGACAATCTACCATAACGAGAACTCTACCAAGAATGGCAAGCATGGATGCAAAACTTCCATGCTGTGATGACTTTGGGCCAGGACGCATGCTTATTCAGCAGCCATTTTATAGGAATAGGACTAAAACACAAAGGCCTTTTAGCATCTTTACAAATGAACACACTGTGATTTGTCTAAGTTCCAATACAGAATGACTCTTGTCAAAATATAAGTAGGTTGATGCATGAATATTAAGTTAAAGTGAATTACTTATGTGGCTTAAACAAAACAAAATGATTAACAATGAAAATGGTTTAATTGAAAGATTTTAGAATACAAATTATAACAAGGTGCTTAAGGAGGCTATTTTGGTAAAGATGTTATAGAAATAAAATTGCTATAGAACTAGCAATAAAAACTCTTCAACAAACTCAATTCCTTGTTAAGGAAACAACGGAACAATTGATTGAAATAGGAGCATGGGGATTACTAAGGAAACAGGTGTTCCACTAAAGTAGTGAATAATGAAAGGTGTGAGCCATTAAGCAATACATTTAACCTTGTATGTAATCCATTTGATTCATCCTAGGCAATATGAGTGACAATTGGAGTCCATTGAGCCAAGATCCAACTCCAATTCATGGACATTTACTTCCAGTTTGTTGGATTTTCGGTTAATAAAGTCTTCTTAGTATTTTGGAGTTTTTGATGTATACTAGAGATTCGATCAAGTGAAAGAGTAGCTGATGATAAACATAACCAGCTCATCGTCAGATAAGTGGTACAGACAACTATAGGTTATCGATGATACAGAAGAGGCTGGGAGCACCTCGCGGTCCAGTTCCATGTATGCTTGCTCATGGAAATGTAATTCCATAAGAAAACGAAGATTGCGGTTCACCAGTGGCTTTCTTTCTCTCAACCTGACACCATAAGGTCATTTTCATCAAATGGGGAGGTGGTCAGGCAAGTAGGGTTTAGATATAGCCGGTGCTTATTTTTATAAACCGGGAGTATCAGGTGTAAAAGAGTAACAGTCTTGGGATTCTAATAAATTCTCTAACTCATCTCTACTTTCTTCAAACCTCTTACTATTTCCTCAATCTCTTCCTTCATCTATATTAATATTGATACCTTTGCATAATGTTGTAATTGTTAATCATTACTGAATCCAAATATTGGTTAATTATTAAACATTATTGAGAGTGTATTCTAATCACATGTAATGCTATCTGGACTACTTTTTGTGTTAGCTAAACAATCAGATCTGATATACCTCTATGTTTGCTTTAACTCTATCCAAATTATGCATTTTCAGTTTAAATTATAACTCATATCATTGGGAAACTTATGAAAATTGCTTATGGATGTATATAGGTCCTTAAAATTTTAATATTACCGACTTTGATAGAGTATTATTTGCTTTGCCCAAGCATGACTTATTGTCACCACCCAAGCACTTAAGGGAACACTTCACACTTTTCATGCTGCATATACAAAAGGAACAGGAGTTGTTGGTGCCCGAAAAAGCAACCCGCTCATTGTCCATGTGGCCACCTGGAGGTAACCCGCGTGGCACGATGGTGAAAGCTCTGAACAGATCCAAGGAAAAAATGGATAGGTCAACGAGCTCCCCCGTGATAACCACGCAAGGTTAGCCGTTAAGCAAACTGGTGGTGAAGTCAGCAAGGAGCTTTACCTGAAGGTTAAGCATGCCCAAAAACCCAGTTAGCCATTGATGAAGACATTAGGGAACTCGCCAAGACCAAGCTGGCCCATAATGACTTCATCAGGGAGACGCCCTGATGACGTCATTATGGAACTCACCCGAGAGGCCCAGCTCGCCCTTGATTAAGTCATCAGAGAGCTTGCAAGAAATGCCCAGCTGGTCCCATGAAGCCATCATCATGCCGTCATCAGGGAGCTCGTTGTTGATGGCATTATCATGGAGCTCACCCGAGAGGCGTAGCTCAACTTGATAACGCCATCAGGGAGCTTGCCCCTAATGACGACATCATGACATCATCAAGGAGGTCGATCATAGGGCCAAGCCCGCCCGAAGGCCAATCTTGCAAGGTAACTCGCACCCAGACCCTGCGCGGCGAGCTCATCTTGGGACCACGCAGGGCTAGCAATTGGGCAACATGGTGATGACGTCAGCAGGGAGCTTATCCGAAGGAGCTGAAGCTCACCTCAAGATGCGTGGCTAGCTCACTCCAAGACAGCCACGCAGAGCCCGCCTTCGACAACACCTATCATTTGAGTAAGACAAAGCAAATGCTTCACACGCGATTGATTTTCTACTCTCATTGTTGTCTGTCCCGGTCTTCGTTTCAAGTGATCTCTCCTAAAGCTTCAAAAATTAGTCATCGGTTAAATTCCAAGTGATCTCTCCTAAAGCTTCAAAAATTAGTCATCGGTTAAATTCCATTAAAAGTAGCGCACTTGAATCATTACAAAGATCGGCTCCAAGAGATTGTTTGTTGTTAGTTTTAGATTATTATTACAAGAAAAAAGGCAATGAAGATATCAGAAAGCCAGAGATTTCAATATGCATGTGCTACTAGAAGTGAATGCCAACATAAGGTGGACTTAGTAATGTCTTAATTAGAGTTTAACATGTGGTGATTACGAAGAGTACCTTCCGAAAGCCACCCGTAACCCCTATGAGAAACAGAGAGCATCGAGGTCATCAGAGCGGAGGCGGTGGCACTGTGCATCGGTAGAAGCGATTCTACACAGAAGCTCGCCTCGACGGGAGACCTTGAAATCGAAATATAGAGTAAGAGCAAGGGAGAACAGGAAAACCCTAGATCCATGGGAGGTTTCTCGCTGCTACCTGAGGATGCGAGGAGCGGCGGCCAACCTTAGCTTGGGGATACGGAGGGGAGAGCGCGCCGCTCGGGACTCGGTGGCGATCCTCTCCGCCGCGCTCCGTAGGGGAGATGACCGGAAAAACGACCTCACGGCTGTGGCGGCCATAACCCTGAGAAGCACTTCTTTGCTATCTGGTGAGGTAACGAGAGTATTGAGGTTTTGCGTTCTCTCGCGGAGTGTAAATTAGGCCGGGCCGAGCCGGGCCGGTATGGGCCGGATCAGAGCAATACAGGCTGGGACGGGTCGGGCTGATGATGGACTGCCCAGTTTAGACGGAATCTGAAGCGTAGGTCTTAGTCGTGACACGTGCGCACCTCCCACGTGTGTCTCACGTGACCGAGCTAGGGGTGGCAATGGGTCGTGTCGTGTCGTGTCGGGTTCGGGTCGTGTCTAGTTTCGTGTCGTGTCCAAAACCCCTAGACCCGGACCCGACCCGTTTAACTAATTGTGTCTAGATCCTAAACCCGTACCCGACCCGCTAATAAACAGGTAGACCCGATAAGACCCGGTAAGACCCGTTTACCACCTGGGTCTATTCAGTTGACCCGATCCGACCCAATCCGACTCGAGCCGACCTGACCCGAAAGATCCGCTGATATTATATATTATAGTATCGGATTGCGGGTAGACCCAACACGACCCGTTGAATACTAAACGGGTCTTCCCGGGTCTACCGTGTCCACACCCTAAACCCGGATCCGACCCGTTTATTAAACGGGTCTATCGTGTCGACCCGTTTATGACCCGAACCCGTTTAGCCCTGACCCAGACCTGCTAACTTCGTGTCGGATCTGCCGTGTCGGGTACGAAATTGCCATCCCTAGACCGAGCCCTCCCTAATCTCTATATGGTACACGCAAACTTGCACCTCCCGTTTTAGCTATTTTAGGGGATCTTGGGCTAGTGCTTAGGAGATTTAGGGGTTGTTTGGCATCAATCCGTAGCCGTTCATTTCTATTCCAGATTTTAGATTTTAAATATAACGGCTAGTATTTGTTTGAAGAATTGGGAACAGTATTTTTTGCTCCGTGCATTTCTCTACCAACCAAGGCCGGCTTGACCATAAAGCCGTTAAGGCGGTTGACTAAGGCTTCATGTGAAAGAAGGCCCTCCTAAGCCCAAAGTTACTTAAATAATCAAGAGCCCCATATGAAAAGAAGGTCCAAATCCATTTAAATAGCACAAAAGTCTTACAAAATAATAACCTAAGAAGCTATATAAGATAAAACTTGATGCTAGATAAAAATAATAATAGTAATCTTATTTATAGTACTATATTAATATTAAAAAATTATATTTAACGTTTTTATCTTATGTCTCAACTTGTATCAAGTCGACTCTGCTACCAACCATCACTGAACCACTAAATTAACACTAAAAAATTTAATTGACAGGAATATCATCTGCTGGTTGAGGATTAAGCGGAACAGCAATTCCTGATGCCAAACACCCCCCTTATATTCGTACGCTCCCCTAAGCCCTGTTGTGACCCCAACGATTGCTCAAGCGTGCTGACTGAAAAATGAAGAGAAAAATCATGAAATTTGAAAAGTCTACAGAGTAAAATCCCCTCCATGAGTGCAATGCAAAATTAGTTTTCTCCTCCATGCCAAAAGTCCAAACCTGGTTTGTATAACTTTTTTTTTTGGTTCATTCCCTCATAGCATAAGCCTTTGGGTGAATGGTTATATAACAGTCTTGATCGTTTTTTATTATTGCATTGATTAACTTGTTTGTCAATGACTATGGATTTTACTACCTCACATAAGTAAATAAAAACATGCACCCAGCTAATAGATCAGTTGGGGTGGTGTCTTTCCCCCCCCCCGGCCCGTGGTCACGGTTCGAATCATGCTTTGAGTATTTCGCTCAGTGCTGCAAATATCAGTGATGGACCCTTCTCCACTCGTGTGGCGCCCTCCCCGCTCAGGTGTGCCTGCTTTCACTCGGTGTGGCGACTTACTCACTCAGTGTGACGACTTTCCCGCTCGATGTGGCAACTTATGCTCGGTGGCAGCTACCTAGCCTGTTTGGCCCTGGTAGGGGGACTGGAACTCGGCCAGTAGGACCATGGTATTCTTATTATCTTTATGAACATAGCCAATAAATTAGGGCATGGTTAATTGTTTTGAAGGGAAAGAGGAATCATGGTGTCTGATTTTAAGGCCACATATGAAAGGAATGAGGAGTAGGGTACCAACTCGCCAGCTAGTCGTTTAGGCTTCTTGATTTTAAGGCTCCTCTCTTGTCAAGTTGTCTTGGTTAGAGGATTAAAGTTGGATTGACATATGATTAGGAAAGTGATGTTCTTTTTTTTCTGGGAATTAGAATTCCCATGAAATGGGTCTATTTACATACTCTTTCCTTTAAACCACATATATGTCATCCATAGAGCCATTGTTTTGACCATCTTTTCCCATTTGGGTACACGTTTTCACCATGAGAGAGAGAGAGAGAGATCTAAGGTTTGGGTTGAGATATGAGCTGCTACAGAAAGTGAGTTTTCATTTCCTCGGGAACAAACAAATAAACAAGCCGGATTATGGATAGAACATGGGAATGGACTCATTTCCTTTGAATTCCAATTCTTAGGAAAGGACATAACCTTATTGTCTTATGACTCTTATCTTATCAAGATGATGATGACATGGAACCTCATTACCATCTTTACTTCATGAGTTTTACAATAATACAAACCTTGGTAAGAAAATGGGCATGCTTAGATAGGCCATAACATGGTTTAGAGAACATAGAAGATTAATAAATTCCTTTTTCGCAAGAGTCTGTCATTGAGATATATGCATTGTGCTACAACCTTCAATGTGCCATGGAAAAACAAAAAGTGTGAGATTCTTTCGCCGTGTAAAATTTTTCACCAACAATCAATAGAATCTGAATGCGCTTTTACTGGAGCATACTCAGTTGTAAAATCGGCGCTGTAGAACGTAGAGAGTGGAGTACATACACGAATGTGGCGATGAAGTTCGGTCGAAGCCTACGTATCCGTGCGGTAAGATGCAATCTTAAATCCATTATCTCTGAAATGTACAGTGACCATGATAAATCGAACGTCACTTGTACACACAATCAGAGAAAAAAGGAGGGGGAAAAAATGAGATTAGCTCTTTGCCTAAGCTTTACAACTCAATAAACTGAGAAAAGATCTCTAGAATGAAAATTTGGATATCGAATCAGAATCCGATTGAATATGTCTCGGCCCTCCTATTTATAGATGATTGGAGAATGTCGGATCCCGAGCGGTTTCCTGTAGGCGAGTCACCGAGTCCTTGAGCTATCGTCGTGGGTCCCAGACAAGACCGGATGTTCCACTGTCGTCACTGTGGGCTCGTGAGTGCCTTGGTCAGATTTTGCACCCACAGTTAGTCGTCATGGGTCCCAAGCAAGGCTAAGGGGGTCCCACTGTTGTCATGAATCCTAGACAGGTATGAGGAGTCTCACTGTCGTCGTGGGTCCTAGGCAGAGCTGGGGATCCCATTGTCTGCTCTATGGGTCTGTGAGTACCTTGGTCAGATTTTGTACCGACAGTTAGTCGTCAAGAGTCCCAGGCAGGACTGGGGAACCTACAGAAATCATGAGCTCCAGAAGATTGGAGGTCCCACTGTAGTCGTGGATCCCAAACATAGTTAGAGAATTCTATTGTTGTCATTTTGGGCCCATGAATGCTTTGACCAGATTTTGTACTCACAGTAGAAGTACTCGCCGAAGGCAATATATAAGGCAATTACCTTGAGATGATGTACGATTACTGAAGCCAAGAGAAAAAAAAAAGAAAAAAAAAGGAAAGGAGCAGAACTCATAGTGCGCGGAAGAGAAGAATCATAAAATAAAAAGTAGAATGATTTGCCAAGCGGCCCAAGCTAAAAAGTAATTATATGACATATCTGGCGTGTCAAGTAATTTTGCTTCGATGCCGTCTCGTAATAAAGCAGGCAGAGGCTTGCTCTGGGATTGTCTGGATCACATCAGGTGAGGGTGAAAATTTGAACTAGCTTTGGCGGATGACTTGGATGCATGGGCATGTAATTATTGCATAATGCATTTTATGTTATTAACTTATGTATCCTGAAAGGCAGTTATTATAGCTCTAAGAGTATATATCTATATAACATGGCACGGCGGTCTAGATGCTGACTAGACAAAATGGAACAAAAAAATTTGACTAGGACAAGCTGACTAGACAACAACAATGCTGACTAAACTAAAATATTCAAACTCACAAAGCCAAACAGCAAGAAAGAGTCAGAGAGAGAGAGATAGAGAGAGATAGAGAGTCCGACTCTAAAAAAGAAATAATTTAAAATTTAAATTTAAAACCTAGCCCTAAATAAAACCCGACTCACAAAAGAAAATCCGACTCACGTCCCCCCCTTCCCCCCTCACCCCCCCCCCCCCCCCGACTCACAAAATAAAACCCGACTCAACTCCTCTAATTTAGGAAACCCCTCTTCCACCCGTGCGCCCCTCTTCCAGCCGAGCGCCCCTCTTTCACGAAGCGGAGAAGAGGGGGCGGATCGAGCCCCTCTTCTAGCCGAGCGCCCCCCCCCCCCCCCCCCCCCCCCGAAGGTGGATCGAGCGCCCCTTCCCCCGCCGAAGGTGGATCGAGCGCCCCCCCCCTCTTCCAGCCGAGAATCCAGCCAACAAAATTGCCCCCCTCGCTCAAAAATTGAAGATTTCTTGCCAAAAGTTCCTCCCAAAAAATAGTATCCTCAACTCTTCCCTTTGCCGGACGTAAGGATTCCGTTCACACCCTCCGATATGGAAGGCAGGGGCTGGATTTGGAAAGCAATTGAGGACGAAATGAATGCTGCATCGCATGCGGATCGATTTACAAGGTAGGTGCTGGAGCTGATCCGGATCTCAGCTGATCTTCTCTCCTCTTAATTTTTTTTTTCACTTTCCTTTGTTCGTTCAATCTTTTTCCCAAATTTACGTTGTTCATTCACCTTATAACATCAACTCCCACTCGGCATCACCTACGGGAATCTAATCTAGAGCTCCACCCTCCTCCTGCTGTAAGCAATTTTTCGGATTTGTGTTGATTTTTGTTCTTGATTTTTGCTGATTTCTTAATAGCTTTTTGTTGATCCCCTTACCACCTCTCTCACTCATATTGTTTTCATTGTTGATTTCTCTTCTAATCCCTGGTTATCTGTTTATGCAGTCATAGTGTTCATGGTAGGTTAGGCTCACGCTCTTCATTCAAACCCAGCTTGCGATCCAAGGTGCCATCTCTCCCTCTCACTCTATCGCAACTTGATCTTCTGTTCTTTAAAAAAAAATTGATCCTCTGTTTTTTTTTACAATCAGTGGAACCTTCACCACCTGACTAGATCAAACCTAGCTCACGCTCTAAGGTACCATCTCTCCCTCTCCCTCCCTCGCAACTTGATTTTTTTTCGGACTATGGACCCACTGCGGGCTCGGATTGTAATGGTGATGATTGTATTGTTCTCCGATTTAACCTTATATGGATGTGGAAAATAACTCAATTAGTAAGTTAAAGTTGTTAATTAAAAAAATTGAAGCTATGTTTTTGTTTTTTCTAATTAGTGGAACCTTTACTACGGGAATTATTTTACCAGGGAAGATCAGTAGAATGATAAAATCAGCCTTTATATTGCTGATTTATTATTATTTTTTGCAAAATTTTACAAAATCATACCTCGATCACGTCACTCGAACCCGAACTTGACCCGTAACTTGAACTCGACCCATTAAATAGATGGGTTAATAATGAACCTTCACTACGGGAATTATTTTACCAGGGAAGATCAGTAGAATGATAAAATCAGCCTTTACATTGCTGATTTTTTTATTATTTTGTGCAAAATTTTGCAAAACCATACCTCGATCACGTCACTCGAACCCGAACTTGACCCGTACCCGTAACTTGAACTCGACCCATTAAATAGATGGGTTAATAATGAACCTTCAGAACGGGAATTATTTTACCAGGGAAGATCAGTAGAATGATAAAATCAGCCTTTACATTGTTGATTTTTTATTATTTTTTGCAAAATTTTGCAAAACCATACCTCGCTCACGTCACTCGAACCCGGACTTGACCCGTAACTTGAACTCGGCCCATTAAATAGATGGGTTAATAATTGCAAACATCCGGCGGAGGGAGGAGCTATGGACCCACTGCGGGCTCGGAGACTTCATACCGAAGTGTGTTGATTTTGCAAAATTTTGAACCCTGTCTTTTTTTTTGCAAAATTTTGCAAAACCATACCGAGGTTTGCTGATTTCTTTTCGGGCTATGGACCCACTGCGGGCTCGGATTGTAATGGTGATGATTGTATTACAGTACTATTGCCCGAAATATGTTTTCACCGTTCAAGATAGTCCACGGATACATTTGCCATCGAAATTATGTTATTCTACCAAAAGAATCAAGTGCAAATGAATTAGAATCGATCGTACGAATGGATTAGAATGGATCGTGCAAATGAATTAGAATCGATCGTACGAATGAATTAGAATGGATACGATCCATTTTGGTTCATTCGCACGAATGTATCCATTCTAATTCATTTGCACGATGGATTAGAATGGATCGTACGAATGGATTAGAATGGATCGTACGAATGAATTAGAATGGATCGGACGAATTAGAATGGATCATACAAATGAATTAGAATGGATCGTACGAATGAATTAGAATGGATCATAGGAATGAATTAGAATGGATCGTGCAAATGAATTAGAATGGATACATTCGTGCGAATGAATTAGAATGGATCGTAGGAATGAATTAGAATGGATCGTACGAAAGAATTAGAATGGATCGTGCGAATGAATTAGAATCGATCGTACGAATGAATTAAAATAGATACATTCATACGACTGAATTAGAATGGATCGTGCGAATGAATTAGAATGGATACATTCTTGCGATCCATTCTAATTCATCCGTATTCATTTGTACGAATGGATCCATTCTAATTCATTAGTACGATCCATTCTAATTCATTCGCATGATCCATTCGTACGATCCATTTTAATTCATTCGCACGATCCATTCGTACGATCCATTCTAGAATGAGTTAGAATGGATCATACGAATGAATTAGAATGGATACATTTGTGCGAATGAATTAGAATGGATTAGAATGCATCGTACGATTCATTGAATTAGAATAGATTAGAACGCATCGTACGAATGGATTAGAATGGATCGGGCGAATGAATTAGAATGGATCATAGGAATGAATTAGAATGGATCGTACGAATAAATTAGAATGGATCATGCGAATGAATTAGAATGGATCGTACGAATGAATTAGAATGGATCGTGCGAATGGATTAGAATGGATCGTACGATTCATTCTAATTCGCGCGAATAAATTAGAATGGATCGTACGAATGAATTAGAATGGATCGAACGAATGAATTAGAATGGATACATTCGAGCGGAATGAATTAGAATGGATCGTACGATCCATTCTAATTCATTCTCACAAATGTATCCATTCTAATTCATTCGTATGATCCATTCTAATTCATTCGCACGATCCATTCTAATTCATTCGCACGAATATATCAATTCTAATTCATTCGCACGATCCATTCTAATTCATTCGCACGAATGTATCCATTCTAATTCATTCGTACGATCCATTCTAATTCATTCGCATGATCCATTCTAACTCATTCGGTGGATCCATTCTAATTCATTCGTACGATCCATTCTAATTCATTCGCACGATCCATTCTAATTTATTCGTATGATCCATTCTAATTCATTCCAATGATCCATTCTAATTCATTCGCACGATCCATTCTAATCCATTCGTACGATGCGTTCTAATCCATTCTAATTCAATGAATCGTACGATGCGTTCTAATCCATTCTAATTCATTCGCACAAATGTATCCATTCTAATTAATTCGTATGATCCATTCTAACTCATTCTAGAATGGATCGTACGAACGAATTAGAATGGATCGTACGAATGGATCGTGCGAATGAATTAGAATGGATCGTACGAATGGATCGTGCGAATGAATTAGAATGGATTGTACTAATGAATTAGAATGGATCCATTCGTACAAATGAATCGTAGGAATGAATTTGAATGGATCATAGGAATGAATTAGAATGGATCGTACGAATGAATTAGAATGGATCGTGCGAATGAATTAGAATCGATCGTACGAATGAATTAGAATGGATCGTACGAATCGTACGATCCATTCTAACTCATTAGAATGGATCATAGGAATGAATTTGAATGGATCGTACGAATGAATTAGAATGGATCGTGCGAATGAATTAGAATGGATCGTACGAATGAATTTGAATGGTTACATTCGTACGAATGAATTTGAATGGATCGTACGAATGAATTAGAATGGATCGTACAAATTAGAATGGATCGTGCGAATGATTAAGAATGGATACATTCATGCGAATGAATTAGAATGGATCGTGCGAATGAATTAGAATGGATCGTACGAATGAATTAGAATGGATACATTCATACGACTGAATTAGAATGGATCGTGCGAATTAATTAGAATGGATCGTACGAATGAATTTGAATGGATACATTTGTGCGAATGAATTAGAACGCATCACGAATGAATTAGAATGGATAGTACGAATGAATTAGAATGGATATATTCATACGACTGAATTAGAATGGATCGTGCGAATTAATTAGAATGGATCGTACGAATGAATTTGAATGGATACATTTGTGCGAATGAATCTGAATGGATTGTATGAATGAATTACAATGGATCGTACGAATGAATTAGAATGGATCGTACGAATGAATTAGAATAGCTCATACGAATGAATTAGAATGGATAGTGCGAATGAATTAGAATGGATCGTACGAATGAATTAGAATGGGTATCTATTCGAATCGATTAGAATGGATCGTACGAATGAATTAGAATGGATACATTCGTGCGAATGAATTAGAATGGATTAGAATGGGTTGTGGGGGAAAGTCTTCGTGCCGACCCGAAGACTCTCGCAGCACCAGTTAATTGGAGTCGAAGTTGACGTCGAGGATCGTTGACCGATCTGTTGATTGAAGTTGAAGCCTTTTGATATGTCAATTGAAAGTGATATGCAATCAGAGAGATTGTGACACGAGATGTGATCTCGGAGTTCAGCCGAAGCCTACGTCTCCGTGCTATAGGGAGCAACCCGAATTCACTAACACTTCAGTTGAAGTGACCTCGACAGGCCGAGTGTCACTGAAAACCCTCTGATCTCTTCTAAGGAGAAAAGAAGATCAAAGAGAGATGGTAGATCAGAAGTTGAAAATCCCAGAGCTCTGGTTTTAGAACTGAGAATTCGATCTCTTCAGAATCGATCCTTTTACATTCGAAGGCTCTACTATTTATAGGATTCTCTGGTGGGAATTCTGGGTTAAATGGCGGTTTCTGCTGCATCATCTGGGGATTCTCCAGGTAAAGCTGGCGGGCCCCGCTACTGTCTTAGGGGGCCCACCAGGCAGGGCTGGTGGGTCCCGCTGTGGTACTCGGGGGCCCACCAGGCAGGGCCGGTGGGTCCCTGCTGTGGTACTCGGGGGCCCACCAGGCGGGGCCGGTGGGTCCCGCTGTAGTCTTCGGGGGCCCACCAGGCAGGGCCGGTGGGTCCCACTGTGGTACTCGGGGGCCCACCAGGCGGGGCCGGTGGGTCCCGCTGTAGTCTTCGGGGGCCCACCAGGCAGGGCCGGTGGGTCTCACTGTGGTACTCGGGGGCCCACCAGGCAGGGCCGGTGGGTCCCGCTGTAGTCTTCGGGGGCCCACCAGGCAGGGCCGGTGGGTCCCACTGTGGTACTCGGGGGCCCACCAGGCAGGGCCGGTGGGTCCCGCTGTTGTCTTCGGGGTCCCACCAGGCAGGGCCGGTGGGTCCCGCTGTTTGCAGACTTCTTGCCAAAATTTGCACCCACATGGGTATCTATTAGAATAGATACCCATTCTAATTCATTCGTACGATCCATTCTAATTCATTCGCACTATCCATTCTAATCCGTTCTAATTCATTCTAATTCATCTAATTTATTTCCATTCTAATTCATTCTAATTAATTCATTAGAATGGATTAGAACGCATTGTACAAATGTGTTCTAATTCATTCGTACAATGCGAATGAATTAGAATGGATCGTGCGAATGAATTAGAATGGATCGTCTTGCGAATAAATTAGAATGGATCGTATATTCATGCAAATAAATTAGAATGGATCGTACGTCTGAATTAGATTGGATTGTGCGAATGAATTAGAATGGATACATTCGTGCGAATGAATTAGAATAGATCGTATGAATGAATTAGAATGGATCGTACGAATGAATTAGAATGGATCGTACGAATGGATTAGAATGCATTGTACAAATGTGTTCTAATTCATTCGTGCGAATGAATTAGAATCGATTCTAATTCATTCGCACGATCCATTCTAATCCATTCGTACGATCCATTCTAATTCATTCATACGATCCATTCTAATTCATTCGCACAAATGTATCCATTCTAATTCATAAGATCCATTCTAATTCGTTCATACGATCCATTCTAATTCATTCGCACGAATGTATTAGAATGGATCGAACGAATGCATTCGTACGATCCATTAGAATGGATCATACGATCATAGGAATGAATTAGAATGGATCATAGGAATGAATTAGAATGGATTAGAATGGATCATAGGAATGAATTAGAATGGATCGTGCGAATGAATTAGAATGGATCGTACGAATGGATTAGAATGGATCGTAGGAATAAATTAGAATGGATACATTCATACGCACGATCCATTCTAATTCATTCGCACGATCCATTATAATTCATTCGTACGATCCATTTTAATCCATTCGTACGATCCATTCTAATTCATTCACACAAATGTATCTATTCTAATTCATTCGTACAATCCATTCTAATTCATTCGTACGATCCATTCTAATTCATTCGCACGATCCATTCTAATTCTTTTATATGATCCATTCTAATTCATTCGCACGAATGTATCCATTCTAATTCATTCGCACGAATGTATCTATTCTAATCCATTCGTACGATCCATTCTAATCCATTCGTACAATCCATTCTAATCCATTCGTACGATCGATTCTAATTCATTCGTACGATCCATTCTAATTCATTCGTATGATCAATTCTAATTCATTCGCATGATCCATTCTAATTCATTCATACGATCCATTCTAATTCATTCTCCACGTGTCGGGCAACGGTAGGTCGCCGATGTCTATAAATGCTCACCCCCAGGCTCCAGAGTACAGGTTCGAAACCCTTTTCCCTACCACTTTGGTATACAACAGCTCGCCGTTGTACACCTGAGACTGACTTGAGCATCGGAGGGTCTGCGCTCCTAAGGGAGCCAGCCGTTCTTACGCTTTTTCTTTGTCTTGCAGGCAGCCCGCACGGACCAGCGAAAAATATCCCCAACATTTGGCGCCGTCTGTGGGATCGCTTTCAACTGGTTCCTGCGAGAACGCCCACGACCACACGGTTGAACGCTGGGGGCTCTCGTAACCCAAAGATGGCTCCCACGACAAGGGGACGCAGGCGACCGAGGACCCGTGCGAGGTCTGCGCGCAGCGAACCTCCTGTCGAGACCCCCCAGCCCCATGTCCCGTTCAATGACCAGCTCCTGTTGGAGATGTTGGCCATCCAGCGGGCCATGATGGAGGAACTGACGCGACTGCGTCAGGTTCCGGCGGCCAGCTGATGGTCCGGGCCGGCGAAGATGGCATCTCCGGTGCGACCACCAGCTTCAACATCGCGCCCGCCCATGACCATTCCGGCTCGGCAGGTTTCCCATCCGGAACCCCCGGTCGGGAGAGCGGCCGTGCGCGGGGTGCCGGAAACCCCGCTTACGAGGTTGCAGAAGCTAGTAACCCAATGGTCTAGCAACCAGGTGACCTCGCGGGCGACTATCCCTCGCCGCCGTAGCCGGAGCGCCGATTCTGACGAGTCGGAGGGAAGGTCTCTAGAGCGGGATCGCGACCCGCGCCATCGGCGACGAGGGAAAGAGCCCGCGGTGGCCATACCTTCCGAAGCTCGAGAGGCAACAACCTCCCATAGACCAACCGCCACATTGAAGGAATCCGCGGTCGAACAGCGAGGAGGCCGCCGAGCGGTAGCCCCCGAGGGTCGCCGCGGGGTGGATCCGAACCTCCCTCGAGGGAGCGTGCACGGCCGCCTAGGACCTGCACAGCAGCCTCTGGGAGTTTTCCCCGGGCACTGGCAGCGACCTAACGCGACGGTAGACCTGCTGGAGGACCTCGCCACCCACGGGGGTAGCTCGCCCTTCACTAGCGAGGTACACCAAGGAGGTTTCCCTCACCATTGGACCCCGCCTAAGGTTGTACTATTCGATGGATCGCAAGATCCAGTCGACCATCTATTGGCTTACCGGAAGCTGTTATTTTTCCGGGACCAAGACCATGTCTTGTGCCGGGCTTTCCCGAGCAGTTTGACGGGCTCGGCGTTAAACTGGTTCCACAAATTGCCTTCGGGCACCATTCCAGACTTCCCTACTCTCTCCAGACTGTTTCTGGAGCAGTACCGCTGCAACAGGCAGTCCCCTAAGAGGATTGAGTCTCTCTTTACCTTGGCCATGGGAGCCCGCGAAACCCTTCGAAGCTTCGCGACACGCTTTCGAAGCGCCTACCTCGCGCTGGAGGACGCTGTCGGCCAAGATCGCACAACGGTGAGCGCTTTCCGGAATGCCCTCTCGGAGGGAAGTAAAGTTCATGACGCGCTGGTAATCAAGAATCCCCGCACGATGGTCGAGCTCTTCGCCCTTGTCCAGCAACACATCAAGCTCGAAGATGCGGTGTTAGACCGGAAGGGAAAGGCAGTCGAGCAGCGACCTCCTCCGGCTCTGCGACCTCTCGTCGTTAAGGCTGTGGAGAGACGGGAGGTGCCACTGGTGGTACCTTTGCCCGGACCGCTCGCAGCTCCTGCCGTACATCCCGCTGAAATCCCCACGGTGGTCGCTGGAAGGCCGGCGAACTGGCGCCTACCTCCGGGACCCGGGGAGCGGGATTTTACCGTGCTAACCCACTCGCCAGGGCAAGTCTTTCACCAGATCCAGAATGAACCTTTCTTTCAGTACCCACCACCCCTGCAGGTCGGGGAGCCCGGCTCAACTGACAACACGCGGCGATGCGCCTTTCATCGAAGCCCCGGGCATCACACCAACAGATGCCGGGCTCTGAAGAACCACCTCGAGGACTTGGTCGCCCAGGGCCATTTGGATCAGTTCATTTCGCCTCCCAGGAGATTCGAGGTGATACCGGCGCGGGCTCCTCGGGAGGGAGATCGCCCGGGGCCCGCTGAGCCCGCTTTGCCTCCACCTCCCCCGGGAGGGTCGGCGGTCTGTCACACCATCAGCGGGTGCCTGAACAGCCCAAGATCCAGCAACGAGGTTCGTCGACAAGTTAGGGAGATGGAGCGGGCTCAGAAGGTATTCTCCGTTTCTCTAACCCCTGTATTGCTCCAAACACCAAGGGTAGAAGCCCGAGACTTTATTTGGTTCTCGGAGGAGGACATGGCTGGGGTTGTTACCCCCCACAATGATCCCCTCATCATACGCCTTATGATGGCGAACATCGAAGTAAGGCGGGTCCTGGTTGACCCAGGAAGTGCCGTAGACATCCTGTTCTTGTCGGCCTTCCAGCGAATGGGATTGAGACAAATTGATTTGTCTCCCTCAACGGGCTCGCTCACCGGTTTCACTGGCGAGGTTGCTAAGGTGGTAGGGGAGATAACCCTTACCGTAACGGCGGGCTCGGAGGTACGTCAAGTCCGTTTCGCGGTGGTGGATGGGCAGTCCACTTTCAATGCCATCCTAGGGCAACCTTGGTTGAGGCAGATGAAAGCGGTGTCCTTGCCTAATCATCAGGCCCTCAAGTTTCCCACCAACGGAGGGGTCGTGGTAATTCGAGGAGACCAGGTCGCTGCTACCAGATGCGAGCAGGACGTCTTTCACCTCGCAGACGTTGAGGTCGCTGAGGCCAAGAGGCCCGCGCCCTCCTAGCAATTAGCGCCCACCTCGAGCGGGCTCCCTCAAAGCCCGAGAGAGGTCTCCTCGCTTAAATCCCCTACTTCACCCCCGGGTGGGAGCGGTGTGGATCTTGAGCTTGAGGAGAAAGGTTGCCTACCAGGGTCCCAGAGAGGAAGTTTTCCCATTGCCGAGCCACTACAAGAAGTCAACATCGGTAGCGAGGACGGACCGAGAATTGTTAGTCTCGGGACCTCGCTAACTAAGGGCGAGGTCCTGGCCCTAACCAACATACTCAAGGAATACCGTGACGTATTCGCCTGGAGCTTCGCGGACATGCCAGGGATTGACCCGGAGGTCGCCTGTCATCGTCTGCACACCATGAAAGAATTCCCGCCGGTCAAGCAGAAAGCTCGGCACATACCTGCTGCGAAGTCCATTGCAGTGGCGGCGGAGATAGACAAGCTAGAGCGAGCTGGCTTTATACGCGAGGCACACTTTCCCGAGTGGATCTCCAATATTGTGGCGGTGCCCAAGAAGAGTGGGGCGGTCAGAGTGTGCATTGACTTCTCCGACCTCAATAAAGCATGTCCGAAGGATGGTTTTCCTCTTCCGCGGATAGGCGAACTGGTCGACGCAGCTGTCGGGTTCCAGGCCCTGTCCTTCATGGATGGATATTCTGGGTATAACCAGATACCTCTCCACGTCGACGATCAAGAGAAGACCGCTTTCTATTCTAGGGTGGGCTACCAGAAGCTATTCTGCTATCGAGTGATGCCTTTCGGACTTAAGAACGCTGGAGCGACCTACCAAAGGTTAGTCACTCAGATGTTTAAGGGTCAGATCGGCAGGAATGTCGAAGTTTATGTAGACGACCTCCTGGTGAAAAGTCGAAAGTGAGAGGGGTATGTCGCCGATCTCCGCGAAACCTTCGACGTGTTGAGAAAGTACCAAATGAGGCTAAACCCGGCAAAGTACGCATTTGGGGTGACTTCTGGGAAATTCCTGGGGTACCTGGTCACTCACAGGGGGATCAAGGCCGACCCTGGGCAAATCCGAGCACTTGTCGAAATGCCCGCACCAAAAACCCGGCAGGAGGTCCAAAGGTTGAGCGGGCGAATCGCCGCGCTCAATCGGTTCATCTCCAAATCCTCAGACAATTGCCGACCTCTTTTCGAGCTACTACGAAAAGGAGCGAGCATTTATTGGGATGAAAAATGCGAGCGTGCCTTTCAAAAGATCAAGAACTACCTGGCGAGCCCGCCAATCCTAGCGGCACCCAAAGAGGGCGCCGAGCTTGGCGTATACCTCGCGGTCACAGAGAACGCGGTAAGCGGGGTCCTTGTTGTAGAAGAAGCAAAGGTGGAGCGGCCTGTCTACTTTGTAAGCCACACAATGCTTCCCGCCGAGCTCCGGTATCGACCAATCGAGAAGGTCGCATTGGCCTTGGTCCTTACCGTGAGAAAACTTTACCCCTACTTCTCGGCGCACACTGTCAAAGTCATCACGGAGCACCCTCTGAAGAGCGCGCTCTCCAGACCCTCGGTAGCCGACAGGCTCTATCGATGGTCCGCCGAGCTCGCCGCCTATGGTTTGTAGTATGTCCCTCGAGTTGCTGTCAAAGGGCAGGCTCTCACCGATTTCTTGGCGGACTTCCCCATAGAAGAACCGGTCCAGTACCAGGAGGATGAGCCAACTGAGGCACACCCTGGGAAGGCGAGGTTCTTGGACAACCAAGGCGAGCTTCCTCCAACTAAGCATTCAGAGATGGCGGGCTGGGAATTATTCGTCGATGGATCCTCTAACGCTTTGGGGGCTGGGATCAGGGTTGCACTGATCGCTCAGTCGGTAATTCTTGAGAAATCAGTCCGGCTGGATTTCGCTGCTACCAACAACGAGGCAGAGTATGAGGTGCTGCTGGCTGGTCTAGAGCTCGCTCAAGCAGTAGGCGCCAAATGGTTGAAGGTCTTCAGCGATTCCCAGCTAATTATTTGCTAAATCAATGGAGAGTACACCTCCCGGGATATGCGAATGACGGGCTACATGGATCTGGTAAAACGAAAGGCCGCAGAGTTCGAAAAGATCTCCTTCGAGAAAATTCCCCGAGCCGATAATAGGCGAGCTGATGCTTTGGCAAACGCCGCCTCCCTGCTGGGAACATCAGAAGCTCGCCAGATTCTCATCGAGGTCCAAAACCAGTCTCTGCTCCGACTGATAGAGCCCGCTGTTAACCAAGTCTCTGCCGACGTATCACCCGGCGGGTGGACCGCCCCCATTCTTCGTTTTCTCCAGAAGGGCGAGCTTCCAGAGGGTAGAGAGGAAGCCCGGCGAGTGGAGAAATGCGCAGGTCGCTATCTCATTCGCTGGGATCGCCTTTTTCGAAGATCTTTTGGCGGGCCAAATCTTCGTTGCATCGAGAGCCCGGAGACCGAAGAAGTTTTGAATTGCATTCACTCTGGTGAGCTGGGAAACCACGCTGGTGGGCGGTCTCTAGCTGCGAAGGTACGGAGGCAAGGATACTGGTGGCCCACTCTGGAGCAAGATGCCTTGAAGGTCGCACAAAGCTGCATCCAATGCCAGAAGCACGCCACGACAAATCATATGCCCGCAGAAGAACTGCATCCTCTGGCGAGCCCCTGGCCTTTCCAGCAATGGGGGCTGGACATTGTGGGACCTTTCCCCGTGTCAGCCCGACAAAAGAAATTCATCTTAGTGGCTACGGACTACTTCACCAAATGGGTGGAAGCGGTCCCGCTAGCTAAGATAGGTGAGAAGCAAGTGAAAGACTTCCTTTGGAAGAACATTTTCTGCCAGTTCGATCTGCCTCGAGTACTTATCACTGACAATGGTCGCCAGTTCGACAATCGCTTGATCAGAAGCTTTTGCGTTGAATATGGAGTCGACCTAAGGTTCTCGTCCCCAAGGTACCCTCAAAGCAACGGGCAGGCCGAAGCAACGAATCGCGTGATCCTAGACAACCTCAAGAAAAGGCTGGAAGGGAAAAAAGGATTGTGGGAGTAGGAGCTCGATGGAGTCTTGTGGGCCTATCGCACTACTCCACGTCGCTCAACTAACGAGTCCCCTTTCAGTCTCACTTTTGGTTGCGAAGCCGTGCTACCCATCGAAGCCGAGCTGCCCACTGAAAGAAGGCTTGCGTCGGAGGAGGTCGATTACGACAAACTGCTCGCCGACTCCCTCGATCAGCTCGAAGAAAGACGAGAGCGCGCCAATCTGTATCTCGCCGGATACAGACAAGAAATAAAGCGCGCATATGACAAAAGAGTCCGCCATCGGGCATTCAAGGCTGGTGACATGGTGATGAGAAAGGTGTTCGCAAACACGCAAGAGCCTAATGCAGGAAAGCTCGCGGCGAACTGGGAAGGCCCCTACATAGTACACGAAGCAGGAAGCTCGGGGGCTTACCGGTTGATGACCGCTGAAGGTGACCTGTTAGAGCGACCTTGGAATGCTTTGCACCTTCGCAAGTTTTATGCATAAGACCAGGGGATTTTGTAAATCATCTTCTGAAGAAGTTATGAATGAACGATGGCAGTTTCACCAAAGAATTCAGCCCGAAAGCTCGGCGCAGCAAGAGCTCGTATGATCTATAAAGTATAGTCCGCCGTTGAGGGGACTTAAAGCAAGACCGGGATCCTCAGAGGCAGCCAGTGGGCGACCTTGAGCTTCCCGGGGTAGTCCGCCGTTGTGCGGACTTAAAGCAAGATCAGGATCCTCAGAGGTAGCCAGTGGGCGACCTTGAGCTTCCAGGGGTAGTCCGCCGTTGTGCGGACGTAAAGCAAGACCGGGATCCTCAGAGGCAGCCAGTGGGCGACCTTGAGCTTCCCGGGGCAGTCCGTCGTTGTGCGGACTTAAAGCAAGACCGGGATCCTCAGAGGCAGCCAGTGGGCGACCTTGAGCTTCCCGGGGCAGTCCACCGTTATGCAGACTTAAAGCAAGACCGGGATCCTCAGAGGCAGCCAGTGGGCTACCTTGAGATTCCTGGGGAAGTCCGCTGCCTAGTGGACTCTAAACCTAACTGGAATCCTTCGCGTTCACCTGCCATGAACGGAAGCATCCTGGCGTGGGCATACCCCTCAAAGGGCAAGTCCGCTGAACAGGATCATCGAGGGAAATTAACCGGGCAGGGGGCAGCTAGCACTTATTAGTTTCCTTTAAAAATAAAAATGGTTTAAGTCTCTGAGTGTAGGGAAGTTTTTAAAGTCATTTGGTTCGCTTATCGTTTTCCGGGCTCAGAGACTATATTGAGTTTTAACGAGCATGCCGAGTTTTTCGTTTGCATATACTTTAAAATAAAAAGGTTGAATCGAATTAGCTGCCTCGCCCGGGGTATCACTCTCGAGATCGCTGCGAAACTCCTAAAGCGAACTCACGAGCGACACAGAGAAAGAAAGAAACGCATAGGCGAACTCAAGAAGATGAAGATTTCATTGATTAACAAAAATTACAAGAACAATTACAAGGCTGCGAGCTCAAGGCTTGCTAGTCTCCGCCCCACTGTCGTCCCCTCGGCGCCGCTTCTTCGACCTCTCGGTCTTGTACTTTTCCATAGCGGCCAGGGCGCCTTTCTTGAGGAGATCGTCCAGCTGGGCTTGAAGGCGACCTTGTTGAGCCCGAAGGCCTTCGGCGTGCGTCTTCTTCAGGGCGGCGATCTCTGTCTTCAGAGTAGCGACCTCGCCTTGAAGTTGAGCCGCCTCCTTCCTAGCGGCCTCCCTGGCAGTGACGGCCTCGTCCCGCTCTGCCATGACCTTTTTGAGGTCGGCGGAGGACTTGAGCTGGGACGCCTCCAGCTCGGCCATGCCCGACACCAGGGTCGCGACCCTCTGCCGAAGCTCCTCTGCCTCTTTCAGAGCCACGGCGTGCGAAGCCCGCTGGAGCTCGTGGATGTGCTCGTCCACCTTGCGCTCAGACTCCCGAAGGGAATCGTCGAACAAGACGGCCAGCGCCTTCCCGGCCCCAGCGACCTCCGCGGCCAGCGCCTGGCTCTGTTTCTCCGCCTGCATAAGGAAGATGAAAAAGTCAGTGAAAATTTAGCATATTTGGCGTGAGGGCAGAAAGGGCGAGAGGTACCTCGGCCAGGCGTTCGCTTATGGAAGCGAAGGGGGCTCGGGCGAAGACGTTGCGGCCCAGCAGCTGCCGCACGTAGTAGGGCGCCCTCCCCTCCTCCGCAGAGGAGCCCGCGCTAGGACCCCCCGGAGCTTCGGTAGGAGGAGGCATGCCGGGAGAAGGAGTGGGGGCTGGCACCTCCCCCGGGCGAGCTCCGGCTGCCGGCGGGCTCGGAGGGTCCGCCCTGGCCCCTTTGGCCTCCAACTCCGAGCTGGAGGACTCGGAGTCGGAGCCAATGTCTACAAAGCTAGGGGACCTGTAGACCAGGTCCCCCAGGCCTTGCTGGGAGCCCGCTCCCTCCTGGCCCTCTGCTGGAGGCGAGGCCGCAGGGGCAGGAGCTGGAGCTGCTGCCGGCGGAGAGGTCGCAGCGGTGGCGTTGGATTCTCCCTGCTGGACCCCTGCCCCGTCGGCGGGAGGAGGAAGCTCCTGCCCGCTCGGTCCCGCCCCTGGGGCGGGAGCTGATGGAGTCGGGAGCTTCTCCACTTGGGTGGAAGCGGCAGGCTCCGCCCGGGGAGCTTGAGGGGCGGGCCCCTCCTCCTCGGAGCCTGGTGCCTCCTCCTCGGAGTCCGTCCAACTGGGCTCCGAGTCCAAGCCCGCCTCCTCCAGCGCTTTTCGCCGCTGCTCCGTCTAGACGTTCGAAGGCGCGGGCCTCGCGAGCTTTACCTTCTTCTTCCCGTGGGCCTCCATCTCCGGCGTCAGCACTGCTACACGGAGAGGGACGGTCAGATTGCCGGGGAAGTTGCCCATTAAAATCTGAGCCATCCCGGACTCGACTTCCGCCATGGTTAGCGGGAGGTCGACGTTAGGGTCGTCGGGCTCGACCATTTGAATCTTGCGGCGAACAATTGGAGTTGGGACAGGTGGCTGACCTGGGCCGGCGTCCGGGCGAGGAGGTGGCGGAGGCGCGGAGTTCGCTTCCTGGCGGAGCATCTCGACCGTGTCGGGGTCGTTGAGGCGGATGGGCGAGGCCCGCCTCCGGACCACCTTCTTGCGGGGGTTACCCCTCGAGCTCCCTGCCCCCTTACTGGCCCCTTTGGAGGGAGGAGGGACGTTCTACATCGGCGGAATAGCGCCGATCTCCTCCTCCTTCTTCTTCCGGACGATCTTCTGCTTCAACAGAATAGCACCGGTCTTCCCGTCCTTCAGTTGGAAGGCGAAGTCGGGAGCAGTGATCCTCTCCGGAGTCCGCCCCCCAAGGTAGTGGAGGATCGCCTCGTCCAGAGATCGCTCCCGGTCGGGAGCGATGCACTTCTTCTTCCCCGCCCGGAAGAGGGAGATCTCCCGGAAGACCGCCGTCGGGGGAACCCCGGGGTGAGCCGGGACTCCGCTGTGCCGCCCGCGCCAGTCGCCGACCGCCACGAAAGGATAGTCCTTCCAGTGGCGGTCCTTGCTCTCGATGGTGTAGAAGGGGAGCACCTCGCCAGGCCGCCCCGCGAGGTAGAAGTAGCCGCAGCCCGCGGTGCTGAAGACCGGCCCGGGCTTGAGGAGCCACTTTTTGAGCAAGTAGCTCAGTGGGATCCTCGCCTTCAGGGCGGTCTCCAACTGGGACAGCCCGTAGAGTATCCCCCAGGAGTTTCCTGAGAGTTGGGCGGGGCAAAGCCCCGTCAACTCCAGGAGCTCCCCGGCGAGATGACTCAGGGGGAACCGCAGCCCAGACCACAGCAGCCCGACAGAAGCTACTGTGCCCTGGGGGGGCCTCCCCGAGAGTGGCATCTCGGTGACGAGGATCTCCAGAGGGAGATCGATCGCCGCCCGGATACTGTCCCCGACGGGCACCCCGATCGGGTTTTGCAGCAGACCACCGCCCTCTCAGCGGCGGGCTCAGAAGCTTGGGCGGCGGCAGCAGCAGCAGCAACATCGACAGCGGAGGCCATGAAAGTAGAAGGGCAAAGGCGAGCTGAAAGCAAAGAAGGAAGGGAGAGCTGTTTTCACACGACGGTAAAAATCGCCCCCCATCCCCTATTTATAGACGGGTGAGAGGCAGGCGAATCGAGCCGCAGTTAATGCTCGAGCGCACTCGGCGAGGCGACGTGACGACAATCGAAACGACAGCTCGCTTCTTTCCAATCGTCAAGTGCCACGTGGGCCACGCATGGAAAAGGCTGCGCCGGTGCCGACACTATCATTTACTGACAAAAGAGGAGCGAATCAAAGCGAGACACGTGTCCCACGACAGCCGGGATCTCATAATGAGATTTATCGTATCAGCTTTGTATCTCGGGTCTCGCATCGTATTTAAGGTGAAACGACCGCTGGAGATCTGGTGCGAAACCCAAGCCACAAGATCGCCTGCGGCTGGTGCCCGCAGCTCGCCCGAGGCAGACTCTGACCGCGTGTGATGAGCTCGCGCCGGAAGGAGATCGCTCGTGGCTGACGCTCCCGGCCCGCCCAGCGTTTTTGAAATACTGGGAGTCAAAACTCTCGACGCAGATCGCCCACGGCTGGTGCCCGCAGCTCGCCCGAGGAAGACCCTGACCGCGTATGATGAGCTCGCGCCGGAAGGAGATCGCTCGTGGCTGACGCTCCCGGCCCGCCCAGCGTTTGTGAAATACTGGGAGTCAAAACTCTCGACGCAGATCGCCCACGGCTGGTGCCCGCAGCTCGCCCGAGGCAGACCCTGACCGCGTGTGATGAGCTCGCGCCGGAAGGAGATCGCTCGTGGCTGACGTTCCCGGCCCGCCCAGCGTTTGTGAAATACTGGCAGTCAAAGCTCTCGGCGCAGACCGCCCACGGCAGGTGCCCGCAGCCCACAAGGTGGAGGTCGCCAATGACTTGTACTCCCAATCCGACCGTCGTGTGCAATAAGACTCCTGAGCAAGCGTCAAGTCTCCTTGGTCGCTCCCTCAGGAGGGGGTAATGTTGGGGGTATCTGGAACTCGCCCAGGGTAATGTTGGGGGTCTAGAAGGCTCTGGAAAGAATCTCCACGTGTCGGGCAACGGTAGGTCACCGATGTCTATAAATGCTCACCCCCAGGCTCCAGAGTACAGGTTCGAAACCCTTTTCCCTACCACTTTGGTATACAACAGCTCGTCGTTGTGCACCTGAGACTGACTTGAGCGTCGGAGGGTCTGCGCTCCTAAGGGAGCCAGCCGTTCTTACGCTTTTTCTTTGTCTTGCAGGCAGCCCGCACGGACCAGCGAAAAATATCCCCAACACGATCCATTCTAATTCATTCGTACGATCCATTCCAATTCCTTCGCACGAATGTATCCATTCTAATTCATTTGTACGATCCATTCTAATTCATTCGTATGATCAATTCTAATTCATTCGCACAATCCATTCTAATTCATTCGTATGATCCATTCTAATTCAATTCGTGCAATCCATTCAAATTCATTCGCACAAATGTATCCATTCTAATTCATTCGTATGATCCATTCTAATTCATTCGCTCGAATGTATCCATTCTAATTCATTCGTATGATCCATTCTAATTCATTCGCACGATCCATTCTAATTCATTCGTACGATCCATTCTAATTCATTCGTACGATCCATTCTAATCCATTCGTACGATCCATTCTAATTCATTCATATGATCCATTCTAATTTATTCTCAAGAATGTAACCTTTCTAGTTCATTCGTACGATCCATTCTAATTCATTCGTACGATCCATTCTAATCCATTCGTACGATCCATTCTAATCCATTTGTACGATCCATTCTAATTCATTCGTACGCTCCATTCTTATCCATTCGTACGATCCATTCTAATTCATTCGTACGATCCATTCTAATTCATTCTCACAAATGTAACCATTCTAATCCATTCGTACGATCCATTCTAATCCATTCGTACGATCCATTCTAATTCATTCTCACAAATGTAACCTTTCTAATTCATTTGTACGATCCATTCTAATTCATTTGTACGATCCATTCTAATCCGTTCGTACGATCCATTCTAAACCATTCGTACGATCCATTCTAATTCATTTGCTCGAATGTAACCATTCTAATTCATCCGTACGATCCATTCTAATTCATTCCTACGATCCATTCTAATTCATTCGCACGAATGTATCCATTCTAATTCATTTCCACGATCCATTCTAATTCTTTCATATGATCCATTCTAATTCATTCGCACGAATGTATCCATTCTAATTCATTCGTACAATCCATTCTAATTCATTTGCACGATCCATTCTAATCCATTCATCGCACAAATGTATCCATTCTAATTCATTCGTACGATCCATTCTAATTCATTCGCACGAATGTATCCATTCTAATGCATTCGTACAATTCATTCTACATTCGTACGATCCATTCTAATTCATTCCTACGATCCATTCTAATTTATTCGCACGATCCATTCTAATTCATTCGTACGATCCATTCTAATTCATTCGCACGATCCATTCTAATTCATTCGTATGATCCATTCTAATTTATTTGCACGAATATACGATCCATTCTAATTTATTCGCAAGAATGTATCGTACGAATGAATTAGAATGGATCATAGGAATGAATTAGAAAGGTTACATTCGTGAGAATGAATTAGAATGGATCGTACGAATGAATTAGAATGGATCGTACGAATGAATTAGAATGGATACATTCGAGCGAATGAATTAGAATGGATCGTACGAATGAATTAGAATGGATCATAGGAATAAATTAGAATGGATCGTGCAAATGAATTAGAATGGATCGTATGAATGAATAAGAATGGATCGTACAAATGAATTAGAATGGATACATTTGTGCGAATGAATTAGAATGGATCATGCGAATGAATTAGAATGGATCCACCGAATGAGTTAGAATGGATCATACGAATGAATTAGAATGGATCGTATGAACGAATTAGAATGGATCGTATGAATGAATTAGAATGGATCGTACGAATAGATTAGAATGGATCGTACGAATGGATCATGCGAATGAATTAGAATGGATCGTATGAATGAATTAGAATGGATCGTACGAAGGAATTAGAATAGTTACATTCGTGCGAATGAATTAGAATGGATTGTGCGAATGAATTAGAACGAATTGTGCGAATGAATTAGAATGGATCGTGCGAATGAATTAGAATGGATCGTACGAATGAATTAGAATGGATCGAACAAATGAATTAGAATAGATACATTTGTGCGAATGAATTAGATTGCATCGTACGAATGAATTAGAATGGATCGTACGAATGAATTAGAATGGATCGTACAAATGAATTAGAATGGATCATGCGAATGAATTAGAATGGATCGTACGAATGAATTAGAATGGATACATTCGAGCGAATGAATTAGAATAGATCGTAGGAATGAATTAGAATGGATCATACGAATGAATTAGAATGGATCATGCGAATGAATTAGAATGGATCATGCGAATGAATTAGAATGGATCGTACGAATGAATTAGAATGGATCTACCGAATGAGTTAGAATGGATCATACGAATGAATTAGAATGGATCGTACGAACGAATTAGAATGGATCGTATGAATGAATTAGAATGGATCGTACGAATGGATTACAATGGATCGTACGAATGGATTAGAATGGATCGTACGAATGGATTAGAATGGATCGTACAAATGAATTAGAAATGTTACATTTGTGAGAATGAATTAGAATGGATCGTACTAATGAATTAGAATGGATCGTACGAATGGATTAGAATGGATCGTACGAATGAATTAGAATGGATCGTACGAATGAATTAGAATGAATCGTACGAATGAATTAGAATGGTTACATTCGTGCGAATGAATTAGAATAGATCATACGAATGAATTAGAATGGATCGTACGAATGAATTAGAATGGATACATTTGTGTGAATGAATTAGAATGGATCGTGCAAATGAATTAAAATGGATACATTCGTGCGAATGAATTAGAATGTATCATACGAATGAATTAGAATAAATCGTACGAATGAATTAGAATGGATACATTCATGCAAATGAATTAGAATGGATCATACGAATGAATTAGAATGGATCATACGAATGAATTAGAATAGATCGTACGAATGAATTAGAATGGATCATATGAATGAATTAGAATGGTTACATTCGTGCGAATGAATTAGAATGGATCGTACGAATGGATTAGAATGGATCGTACGAATGGATTAGAACGCATTGTACGAATGAATTAGAATAGATACATTTGTGCGAATGAATTAGATTGCATCGTATGAATGAATTTGAATGGATTGTACAAATGAATTAGAATGGATCGTACGAATGAATTAGAATGGATCATGCGAATGAATTATAATAGATCGTACGAATGAATTAGAATGGATCGTACGAATAAATTAGAATGGATCGTGCGAATGAATTAGAATGGATCGTACGAATGAATTAGAATGGATCCACCGAATGAGTTAGAATGGATCATACGATTGAATTAGAATGGATCGTACGAATGAATTAGAATGGATTATGCAAATGAATTAGAATGGATCGTATGAATGAATAAGAATAGATCGTACGAATGAATTAGAATGGATCGTGCGAATTAATTAGAATGAATTGTACGAATGCATTAGAATGGATCGTATGAATGAATTAGAATGAATCGTACGAATGAATTAGAATGGATCGTACGAACGAATTAGAATGGATCGTATGAACGAATTAGAATAGATACATTCGAGCGAATGAATTAGAATGATCATATGAATGAATTAGAATGGATCATAGGAATGAATTAGAATGGATCGTTCAAATGAATTAGAATGGATACATTCGTGCGAATGAATTAGAATGGATCGTAGGAATGAATTAGAATGGATCATACGAATGGATTAGAATGGATCGTACGAATGAATAAGAATGGATTGAACGAATAAATTAGAATGGATCGTACAAATAAATTAGAAAGGTTACATTTGTGAGAATGAATTAGAATGGATCGTACGAATGAATTAGAATGGATATGACAAATGGATTAGAATGGATCGTATGAATGGATTAGAACACATTGTACGAATGAATTAGAATGGATCGTACGAATGGATTAGAATGGATCGTACGAATGAATTAGAATGGATCGTAGGAATGAATTAGAATGGATCGTACGAATGAATTAGAATGGTTAAATTCGTGCGAATGAATTAGAATGGATCGTACGAATGGATTAGAATGGATCGTACGAATGGATTAGAATGGATCGTACGAATGAATTAGAATGGATCGTACAAATGAATTAGAAAGGTTACATTTGTGAGAATGAATTAGAATGGATCGTACGAATGAATTAGAATGGATCGTACGAATGGATTAGAATGGATCGTACGAATGAATTAGAATGGATCGTACGAATGCATTAGAATGGATACAATCGTGCGAATGAATTAGAATGGATCGTACGAATGAATTAGAATGGATCGTGCGAATGAATTAGAATGGATCGTACGAATGAATTAGAATGGATCGTCTGAATGAATTAGAATGGATCGTACGAATGAATTAGAATGGATTGTACGAATGAATTAGAATGGATCGTACGAATGCATTAGAATGGATACATTCATGCGAATGAATTAGAATGGATCGTACGAATGAATTAGAATGGATCATACAAATGAATTAGAAAGGTTAGATTCGTGAGAATGAATTAGATTGGATTGTATGAATGAATTAGAATGGATCATGCGAATGAATTTGAATGGATTGTAGGAATGGATTAGAATGGATCGTGCGAATGAATTAGAATGGATCATGCGAATGAATTAGAATTGATCATATGAATGAATTAGAATGGATCGTATGAATGAATTAGAATGGATCATATGAAAGAAATAGAATGGATCGTGCGAATGAATTAGAAAGGACCGTACGAATAAATTAGGATCGTACGAATGAATTAGAATGGATCGTACGAATGAATTAGAATAGATCGTATGAACGAATTGGAATGGATCGTACGAATGAATTAGAATAGATATATTCATGCGAATGAATTAGAATGGATAGTGCGAATGAAATAGAATAGCTCATAGGAATGAATTAGAATGAATCGTACGAATGAATTAGAATAGTTACATTCGTGCGAATGAATTAGAATCGATCGTACGAATGAATTGGAATGGATCGTACGAATAAATTAGAATGGATCGTGCGAATGAATTAGAATGGTTCGTACGAATGAATTAGAATGGATCCACCGAATGAGTTAGTATGGATCATACAAATGAATTAGAATGGGTCGTACGAATGAATTAGAAAGGATTGTGCGAATGAATTAGAATGGATCATGCGAATGAATTAGAATGGATCATACGATTGATTCTAATTCATTCGTACGATCCATTCTAATGCATTCGTACGATCCATTCTAATTCATTCGTATGATCCATTCTAACTCATTCGGTGGATCCATCCTAATTCATTCGTACGATCCATTCTAATCTATTTGTACGATCCATTCTAATCCATTCGTACGATCCATTCTAATTCATTCTCACAAATGTAACCTTTCTAATTCATTTGTACGATCCATTCTAATTCATTCGTACGATCCATTCTAATCCATTTGTATGATCCATTCTAATCCATTCGTACGATCCATTCTAATTCATTCGCACGAATGTAACCATTCTAATTCATTCGTACGATCCATTCTAATTCATTCCTACGATCCATTCTAATTCATTCGCACGAATGTATCCATTCTAATTCATTTGCACGATCCATTCTAATTCATTCGTACGATCCATTCTAATTCATTCTCACGAATGTAACCTTTCTAATTCATTTGTTCATACGTACAATCCATTCTAATTTATTCGCACGAATGTATCCATTCTAATTCATTCGTACGATCCATTCATATTCATTCGTACAATGCATTCTAATCCATTCGTACGATCCATTCTAATACATTCGTATGATCCATTCTAATTCATTCTCACGAATGTAACATTTCTAATTCAATTGTATGATCCATTCTAATTCATTCGTACGATCCATTCTAATCCATTCGTACGATCCATTCTAATTCATTCGCACTATCCATTCTAATTCATTCGTACGATCCATTCTAATTCATTCGTATGATCCATTCTAATGGTTACATTCGTGCGAATGAATTAGAATGGATCGTACGAATGAATTAGAATGGATCATAGGAATGAATTAGATTGGATCGTGCAAATGAATTAGAATGGATCGTACGAATGGATTAGAATGGATCGTACGAATGGATTAGAATGGATCGTACGAATGGATTAGAATGAATCGTACGAATAAATTAGAATGGATCATACAAATGAATTAGAATGGATCGTACGTTTGAATTAGAATGGATCGTACAAATGAATTAGAATGGATAGTGCGAATGAATTAGAATGGATCGTACGAATGAATTAGAATGGATCGTATGAATGGATTAGAATGGATCGTACGAATGGATTAGAATGGATCGTACGAATGGATTAGAATGGATCGTATGAATGAATTAGAATGGATCATACAAATGAATTAGAATGGATCGTGCGAATGAATTAGAATGGATCGTGCAAATGAATTAGAATGGATACATTCGTGCGAATAAATTAGAATGGATCATACGAATGAATTAGAATGGATCGTACGAATTAATTAGAATGGATATATTTGTGCGAATGAATTAGAATGGATCGTACGAATGAATTAGAATGGATCATAGGAATGAGTTAGAATGGATCGTGCAAATGAATTAGAATGGATACATTCGTGCGAATGAATTAGAATGGATCGTAGGAATGAATTAGAATGGATCGTACGTTCTAACTCATTCGGTGGATCCATTCTAATTCATTCGTACGATCCATTCTAATTCATTCGCACGATCCATTCTAATTCATTCGTACAATCCATAATAATTCATTCGCACAATCCATTCTAATTCATTCGTATGATCCATTCTTATTCATTCATACGATCCATTCTAATTCATACGTACGATCCATTCTAGTTAATTCGCACGATCCATTCTAATTCATTCTCACAAATGTATCCATTTTAATTCATTCGTACGATCCATTCTAATTCGTTCGTACGATCCATTCTAATTCATTCGTACGATCCATTCTAATTCATTCATACGATCCATTCTAATTCATTCGTACGATCCATTCTAATTCATTCGTACGATCCATTCTAATTCATTCCTACGTACGATCCATTCTAATTCATTCGCACGAATGTAACCATTCTAATTCATTCAAACGATCCATTCTAATTCATTCCTACGATCCATTCTAATTCATTCGCACGAATATATCCATTCTAATTCATTTGCACGATCCATTCTAATTCATTCCTTTGATCCATTCTAATTCATTCGTACGATCCATTCTAATTCATTCTCTCGAATGTATCCATTCTAATTCATTCGTACGATCCATTCTAATGAATTAGAATGGATTGTGCGAATGAATTAGAATGGATCGTATGAATGAATAACAATGGATCGTACGAATGGATTAGAATGGATCGTACGATGCAATCTAATTTATTCTAATTCATTCGCACGAATGTTTCTAATTCATTCGCACGATCCATTCTAATTCATTCGTACGATCCATTCTAATTCATTCGCCCGATCCATTCTTATTCATTCATACGATCCATTCTAATTCATTCGCACAATCCATTATAATTCATTCGTACGATCCATTCTAATTCATTCGTATGATCCATTCTAACTCATTCGGTGGTTCCATTCTAATTCATTCGTACAATCCATTCTAATTTATTTGCACGAATATACAATCCATTCAAATTCATTCGCACAAATGTATCCATTCTAATTCATTCGTACGATCCATTCTAATTCATTCTCACGAATGTAACCTTTCTAATTCATTTGTATGATCCATTCTAATTCATTCGTATGATCCATTCTAATCCATTCGTATGATCCATTCTAATCCATTCGTACGATCCATTCTAATCCATTCGTACGATCCATTCTAATTCATTCTCACAAATGTAATCTTTCTAATTCATTTGTACGATCCATTCTAATTCATTCGTACGATCCATTCTAATCCATTCGTAAGATCCATTCTAATTCATTCGCACGAATGTAACTATTCTAATTCATTCGTACGATCCATTCTAATTCGTTCATACGATCCATTCTAATTCATTCGTATGATCCATTCTAATTCGTTCATACGATCCATTCTAATTCGTTCATACGATCCATTCTAATTCGTTCGTACGATCCATTCTAATTCATTCCTACGAACCATTGTAATTTATTTGTACGATCCATTCTAATTCATTCCTACGATCTATTCTAATTCATTCGTATGATCCATTCTAATTCATTCCTACGATCTATTCTAATTCATTCGCTCGAATGTATCCATTCTAATTCATTGGTACGATCCATTCTAATTCATTCCTACGATCCATTCTAATTCATTCGCACGAATGTATCCATTCTAATTCATTCATACGATCCATTCTAATTCATTCGCACAATCAATTCTAATTCATTCGTACGATCCATTATAATTCATTCGTATGATCAATTCTAACTCATTCGGTGGATCCATTCTAATTCATTCGTACGATCCATTCTAATTCATTCGCTCAAATGCATCCATTCTAATTCATTTGCACGATCCATTCTAATTCATTCCAATGATCCATTCTAATTCATTCGTACGATCCATTCTAATTCATTCGCACGAATATATCCATTCTAATTCATTCGTACGATCCATTCTAATTCATTCGTATGATCCATTCTAATTCATTCGCACAATCCATTTTAATTCATTCGTCCGATCCATTCTAATTCATTTGTATGATCAATTCTAATGCATTCGCACGATCCATTCTAATTCATTCGTATGATCCATTCTAATTCATTTGTACAATCCATTCTAATTCATTCGTCCGATCCATTCTAATTCATTTGTATGATCAATTCTAATTCATTCGTACGATCCATTCTAATCCATTCGTACGATCCATTTTTATTCATTCGTACGATCCATTCTAATTCATTCGTACAATCCATTCTAATTCAGTCGTATGAATGTATCCATTCTAATTCATTCGTACGATCCATTCTAATCCATTCGTACGATCCATTCTAATTCATTCGTTCGATCTATTCTAATTCATTCGTATGATCCATTCTAATTTATTCGTACGATCCATTCTAATTCATTTGCATGAATGTATCCATTCTAATTTATTCGTACGATCCATTCTAATTCATTCGTACGATCTATTCTAATTCATTCGCTCGAATGTATCCATTCTAATTCATTCGTTCGATCCATTCTAATTCATTCGTACGATCCATTCTAATTCATTCGCACGAATTTTTCCATTCTAATTCATTCGTACGATCCATTCTAATTCATTCGTACGATCCATTCTAATTTATTTGTACGATCCATTCTAATTCATTCGCACGATCCATTCTAATTCATTTGTACGAATGTATCCATTCTAATTCATTCGCACGATCCATTCTAATGCATTCGTATGATCCATTCTAATTCATTCGTACGATCCATTCTAATTCATTCGTACGATCCATTCTAATTCATTCGCACGATCCATTCTAATTTATTCGTACGATCCATTCTAATTCATTCGTACGATGCATTCTAATCCATTCGTACGATCCATTCTAATTCATTCGTACGCTCCATTCTTATTCATTCGCACAATCCATTCGTACAATCCATTCTAATCCATTCGTACGATCCATTCTAATTTATTCGTATGATCCATTCTAACTCATTCGGTGGATCAATTCTAATTCATTCGTACGATCCATTCTAATTCATTCGCACGATCCATTCTAATTCATTCGTACGATCCATTCTAATTACAATCCATTCTAGTTCAGTCGTATGAATATATCATACGAATGAATTAGAATGGATCATGCGAATGAATTAGAATGGATCGTACGAATGAATTAGAATGGATCGTACGAATTAATTAGAATGGATACATTCGAGCGAATGAATTAGAATGGATCGTACGAATGAATTAGAATGGATCATAGGAATGAATTAGAATGGATCGTGCAAATGAATTAGAATGGATACATTCGTTTGAATGAATTAGAATGGATCGTACGAATGAATTAGAATGGATCGTATGAATAAATTAGAATGAATCGAACGATCCATTCTAATTCATTCGCACGATCCATTCTAATTCGTTCGTACGATCCATTCTAATTCATTCGCACGATCTATTCTAATTCATTCGTACGATCCATTCTAATCCATTCGTATGATCAATTCTAATTCATTCACACGATCCATTCTAATTCATTCTCACGAATGTAACCTTTCTAATTCATTTGTATGATCCATTCTAATTCATTCGTACGATCCATTCTAATCCATTCGTACGATCCATTCTAATCCATTCGTACGATCCAATCTAATCCATTCGTACGATCCATACTAATTCATTCGCTCGAATGTATCCATTCTAATTCTTTCGTACGATCCATTCTAATCCATTCGTACGATCCATTCTAAACCATTCGTACGATCCATTCTAATTCATTCCTACGATCCATTCTAATTCATTCGCACGAATGTATTAGAATGGATCGTACGAATGGATTAGAATGGATCGTACGAATGAATTAGAATTGATCATAAGAATGAGTTAGAATGGATCGTACGAATGAATTATAATGGATTGTACGAATGAATTTGAATGGATCATACGAATGAATTAGAATGGATCGTGCGAATGAATTAGAATGGTTACATTTGTGCGAATGAATTAGAATGGATCGTACTAATGAATTAGAATGGATCGTGCGAATGAATTAGAATTGATCATACGAATGAATTAGAATGGTTACATTCGAGCGAATGAATTAGAATGGATCGTACGTAGGAATGAATTAGAATGGATCGTACGAATGAATTAGAATGGATCGTACGAATGGATCGTGCGAATGAATTAGAATGGATCGTATGAATAAATTAGAATGGATCGTACGAATGAATTAAAATGGATATATTTGTGCGAATGAATTAGAATGGATCATACGATCTAATTAGAATGGATCGTACGAATGAATTAGAATGGATCGTATGAATGAATAAGAATGGATCGTACGAATGAATTAGAATAGATCGTGCGAATGAATTAGAATGAATCGTATGAATGCATTAGAATGGATCATACGAATGAATTCGAATGAATCGTATGATCCATTCTAATTCATTCATCCGATCCATTCTAATTCATTCGCACGAATGTATCCATTCTAATTCATTCGCACGATCTATTCTAATTCATTCACACAATCCATTCTAATTCATTCGTATGATCCATTCTAATTTATTCGTTCAAATATATCCATTCTAATTCATTCGTACGATCCATTCTAATTCATTCGTACGATCCATTCTAATTCATTCGTACAAATGTATCCATTCTAATTCATTCCTATGATCCATTCTAATTCATTCGTACGATCCATTCTAATTCATTCGCAGGAATGTAACCATTCTAATTCATTCGTACGATCCATTCTAATTCATTCGCACGAATGTAACCATTCTAATTCATTCGTTCGATCCATTCTAATTCATTCCTACGATCTATTCTAATTCATTCGCACGAATGTATCCATTCTAATTTATTTGCACGATCCATTCTAATTCATTCCTATGATCCATTCTAATTCATTCGTACGATCCAGTCTAATTCATTCGCTCGAATATATCCATTCTAATTAATTTGTACGATCCATTCTAATTCGTTCATACGATACATTCTAATTCGTTCGTACGATCCATTCTAATTCATTCATACGATTCATTCTAATTCATTCGCACGATCTATTCTAACTCATTCGTACGATCCATTCTAATCTATTCGTATGATCAATTCTAATTCATTCGCACGATCCATTCTAATTCATTCTCACGAATGTAACCTTTCTAATTCATTTGTATGATCCATTCTAATTCATTCATACGAATGAATTAGAATGGATCATGTGAATGAATTCTAATTCAGTCGTATGAATGTATCCATTTTAATTCATTCGTACGATCCATTCTAATTCATTCGTACGATCTAATTCATTCGTTCGATCCATTCTAATTCATTCGTACGATCCATTCTAATTTATTCGCACGAATGAATTAGAATGGATCATGCGAATGAATTTGAATGGATTGCACGAATTGAATTAGAATGGATCATACGAATGAATTAGAATGGATCGTGCTAATGAATTAGAATTGATCATACGAATGAATTAGAATGGATCGTACGAATGAATTAGAATGGATCGTGCGAATGAATTAGAATGGATCGTATGAATAAATTAGAATGGATCATACGAATGAATTAAACTGGATACATTTGTGCGAATGAATTAGAATGGATCATACGATCTAATTAGAATGGATCGTACGAATGAATTAGAATGGATCGTACAAATGAATTAGAATGGATAGTGCGAATGAATTAGAATGGATCGTACGAATAAATTAGAATGGATTGTACGAATGAATTAGAGTTGATTGTGCGAATGAATTAGAATGGATCGTACGAAAGAATTAGAATGGATCGTACAAATGAATTAGAATGGATCATATGAATGAATTAGAATCGATCGTGCGAATGAATTAGTATGGATCGTGTGGGGGAAAATCTTCGTGCCGACCCGAAGATTCTCGCAGCACCAGTCAATTGGAGTCGAAGTTGATGCTGAAGATCGTTGATCGATCTGTTGATTGAAGTTGGAGCTTCTTTGATATATAAACAGAAAAGCAATCAGAGAGAGATTTTGACACAAGAGAAATGATCTCGGAGTTCAGCCGAAGCCTACGTCTCCGTGCTATAGGGAGCAACCCGAATTCACTAACACTTATGTTGAAGTGATCTCGACAGGCCGAGTATCACTGTAAACCCTGATCTCTCTGAAAGAAGATCAAAGGGAGATGGTTGATCTGAAATTGGTAATCTCAGAGCTCTGGTTTTTAGAATTCAGAGTTCGATTTCTGGAATCGATCCTTTTACATTCGAAGGCTCTGCTATTTATAGGCATTCTGGGTGGCGAATGGCGGTTTCTGCTGCAGTATCTGGGGATTCTCCAGGTAAAGTTACGGGCCCCGTAGTTGTCCTCGTGGACCCACCAGGCAGGGCCGGTGGGTCCCGCGGTAGTCCTCATGGGCCCACCAGGCAGGGCCGGTGGGTCCCGCGGTAGTCCTCGTGGGCCCACCAGGCAGGGCCGGTGGGTCCCGCGGTAGTCCTCGTGGGCCCACCAGGCAGGGCCGGTGGGTCCCGTGGTGGATTTTTGCCAAAATTTGCACCCACAGTTACCCCCTCCAAGCTAGCTAGAGTGCATTCTGGCTGGCTTGGATTTGGTGCAAAGAACAGCAACTTCCTGTTTGAAAATAGGACACGAAGAAACTTGCCGCGTATTAGCGTAAGAAAGGACCCATCGGTAAATTTTGACTGATCGGTCAAATTTTGACCGATCGGTCAAATTTTGTCCGATCGGACAAATTTTGACCGATCGGTCAAGTCTTGACCGATCGGTCAAAATTCAACCGGTCAAGAATCAGGCGATCGGTCAAAAAACATGGTTTTTTGACCGATCCAGTACAATTTTGACCGATCAAATGATTTTTGCCGATCGGACAAGTTTGTCCGATCGGTCAAAAATTATCCGATCAAGGTTCGAGTGATCGGTCAAAAAGACAGGGTTTTTTGACCGATCCAGTACAATTTTGACCGATCGAATGATTTTTGCCGATCAGACAAGTTTGTCCGATCGGTCAAAAATTATCCGGTCAAGCATCGAGTGATCGGCAAAAACCCTTGGTTTTTTGCCAGATCTAGTAGAAATTTGACCGATCAGATAACTTTCGCCGATCGGACATGTTTGTCCGATCGGTGAAAAATATCCGGTCAAGGTTCGAGTGATCGGCAAAAAACCTTGGTTTTTTGCCAGATCCAGTAGAAATTTGACCGATCAGATAACTTTCGCCGATCGGACATGTTTGTCCGATTGGTGAAAAATATCCGGTCAAGGTTCGAGTGATCGGCAAAAAACCTTGGTTTTTTGCCAGATCCAGTAGAAATTTGACCGATCAGATAACTTTCGCCGATCGGACATGTTTGTCCGATCGGTGAAAAAATATCCGGTCAAGGTTCAAGTGATCGGCAAAAAACCTTGGTTTTTTGCCAGATCCAGTAGAAATTTGACCGATCAAATAACTTTCGCCGATCGGACATGTTTGTCCGATCGGTGAAAAAATATCCGGTCAAGATTCGAGTGATCGGCAAAAAACCTTGGTTTTTTGCCAGATCCAGTAGAAATTTGACCGATCAGATAACTTTCGCCGATCGGACATGTTTGTCCGATCGGTGAAAAATATCCGGTCAAGGTTCGAGTGATCGGCAAAAAACCTTGGTTTTTTGCCAGATCCAGTAGAAATTTGACCGATCAGATAACTTTCGCCGATCGGACATGTTTGTCCGATCGGTGAAAAATATCCGGTCAAGGTTCAAGTGATCGGCAAAAAACCTTGGTTTTTTGCCAGATCCAGTAGAAATTTGACCGATCAAATAACTTTCGCCGATCGGACATGTTTGTCCGATCGGTGAAAAAATATCCGGTCAAGATTCGAGTGATCGGCAAAAAACCTTGGTTTTTTGCCAGATCCAGTAGAAATTTGACCGATCAGATAACTTTCGCCGATCGGACATGTTTGTCCGATCGGTGAAAAATATCCGGTCAAGGTTCGAGTGATCGGCAAAAAACCTTGGTTTTTTGCCAGATCCAGTAGAAATTTGACCGATCAGATAACTTTCGCCGATCGGACATGTTTGTCCGATCGGTGAAAAATATCCGGTCAAGGTTCAAGTGATCGGCAAAAAACCTTGGTTTTTTGCCAGATCCAGTAGAAATTTGACCGATCAGATAACTTTCGCCGATCGGACATGTTTGTCCGATCGGTGAAAAAATATCCGGTCAAGATTCGAGTGATCGGCAAAAAACCTTGGTTTTTTGCCAGATCCAGTAGAAATTTGACCGATCAGATAACTTTCGCCGATCGGACATGTTTGTCCGATCGGTGAAAAATATCCGGTCAAGGTTCGAGTGATCGGCAAAAAACCTTGGTTTTTTGCCAGATCCAGTAGAAATTTGACCGATCAGATAACTTTCGCCGATCGGACATGTTTGTCCGATCGGTGAAAAATATCCGGTCAAGGTTCAAGTGATCGGCAAAAAACCTTGGTTTTTTGCCAGATCCAGTAGAAATTTGACCGATCAGATAACTTTCGCCGATCGGACATGTTTGTCCGATCGGTGAAAAAATATCCGGTCAAGGTTCAAGTGATCGGCAAAAAACCTTGGTTTTTTGCCAGATCCAGTAGAAATTTGACCGATCAGATAACTTTCGCCGATCGGACATGTTTGTCCGATCGGTGAAAAATATCCGGTCAAGGTTCGAGTGATCGGTAAAAAACCTTGGTTTTTTGCCAGATCCAGTAGAAATTTGACCGATCAGATAACTTTCGTCGATCGGACATGTTTGTCCGATCGGTGAAAAAATATCCGGTCAAGGTTCGAGTAATCGGCAAAAAACCTTGGTTTTTTGCCAGATCCAGTAGAAATTTGACCGATCAGATAACTTTCGCCGATCGGACATGTTTGTCCGATCGGTGAAAAAATATCCGGTCAAGGTGAAGTTCGAACCTGCCCTTCAGAGAAAGTTTGCTGCTTTGTTCTTCGATATTTTGGCAGAGTTTTGAACATTGATGGAGCTTGATTCTTCTTTGTTTTGAATCCTTAATTGGCTTGATGGTTGCTTTGAACCGGCGGTCCGGTTGACCTAGACCGGTGGCTTGATTAGACCGTTGGTTCATGCGGACCGGTAGGTCCGACGTTTCGCCTGGTCGCGACTGTTCGCCTGGTTTTGCGCTTGCTACGGATGGATGCCACGTGTACCTACAAAAACACGCGATTTGATATGGTGAAGACACGTGTCTTCTCGATTTGCGCACCTGTTTTACCCTGAGTACAAAAAGCTTTCACCGGCTGTCATTTTGCCTCACGCTTCCAAAATTTTTCGAAGTCCAGACTCTTGCTCTCTTGATTTCTGCTCTCTGTTCCCTGCGCCTGTCTGATCGGTGAAATGGCTTCCTCGGGCAGTTCGAAGAAGTCCGGTACAACTCCCTCGAAGAGAAAGGGGAAGGAGATTGTGGAGGTTCAATCTCCTCCGAGGGGCCGTGGCAAGGGAAAGGCGGCTCTCGTTGAGCTCGGCCAGCTGGGTAAAAGGCACCAAGGTGTTGGGTTTGCCTCAGCGCCATCAAGGCCAGAGTTCATCCCGAAGGTGAAGTTTGTTCTGGGCCCTCTCATGCCCCTGACGGATGAGACGGAGTATATGTATAATGTAGGCGGTGAGTTCACAGACACGAAGAGGAAGAAGTGGCAAGCACTTCTCTCTTACTTTACTGAAGGGAAAGGAGCGCAGCCCTCGCTCCCCAGCATCCAGACGGCTTTCGGCATTGACAAGAAGACCGTCTTCACCAACTATGCCAGCAACGAGAAGGTCATGGGAACCATCGTGACCATCGGCCAGATGAACTGCGGTCTGCGTCTGCCGTTGCCCCCCTTTGCTGCAAGACTTTTGAATACATCTGGCCTCTGCCCGGGACAAGTGACAGGGAATGCATGGCGAATCATTTACGCCTTCTGCAGAGTGGAGTCAGATTTTCAAGAGGACTTGAGGGCCTGCTACTCCAGTATTCCGGATGGGGAACCTGCCAGGATCGAACTTGGGTATTTCTTCTTCCATTATCGATGGAGTTACAGGAAGGACAGCCCGTTCTACAATCTGACCGGCGTGTCTCCGCTGCGACCGCTAACTGATACAGTTCCTTCGGACAAACTGTATACAGATTGGCCTATCTCCGTCTCCGGAGCGTGGACATCCATGTCCGTGCCCGACACCCCTCGAGACAGCGTGCATGAGGCGGTCAAGATGTACAGTGCTGGAGGCATTTATGCTTGGACCTCCGAGAGGGCAGGAGCAATCGACAATTTGTTCCTCGAGTTGACCTGTGGAACCAGGTCGTGGAAGCAGTTCTCCAACTGCCCAGTGAGATATGGCAAGGCCAATCTCCTCCACAGATCGAAGGACAGGTATGAGGACAACGAAGTCCTATACTCTGATTATGAAGAGGATCCCAGCTCGGGCAAGATCATCCGGAAGATTAGGGCCGAGAAGAAGATCTACACCGCGAGGCGCCGATTGCCCACTATGGATGAGAAGTTGGTTATCCAAAGAGGCCCCGCGAAGAAGAAGCGAAAAACGCTCATCAAGCCTAAGGAAGACGAAGAAGAAGAAAAGAAGAAGAGCGAAGAGGAAGAAGAGAGGAAGAAAAAGGAAGAAGAAGAGGAGACAGAGAATATCAGCCACGACGATAGTGGTAGTAATGAAGACGAGGAAGGAGACGATGAGGATGATCCGTCTTCCACTCCCTCTGATGGGGATGGTGAGAATGGGGGTGGTGAGGAAGAAATTCTTCCCACCCCCACTGTTGGTGCAATGGGGGAGGACTCGATCCCCATTCCCATTGACGAGGTAAAAGCCCGTCAGATGGAGGAAATTCTCGACACTGAAGGCGATGGAAAAAAGGTGATTCCCGCCTACAAATTCGAAGAGTTGAAGAAGCCATTGCGCTTTAAAATAAAGGTGTCGAAGAGTGGTGGGGTTGGAAGCAACCCCACCCCCATCTATCAAATTGCACCAGAAGTACTTCGCCTCGAAGGAGCAACAACAAGCGGGGGTGTGGAGGTTGAGCAACCCCCACCCCCATCTCGCTCTCTGCTGAACGAGGTGGAGGCCATGGTGGCGGGACTGATCGAACCCGGAGGGCATCATGAGGAAGAAAGAGTTTCACCTCCCCGCGATGTTCCCTCTCCTATCCATTTGGAGAGGGGAAGTCGCGTTGGTGATGGGGCTCCTCAACCTCAACCGGCCCCGGCTCCTACTCAGAAGAAAACCCCTAAGGATGGCTCTGAGCGCCGGAAGGGCAAGGAACCGAAGGTTGAAACCTCAGGTAATCGAACAACTTACTTTGAATACTTGTATCTGGAGCTCGAAAATATTCTAACACTTTGATTCCCTTCGACTGCAGGTGCGCCTGCTGGATTGTCCCCAACAATAAAGAACTTGGGTGATGTTGATATCAACCGCCCCACTGCTGCAATTAGGAAGCTTATCAACCTCCCGGGGGCTACTTTGGATGAAGCTTTCGATAGAATAAACCTGGTGGTAAGTGCATCTGTTTGATCGGTCATTTGAATCGTATCTTTCTTCAGAATAATTCAACACTTTTGTTCTTTTGCAGAACTCAGCACTTATGAATGTTGCAACCAAACTCTCTTTGAGGGCGGGAGCAAAAGAAGCTGTGGCTGAAATAAATAAGTTGATCGCGGAGAGAGATGAGCTAAGAGATCTCCTGACTTCGAAGAAAGCTTCTCTCAAAACCAAGATTAAGGAACTTCGGGAGGGAAAGCTGGAGATCAAAGAGCTGAAGGATCGATGTGAGGCACAGAGTCACGAACTCGAATCTCTGAAGACTCGACTCTCAAAGGTTGAGGATGTGTCCTGTGGCCGTTCCATCGAGATCCAAGAGCTGAAGCAACAACTTGCTACCCAGCACGCTGCCTTTGCTGCCAGAGAAGAGACTTCGAAGAAGGCACTGGAGCACGCGTTGTCTGAGTGCAAGGTTTACAAGGAGACAGCAGAGAAGGCGGCAGAAGCGCTCAGGACTCATATAGCTAGCGTCCGATCTTCCAAGGCCTCGGTGGCGAGCAAAGCTCGTGCTGGATCTGAGGGAGAGAAGTCGCATGCGAAGAGTGTGGCAAAGCCTTGAGACTTTTCTCCTTCTTCTCTGTTGTACTTGTAAATTTTTGAAATGTAACAGCTCTTTGTATCTGACATATTTTGATGATAATAGAAAACATCTATTTGGTATTCGAAACTTGCACCTCTTTTGAGTTGAATGTCTTTGAATGTTGAGTTCTGGAATGCTATCTGAAATGATTGAGTATTCGTACATTTGAATGTAAGTTGAATATGCATATACTTGAATGTAAGGGGTTGAATCGCAATTCAAACACCCAAACTTGTAACTTTGAAAATTGAATTTGAACTCGAATAACATTTGAATGTAAGGGGTCGAGTCGCAACTCAAACTCCCAAACCTGTTAGACGATATCGAATTGATTGAAATTGGATATTTGAATTTCGAAGGTCAGTTTAACATTTGCAAGTAAGGGGTCGAGTCGCAACTCTAACTCCCAAACATGTTAAGACCTGGTAACTTGAAAATGGTCAGTTTTTAACATTTGCTAGTAAGGGGTTGGGTCGCAACCCTAACACCCGAACTTGTTAAAAGACCTGGTAATTTGAATGTGAATAGCTTGGAACTGCTTCAGAACTCGAATTGAAAATCAGAACACTTGTACATTTGAACACTTGAAAGAGAGCTTTATTCATCACAGAATTTACATTACGGATAAAACAACTTGAGGTGTCTAGCATTCCATGCTCGAGGCAATCTATCTCCTTCTGGTGTGATCAATCTGTAAGAACCTTTGCCTCCAACTGACTCAATGATATATGGACCTTCCCAGTTGGGAGCAAGCTTTCCACTGCTGTGTTCTTTGGTATTGTAGAAAACTGCTCTGAGAACTAAACTACCCACTGAGAACTGTCTCTTGTGGACTTTCTCATCGTAGGCTCTCTTGATCTTCTGTTGGTACTTAGCCACACGAAGTGATGCTTGATCCCGTAATTCTTCGGAGAAATCTAGATCATTGATCCGAAGTTCTTCATTGACTCCTACTTCAACTGCTCTGGTCTTCAGAGTGCTTGATATATTTTCTGTTGGGAGTACTGCCTCTGATCCATATGTTAGGCGAAAAGGCGAGAAACCAGTTGATCTTCTCGGAGTTGTGCGATATCCCCAAAGAACTTCAGGTAGGACTTGTTCCCACAATCCTTTCTTATCATTGAGTTTCTTCTTGAGTATACCAAGAATAGCTCTGTTGGAGGCTTCTGCTTGGCCATTGCATTGAGGATATCTTGGAGTTGAATAGAATAGCTTGATACCATGGTTCAGACAGAACTCTCGAAACTTGTCTGAGTCAAATTGAGCTCCATTGTCAGCAACAAGAACTTGAGGTGTGCCAAACCTTGAGAAGATGTTGTGCCGAATGAATTTGATCACTTCGTCATCAGTCTCTCGGAAGAGGGGCACAGCTTCAACCCATTTGGTGAAGTAATCCGTGGCCAGGAGTAGGTACTTCTTCTTGCTTGGAGTTGGAGGGAAAGGTCCCAAGAAGTCTAACCCCCATTGATGGAATGGCCAGGGACTTGATAATTGATGAAGTTCATCTGCAGGGAGATGATTAGCTCGAGCGTGCCGCTGGCAAGGCTCGCACCTTTGAACGACTTGTTGAGCATCCCTTGCCATTGTTGGCCAGTAGTACCCTTGTAGCTTCGTCTTGGCTTCAAGAGATCTTCCTCCTGAATGATTTCCACAAGCTCCGGAGTGGATATCAATCAGGATTGCCTGTGCTTGTTCAGGACCAAGGCACTTGAGTAACATCCCGCTGTGAGATTTGAAATATAAATCTTCACCTTGTAAAGTGTAGCATGGGAGCTTCCTTTGAAGCCTTCGGGCTTGATTTGGATCTTCTGGTATTTTGCTATGTTTGAAGAAGTCAAGAATTGGTCGTCTCCAATCTTCAAGCTGATCTCCACCCCCAGATCCTGTTATAGTAGTAAGGATCTGTTGATCGGGGATGGTCTTGGGCACTTCTTGATAATCGATCTGTATTTGTCTCCCTCCGAGTGAGTCTCCAAGAACTGAGGCAGCATTGGCTAAGGCATCTGCTTCTCGGTTCTCTGCTCTGGGGATTTGAATGAATTCAGCGCTAGTAAAACGTTGTTGAAGACGTCGTACTAAGGCCAAGTAGAGTTGCATTCTTTCTTCTCGAGCTGTGTATTCTCCATTGATTTGCCTTATGATCAACTGGGAGTCGCTGTAGACATTGATTCGATCTACCCCCAGAGATTCCGCCATTTCGAGTCCGGAAATAAGTGCTTCATATTCAGCTTCGTTGTTGGTGGCATTAAACCCAAGGAGAGTGGCCTTCTGGAGATGATCGAGTTCGGGGGATATTAAGACTATCCCAGTTCCCGAACCGATCGAACTTGATGCTCCATCAGTATAAAGCTTCCATGGAGGAGTTGCAGCAATAACTTCAAGACTTGGATCAATTTTTGTTGTAGGATTGATCGGGGGATTATCCTCATCTTCCAAGCGCATGTCTACATCCTCTTCCCAAGTGATGGGGTCTTCAACTGGAAAGTCAGCTAGAAAATCAGCAATTGTTTGACCTTTGATAGAAGTGCGAGATTCGAATTGAATCCCCAGAGCACTCATTTCGATCACCCATTTGGTCATTCGACCAGCTCGACCAGCTTTGTCAATGATATCTTTGAGTGAGTGTTCTGAAATGACAGTGATCTGGTGAGAGACGAAATATGGTTGGAGACGACGCGATGCAGTGAGCAAGGCCAGGATGACCTTCTCAGTTTTTGAGTAGCGAGTCTCAGCCGGAAGAAGAGTGTGGCTGATGTAGTAGACTGGATGTTCGATGCCTTCTCTTCTACTGACTAGGACCGCGCTGATTGCTTGATCGGTCACAGCAAGGTAGAGCCACAAGTTTTCTTTTGGAAGTGGAGCAGTCAGGATAGGAGCTTGCACCAGATATTTCTTGATGCTTTGAAATGCTTCTTCACAGGTTGGACTCCAGCCGGAGGTATCTGCCTTTCGTAGTTTGTCGAAGAGTGGCTTGCACTTGTCTGAGGACTTTGAGATGAATCGATTGAGTGCTGCTAACCTTCCAGTAAGACGTTGAACTTCTTTTCGATTTGTAGGTGAAGGCATATCGATGATGGCTCGAATTTGATCAGGATTGGCTTCAATACCTCTCCTGGTCACAAGATGACCCAGGAATTTGCCAGATTGAACTCCGAAGGCGCACTTGGCTGGATTGAGCTTCATTCGATACTTTCGGAGGACTTGGAAAGTTTCAGCCAGATCAGATAGATGTTTGCTCCGAACGGAACTCTTGGTGAGGAGATCATCGACATAGACTTCAACGTTGCGACCGATCTGATCTTCGAACATTTTGGTGACTAGCCTTTGATAGGTGGAACCAGCATTTTTGAGGCCGAATGGCATGACATTGTAGCAGTAGAGACCTCGGCTAGTCACAAAACATGTCTTCTCTTGATCGTCTGGATGAAGTGGAATTTGATTGTACCCAGAGTACCCATCCATGAAAGATAATAGCTCGTGGCCAGCAGTGGCATCGACGAGCCTATCAATCCTTGGCATGGGGAATGGGTCTTTGGGACAAGCCTTGTTGAGATTGGTAAAGTCGATGCAGACTCTAACCTTCCCATTCTTCTTCGGAACAGCCACTATGTTAGAGATCCATGTTGGATACTCTACTTCTCGGATGAATCCCGCTGCAAGTAACTTGGTAATTTCTTCTTGAACAGCAACTTGCAGCTCTGGTCGAATGGTGCGAGGCTTTTGCTTGACGGGCTTCACCTCTTCTTTGATCGCAAGTCGGTGACAAGCGTCCTCTGGATTGATCCCAGGCATGTCTTCGAAGCACCATGCGAAGACGTCGATATTGGACTGGAGGAAGGATACCATGTCTTGCGCTTCTGCGTCGCTAAGACCGGTACCAATAAATGTTTGTTGAGGGAGATCTCCGCTGCCTATGTTGATCGGGATGATTTCTTCAATTGAAGGTGATGCTTCCCATTCGATTGGCGGAGGTTCGGTCAGCGGAATCTCCTTTGATTGCTATTTAGAAGAGGGACCAGCTTCATCTCGTGGCCGCTTTGGAGGAGCAATGTTAATCTTTCGATCTGTTTTTGCCGCAGCAGCTTCACAAGACCTTCCAGCTTGCTGATCGCCTCGAATGCAGACGATGCCTTCTCCAGTTGCAAATTTGAGTAGTTGATGGTAAGAGGAGGAGATGGCATTGATCTGATGGAGGAATGGTCGCCCAAGAATGGCGTTATAGCTAGACATTCCTTCGACGATTGCAAACCTCACCGAGACTCGAGTCTCTCGGCTGAGGTCGATGGTAAATCTGGATTCGCCCACTGTGATGCTTTGTTCACCGTTGAAGCCGGTGATCACAGTCGGGACGACGTCGAGGCTTTGATACTTATGTCCCAGACGTTTGAAACAGTCTGAGAACATAATGTCGATGGAGCTTCCGGTGTCGATGAGGATCCGGTTGACAGTGCTGCCGTCGATAATGAGTTTCAAGACCAGAGGGTCTCGATGTGGAGTGTGAACTCCTTGAAGATCGGTGTCGTTGAAGACTATGGATGGCCAAGCCAGACCTTCGATGGGCTTCTCGATCCAGGTATCTTCTTTATTTGCAGTAGATCGAACATGGAAGATGCGTCGAACCTGCCGATCGACTTCCTTTCCGGTCAAAGCTTGATTGTGCAGGGTTCCATGAATGCCAAAGACATTGGTATTCACAGAAATTGGTTGCCGGTTGGAAGAGATTTGATGTATCCAGCACACTTCTTTCCCCTTTGCAGAGGTTCGACGTTGATCGTGCCTGTTGTTGACGAATTCTTGAAGGTGGCCTTCTCGTAGCAAGTCTTCAAGATGGAATTTCAGCCGAAAACACCGATCGGTGGAATGGCCGTGACTTCGATGGAATTCACAGTAGACTGTTTTGTCTGCTGTGAATTTGGAATTTGGTTGAAGAGGATTGGGCCTTCGAAGATACTCGTCGTGTTGAATACGGTCGAGTATCTGCTCGACTGGCATGTTCCACTCGGTGAAAGTGGTCTTCGTTGGAGATCGATGCCCATCTTTCTTTGGTCTCTTGTTGGCAGGAGGTGCTGCTGCTTCAGCGTTGTGAGCCTTTGCAGCATACTTAGGAGCTTCTCTTTCAGCAGGCCTTCTCTTGGTTTCTCGCCCTTTCCGAGCGACTTGATCGTCTTCCACCTCAATCTCCCTCTGTATTCGATCGAACATAGCTCCCAGAGAAGGAGGGGGATTGCGGATGAAGTCATTGTAGATGTGTAGATCGAAGCGGAGAGCGTTCTGGAAAGCCAACATGATGGCTTCATCATCCAGATGTCTTCCAGAGAGAGCAGCATGCTCGTTGCGAAACCTCCTCGTGAAGCTGCGGAGAGTCTCATCTGCACCCATCCTTAGTCGATATAGAGAGTCGAGCTTCTTCTCGGGCTTCAGATTGAGTTGGTAGTGCTGTACAAAGAGTTTAGCCAAAATATTGAATTGGGTGATGGACCCAGCTCGAAGGTTGTGATACCAGTCAAGCGATGGCTCATCGAGGCTTCCTGCGAAGGTGCGGCAGAGCACGTTGTTTTCCTCTTCGTTTGGCGTTAAAGCCTGTTTGAAGGCGAGGATGTGGAGAGCTGGATCTCCTCGGATGCAGTTGAATTTGGGGAGGATAGGGGTTCTCCATCCCCTTGGAAATGCTGTCTCGAAGAGACTTCGATGGAGAGGTCCGGCAGAGGAATACCCGTCCCTACGTCCATGTCCTCGACCTTGAGGTGGGTCAAGAGACAAGATCGCAAGGTCTTGCTCTGGCATCGAAGTGTTTGCCGGTTGAAGTCGATGTCGAAGGTCCGATCCAAGTCCACTTTGAAATGGAATGGAAGGAGAAACTCTACTCTTTGAAGGAGCGCCTTTCATTTGGTGCTTCCTTGGCATATTGATCTTTGAAGGTGCCCTCTTGTCGCAGTTGCGACCAGATGAAGATTGGGAGGACTCGTCTTCAAGACGATCCCAGACACTCTGCTTCCAAGGAGCAGCAGAGGGAGTTGGGTCGCGTCGAATCCTCTCGAGGGCATCAGTGCCCATTGACCTCCGTTGTTCGGAGTAAATTGAATGTCGAGGAGGATCAACCCTCCCACTTGCGGAGGGGATCGGAATAGCAATTCCAGCTTCGGAAGCTGCCTTCTTCAGAGCATCCCTCTCAGCAGTGAGAGTGGCGTTCTGTTTCGCCAGTTGGAGTAATTGGAAATCTGTTGCAGAGACTTGGTAAGTTGATGGAGGATTTTCAGCAGGAGCAGGGACAGTCTGTCCAGTTGATTGATGAGGATGAGGGGCGATCGGTCGATCGACAGATCTTCCGCTTCCTGAGTGAACCCCCATCTCGGGGACAGCAAGAGGCTGCCCGAAGTTGAGCCTTTGACTCATTGAACGAGTCTCAGGACGAGGTTGATGTTGAGTGTTACTTCCTTCTGGTTGACCCTGATGTTTGGTTCTCGCCATCCAGAGTGCGAAGGGTGCAACGAGATTGCCGACGTCCGATCAGTTGTCTGATCAACCGAGGGGGCGAGGAAGTTTGGCTATTGATCTGGTATTCGAAGTAGAGAGAGAGAACACAGCTTCTTGCTCGGATCCCACAGACGGCGCCAAACTGTGGGGGAAAATCTTCGTGCCGACCCGAAGATTCTCGCAGCACCAGTCAATTGGAGTCGAAGTTGATGCTGAAGATCGTTGATCGATCTGTTGATTGAAGTTGGAGCTTCTTTGATATATAAACAGAAAAGCAATCAGAGAGAGATTTTGACACAAGAGAAATGATCTCGGAGTTCAGCCGAAGCCTACGTCTCCGTGCTATAGGGAGCAACCCGAATTCACTAACACTTATGTTGAAGTGATCTCGACAGGCCGAGTATCACTGTAAACCCTGATCTCTCTGAAAGAAGATCAAAGGGAGATGGTTGATCTGAAATTGGTAATCTCAGAGCTCTGGTTTTTAGAATTCAGAGTTCGATTTCTGGAATCGATCCTTTTACATTCGAAGGCTCTGCTATTTATAGGCATTCTGGGTGGCGAATGGCGGTTTCTGCTGCAGTATCTGGGGATTCTCCAGGTAAAGTTACGGGCCCCGTAGTTGTCCTCGTGGACCCACCAGGCAGGGCCGGTGGGTCCCGCGGTAGTCCTCGTGGGCCCACCAGGCAGGGCCGGTGGGTCCCGCGGTAGTCCTCGTGGGCCCACCAGGCAGGGCCGGTGGGTCCCGCGGTAGTCCTCGTGGGCCCACCAGGCAGGGCCGGTGGGTCCCGTGGTGGATTTTTGCCAAAATTTGCACCCACAGATCGTATGAATGAATTAGAATGGATCGTGCAAATGAATTAGAATGAATCGTACGAATGAATTAGAATAGATCGTGCGAATAAATTAGAATGGATCATACGAATGAATTAGAATAGATCATGCGAATGAATTAGAATGGATCGTATGAATAAATTAGAATGGATCGTACGAATGAATTAAAACGGATACATTTGTGCGAATTAGAATGGATCGTACGAATGGATTAGAATTAGATCGTACGAATGAATTAGAATGGATCGTACGAATGAATTAGAATGAATCATGCGAATGAATTAGAATGGATCGTACGAACGAATTAGAATGGATCGTACGAACGAATTAGAATGGATCATATGAACGAATTAGAATGGATCGTACGAATGAATTAGAATGGATACATTCGTGCGAATGAATTAGAATGGATCGTAGGAATGAATTAGAATGGATCGTACGAATAAATTAGAATGGTTACATTCGTGCGAATGAATTAGAATGGATCGTACGAATGGATTAGAATGGATCGTACGAATGGATTAGAATGGATCGTACGAATGAATTAGAATGGATCGTACAAATGAATTAGAAAGGTTACATTTGTGAGAATGAATTAGAATGGATCGTACGAATGAATTAGAATGGATCGTACGAATGAGTTAGAATGGATCGTACGATCGAATTAGAATGGATCGTATGAATGAATTAGAATGGATCGTATAAATGAATTAGAATGGATCATGCGAATGAATTTGAATGGATCGTACGAATGAATTAGAATGGATCGTTCGAATGAATTAGAATGGATCGTACGAATGAATTAGAATGGATCATACGAATGAATTAGAATGGATCGTGCAAATGAATTAGAAAGGTTACATTTGTGAGAATGAATTAGAATGGATCGTACGAATGAATTAGAATGGATCGTACGAATGGATTAGAATGCATCGTACGAATGAATTAGAATGGATCGTACGAATGAATTAGAACGGATCATAGGAATGAATTAGAATGGATCGTGCAAATGAATTATAATGGATCGTACGAATGGATTAGAATGGATCGTATCGTACAAACGAATTAGAATGGATCGTGCGAATGAATTAGAATGGATCGTACAAATGAATTAAAATGGATACATTTTTACGAATGAATTAGAATGAATCATACGAATGAATTAGAATGGATCATACGAATGAATTAGAATACATCATGTGAATGAATTAGAATGGATCGTACGTTTGAATTAGATTGGATTGTGCGAATGAATTAGAATGGATACATTCGTGCGAATGAATTAGAATAGATCGTATGAATGAATTAGAATGGATCGTACGAATTAATTGGAATGGATCGTGCGAATGAATTTGAATGGATCGTGCAAATGAATTAGAATGGATCGTACGAATGAATTAGAATGGATCGTACGAATGAATTAGAATGGATCGTGCGAATGAATTTGAAAGAATCGTATGAATGCATTAGAATGGATCGTGCGAATGAATTAGAATGGATACATTCGTACAAATGAATTAGAATGGATCGTGCGAATGATTTAGAATGGATCGTACAAATAAATTAGAATGGATCGTACGAATGAATTAGAATGGATCGTGCGAATGAATTTGAATGGATCGTGCGAATGAATTAGAATGGATCGTACGAATGGATTAGAATGGATCGTACGAATGGATTAGAATGGATCGTACGAATAAATTAGAATGGATACATTCGTGCGAATGAATTAGAATGGATCGTACGAATGAATTAGAATGGATCGTACGAATGAATTAGAATGGATCGTGCGAATGAATTAGAATGAATCGTATGAATGAATAAGAATGGATCGTACAAATGGATTAGAATGGATCGTACGAATAAATTAGAATGGATATATTCGTGCGAATGAATTAGATTGCATCGTACGAATGAATTTGAATGGATTGTACGAATGAATTAGAATTGATCGTACGAATGAATTAGAATTGATCATACGAATGAATTAGAATAGATCGTACAAATGAATTAGAATGGATCGTACGAATAAATTAGAATGGATCGTGCGAATGAATTAGAATGGATCGTACGAATGAATTAGAATGGATCGTGCGAATGAATTAAAATGGATCGTACAAATGAATTAGAATGGATCGTGCGAATGAATTAGAATGGACCGTACGAATGAATTAGAATGGATCGTGCGAATGAATTAGAATGGACCGTACGAACGAATTAGAATGGATCGTACGAACGAATTAGAATGGATCGTATGAATGAATTAGAATGGATCGTACGAATGGATTAGAATGGATCGTACGAATGGATCATGCGAATGAATTAGAATGGATCGTACGAATGAATTAGAATGAATCGTACGATTCATTCTAATTCATTCGTACGATCCATTCTAATTCATTCATACGATCCATTCTAATTCATTCGCTCGAATGTAACCGAATTGATCATACAAATGAATTAGAATAGATCGGACGAATGAATTAGAATGGATACATTTGTACGAATGAATTAGAATGGATCGTACGAATGAATTAGAATGGATCCACCGAATGAGTTAGAATGGATCATACGAATGAATTAGAATGGGTCGTACGAATGAATTAGAATGGATTGTGCGAATGAATCTAATTGGATTGTATGAATGAATTACAATGGATCGTACGAATGAATTAGAATGGATCGTACGAATGAATTAGAATGGATCGTACGACGATCCATTCTAATTCATTTGCATGAATGTATTCATTCTAATTCATTCGTACGATCCATTCTAATTCATTCGTACTATCCATTCTAATTCATTCGTCCGATCCATTCTAATTCATTCGCACGAATGTATCCATTCTTATTCATTCATACGATCCATTCTAATTCATTCGCACAATCCATTCTCATTCATTCGTACGATCCATTCTAATTCATTCGTATGATCCATTCTAACTCATTTTAGAATGGATCGTACGAACGAATTGGAATGGATCTTATGAACGAATTAGAATGGATCGTACGAATGAATTAGAATGGATACATTCGAGCGAATGATTTAGAATGGATCATGCGAATGAATTAGAATAGATTGTATGAATGAATTAGAATGGATCATACGAATGAATTAGAATGGATACATTCATGCAAATGAATTAGAATGGATCGTACGAATGAATTAGAATGGATCATACGAATGAATAAGAATGGATCGTACGAATGAATTAGAATGGATACATTCGTGCGAATGAATTAGAATGGATTGTATGAATGAATTAGAATGGATTGTGCGAATGAATTAGAATGGATCCACCGAATGAATTAGAATGGATATATTTGAACGAATAAATTTGAATGGATCATGCGAATGAATTAGAATGGATCGTACGAATGAATTAGAATGGATCGTGCGAATGAATTAGAATCGATCGTACAAATGAATTAGAATGGATCGTACGAATGAATTAGAACGTACGAATGAATTAGAATGGATCGTACGAATGAATTAAAATGGATACATTCGAGCGAATGAATTAGAATGGATCATACGAATGAATTAGAATAGATACATTTGTGCGAATGAATTTGAATGGATTGCACGAATTGAATTCGAATGGATCATACGAATGAATTAGAATGGATTGTGCGAATGAATTAGAATTGATCATACGAATGAATTAGAATGGATCATACGAATGAATTAGAATGGATCATATGAAAGAATTAGAATGGATCGTGCGAATGAATTAGAAAGGATCGTACGAATGGATTAGAATGGATATATTCGTGCAAATAAATTAGATTGCATCGTACGAATGAATTTGAATGGATTGTATGAATGAATTAGAATGGATCGTATAAATAAATATGATCGGATAGTGCGAATGAAATAGAATGGATCGTACGAATGAATTAGAATGGATACATTCGTGCGAATGAATTAGAATGGATCGTACGAATGAATTAGAATAGATAGAATGGATCGTGCGAATGAATTAGAATGGATAGTGCGAATGATGTAGAATGGATCGTACGAATGAATTAGAATAGATCCACCGAATGAGTTAGAATGGATCATACGAATGAATTAGAACGGATCGTACGAACGAATTAGAATGAATCGTATGAATGAATTAGAATGGATCATGCGAATGAATTAGAATGGATCGTACGAATGGATTAGAATGGATCGTACGAATGGATTAGAATGGATCGTACGAATAAATTAGAATGGATCGTGCGAATGAATTAGAATGGATCGTACGAATGAATTAGAATGGATCGTATGAATGTACCCATTTTAATCCATTCGTACGATTCATTCTAATTCATTCCTACGATCCATTCTAATTCATTCGCATGAATGTATCGAATGAATTAGAATGGATCGTACGAATGAATTAAAATGGATTGTACAAATGAATTAGAATGGATCGAACGAATGAATTAGAATGGATCGTACAAATGAATTCGAAAGGATACATTCGTGCGAATGAATTAGAATGAATCGTACGAATGAATTAGAATGGATCGTACGAATGAAATAGAATGGTTACATTCGTGCGAATGAATTAGAATGGATCGTACGAATGAATTAGAATAAATCATACGAATGAATTAGAATGGATCGTGCGAATGAATTTGAATGGATCGTATGAATGGATTAGAATGGATCGTACGAACGAATTAGAATGGATCGTATGAACGAATTAGAATGGATCGTGCGAATGAATTTGAATGGATCGTGCGAATGAATTAGAATGGATCGAATGAATGAATTAGAATAGATCGTATGAATGAATTAGAATGGATCGTATGAATGAATTAGAATGGATCGTGCGAATGAATTAGAATGGATCATGCGAATGAATTAGAATAGATCGTGCGAATGGATTAGAATGGATCGTACGAATGGATTAGAATGGATCGTACGAATGGATTAGAATGGATCGTACGAATGAATTAGAATGGATCGTATGAATGAATTAGAATGGATACATTTGTGTGAATGAGTTAGAATGGATCATACGAATGAATTAGAATGGATCGTACAAATGAATTAGAATGGATCATAGGAATGAATTAGAATGGATCGTGCGAATGAATTAGAATGGATTGTACGAATGTCTAATTCATTCGTACAATGCGTTCTAATCCATTCGTACGATCCATTCTAATTCATTCGCACGATCCATTCTAATTCATTCGCACGATCTATTCTAATTCATTCGCATGATCCATTCTAATTCATTCGTACAATCCATTCAAATTCATTCGTACGATCCATTCTAATTCATTCGTATGATCCATTCTAATCCATTCGTACAATCCATTCTAATTCATTCGCACGAATGTAACCATTCTAATTCATTCGTACGATCCATTCTAATTCATTACCACGATCCATTCTAATTCATTCGCACGAATGTATCCATTCTAATGCATTCGTACGATCCATTCTAATTCGTTCATATGATCCATTCTAATTCGTTCGTATGATCCATTCTAATTCGTTCGTACGATCCATTCTAATTCATTCGCACGATTCATTCTAATTCATTTGTACGATCCATTCTAATTCATTCGTACGATCTAATTCTAATCCATTCGTACGATCCATTCTAATTCACACAAATGTATCCATTTTAATTCATTCGTACGATCCATTCTAATTTATTCATACGATCCATTCTAATTCATTCGCACGATCCATTCTAATTCATTCGTGCGATCCATTCTAATTCATTCGCATGAATATATCTATTCTAATTCATTCGTATGATCTATTCTAATTTATTCGCACGATCTATTCTAATTCATTCGTACGATTCATTCTAATTCATTCGCACGATCCATTCTAATTCATTCGTACGATCCATTCTAATTCATTCGTACGATCCATTCTAATTCGTTCGTACGATCCATTCTAATTTATTCGTTCAAATATATCCAATCTAATTCATTCGTACGATCCATTCTAATTCATTCGTACAATCCATTCAAATTCATTCGTACGATCAATTCTAATTCATTCATATGATCCATTCTAACTCATTCGCACAATTGTATCCATTCTAATTCATTCATATGAATTAGAATGGATTGTACGAATGAATTAGAATGGATCGTGCGAATGAATTAGAATGGATCGTACGAACGAATTAGAATGGATATATTTGAACGAATAAATTAGAATTGATCGTACGAACGAATTAGAATGGATCGTTCGAATGCATTAGAAATGTTCATACAAATGAATTAGAAAGGTTACCTTTGTGCATATGAATTAGAATGCATTCTAATTCGTTCATATAATCCATTCCAATTCATTCGTACGATCCATTCTAATTCATTCGTACGATCCATTCTAATTCATATGAATGAATTAGAATGGATACATTCGTACAAATGAATTAGAACGGATCGTACGAATGAATTAGAATGGATCGTACGAATGAATTTGAATGGATTGTACGAATGAATTAGAATGCATCGTACGATCCATTCTAATTCATTCGCACGAATGTATCCATTCTAATTCATTTGCACGATCCATTCTAATTCATTCGTATGATCCATTCTAATTCATTCCTACGATCTATTCTAATTCATTCGAATGATCCATTCTAATTCATTCGTACGATCCATTCTAATTCATTCGTACGATCGATTCTAATACATTCGCACGATCCATTCTAATTCATTCGTACGATCCATTCTAATTCATTCGCACGATCTATTCTAATTCATTTGTGCGAATGAATAAGAATGGATCGTACGAATGAATTAGAATGGATCATACAAATGAATTAGAATAGATCGTAGGAATGAACTAGAATGGATCATACGAATGAATTAGAATGGATTGTGTGAATGAATTAGAATGGATCGTACGAATGAATTAAAATGGATCGTACGAACGAATTAGAATGGATCGTACGAACGAATTAGAATGGATCGTATGAACGAATTAGAATGGATCGTGCGAATGAATTTAAATGGATCTTGTGAATGAATTAGAATGGATCGAACGAATGAATTAGAATAGATCGTAGGAATGAATTAGAATGGATCGTACGAATGAATTAGAATGGATCGTGCGAATGAATTAGAATGGATCATGCGAATGAATTAGAATAGATCGTGCGAATGAATTAGAATGGATCGTACGAATGGATTAGAATGGATCGTACGAATGGATTAGAATGGATCGTACTAATAGATTAGAATGGATCGTACGAATGGATTAGAATGGATGGTACGAATGAATTAGAATGGATACATTTGTGCGAATGAGTTAGAATGGATCAAACGAATGAATTAGAATGGATCGTACGAATGAATTAGAATGGATCATACGAATGAATTAGAATGGATCGTGCGAATGAATTAGAATGGATTGTACGAATGTCTAATTCATTCGTACAATGCGTTCTAATCCATTCGTACGATCCATTCTAATCCATTCGTACGATCCATTCTAATTCATTCGCACGAATGTAACCATTCTAATTCATTCGTACGATCCATTCTAATTCATTCCTACGATCCATTCTAATTCATTCGCACGAATGTATCCATTCTAATTCATTTGCACGATCCATTCTAATTCATTCCTATGATCCATTCTAATTCATTCGTACGATCCATTCTAATTCATTCGCTCGAATGTATCCATTCTAATATTTCATTCGTACAATCCATTCTAATTCAGTCGTATGAATGTATCATACGAATGAATTAGAATGGATCATGCAAATGAATTAAAATGGATCGTACAAATGAATTAGAATGGATCGTACGAATGAATTAGAATGGATCGTACGAATGAATTAGAATGGATCTTACGAATGGATTAGAACGCATTGTACGAATGAATTAGAATGGATCGTACGAATGGATTAGAATGGATTGTGGGAATGAATTAGAATGGATCGTACAAATAAATTAGAATGGATTAGAATGGATCATACGAAGGAATTAGAATGGATCGTACGAATGATTTAGAATGGATCATACAAATGAATTAGAAAGGTTACATTCGTGAGAATAAATTAGAATGGATCGTACGAATGGATTAGAATGGATCGTACGAATGGATCATACGAATGGATTAGAATGGATCGTACGAATTAATTAGAATGGATCATACAAATGAATTAGAAAGGTTACATACGTGAGAATGAATTAGAATGGATCGTACGAATGAATTAGAATGGATCGTACGAACGAATTAGAATGGATCGTACGAACGAATTAGAATGGATCATACGAATGAATTAGAATGGATCGTACAAATGAATTAGAAAGGTTACATTCGTGAGAATGAATTAGAATGGATCGTACGAATGAATTAGAATGGATCGTACGAATGAATTAGAATAGTTACATTCGTGCGAATGAATTAGAATGGATCGTACGAATGGATTAGAATGGATCATACGAATGGATTAGAATGGATCGTACGAATTAATTAGAATGGATCGTACAAATGAATTAGAAAGGTTACATTTGTGAGAAAGAATTAGAATGGATCGTACGAATGGATTAGAATGGATCGTACGAATGGATTAGAATGGATCGTACAAATGAATTAGAATGGATCATACAAATGAATTAGAAAGGTTACATTCGTGAGAATGAATTAGAATGGATCGTACGAATGAATTACAATGGATCATGCGAATGAATTTGAATGGATCGCACGAATGAATTAGAATGGATCGAATGAATGAATTAGAATGGATCGTATGAACGAATTAGAATGGAAAGTACGAATGAATTAGAATGGATACATTCGAGCGAATGAATTAGAATGGATCGTACGAATGAATTAGAATGGATCATAGGAATGAATTAGAATGGATCGTACGAATGGATTAGAACGCATTGTATGAATGAATTAGAATGGATCGTACAAATGAATTAGAATGGATACATTCGTGCAAATGAATTAGAATGGATCGTACGAATGAATTAGAATGGATCGTGCGAATGAATTAGAATGGATAGTGCGAATGAATTAGAATGGATCGTACGAATAAATTAGAATGGATCCACCGAATTAGTTAGAATGGATCATACTAATGAATTAGAATTGATCGTACGAACGAATTAGAATGGATCGTACGAACGAATTAGAATGAATTGTACGATCCATTCTAATTCATTCGTCCGATCCATTCTAATTCATTCGCACGAATGTATCCATTCTAATTCATTCTTACAATCCATTCTAATTCATTCGCACGATCCATTCTAATTCATTCACACGATCCATTCTAATTCATTCACACGATCCATTCTAATTCATTCGCTTGAATGTATCCATTCTAATTCATTCGTACGATCCATTCTAATTTATTCGTACGATCCATTCTAATCCATTCGTACGATCCATTCTAATTCATTCGTACAATGCGTTCTAATCCATTCGTACGATCCATTCTAATTCATTTGTACGATCCATTCTAATTCATTCGTACAATCCATTCTAATTCATTCGTACGATCCATTCTAATCCATTCTAATTCATTCGCTCGAATGTATCCATTCTAATTCATTCGTACGATCCATTCTTATTCATTCATACGATCCATTCTAATTCATTCGCACGATCCATTCTAATTCATTCGCACAATCTGTTCTAATTCATTCGCACAATCCATTCTAATTCATTCGCACGAATGTATGCATTCTAATTCATTCGTACGATCCATTCTAATTCATTCGTACAATCCATTCTAATTCATTCGCATGATCCATTCGTACGATCCATTCTAATCCATTCGTATGATCCATTCTAATTCATTCATACGATCCATTCTAATTCATTCTCACTAATGTAACCTTTCTAATTTATTTGTACGATCCATTCTAATTCATTCGTACGATCCATTCTAATTCATTCGTACGATCCATTCTAATCCATTCGTACGATCCATTCTAATTCATTCGCACGAATGTAACCATTCTAATTCATTCGTACGATCCATTCTAATTCATTCCTACGATCCATTCGAATTCATTCGTACGATCCATTCTAATTCATTCGTACAATCCATTCTAATTCATTCGCACGATCCATTCTAATTCATTTGTATGATCCATTCTAATTCATTCCTATGAGCTATTCTAATTCATTCGCTCGAATATATCCATTCTAATTCATTCGTTCGATCCATTCTAATTCATTCGTACGATCCATTCAAATTCATTCGCATGATCCATTCTAATTCATTCGTACGATCCATTCTAATCCATTTGTACGATCCATTCTAATTCATTCGTACGATCATGTGAATGAATTAGAATGGATCGTGCGAATCAATTAGACTGGATCGTGCAATTGAATAAGAATGGATCATACGAATGAATTAGAATGGGTCGTACGAATTAATTAGAATGGATACATTCGTGCGAATGAATTAGAATGGATCGTAGGAATGAATTAGAATGGATCATACGAATGAATTAGAATGGTTACATTCGTGCGAATGAATTAGAATGGATCGTACGGATGGATTAGAATGGATCGTACGAATGGATTAGAATGGATCGTACGAATGAATTAGAATGGATTCATTCGTACGATCCATTCTAATTCATTCGTATGATCCATTCTAATTCGTTCGTACGATCCATTCTAATTCATTTGCACGATCCATTCTAATTCATTCCTATGATCCATTCCAATTCATTCATACGATCCATTCTAATTCATTCGTCCGATCCATTGAAATTCATTCGTACGATGCAATCTAATTCATTCGCACAAATGTATCTATTCTAATTCATTCGTACAATGCGTTCTAATCCATTCGTACGATCCATTCTAATCCATTCGTACGATCCAATCTAATCCATTCGTACGATCCATTCTAATTCATTCGTACGATCCATTCTAATTCATTCTCACAAATGTAACCTTTCTAATTCATTCGTATAATCCATTCTAATTTATTCGCGCGATCTATTCTAATTCATTCGTACGATCCATTCTAATTCTTTCGTACGATCCATTCTAATTTATTCTCACGAATGTAACATTTCTAATTCATTTGTATGATCCATTCTAATTCATTCGTACGATCCATTCTAATCCATTCGTACGATCCATTCTAATTCATTTTCACAAATGTAACCTTTCTAATTCATTTGTACGATCGATTCTAATTCATTCGTACGATCCATTTTAATTCATTCGCATGATCCATTCTAATTCATTCGTATGATACATTCGTGCGAATGAATTAGAATGGATCGTACGAATGAATTAGAATGGATCGTACGAATGAATTAGAATAGATCGTGCGAATAAATTAGAATGGATCATACGAATGAATTAGAATAGGTATATTCATGCGAATGAATTAGAATGTATCGTACGAATGAATTAGAATGGATCGTGCGAATGAATTAGAATGGATCGTATGAATAAATTAGAATGGATCGTACGAATGAAATAAAATGGATACATTTGTGCGAATAAATTAGAATGGATCATACGATTGAATTTGAAATGGATCGTATGAATAAATTAGAGTGGATACATTTGTGCGATGAATAAGAATGGAGCGTACGAATGAATTAGAATGGAGCATACGAATGAATTAGAATGGATCGTACAAATGAATTAGAATGGATATAATCGTGTGAATGAATTAGAATGGATCGTACGAATGAATTAGACTGGATCGTACGAATAAATTAGAATGGATACATTCATGCAAATGAATTAGAATGAATCGTACGAATGAATTAGAATGGATCGTACGAATGAATTAGAATTGTTCATACGAATGAATTAGAATGGATCGTGCGAATGAATTAGAATGGATCGTGCGAATGAATTAGAATGGATCGTACGAATGAATTAGAATGGATCGTACGAATGAATTAGAATGGATACATTCGTGCGAATGCATTAGAATGAATCGTACGATCCATTCTAATTCATTCGTCCGATCCATTCTAATTCATTCGCTCGAATGTATCCATTTTACTTCATTCGTACGATCCATTCTAATTCATTCCTATGATCCATTCTAATTCATTCGTACGATCCATTCTAATTCATTCGCACGAATGTATCCATTCTAATTCATTTGCACGATCCATTCTAATTCATTCCTATGATCCATTATAATTAATTCGTACGATCCATTCTAATTCATTCGCTCGAATGTAACTGTTCGGGGGATTTTTCGCTGGTCCGTGCGGGCTACCTACAAGACAAAGAAAAAGCGTAAGAACGGCTGGCTCCCTTAGGAGCGCAGACCCTCCGATGCTCAAGTCAGTCACAGGTGCACAACGGCGAGCTGTTGTGGACGAAAGTGGTAGGGAAAAGGGTTTCGAACCTGTACTATGGAGCCTGGGGGTGAGCATTTATAGACATTGGCGACCTACCGCTGTCCGACACGTGAAGATTCTTTCTAGAGTCTTCTAGACCCCCACGTTCTGGCTCGCGTGGGTCTCTGACAGTCCTTGGTACTTGCGCCCCTGACATTCTTTGTCGTCGAGCCTGCCAGGCGGTTTGAGTGGGGGAGAGCATCTTTCTTGTCACTGCCAGGTGGCTATTCTGGAATGTTCAAGTCTGGGAGGTCTCGAACTGATTTGAGCGGGCTTCCGTGGACCACGTTTGTCCACGTAGCTTCCGTGGGGTTTCGGCACCTGGCATCCTTTCAAACATTGTGGGCGACCTCCGGTGGGGAGCTAAGGCGAGCTCGCCCTCCATTGCTCCGCCTTTTCTTCCACATCTATCAAGAGTCGGACCTCGTGGGAGCGACCTCTTCGATAAACTGGGGAGTTCTGGCGAGCTTGGGCGAGCTCCTGAGCGAGCTTGGGCGAGCTCCTGCGCGAGCTTGGGCGGGCTCCTGTGCGAGCTAGGGCGAGCTCCTGCGTGAGCTAGGGGCGAGCTCCTGCGCGAGCTTAGGGGCGTTTGTGGTGCCGGTACCTTTGTTATGCATGACGGTCTAACTCCCGCTACCACTGCTCGCGAAATCTCGTGCGGGCTTGGCGAGCTCCTGGGCGAGCTCGGGCGAGCTCCTGGGCGAGCTTAGGCGAGCTCCTAGGCGAGCTCAGGCGTGCTCCTAAGAGTGCTCTTTGCCTAGGCCCCTTCAGCCCAATGTGGATCTCGCTCCCTGTCAAGGTGATTTGGTGAGCACGGGGGGGGGGGGGGGGGGGGGGGGGGGGGGGGGGCGAACTCTAGGGCAGATTTCAGCTACCCCCAACAGTAACCATTCTAATTCATTCGTACGATCCATTCTAATTCATTCCTACGATCCATTCTAATTCATTCGCATGAATGTATCCATTCTAATTCATTTGCATGATCCATTCTAATTCATTCCTATGATCCATTCTAATTTATTCGTACGATCCATTCTAATTCATTCGCTCGAATGTATCCATTCTAATTCATTCGTACGATCCATTCTAATTCATTCGTACGATCCATTCTAATACATTCTCACGAATATAACCTTTCTAATTCATTTGTATGATCCATTCTAATTCATTCGTACGATCCATTCTAATCCATTCATACGATCCATTCTAATCCATTCGTACGATCCATTCTAATTCATTCGTACGATCCATTCTAATTCATTCTCACAAATATAACCTTTCTAATTCATTTGTACGATCCATTCTAATTCATTCGTACGATCCATTCTAATCCATTCGTACGATCCATTCTAATCCATTCGTATGATCCATTCTAATTCATTCGCACGAATGTAACCATTCTAATTCATTCGTACGATCCATTCTAATTCATTCCTACGATCCATTCTAATTCATTCGCACGAATGTATCCATTCTAATTCATTTGCACGATTCATTCTAATTCATTCCTATGATCCATTCTAATTCATTCGTATGATATATTCATACGACTGAATTAGAATGGATTGTACGAATGAATTAGAATTGATCATACGAATGAATTAGAATGGATCGTGCGAATGAATTAGAATGGATCGTGCGAATGGATTAGAATCGATATATTTATGCGAATGAATTAGAATGGATCGAACGAATGAATTAGAATGGATACATTTGTGCGAATAAATTAGAATGGATCGTCCGAATGAATTAGAATGGATCGTACGAATGAATTAGAATGGATACATTTGTGCGAATGAATTAGAATGGATCGTACGAATGAATTAGAATGGATTGTAGGAATGAATTTGAATGGATACATTCGAGCGAATGAATTAGAATGGATCGTACGAATTGTGGGTGCAAATTTTGGTAAGAAGTCTGCAAACAGCGGGACCCACCGGCCCTGCCTGGTGGGCCCCCGAGGACAACAGCGAGACCCACCGGCCCTGCCTGGTGGGCCCCCGAATACTACAGCGGGACCCACCGGCCCTGCCTGGTGGGCCCCCGAAGACAACAGCGGGACCCACCAGCCCTGCCTGGTGGGCCCCCGAAGACCACAGCGGGACCCACCGGCCCTGCCCGGTGGGCCCCCCAAGTACCACAGCGGGACCCACCGGCCCTGCCCGGTGGGCTCCCAAGTACCACAGCTGGACCCACCGGCCCTACCTGGTGGGCCCCCGAGTACCACAACGGGACCCACCAGCCCTGCCTGGTGGGCCCCCGAGTACCATAGCGGGACCCACCGGCCCTGCCTAGTGGGCCCCCGAAGACCACAGCGGGACCCACCGGCCCTACCTGGTGGGCCCCCTAAGGCGGCAGCGGAGCCCACCAGCCTTACCTCGAGGATCCCCAGATACGATAGTAGAAAAACCGACATTTACCACCAGAGAATCCAATCCTATAAATAGTAGACTCTTCGAATGTAAAAGGATCGAATCTCGGATCGAATTCTCAGTTCAAAAAACCAGAGCTCTGGGATTTCCAACTTCCCATCTTCCACCTCTCTTTGATCTTCTTTTTCTCTCGAAGAGATCAGTGTTTACAGTGATACTCGGCCAGTCGAGATCACTCCAGCATAAGTGTTAGTGAATTCGGGTTGCTCCCTATAGCACGGAGACGTAGGCTTCGGCTGAACTCCGAGATCAATCTCTTGTGTCAAACTCTCTCTGATTGCATATCTCTTTCTATTGACATATCAAAAGGCTTCAACTTCAATCAACAGATCGACCAACGATCTTCGACGTCAACTTCAACTCCAATTGACTGGTGCTGCGAAAGTCTTCGGGTCGGCACGAAGATTTTCCCCCACAGTTTGGCGCCGTCTGTGGGATCCGTTCAAAAAGCTCAATGCACTCGACGACAACATCGGATCGGTTGAGCAGACAACTGATCTTCAAAGTCAAACTTCTCAGCTCCCTCGATTGAGCAGACAACCGAATGGACACGAGCGATCTGGTTGCTTCCTCCGCTTTCACTGAATGGCGAAGACTCTATCAGGATCATCCAGAGGAAAGTTACTCACAACGACATCAGTTTCGATCCGAGACTCGCTCAATGAGTCGGCGGCTCAACTTCAATCCAACAACCCGCTCTTTCTAGACAATCCATTGTCGATATCTCTTATCGATATCCTAAGCCTTTCAATTCTGACTCTCCTCCAATCCCTACATTGGGGGTAATGTTCGAAACAAAAGGACTCACCTGAAGACTACAACGAGATGATAGGCAAAGGTATATGTTACATATCTGCAAAGTCCGAGGCACACTCGCTGCCTCGGCATTCGGCGAAGCCCAAGGAGACAGCCTTGGCACTCGAATGCAAAGTCCGAGGCACACTCGCTGCCTCGGCATTCGGCGAAGCCCAAGGAGACAGCCTTGACAATCGAATGCAAAGTCCAAAGCGCTTATCTAGGCAAATACAAATCGACTATCAAGAGTCGCCTAAAGTTACCATCGAGCAACAAATTATCGCCTCCACAGATAGGTCTGGGGGTTGGAGACTCCCAACCTTCAATCTTACTATGGCGCACGAACTCGAAGATTGGAGATAGCCAATCTTCGATTTCTTCAAAGAAGGCCGAATACAGAAGATTCAATTCAAGCCAGAAGACTTCAAAGAAAACTTCCATACTACAGTCTTCAAGATGCAGATCTCTACCTCAGGTCACACAATGGGATACTGCTCAAATGTGTTGGCCCCACACGAGCAAAGGCGATTCCAATCAACGTCCACTCTGGATCCTGTGGAAATCATTCCAGAGCAAAAGGTCTCTCAAAGCCAAGACGAAGCTATAAGGCTACTAACACCTTGAAGACCAGAGCGGTCGAAGAAGGGATAAACGATGAGCTCCGAATCGACGATCTTGAATTCTCCGAAGAACTGCGAGCGCAGGCGATCATTCGTACTGCGAACTACCAACAGAAGATCAAGCGAGCCTATGACCAGAGGGTTGCCAAGACAATTTCCTATCAAAAGCTCGGTACTCAGAGCAGTCTTTTCCAATACAAGAGAGGAGCAGCGGGAAACTAACTCCCAACTGGGAAAGAGCCTACACCGTCGAATCTATCGCAAGCAAACGATCTTATCAACTGATCTCGCCAAAAAGAGAGATTTCCGCCTCTGATGTAATTTCTATGCTGAATAAAGATTGCTCTCAAACGTCTACTTGTCCGTTCAAATTCTGAGTTATGAGACAGCACAATATTCAGTTTCAAACCTTCAAGCAAATTCAAGTTGAGCCACCTCAACCTTCAAGCTACCAGGTCGTTTAACAAGTTTAGGGCCTCGTGTTGCGACACGACCCTTTACGTGCAAATGTTAAACGATTTCGGGTTGTGAAACAGCACAACTCTCAATTTCAAGCTACCAGGTCGTTTAACAAGTTTAGGGCCTCGTGTTGCGACACGACCCTTTACGTGCAAATGTTAAACGGTTTCGGGTTGTGAAACAGCACAACTCTCAATTTTAAGCTACCAGGTCGTTTAACAAGTTTAGGGCCTCGTGTTGCGACACGACCCTTTACGTGCAAATGTTAAACGGTTTCGGGTTGTGAAACAGCACAACTCTCAATTTCAAGCTACCAGAATATCAACACTCAGATACATAATCCGAGACACCTTCGCTGCTTCGACGTGCAGCAAGTCCAAAATCCGAGACCTGCTCTCGGCACCCTAGCAAAGCCTAAAGCTCTCAAGCCCAACACATCTCGACATGAAGATCAAGGTCCAACGCGTTCTGCAGCATTCAGCCAATGTCGCTCCAAAGGCAGGACCTCCCTCAAACTTACCAAGTCACTACAGAAGACTTCTACCACTCGACACTCATATAAGAGAGCATCACGCGCTCTCATGCTCGAGGAAGATGCGTTCTAGAAGTCCACCATCGATGAGGGGGTGAATCTACAATCTTTCGTAGCCAGCATCAACGACGAGACGACTATCAGCCAGGAGTTGCGTGATCTTCCGGCCAACCCTCAAAAATCTTCCGACGTTGCAGATCGTCCTAAGATTCAAAAGCCGATTGACAAAGGCGAAAACTCCTCAACCATTCGAGGGCAAAGTCTGAGGCATGAACCGCAGCATTCGAACAAAGTCCAAATTTAGTCAAAGTCCGAGACCAACATCTTAGCATTCGAACAAAGTCCAAGCTTGCAACCTTGGCACGTGGCAGCAAAGTCCGAGACCCGAGTCTCGGCATTCAATCGAAGTCTTCGCTCATAGCCTCAGCGCTATTCACTCTCAGAACAACAGTGCCATGGCATTACAACTTCGAGACAGACCCTCAAGCCCGAGAGAGAAAGTTCCACTTGGAACCCAAGTTGCCATTTAATCCAACTCAACGTCCCACTTGGAGCCCAAGTTGCCATTCAACCCAATTCAAAATCCCACTTGGACCTATCTGGGTATTCAATCCATTTGAAATACCTTTTGGTTGTATGGTGCTTGATCAAAAATAATTCAAATCAAACGAATATAGCGTGCCGGATTGGGAGCACGTGTGGTGTATACACGAAATGTTTGCATGGCCTTCACCTGATGGTATTATGCAACATCACTCAGCCTTCCGCGTGGCGATTGATCACGGGCCCATTGACCCGATCAACGGCCACAGTTAAAGCCACTCACATCCTTCACAAAAGTGCAGCAGTTGAAACCCGTGACTGCACAGTGGCTCCACTCACTCTCTCAATCAGCCTTTGAATGGAGAAAGGTGTAGCGGTGAACTAACCGGCTAATGCCATCTCTTCCAATCAAGTCCAAGAGAATCCATCTAAAGGTTTGATTTGAATGTGGAGGGAAACGCTGGGTACCCAGATTGTTTGAAATTTAATTTTCGATTCAGTCAACAAGGTCTTCACGTGAGTAACCCAATTTCAATCCCACCGTGCAGTCAGCGAGGCCATCACGTGAGAAACCATCTTACACAAATTCACGTGTGTTGTCAGATAAGTTAATTTTCCCTGCGTGATTTAAACAGCAAACACCATAATCAACGGCTGTAACTTGCACTCATTGGCGTGGCATCCGATCACAAGGGTCTCGGGCGACTTAACCTACGGACTCTTCGTCATCTCTCCCGATCGCAGCACATCTTTGCCCCCAATCGGCCGGCGAAGCTCCTTCGACCTTATCGGCGACCGATCGATAGAGGACCCCCTGTGATCTACTTTGACGGCCACCTCTATGCCACCCTCTGCTCCGATCGGCAGCACGCACCAAATCGAACCCAGCTGCAGCTGCACCGTCCCCATCTTCACCAACAACGCCAACTCCGCCTCAGATCGGCTGTCGACGATCGATCGGGCATATTCAGCCGGTCAAGGTTTCAGCGATCGGTCAAAAAGAGGGTTTTTCTCCAAATTTAGTGCAAAATTGCCCGATCGGTGCTCCGATCGGTCGAATTTGCCCGATCGGTCAAATTTGCCCGATCGGCGAACCTCGATCCCCTTCTTCCCCTTCGTTTTCCATCTGATCGGCGAAAAACACACTAGATCTGGAGCCAAACGTGTGTTTTCGACCGATCAACCATTTCCTGACCGGTTGTTTTTGTCCGATCGGTGAATTTCACCCGATCGGTGAAATTCACCCGATCGGCAAAATGCACCCGATCGGTGATTTGCACCCGATCAGCAGCCTGATCATGATCGGCGATTTGCACCCGATCGGCGATTTGCACCCGATCAGCAACCTGATCATGATCGGCGATTTGCACCCGATCGGCGATTTGCACCCGATCAGCAGCCTGATCATGATCGGCGATTTGCACCCGATCGGCGATTTGCACCCGATCAGCAGCCTGATCATGATCGGCGATTTGCACCCGATCGGCGATTTGCACCCGATCGGTGATCTACACCCGATTGGCTTCTCATACCAATCTTCAATTTTTAACCAAAACCTTCAATTCCAACATCCTCAAAATTTCAACAATCATGGGTCGAGGCCATCCTCCCCTCTTCGATCTAATCCATCAGCTCTAATCCGCGACCCTGGCAGAGGGTCTTCCATTGATCGGTCAAATTTGACCAATCACTTTGACCGATCACTTCGACCGATCAACTTCGACCGATCACTCTGACAGATCATTTTCGACCGATCGCCTAGACCGGCATATTTTCGCCGATCGGTCAAATTTGACCGATCGGTCAAACTTGATCGGTCGATTTTCTACTGGATCTGGCAAAAAACTTAGGTTTTTTGCCGATCCTCAAAACCCTGACCGGCTGATTTTTGCCGATCAGTCAAACTTGACTGATCGGCAAAAACCAACCGATCGGTCGATTTTCTACTGGATCTGGCAAAAAACTTAGGTTTTTTGCCGATCCTCAAAACTCTGACCGGCTGATTTTAGCCGATCAGTCAAACTTGACTGATCGGCTAAAATCAACCGATCGGTCGATTTTCTACTGGATCGGGCAAAAAACTAAGGTTTTTTTGCCGATCACCAAAACTCTGACCGGCTGATTTTAGCCGATCAGTCAAACTTGACTGATCGGCTAAAATCAACCGATCGGTCGATTTTCTACTGGATCGGGCAAAAAACTAAGGTTTTTTTGCCGATCACCAAAACTCTGACCGGCTGATTTTAGCCGATCAGTCAAACTTGACTGATCAGTTAAAATCAACCGATCGGTCGATTTTCTACTGGATTGGGCAAAAAACTAAGGTTTTTTTGCCGATCACCAAAACTCTGACCGGCTGATTTTAGCCGATCAGTCAAACTTGACTGATCGGCTAAAATCAACCGATCGGTCGATTTTCTATTGGATTGGGCAAAAAACTAAGGTTTTTTTGCCGATCACCAAAACTCTGACTGGCTGATTTTTAGCCGATCAGTCAAAATTGACTGATCGGCTAAAAACAACCGATCGGTCGATTTTCTACTGGATCGGTCAAAAAACCATGCTTTTTGGCCGATCACCCAATCCTTGACCGGTTGAAATTGACCGATCGGTCAAATTTGACCGATCAGTCAAATTTGACCGATCGGTCAAATTTGACCGATCAGTCAAAATTGACCGATCTGCCAAATTTGACCGATCAGTCAAATTTGACCGATCAATCAAAATTGACCGATCAGACCAAATTTGATCGATCAGTCAAATTTGACCGATCAGTCAAAATTGACCGATCAGCCAAAATTGACCGATCAGCCAAATTTGACCGATCAGCCAAATTTGACCGATCAGTCAAAATTGACCGATCAGCCAAATTTGACCGATCAGTCAAATTTGACCGATCAGTCAAAATTGACCGATCAGCCAAAATTGACCGATCGGTCTTTTTTATACTAACATTTTGACAAGCTTCTCTGTGCCTTTTTCTAGATAGGGGGTTGCTGTTTTTTGCACCAAATCCAAGCCAGCCAGAACGAACTCTAGCTAACTTGGAGGGGGTAACTGTGGGTGCAAATTTTGGTAAGAAGTCTGCAAACAGCGGGACCCACTGGCCCTGCCTGGTGGGCCCCCGAGGACAACAGCGGGACCCACCGGCCCTGCCTGGTGGGCCCCCGAATACTACAGCGGGACCCACCGGCCCTGCCTGGTGGGCCCCCGAAGACAACAGCGGGACCCACCGGCCCTGCCTGGTGGGCCCCCGAAGACTACAGCGGGACCCACCGGCCCAGCCCGGTGGGCCCCCCAAGTACCACAGCGGGACCCACCGGCCCTGCCCGGTGGGCTCCCAAGTACCACAGCTGGACCCACCGGCCCTGCCTGGTGGGCCCCCGAGTACCACAACGGGACCCACCAGCCCTGCCTGGTGGGCCCCCGAGTACCACAGCGGGACCCACCGGCCCTGCCTAGTGGGCCCCCGAAGACCACAGCGGGACCCACCGGCCCTACCTGGTGGGCCCCCTAAGGCGGCAGCGGAGCCCACCAGCTTTACCTCGAGGATCCCCAGATACGATAGTAGAAAAACCGACATTTACCACCAGAGAATCCAATCCTATAAATAGTAGACTCTTCGAATGTAAAAGGATCGAATCTCGGATCGAATTCTCAGTTCAAAAAACCAGAGCTCTGGGATTTCCAACTTCCCATCTTCCACCTCTCTTTGATCTTCTTTTTCTCTCGAAGAGATTAGTGTTTACAGTGATACTCGGCCAGTCGAGATCACTCCAGCATAAGTGTTAGTGAATTCGGGTTGCTCCCTATAGCACGGAGACGTAGGCTTCGGCTGAACTCCGAGATCAATCTCTTGTGTCAAACTCTCTCTGATTGCATATCTCTTTCTATTGACATATCAAAAGGCTTCAACTTCAATCAACAGATCGACCAACGATCTTCGACGTCAACTTCAACTCCAATTGACTGGTGCTGCGAAAGTCTTCGGGTCGGCACAAAGATTTTCCCCCACACGAATGAATTAGAATGGATCATAGGAATGAATTAGAATGGATCGTGCAAATGAATTAGAATGGATACATTCGTGCGAATGAATTAGAATGGATCATACAAATGAATTAGAATGGATCATAGGAATGAATCAGAATGGATCGTGCAAATGAATTAGAATGGATACATTCGTGCGAATGAATTAGAATGGATCGTAGGAATGAATTAGAATGGATCGCACGAATGAATTAGAATGGTTACATTCGTGCGAATGAATTAGAATGGATCGTACGAATGGATTAGAATGGATCGTACGAATGGATTAGAATGGATCGTACAAATGAATTAGAATGGATTGTATAAATGAATTAGAAAGGTTACATTTGTGAGAATGAATTAGAATGGATCGTACGAATGAATTAGAATGGATCATACGAATGGATTAGAATGGTGTGGGTGCAAATTTTGGCAAGAAGTCGGCAAACAGCGGGACCCACCGGCCCTGCCTGGTGGGCCCCCGGAGACCACAGCGGGACCCACCGGCCCTGCCTGGTGGGCCCCCGGAGACCACAGCGGGACCCACCGGCCCTGCCTGGTGGGCCCCCGGGGACCACAGCGGGACCCACCGGCCCTGCCTGGTGGGCCCACAAAATAACCGTGGGTGCAAATTTTGGCAAGAAGTCTGCAAACAGCGGGACCCACCGGCCCTGCCTAGTGGGCCTCCGGAGACCACAGCGGGACCCACCGGCCCTGCCTGGTGGGCCCCCGGAGACTACAGCGGGACCCACCGGCCCTGCCTGGTGGGCCCCCGGGGACCACAGCGGGACCCACCGGCCCTGCCTGGTGGGCCCAATAACCTGTGGAATCCCCCGGGAGACGGTAGCAGGGCCCATCAGTTTTACCTGGAGAATCTCCAGATCCGACAGCAGAAAACCGCCATTTACCACCAGAGAATCCTATAAATAGCAGAGCCTTCAGAAGGAGAGGGGATCGAAAAACTCAGATTCGAAATTCCAGAACCAAAACCAGAGCTCTGATAATAGATCAGTGCCATCAGTTGATATCTATTTCAGAAACCAGAACCCAGAAATTTCTAACTCTTTGATCTTCTTCTTCTTGTCCTTGTAGAGGTCAAAGAGATTTCAGTGACACTCGGCCTGTCGAGGTCACTTCAAGTAAAGCATTAGTGAATTCGGGTTGCTCCCTATAGCACGGAGACGTAGGCTTCGGCTGAACTCCGAGATCACATCTCTCGTGTCAATTCTTTCTGAGTGCTTCTCTGATTGCATCTCTCTGTTTACATATCAAAAACTTCAACTTCGATCAACAGATCGACCAACGATCTTCAACGTCAACTTCAACTTCAATTGACTGGTGAGGCGAGGTCTTCGGGTCGGCACGAAGATTTTCCCCCACAGTTTGGTGCCGTCTGTGGGATTCGAGCAAAAAGTCCAGCTATCTGCTACTACTCGATCGGTTGAGTATACAACCAATCTCGATAGCCAAACTTCCTCGCCTCCTCGGTTGATCAGACCACTGATCGAACGTCGGCACTCTCGTTGCACCCTTCGCTCTCTGAATGGCGAGGACAAAACACCAGGGTCAACCAGAAGGAAGTAACACTCAACAACAACCTCGTCCTAAGACTCGTTCAATGAGTCAAAGGCTCAACTTCGGACAGCCCCTTGCTGTCTTCGAGATGGGAGTTCGTTCAGGAAGTGGCAGATCTGTCGATCGACCTATCGCCCACCCCGCGCGACAATCGATTGGGCAAACAACACCAGCTCCTGCTGAAGACCCTCCATCAACTTACCAAATCTCTGTGGTCGACTTCCAGCTGCTCCAATTGGCGAAGCAAAACGCCACCCTCACCGCCGAAAGGGATGCACTTAAGAGGGCAGCTTCGGAAGCGGGAATCGCTCTTCCTATCCCCTCTACAAGTGAGAGGGTCGATCTTCCTCGACATTCAATTCACTCCGAGCAACGGAGATCAATGGGCACTGCTGCCCTCGAGAGGATCCGACACAACCCAACTCCCTCCGCTGCCCCCTGGAAGCAAAGTGTTTGGGATTGCCTCGAAGACGAGTCTTCCCAATCGTCTTCTGGCCGCAACTGCGACAAGAGGACACCTTCAAAACTCAACATACCAAGAAGGCACCAAATGAAAAGCGCTCCTTCAAAGAGTCGAGTTTCCCCTTCCATTCCACTCCAACGCGAACTCGGATCGGACCTTCGCCACCGACTCCAACCCGCTGATATTCATAGGCCTGAACAAGACCTCTCGATTCTACCTCTCGATCTACATCCAGGTCGAGGACACGGTCGTAGAGATGGGTATTCCTCCGCCGGACCGCTTCATCGAAGTCTTTTTGAGACAACATTTCCAAGGGGATGGAGAACTCCAATCCTCCCCAAATTCAACTGCATCAGAGGAGATCCAGCTCTTCATATACTTGCCTTCAAGCAAGCCTTGACGCCGCACGAAGAAGAAAACAACATGCTCTGCCGCACCTTCGCAGGAAGTCTCGATGAGCCGTCGCTCTACTGGTATCATAATCTCCGAGCTGGGTCCATCACCCAGTTCGATGTTTTGGCTAAACTATTTGTGCAGCATTATCAGCTTAATCTGAAGCCCGAGAAGAAGCTCGACTCTCTCTATCGGCTAAGGATGGGTGCGGACGAGACTCTCCGAAGTTTCACTAGGAGGTTTCGCAACGAGCATGCTGCCCTCTCTGGAAGACATCTGGATGATGAAGCCATCATGTTGGCTTTCCAGAACGCTCTCCGCTTCGATCTACACATCTACAACGACTTCATCCGCAATCCCCCTCCTTCTCTGGGTGCTATGTTCGATCGAATTCAGAGAGAGATCGAGGTCGAAGACGATCAAGTCGCTCGGAAAGGGCGAGAAACAAAGCGAAGACCCGCTGAGAGAGAAGCTCCAAAGTATGCTGCTAAGGCCCACAATGCTGAGGCAGCAGCCCCTCCAGCCAACAAACGATCAAAGAATGATGGGCGTCGATCTCCGACGAAGACCACTTTCACTGAGTGGAATTTACCAGTCGAACAAATACTCGACCGCATTCAACACGACGAGTATCTTCGGAGGCCCAATCCTCTTCAGCCAAACTCCAAATTCACAGCAGACAAAACAGTCTACTGCGAATTCCATCGAAGTCACGGCCACTCTACTGACCGATGCTATCGGTTGAAGTTCCATCTTGAAGACTTACTGCGAGAGGGCCACCTTCAAGAATTCGTCAACAACGGGCACGATCAACGTCGAACCTCTGCAAAGGGGAAAGAAGTGTGTTGGATACATCAAATCTCCTCTGACCGGCAACCTATCTCTGTAAATGCCAATGTCTTTGGCATTCATGGATCATTGCACAACCAAGCAGTGACCGGGAAAGAAGTCGATCGGCAAATTCGGCGCATCTTCCATGTTCGATCTACTGCAAATAAAGAAGATACCTGGATCGAGAAGCCCATCGAAGGTCTTGCTTGGCCGTCCATCGTCTTCAACGACACCGATCTTCAAGGAGTTCATACTCCCCATCGAGACCCTCTGGTCTTGAAACTCATCATCGACGGAAGCACCGTCAATCGGATCCTCGTCGACACCGGGAGTTCTATCGATATTATGTTCTCAGACTGCTTCAAACGTCTGGGACATAAATATCAAAGTCTCGACGTCGTCCCGACCGTGATCACTGGCTTCAACGGCGAACAAAGCATCACGGTGGGCGAATCGAGATTCACTCTGGACCTCAGCCGAGAGACTCGAGTCTCGGTGAGGTTTGCCATTGTCGAAGGGGTCTCTAGTTACAACGCTATCCTCGGGCGACCATTCCTCCATCAGATCAATGCCATCTCCTCTTCTTATCATCAATTACTCAAGTTTGCAACTGGAGAAGGCATCGTCTACATTCGAGGCGATCAACAAGCTGGAAGATCTTGTGAGGCTGCAGCGGCTAAGACAGATCGCAAGATCAACATTGCTCCTCCAAAGCGGCCGCGAGATGAAGCTGGTCCCTCTTCCAAATAGCAATCAAAGGAGATTCCGCTGACCGAACCTCCACCAATCGAATGGGAAGCATCACCTTCAATAGAAGAAATCATCCCAATCAACATAAGCAGCGGAGATCAACCTCGACAAACTTTCATTGGTACAGGTCTTAGCGACGCAGAAGCGCAAGACATGGTATCCTTCCTCAAGTCCAACATCGACGTCTTCGCTTGGTGTTTCAAAGACATGCCTGGCATCAATCCAGATGACGCTTGTCACCGACTTGCAATCAAAGAAGAGGTAAAGCCTATCAAGCAGAAGCCACGCACCATCCGACCAGAGCTACAAGTTGCTGTTCAAGAAGAAATCACTAAGCTACTCGCAGCAGGCTTCATCCGTGAAGTAGAGTATCCTACTTGGATCTCTAATATTGTTGCTGTTCCGAAGAAGAATGGCAAAGTCAGAGTCTGCATCGACTTCACCAACCTCAACAAGGCTTGCCCCAAAGACCCATTTCCCATGCCAAGGATCGATAGACTCGTCGATGCCACTGCTGGCCACGAGCTATTGTCTTTCATGGATGGGTATTCTGGATACAATCAAATTCCACTTCATCCAGACGATCAAGAGAAGACTTGCTTTGTGACTATCCGAGGTCTCTACTGCTACAATGTAATGCCGTTCGGCCTCAAAAATACTGGATCTACCTATCAAAGGCTAGTCACCAAGATGTTCGAAAATCAGATCGGTCTCAACGTCGAAGTATATGTCGATGATCTCCTTACCAAGAGTTCCGTTCGGAGCAAGCATCTTTCCGATCTGGCGGAAACCTTTTAAGTTCTTCGAAAATATCGTATGAAGCTCAATCCAGCTAAGTGCGCTTTCGGAGTTCAATCGGGCAAATTCCTGGGTCACCTTGTGACTAGGAGGGGTATCGAAGCTAATCCCGACCAAATCCGAGCAGTTCTGGATATGCCTTCACCTACAAACCGAAAAGAAGTTCAACGCCTCACTGGAAGGTTAGCAGCACTCAATCGATTCATCTCAAAATCTTCCGATAAGTGTAAGCCTCTCTTCGACAAACTATGAAAGGCAGACACCTCCGGCTGGAGTCCGATCTGTGAAGAAGCATTTCAAAGCATCAAGAAATATCTGGTGCAAGCTCCTATCCTGACGGCTCCACTTCCAAAAGAAGACCTGTGGCTTTATCTCGCCGTGACCGATCAAGCAATCAGCGCGGTTCTAGTCAGTAGAAGAGAAGGCGTCGAGCATCCAGTCTACTACATCAGCCATACTCTCCTTCCAGCTGAAACTCGTTACTCAAAAACTGAGAAGGTTATCCTGGCCTTGCTCACTGCATCGCGCCGTCTCCAACCATACTTCGTCTCCCATCAGATCACTGTTATTTCAGAGCACTCGCTCAAAGATATCGTCGACAAAGCTGGTCGAGCTGGTCGAATGACCAAATGGGTGATCGAAATGAGTGCTCTGGGGATTCAGTTCGAACCTCGCACTTCTATCAAAGGTCAAGCTGTTGCTGATTTTCTAGCTGACTTTCCAGTTGAAGACCCCATCACTTGGGAAGAAGATGTCGACATGCGCTTAGAAGATGAAGACAATACTCCGATCAACTTTGCAACAAAAATTGATCCAAGTCTCGAAGCTATTGCTGCAACTCCTCCATGGAAGCTTTATACTGATGGAGCTTCAAGTTCGATCGGTTCGGGAACTGGGATAGTCTTAGTATCCCCCGAACTTGATCATCTACAGAAGGCGACTCTCCTAGGGTTCAACGCCACCAACAACGAAGCCGAATACGAAGCACTTATTTCCGGACTCGAAATGGCGGAATCCCTGGGGGTAAATCGAATCATCATCTACAACGACTCCCAGTTGATCATAAGACAAATCAATGGAGAGTACATAGCTCGTGAAGAAAGAATGCAACTCTATTTAGCCTTAGTACGATGTCTTCAACAACGTTTTACCATGACTGAGTTCGTTCAAATTCCGAGAGCAGAGAATCATGAAGCAGATGCTTTTGCTAATGCTGCCTCTGTCCTCGGAGACTAGCTCGGAGAAAGGCAAATACAGATCGATTATCAAGAAGTGCCCAAGACTATCCCCGATCAACAGATTCTTGCTACTACAAAAGGATCTGGGGGTGGAGATCAACTGACATCGATCCTCACTACTACGAGTGAGCTTGAAGACTGGAAACGATCAATTTTCGACTTCTTCGAGCATGGCAAAATGCCGGAAGATTCAAATCAAGCTCGAAAACTTCAAAGGAAGCTCGCATGCTACATTTTGCAAGGAGAAGATTTATATTTCAAATCCCACAATGGGATATTGCTCAAGTGCCTTGGTCCCGAGCAAGCACAGGCAATCCTGATTGATATCCACTCTGGAGCTTGTGGGAATCATTCAGGAGGGAGGTCTCTTGAAGCCAAGACAAAACTACAAGGTTATTACTGGCCTACAATGGCAAAAGATGCTCGACAAGTTGTTCAAAGATGCGAGCCATGCCAACGACACGCTCGACCTAACCATCTCCCTGCAGATGAGCTTCACCAACTATCAAGCTCCTGGCCTTTCCATCAATGGGGGTTAGATTTCTTGGGTCCTTTCCCTCCAACTCCGAGCAAGAAGAAGTATTTACTGCTGGCCACTGATTACTTTACCAAATGGGTTGAAGCTGTGCCCCTCTTCCGAGAGACTGACGACGAAGTGATCAAATTTATTCGGCACAACATCTTCTCAAGGTTTGGTACACCTCAAGTTCCTGTTGCTGACAATGGAGCTCAATTTGATTCCGACAAATTCCGAGAGTTCTGTCTAAACAACGGTATCAAGCTATTCTATTCAACTCCAAGATATCCTCAATGCAATGGTCAAGCTGAAGCCTCAAATAGAGCTATTCTTGGTATACTCAAAAAGAAACTCAACGACAAGAAAGGATTGTCGGAGCAAGTCCTACCTGAAGTTCTTTGGGGGTATCGCACAACTCCGAGAAGATCAACAGGGTTCTCACCCTTTCGTCTAACATATGGATCGGAAGCAGTACTCCCAACAGAAAATATATCAAGTACTTTGAAGACCAAAGCAGTTGAAGAAGGAATCAACGAAGAACTACGAATCAATGATCTAGACTTCTCAGAAGAACTACGAGATCAAGCATCCCTTCGTGTGGCCAAGTACCAGCATAAGATCAAAAGAGCCTACGATGAGAAAGTCTATAAGAGACAATTCCCAATGGGCAGCCTAGTTCTCAGAGTAGTTTTTTACAACACTAAAGAACATAGCCGTGGGAAGCTTGCTCCCAACTGGGAAGGTCCATATATCGTTGAATCAGTAGGAGGCAAAGGTTCTTACAGACTGATCACACCAGAAGGAGATAGATTGCCTCGAGCTTGGAATTCTAGGCACCTCAAGATGTTTTATCCATGATGTAAATTCTGTGATAAATAAAGATCTCTTTCAAGTATTCAAATGTGCCAGTGTTCAGCTTTTCAATTCAAGTTCTGAAGCAGTTTCAAGTTATCCATATTCAAATTACCAGGTCTTTTAACAAGTTTGGGTGTTAGAGTTGCGACTCAACCCCTTACTAGCAAATGTTAAAAACTGACCATATTCAAGTTACCAAGTCTTTTTAACAAGTTTGGGTGTTAGAGTTGCGACTCAACCCCTTACTGGCAAATGTTAAACTGACTTTCAAATTTCAATATTCAATTTCAATCAATTTCGATATCGTTTAACATGTTTGGGTACTTGAGTTGCGACTCAACCCCTCACATACAAGTGTTACACGAATTCCAATTCAATATTCAAGTTTTAAGTTTGGGTAATCGAGTTGCGACTCGACCCCTTACATTCGAAAGATTGTATCTATGCTAATGCTATCCAGAACATGACATTCAAAGACATTCAACTCAAGAGATTCAATTTTCAAACACCAAAATGATCTTTCGATTATCAAAATTTGTCAAATACAATGATGAGCTGCTACATGTCAAGAGTTTACAAGTGTAAACAACAAAGAAAAGGTAGAAATACATCAGGGCTTGGCTACGCTCGGAGCACGCGACTTTTCTCCTTCGGATTCGCCACGAGGCTTGCTCGCAACCGAAGCTTTAGAAGATCGGACACTGCTGACATGTGCCCTGAGTGCCTCTGCCGCTTTCTCGGCCGTTTCTTTGTAACTCTTGCATTCAGACAATGCATGCTCTAGTGCCTTCTTGGAAGTCTCTTCCTTGGCAGTAAAAGCAGCATGTTGAGTAGCAAGTCGTTCTTTCAGCTCCTTGATCTCGTTGGTGCGACCGCAGGACACGTCCTCAACCTTGGAGAGTCGATTCTTCAAGGATTCAAGCTCGTGACTCTGCGCCTCACAACGATCCTGCAGCCCCTTGATCTCCAACTTCCCCTTGCGAAGATCCTTAATCTTGGCCTTGAGAGAGGTTTTTTTCGAAGACAGGAGTTCCCTCAGCCTATCTCTCTCCTCGCTCACAGCCTTCAGTTCGGCCGTCAAACGGGTTACCTCGGATGCGGCCTCCCGTTCTCCTGCCTTCCTGGAAAGCTTGCTTGCGATTCTCAAACAGGCTGAGTTCTGCAAATGGACAAAAAGTTAGAATTATTCTGAAGACACAATTCGAACAATAGATCAAAGCATATGCACATACCACTATTTCAAGCCGATCGAAGGCTTCTTCAAAAGTAGCTTCCGGAAGATTACAAAGCTTCCGGATCGCGTTAGTGGGATGATTGATGTCAACATCACCCAAACTCCTTATCTTCTTCTTAGCCGGGCCAGCAGGTGTACCTACAATCCATGCAGCAATTCTAAGTGTTAGTATATTTTCAAGCTTCAAAGACAAGGAAGTCAATCAAAACAGGTTAGTACAGATACCTGAAGTCTCGACTTGGGGAGCCTTTCCCTTCCCACTGTCGGAGCTCTTACCCTTGGGGGTCGATTTCTTCTTGATGGGGGTTGGCTCTGGCAAGGGTTGGGGGGTAGCATCACCCACCCGGCTTCCTCTCTCCAAGTGAGCAGGAGAGGGAACATCTCGAGGAGGTGATGCTCCCCCTTCGTCTTCTTGTCCACTCGAGGAGGTGAGCCCTGCCACCATAGCAGCAACTTCCTCCGCCAGAGATCGCGAAGGGGGTGGGGGTTGTTCAACCTCCACACCCCCACTTATTGTCGCCCCTTCGAGACGGGGAACCTCGGGAGGTATTTGATCGAGAGGTGCAGGGTTGCTTCCAACCCCACCACTCCCCGATATCTTAATCTTGAAGCGCAGCGGGTTCTTTTTCAGCTCCCCGAAGTCGTAAGTAGGAATCACCTTGGGGCCATCGCCCATTGCATCCATTACCCCCTCCATTTTGCGAGCCTTTGCCTCATCTATGAGGATCGGCTGCAATTCCTCGTCAGCACCACCAGTGGGGGTGGGAGGAATTTCTTCCTCGCCACCCCCATATCCTTGACCACCATCAGTGGGGGTGGGAGGAATCTCTTCCTCACCACCCCCATCTTCATCATCCTCATCTTCACCATCATCTTCCTCGTCACTGCCTGTGCCCTCAACATCCTCGTCTCCACCTTCCTCTTCACCTTCCTCTTCCTCCCCCTCTTCTTCCTTTTTCTTCTCCTCCTCAACTAGCACTTTTCTTTTCTTCTTCGCTGGCCCCTTCGGAGTTACCAGTTTCTCCTCCGAGGGAAGTGCGCGCCTGGCTCCATAAGATTTCTTCTCGAACCGAAGCCTCCTAACAATTTTTCCAGACTGAGGGTCCTCTTCGTAATCCGAGTAGATGACCTTATTGTCTTCATAGCGGGCCTTCGATCGGTGGAGAAGGTTGGCCTTGCCGTGTCGAACTGGGCAGTTCGAGAACTGCTTCCAAGATCGGGTCCCGCAGGTTAATTCCAGGAAGAGATTATCAACAGCTCCCACCTGCTCCGGAGGCCACGCAAGAGCTCCTCCTACACTGAACATATCTATTTCATCATGCACTTTGTATCGGGGAACCTCAGGAACAGACATCGGGGTCCAGGCACCAGACACCGACAACGGCCAGTCAGTGTAAAGCTTATCAGAACCGATAGTGTCCTCGATCGGCCGAAGAGCAGACACACCCGTCAGATAGAAGAATGGGCTGTCTTTCCTCCAGGCCCATCGGTAGTGATAGAAAAAAATATCCAAACTCTATCCGGGCTTCTTCACCTTCGGGGAGGCTGGAATAGCATTCCCTCAGCTCCTTCTGGAAGTCCGATTCTACGCGACAGAAAGCGTAGATGATCCTCCAGGAGTTTCCAGTCACCTGCCCGGGACAGAGACCAGAGAGGTTCAGTAACCTCGCAGCAAAGGGAGGCAGTGGAAGGCGCAGTCCGCAGTTGAGCTGGCCGATCGTGACGATAGTCCCCATCACCTACTCTTTGCTCACATACGAGACAAAGATTGTCCGCCTGTCAATGCCAAAAGCTGACACAACTCCCGGAAGCGCTGGCCGGGCCTTCCCCTCAGTGAAACACGCTAACAGCTTATGCAGTTTCTCCCTCTTCACATCAGTGAGTTTGCCGCCAATGTTATACCCAAATTCCGGTTCCACCGACAGAGGTAACTGCGGGCAGAGGACAAACTTTGCCTTGGGAATCTGCTCTGGCCTTGACGGTGCAGAAGCGAATCCCACTCCTTGGTGCCTCTTGCCCAGTTGGCCAAGCTCGATCAATTCGGCCCTGCCTTTGCCTCGGCCCTTCGGAGCAGAAGAGACCTCGACAACTTCCTTGCCCTTCCTCTTGGAAGGAACTGCACTTTTCTTCGAACTGCCCGAAGACGCCATTTGACCGATCGAAAGGAGACGAAGAACAAGAGAGGAGAAGTAAAAGAGTCTGGACTTCGAAAAATTCTGGAAGCGTGAGGCGAAAATGACAGCGAGAAAGACTAATATACCCAGGGGTAAAACGGTACGCAAATCGAGAAGACATGTGTCTTCACCATATCAAATTGCGTGTTTTTGCAGGTATACGTGGCATCCATCCATAGCAGGCGCAAAAACAGACGAACCGTCGGACCAGACGAAGCGTCAGACCTACCGGTCCGCGTAAACCAACGGTCCAAACAAACCACCGGTATGAGTGAACCGGACCGCCGGTTCAAAGCCACATTCAGGCAAAATGAAGATTCAAAGAAGAAAAAAATCAAACTCCATCGATATTCAAGACTGTCAAAGATCAAAGAAGAAGCACAAGCTATACCACTTCCTCAAAAGTACAGGTTCAAGACTTTAACCTTGACCGGCTGATTTTAGCCGTTCGGTCAAATCTGACCGTTCGGTCAAAATCAACCGATCGGTCAATTTTCTACTAGATCTGGCAAAAAACTGAGGTTTTTTGCCAATCACCCAAACCTTGACCGGCTGATTTTAGCCGTTCGGTCAAATCTGACCGTTCGGTCAAAATCAACCGATCGGTCAATTTTCTACTAGATCTGGCAAAAAACTGAGGTTTTTTGCCGATCACCCAAACCTTGACCGGCTGATTTTAGCCGTTCGGTCAAATCTGACCGTTCGGTCAAAATCAACCGATCGGTCAATTTTCTACTAGATCTGGCAAAAAACTGAGGTTTTTTGCCGATCACCCAAACCTTGACCGGCTGATTTTTGCCGATTCGGTCAAATCTGACCGTTCGGTCAAAATCAACCGATCGGTCAATTTTCTACTAGATCTGGCAAAAAACTGAGGTTTTTTGCCGATCACCCAAACCTTGACCGGCTGATTTTAGCCGTTCGGTCAAATCTGACCGTTCGGTCAAAATCAACAGATCGGTCAATTTTCTACTAGATCTGGCAAAAAACTGAGGTTTTTTGCCGATCACCCAAACCTTGACCGGCTGATTTTAGCCGTTCGGTCAAATCTGACCGTTCGGTCAAAATCAACCGATCGGTCAATTTTCTACTAGATTTGGCAAAAAACTGAGGTTTTTTGCCGATCACCCAAACCTTGACCGGCTGATTTTAGCCGTTCGGTCAAATCTGACCGTTCGGTCAAAATCAACCGATCGGTCAATTTTCTACTAGATTTGGCAAAAAACTGAGGTTTTTTGCCGATCACCCAAACCTTGACCGATGATTTTAGCCGTTCGGTCAAATCTGACCGTTCGGTCAAAATCAACCGATCGGTCAATTTTCTACTAGACCTGGCAAAAAACTGAGGTTTTTTGCCGATCACCCAAACCTTGACCGGCTGATTTTAGCCGTTCGGTCAAATCTGACCGTTCGGTCAAAATCAACCGATCGGTCAATTTTCTACTAGATCTGGCAAAAAACTGAGGTTTTTTGCCGATCACCCAAACCTTGACCGGCTGATTTTAGCCGTTCGGTCAAATTTGACCGAACGGTCAAAATCAACCGATCGGTCAAATTTCCACTGGATCGGTCAAAAAACCATGTTTTTTGACCGATCACCCAATCCTTGACCGGTTGAAATCGACCGTTCGGTCAAAATTGACCGATCAGTCAAATTTGACCGTTCGGTCAAAATTGACCGATCAGTCAAATTTGACCGAATGGTCAAAATTGACCGAACGGTCAAATTTGACCGAACGGTCAAAATTAACCGAACGGTCAAATTTGACCGAACGGTCAAAATTGACCGATCAGTCTATTTTAACGCTAACACTCGACAAAGCTCCTCTGTGTCTGTGACAAGGGGTCATTAGCTTTGCACCACGAATCCAAGCCAGCCAGATGATCTCTAGCTAACTTGGAGGGGGTAACTGTGGGTGCAAATTTTGGCAAGAAGTCTGCAAACAGCGGGACCCACCGGCCCTGCCTGGTGGGCCCCCGGAGACCACAGCGGGACCCACCGGCCCTGCCTGGTGGGCCCCCGGAGACCACAGCGGGACCCACCGGCCCTGCCTGGTGGGCCCCCCGGGACCACAGCGGGACCCACCGGCCCTGCCTGGTGGGCCCACAAAATAACTGTGGGTGCAAATTTTGGCAAGAAGTCTGCAAACAGCGGGACCCACCGGCCCTGCCTGGTGGGCCCCCGGAGACCACAGCGGGACCCACCGGCCCTGCCTGGTGGGCCCCCGGAGACCACAGCGGGACCCACCGGCCCTGCCTGGTGGGCCCCCGGGGACCACAGCGGGACCCACCGGCCCTGCCTGGTGGGCCCAATAACCTGTGGAATCCCCCGGGAGACGGTAGCAGGGCCCATCAGTTTTACCTGGAGAATCTCCAGATCCGACAGCAGAAAACCGCCATTTACCACCAGAGAATCCTATAAATAGCAGAGCCTTCAGAAGGAGAGGGGATCGAAAAACTCAGATCCGAAATCCGAAATTCCAGAACCAAAACCAGAGCTCTGATAATAGATCAGTGCCATCAGTTGATATCTATTTCAGAAACCAGAACCCAGAAATTTCTAACTTTTTGATCTTCTTCTTCTTGTCCTTGAAGAGGTCAAAGAGATTTCAGTGACACTCGGCCTGTCGAGGTCACTTCAAGTAAAGCATTAGTGAATTCGGGTTGCTCCCTATAGCACGGAGACGTAGGCTTCGGCTGAACTCCGAGATCACATCCCTCGTGTCAATTCTTTCTGAGTGCTTCTCTGATTGCATCTCTCTGTTTACATATCAAAAACTTCAACTTCGATCAACAGATCGACCAACGATCTTCAACGTCAACTTCAACTTCAATTGACTGGTGAGGCGAGGTCTTCGGGTCGGCACGAAGATTTTCCCCCACAAATGGATCGTACGAATGGATTAGAATGGATCATACAAATGAATTAGAAAGGTTACATTCGTGAGAATGAATTAGAATGGATCGTAGGAATGAATTAGAATGGATCGTACGAATGAATTAGAATGGATACATTCGAGCGAATGAATTAGAATGGATCGAACGAATGAATTAGAATGGATCATAGGAATGGATCGTACGAATGAATTAGAATGGATCGTACGAATGAATTAGAATGGTTACATTCGTGCGAATGAATTAGAATGGATCATACGATTGAATTTGAATGGATCGTACGAATAAATTAGAATGGATACATTTGTGCGATGAATAAGAATGGAGCATATGAATGAATTAGAATGGAGCGTACGAATGACCTAGAATGGATACATTCGTGCGAATGAATTAGAATGGATCATATGAAAGAATTAGAATGGATCGTGCGAATGAATTAGAAAGGATCGTACGAATGAATTAGAATGGATATATTCGTGCGAATGAATTAGAATGGATCGTACGAATGAATTAGGCTGGATCGTACGAATAAATTAGAATGGATACATTCATGCAAATGAATTAGAATGGATCGTACGAATGAATTAGAATGGATCATACGAATGAATTAGAATGGATCGTACGAATCAATTAGAATGGATCATATGAATGAATTAGAATGGTTACATTCGTGCGAATGAATTAGAATGGATCGTACGAATGGATTAGAATGGATCGTACGAATGGATTAGAACGCATTGTACGAATGAATTAGAATAGATACATTTGTGCGAATGAATTAGATTGCATCGTACGAATGAATTTGAATGGATTGTACGAATGAATTATAATGGATCGTACGAATGAATTAGAATGGATCATGCGAATGAATTAGAATAGATCGTACGAATGAATTAGAATGGATCGTGCGAACGAATTAGAATTGATCGTATGAACGAATTAGATTGGATCGAACGAATGAATTAGAATGGATACATTCGAGCAAATGAATTAGAATGGATCGTACGAATGAATTAGAATTGATCGTGCGAATGAATTAGAATGGATCATACAAATGAATTAGAAAGGTTACATTCGTGAGAATGAATTAGAAAGGATCGTGCGATGAATTATAATGGATTATACAAATGAATTAGAATGGATTCTAATCCATTCGTACGATCCATTCAAATTTATTCTAATTCATTCGCACAAATGTATCCATTCTAATTCCATTCTAATTCATTCGTACGATCCATTCTAATTCATTCGCACGATCCATTCTAATTCATTCGTACGATCCATTCTAATCCATTCGTGCGAATGAATTAGAATGGATACATTCGAGCGAATGAATTAGAACGCATTGTACAAATGAATTAGAATGGTTCATGCGAATGAATTAAAATGGATCATAGAAATGAATTAGAATGGATCGTGCGAATGAATTAGAATGGATCGTACGAACGAATTAGAATGGATCGTACGAACGAATTAGAATGGATCGTATGAATGAATTAGAATGGATCGTACGAATGGATTAGAATGGATCGTACGAATGGATCATGCGAATGAATTAGAATGGATCATAGGAATGAATTAGAATGGATCGTGCAAATGAATTAGAAAGAATACATTTGTGCGAATGAATTAGAATGGATCGTAGGAATGAATTAGAATGGATCGTACGAACGAATTAGAATGGATCGTGCGAATGAATTAGAATGGATCGTGCAAATCAATTAGACTGGATCGTGCAATTGAATTAGAATGGATCATACGAATGAATTAGAATGGATCGTACGAATTAATTAGAATGGATACATTCGTGCGAATAAATTAGAATGGATCATAGGAATGAATTAGAATGGATCGTACGAATGAATTAGAATGGTTACATTCGTGCGAATGAATTAGAATGGATCGTATGAACGAATTAGAATGGATCGTATGAACGAATTAGAATGGATCGTACGAATGAATTAGAATGGATCATACAAATGAATTAGAAAGGTTACATTCGTGAGAATAAATTAGAATGGATCGTACGAATGAATTAGAATGGATCATACGAATGAATTAGAATGGATCGTACGAATGGATTAGAATGGATCGTATGAATGGATTAGAACGCATTGTGCGAATGAATTAGAATAGATACATTTGTACGAATGATTTAGAATGGATCGTACGAATGGATTAGAATGGATCGGACGAATGGATCATGCGAATGAATTAGAATGGATCGTACGAATGAATTAGAATGGATTGTACGAATGAATTAGAATGGATACATTTATACGAATAAATTAGAATGGATTGTACGAATGAATTAGAATGGATCGTGCGAATGAATTAGAATAGATCGTACGAATGAATTAGAATGGATCGATACATTCATGCAAATGAATTAGAATGGATCGTACGAATGAATTAGAATGGATCATACGAATGAATTAGAATGGATCGTACGAATGAATTAGAATGGATCATATGAATGAATTAGAATGGTTACATTCGTGCGAATGAATTAGAATGGATCTTACGAATGGATTAGAATGGATCGTACGAATGGATTAGAACGCATTACACGAATGAATTAGAATAGATACATTTGTGCGAATGAATTAGATTGCATCGTACGAATGAATTTGAATGGATTGTACGAATGAATTAGAATGGATCGTACGAATGGATTAGAATGGATCGTACGAATGAATTAGAATGAATCGTATGAATGAATTAGAATGGATACATTCGAGCGAATGAATTAGAATGGATTAGAATGGATACATTCGTGCGAATGAATTAGAATGGATTTTACGAATGAATTAGAATGGATTGTACGAATGGATTAGAATGGATCGTACGAATGAATTAGAATGGATCGTACGAATGAATTAGAATAAGATCATACGAATGAATTGGAATGGATCATGCGAATAAATTAGAATGGATTGTACGATTAGAATGGATCCATTCGTACGAATGAATTAGAATGGATCGTGCGAATGAATTAGAATGGTTCGTACGAATGAATTTGAATGGATTGTACGAACGAATTAGAATGGATCGTATGAATGAATTAGAATGGATCGTACGAATGGATCATGCGAATGAATTAGAATGGATCGTACGAATGAATTAGAATAGGTCGTACGAATGAATTAGAATGGATACATTCGAGCGAATGAATTAGAATTGATCGTACGAATGAATTAGAATGGATCATAGGAATGAATTAGAATGGATCGTGCAAATGAATTAGAATGGATACATTCGTGCGAATGATATATAATGGATCGTAGGAATAAATTAGAATGGATCGTACGAATGAATTAGAATGGTTACATTCGTGCGAATGAATTAGAATGGATCATAGGAATGAATTAGAACGGATCATGCGAATGAATTAGAATGGATCGTACGAATGAATTAGAATGGATCGTACGAATGAATTAGAATGAATTCATTCGTACGATCCATTCTAATTCATTCGTATGATCCATTCTAATTCGTTCGTATGATCCATTCTAATTCATTCGCACGATCCATTCTAATTCATTCGCACGGATATATCCATTCTAATTCATTTGCATGATCCATTCTAATTCATTCCTATGATCCATTCTAATTCATTCATATGATCCATTCTAATTCATTCGTCCGATCCATTGAAATTCATTCGTACGATGCAATCTAATTCATTCGCACAAATGTATCTATTCTAATTCATTCGTACAATGCGTTCTAATCCATTCGTACGATCCATTCTAATCCATTCGTACGATCCAATCTAATCCATTCGTACGATCCATTCTAATTCATTCGTACGATCCATTCTAATTCATTCTCACAAATGTAACCTTTCTAATTCATTCGTATAATCCATTCTAATTTATTCGCACGATCTATTCTAATTCATTCGTACGATCCATTCTAATTCTTTCGTACGATCCATTCTAATTCATTCTCACGAATGTAACCTTTCTAATTTATTTGTATGATCTGTGGGGGAAAATCTTCGTGCCGACCCGAAGACCTCGCCTCACCAGTCAATTGGAGTTGAAGTTGATGTTGAAGATCGTTGGTCGATCTGTTGATCGAAGTTGAAGCTTTTGATATGTAAACAGAGAGATGCAATCAGAGAGAGTGTTGACACGAGAAGTGATCTCGGAGTTCAGCCGAAGCCTACGTCTCCGTGCTGTAGGGAGCAACCCGAATTCACTAACACTTTTCTTGAAGTAACCTCGATAGGCCGAGTGTTACTGAAGCCTCTTTGATCTCTTCAAAGACAAAAAGAAGATCAAGAAGAGGTGAGGAGAGAGAAATTCCAGAGCTCTGGATTCTGAGAATCAGATCTCAGAGTGTAAAATGGTTTTTTGATCCCAGATTCGGTCCTTTTACATTCGAAGGCTCTGCTATTTATAGAATTTTCTGGTGGTAAAAGGCGGTTTCTGCTGCAGAATCTGGGGATCCTCCAGGTAAAGCTGGCGGGCCTCGCTACCGTCTTCTGGGGGATTCCACAGGTTCTTGGTCCCACCAGGCAGGGCCGGTGGGTCCCGCGATAGTCCTCGTGGGCCCACCTGGCAGGGCCGGTGGGAACCGCGGTGGTCCTCGTGGGCCCACCAGGCAGGGCCGGTGGGTCCCGCGGTAGTCCTCGTGGGCCCACCAGGCAGGGCCGGTGGGTCCCGCGGTAGTCCTCGTGGGCCCACCAGGCAGGGCCGGTGGGTCCCGAGGTAGTCCTCGTGGGCCCACCAGGCAGGGCCGGTGGGTCCCGCGGTAGTCCTCGCGGGCCCACCAGGCAGGGCCGGAGGGTCCTGCGGTAGTCCTCGTGGGCCCACCAGGCAGGGCCGGAGGGTCCCGCGGTAGTCCTCGTGGGCCCACCAGGCAGGGTCGGAGGGTCCCGCGGTAGTCCTCGTGGGCCCACCAGGCAGGGCCGGTGGGTCCCGTGGTAGTCGTTAATCTTCTGCTAAAATTTGCACCCACAGTTAGCCCCTCCAAGTTAGCTAGAGTTCGTTTTGGCTGGCTTGGATTTGGTGCAAAAAATATGAACCCCCTGTTGAAGAAGGCACAAAGAAGCTTGCCGAGTGTTAGCATAAACAAGGACTGATCGGTCAATTTTGACCGTTCGGTCAAATTTGACCGATCGGTTAAGTTTGACCGAACGGTCAATTTCAACCGGTCAAGGATTGGGTGATCGGTCAAAAAACTTGGTTTTTTGACCGATCCAGTAGAAAATTGACCGATCGGTTGATTTTGACCGATCGGTCAATTTTGACCGATCGGTCAAGTTTAACCGTTCGGTCAAGTTTGACCGAACGGTCAATTTCAACCGGTCAAGGATCGGGTGATCGGTCAAAAAACATGGTTTTTTGACCAATTCATTAGAAAATCGACCGATCGGTTGATTTTGACCGATCAGTCAATTTTGACCGATCGGTCAATTTTGACCGATCGGTCAAGTTTAACCGTTCGGTCAAGTTTGATCGAACGGTTAAAATCAGCCGGTCAAGGTTTGGGTGATCGGCAAAAAACCTCAGTTTTTTGTCAGATCTTGTAGAAAATCGACCGATCTGTTGATTTTGACCGATCGGTCAAGTTTGACCGAACGGTTAAAATCAGCCGGTCAAGGTTTGGGTGATCGGCGAAAAACCTCAGTTTTTTGCCAGATCTAGTAGAGAATCGACCGATCGGTTGATTTTAACCGAACGGTCAAGTTTGACCGAACGGCTAAAATCAGCCGGTCAAGGTTTGGGTGATCGGCAAAAAACCTCAGTTTTTTGCCAGATCTAGTAGAAAATCGCCTGATCGGTTGATTTTGACCGAACGGTCAAGTTTGACCGAACGGCTAAAATCAGCCGGTCAAGGTTTGGGTGATCGGCAAAAAACCTCAGTTTTTTGCCAGATCTAGTAGAAAATCGCCTGATCGGTTGATTTTGACCGAACGGTCAAGTTTGACCGAACGGCTAAAATCAGCCGGTCAAGGTTTGGGTGATCGGCAAAAAACCTCAGTTTTTTGCCAGATCTAGTAGAAAATCGCCCGATCGGTTGATTTTGACCGAACGGCTAAAATCAGCCGGTCAAGGTTTGGGTGATCGGCAAAAAACCTCAGTTTTTTGCCAGATCTAGTAGAAAATCGACCGATCGGTTGATTTTGACCGAACGGTCAAGTTTGACCGAACGGCTAAAATCAGCCGGTCAAGGTTTGGGTGATCGGCAAAAAACTTCAGTTTTTTGCCAGATCTAGTAGAAAATTGCCCGATCGGTTGATTTTGACCGAACGGTCAAGTTTGCCCGAACGGCTAAAATCAGCCGGTCAAGGTTTGGGTGATCGGCAAAAAACCTCAGTTTTTTGCCAGATCTAGTAGAAAATCGATCGATCGGTTGATTTTGACCGATCGGTCAAGTTTGATCGAACGGCTAAAATCAGCCGGTCAAGGTTAAAGTCCTGAACCTGTACTTTTGAGGAAGTGGTATAGCTTGTTCTTCTCCTTTGATCTTTGGCAATCTTGAATATCGATGGAGTTTGATTTTTTCTACTTTGAATCTTCGGTTCGCCTGAATGCGGCTTTGAACCGGCGGTCCGGTTTACTTAGACCGGTGGCTTGCTTGGACCGTTGGTTTACGTGGACCGTTGGTTCTGACGCTTCGTCTGGTCCGACGGTTCGCCTGATTTTGCGCTTGCTATGAATGGATGCCACGTGTACCTGCAAAAACACGCGATTTGATATAGTGAAGACACATGTCTTCTCGATTTGCGTACCGTTTTATCCTGGGTATATAAGTCTTTCTCGCTGTCATTTTTGCCTCACGTTTTCAGAATTTTTCGAAGTCCAGACTCTTTGCTTCCTCTCTCTTGTTCTTTGTCTCCTTTCGATCGGTCAAATGGCGTCTTCGGGCAATTCGAAGAAGAGTGTTCCTTTCAAGAGGAAGGGCAAGGAAGTTGTCGAGGTCTCTTCTGTTCCGAAGGGCCGAGGCAAAGGCAGGGCAGAATTGATCGAGTTTGGCCAACTGGGCAAGAGGCACCAAGGAGTGGGATTTGCTTCTGCACCGTCAAGGCCAGAGCAGATCCCCAAGGCAAAGTTTGTCCTCTACCCGCAGCTACCTTTGGAGGCGGAGATGGAGTTTGGGTACAACATTGGCAGTAAACTTACAGATGTAAAGAGGGAGAAGTTGTAGGTGTTGCTGGCATGTTTCACAGAGGGAAAGGCTCGACCAGCGCTCCCTGGAGTTCTAACTGCTTTTGGCGTTGATAGGCGGACAATCTTTGTCTCGTGGGCGAGCAAAGAGCAAGTGATGGGAACCATAGTCACGATCGGCCAGCTCAACTGTGGACTGCGCCTCCCGCTGCCGCCTTTCGCCGCGAGGTTGTTGAACACCTCCGGTCTCTGTCCCGGGCAGGTTACCGGGAACTCCTGGAGGATCATCTACGCTTTCTGTCGCATAGAGTCGGACTTCCAGAAGGAACTTAGGGAATGCTACTCCAGCCTCCTTGAAGGTGAAGAAGCCCGAATCGAGCTGGGGTATTTCTTTTACCATTATCGATGGGCTTGGAGGAAGGATAGCCCGTTCTACTACTTGACAGGTGTCACTGCCCTTCGCCCGATTGCTGACACCATTGGCTCCGACAAACTCTATACTGACTGGCCGCTATCAGTGTCTGGTGCCTGGACTCCAATGTCTGTTCCGGAGGTTCCCCGATACAAGGTGCATGAAGAGATCGACATGTACTGCACAGGAGGAGCTCTTTCTTGGCCTCCAGAGCGAGTAGGGGCCCTTGACAACCTCTTCTTGGAGTTGACATGCGGGACTCGATCTTGGAAGCAATTCTCGAATTGCCCGGTTCGACACGGCAATGCCAACCTCCTCCATCGATCGAAGCTTCGCTACGAAGATAATGAGGTCATCTACTCAGATTACGAGGAGGACCCTCAGTCTGGAAAAATTGTTAGAAGGCTTCGATTCGAGAAGAAGGCTTATGGAACCAGGCGCGCACTTCCCACAGAGGAGAAATTGGTGATTCAGAGGGGCCCAGCGAAGAAGAAGAGAAAAATCCCCATCAAACAGGAGGAGGATGAGGAGAAAAAGAAGGAGGAAGATGAAGAAGAGGAGGTAGAGAGGGAGGAGGAAGGCGGAGATGAGGAGGATGAGGGCACAGGCAGCGACGGGGAAGGAAATGGAGAAGATGATGATGATGAGGATGGGGGTTGGTGAGGAAGAGATTCCTCCCACCCCCACTGATGGTGGTCAAGGACATGGGGGTGGCGAGGAAGAAATTCCTCCCACCCCCACTGGTGGTGCCAATGAGGATTCGCAGCCGATCCTCATAGACGAGGCAAAGGCTCGTAAAATGGAGGGGGTAATGGACGCAATGGGCGATGGCCCTAAGGTGATTCCTACCTATGACTTCGGGGAGTTGCAAAAGAACCCGCTTCGCTTCAAGATCAAGATATCGGGGAGTGGTGGGGTTGGAAGCAACCCTACACCCCTCGATCAGGTACCTCCCGAGGTTCCCCGTCTCGAAGGGGCAACTACAAGTGGGGGTGTGGAGGTTGAACAACCCCCACCCCCCTCACGATCTCTGGCTGAGGAGGTAGCTGCCATGGTGGCAGGGCTCGATAATTCGAGCGGGCGAGAAGATGAAGGGGGTGCTTCACCTCCTCGGGATGTTCCCTCTCCTGCTCATTTGGAGAGAGGAAGCCGGGTGGGTGAGGCTACCCCCCAACCCTTGTCAGAGCCAACCCCCATCAAGGAGAAGTCGACCCCCAAGGGTAAGAGCTCCGACCGTGGGAAGGGAAAGGCTCCTCAGGTCGAGGCTTCAAGTATCTGCACTAACTTGCTTTGATTGTCTTGCCGTTGAAGCTCAAAAATATTCTAACCCTTTGAATTCTTGTGTCGATTGCAGGTACGCCTGCTGGCTCGACTCCGAAGATGAAGAGCTTGGGTGATGTTGACATCAACCACCCTACTAGCGTGATTCGGAAGCTTTGCAATCTTCCGGAAGCTACTTTTGAAGAAGCCTTCGATAGGCTAGATGTAGTGGTATGTGTATCTTCTTGATTGAATATTTGAGTTATCTTTGGAATAATTCTAACTTCCTATCCATCTGCAGAGCTCAGCAGTTTTGAGAATCATAAGCTCTCTCTCTAGGAAGGCAGGAGAACGGGAGGCCGCATCTGAGGTATCTCGTTTGACAGCCGAACTGAAGACTGCGAGCGAGGAGAGAGATAGGCTGAGAGAGCTCCTGACTTCGAAGAAAACCTCTCTCAAGGCCAAGATCGAGGATCTTCGCAAGGGGAAGTTGGAGATCAAGGGGCTGCAGGACCGCTGCAAGGCGCAGAGTCACAAACTCGAATCCTTGAAGAATCGGATCGTCAAGGTTGAGGACGTGTCCTGTGGTCGCGCCAACGAGATCAAGGAGCTGAAAGAACAACTTGCTGCTCAACACGCTGTTTTTACTGCCGAAGAGGAGACTTCCAAGAAGGCGTTGGAGCATGCACTGTCTGAATACAAGATTTACAAGGAGACAGCTGAGAAAGCGGCAGAGGCACTCAGGGCACATGTCAGCAGTGTCCGATCTTCTAAAGCTTCGGTTGCGAGCAAGGCTCGTGGCGAATCTGAAGGGGAGAAGTCGCACGCTCCAAGTGTAGCCAAGCCCTGATGTGTTTTTGCCTTTTTCTTTGCTGTTTACACTTGTAAACTTTTGATATGTAGCAGCTCGACATTGTACTTGACCAATTTTTGATAATAGAAGATATCTTTTTGATATTTGAAAATTGAATCTCTTGAGTTGAATGTCGTGTTTGAACTCTTTGAATGCTGTGTTCTGGATGGTATTAAAATAGATACAATCTTTGAAATGTAAGAGGTCGAGTCGCAATTCGATTACCCAAACTTATTGTAACTTGAAAATTGAACTTGAATTCGTGTAACATTTGAATGTGAGGGATTGAGTCGCAACTCAAGCACCCAAACCTATTAGACGATATCGAAATTGATTGAATTTGAATATTGAAATTTGAAGGTCAGTTTAACATTTGCCAGTAAGGGGTTGAGTCGTAACTCTAACACCCAAACTTGTTAAAAGACTTGGTAACGTGAATATGGTCAATTTAACATTTGATAGTAAGGGGTTGAGTCGCAACTCTATCACCCAAACTTGTTAAAAGACTTGGTAACTTGGATATGGATAATTTGAAACTGCTTCAGAACTTGAATTGAAAAGCTGAACACTTGCATATGAACATTTGAAAGAGAACTTTATACATCATGGATAGAACAACTTGAGGTGTCTAGAATTCCAAGCTCGAGGCAATCTATCTCCTTCTGGTGAGATCAGTCTGTAAGAACCTTTGCCTCCTACTGATTCAACGATATACGGACCTTCCCAGTTGGGAGCAAGCTTCCCACTGCTGTGTTCTTTGGTGTTGTAGAAAACTGCTCTGAGAACTAGACTGCCCACTGGGAACTGTCTCTTGTGGACTTTCTCATCGTAGGCTCGTTTGATCTTCTGCTGATACTTGGCCACACGAAGGGAGGCTTGGTCTCGTAGTTCTTCAGAGAAGTCTAGATCATTGACTCGAAGTTCTTCATTGATCCCTTCTTCAACTGCCCTGGTTTTAAGAGTACTCGATATGTTTTCTGTTGGGAGTACTGCTTCCGATCCATATGTTAGGTGAAAGGGTGAGAACCCTGTTGATCTTCTCGGAGTTGTGCGATACCCCCAAAGAACTTCAGGTAGGACCTGTTCCCATAATCCTTTCTTGTCGTTGAGTTTCTTCTTGAGTATACCAAGAATAGCTCTATTTGAGGTTTCAGCTTGACCATTGCATTGAGGATATCTTGGAGTTGAATAGAATAGCTTGATACCGTTGTTCAGACAAAACTCTCGGAACTTGTCAGAGTTGAATTGAGCTCCATTGTCAGCAACAAGAACTTGAGGTATACCGAACCTTGAGAAGATGTTGTGCCGAATGAATTTGATCACTTCGTCGTCAGTCTCTCGGAAGAGGGGCACAACTTCAACCCATTTGGTGAAGTAATCCGTGGCTAGCAACAGATATTTCTTCTTGCTTGGAGTCTGGAGGAAAGGACCCAAGAAATCCAGCCCCCACTGATGGAAAGGCTATGGACTTGATAGTTGATGAAGCTCATCTGCAGGGAGATGGATAGCTCGAGCGTGCCGTTGGCATGGCTCGCATCTTTGAACAACTTGTCGAGCATCTTTTACCATTGTAGGCCAGTAATAACCTTGTAGCTTTGTCTTGGCTTCAAGAGATCTTCCTCCTGAATGATTCCCACAAGCTCTAGAATGGATATCAATCAGGATTGCCTGTGCTTGTTCTGGACCAATACACTTGAGCATCATCCCGTTGTGCGATTTGAAGTATAGGTCTTCTCCTTGTAGAATGTAGCATGGGAGCTTCTTTTGAAGTCTTCGGGCTTGACTTGGATCTTCCGGCATTTTGCCATGCTTGAAGAAGTCGAAAATTGGTCGTCTCCAGTCTTCAAGCTTACTTGTAGTAGTGAGGTTGGATCTCAGTTGATCTCCACCCCCAGATCCTTTTGCAGTAGCTGTAGTAGCAAGGATCTGTTGATCGGGGATGGTCTTGGGCACTTCCTGATAATCGATTTGTATTTGCCTTCCTCCGAGCGAGTCTCCGAGGACGGAGGCAGCATTAGCTAAAGCATCTGCTTCACGATTCTCTGCCCTTGGAATTTGAACGAATTCAGTATTTGTGAAGCGTTGTTGAAGACGTCGTACTAAGGCTAAATAGAGTTGCATTCTTTCTTCACGAGCTGTGTACTCTCCATTGATTTGCCTTATGATCAACTGGGAGTCGCTGTAGACGATGATTCGGTCTACCCCCAGGGATTTCGCCATTTCAAGTCCCGAAATGAGTGCTTCGTATTCGGCTTCGTTATTGGTGGCGTTGAACCCTAGGAGAGTGGCCTTCTGTAAATGATCAAGTTCGGGGGATACTAAGACTATCCCAGTTCCCGAACCGATCGAATTTGAAGCTCCATCAGTATAAAGCTTCCATGCAGGGGTTGCAGCAGTAGCTTCGAGACTTGGATTAATTTTTGTTGCAAGGTTGATCGGAGTATTATCCTCATCTTCTAAGTGCATGTCGACATCTACTTCCCAAGTGATGGGGTCTTCAACTGGAAAGTCTGCTAGAAAATCAGCAACAACTTGACCTTTGATAGAAGTATGAGATTCGAACTGAATCCCCAGAGCACTCATTTCGATCACCCACTTGGTCATTCGACCAGCTCTACCAGCTTTGTCAACGATATCTTTGAGCGGGTGTTCTGAAATGACAGTGATCTGGTGGGAGACGAAGTAAGGTTGAAGACGACGTGATGCAGTGAGCAATGCCAGGATGACCTTCTCAGTTTTTGAGTAACGAGTTTCAGCTGGAAGGAGAGTATGGCTGATGTAGTAGACTGGATGCTTGACGCCTTCTCTTCTACTGACTAGGACCACGCTGATTGCTTGATCGGTCACGGCGAGATAAAGCCACAAGTCTTCTTTTGGAAGTTGAGCCGTCAAGATTGGAGCTTGCACCAGATATTTCTTGATGCTTTGAAATGCTTCTTCACAGATCGGACTCCAGCCGGAGGTGTCTGCCTTTCGTAGTTTGTCAAAGAGAGGCTTACACTTGTCGGAAGACTTTGAGATGAACTGATTGAGGGCAGCAAGTCTTCCAGTGAGGCGCTGCACTTCCTTTCGATTGGTAGGTGATGGCATGTAGAGGATAGCTCGAATTTGATCGAGATTGGCTTCAATACCTCTCCTGGTCACAAGATGACCCAGGAATTTGCCAGATTGAACTCCGAAAGCGCACTTGGCTGGATTGAGCTTCATACGATATTTTCGAAGAACTTGAAAGGTTTCCGCCAGATCAGAAAGATGCTTGCTTCGCACGGAGCTCTTGGTGAGGAGATCATCGACATAGACTTCGACGTTGCGACCGATCTGATCTTCGAACATCTTTGTGACTAACCTTTGATAGGTGGAACCAGCATTCTTGAGGCCGAATGGCATGACATTGTAGCAGTAGAGACCTCGGCTAGTCACAAAACATGTCTTCTCTTGATCATCAGCGTGAAGAGGAATTTGATTATATCCAGAGTACCCATCCATGAAAGACAATAGCTCGTGGCCAGCAGTGGCATCGACGAGTCTATCAATCCTTGGCATGGGGAACGGGTCTTTGGGGCAAGCCTTGTTGAGATTGGTGAAGTCGATACAGACTCTGACCTTCCCATTCTTCTTAGGAACATCAACAATATTAGAGATCCAAGTAGGATACTCTACTTCACGGATGAAGCCTGCTGCGAGTAGCTTGGTGATTTCTTCTTGAACAGCAATTTGTAGCTCTGGTCGGATGGTGCGTGGCTTCTGCTTGACAGGCTTCACTTCTTCTTTGATAGCAAGTCGGTGACAAGCATCATCTGGATTGATCCCAGGCATGTCTTCGAAACTCCAAGCGAAGACGTCGATATTGGACTTGAGAAAGGTTACCATGTTTTGTGCTTCTGCGTTGCTAAGACCGGTACCAATGAAAGTCTGTCGAGGGAGATCTCCGCTGCCGATGTTGATTGGGATGATTTCTTCAATTGAAGGTGATGCTTCCCATTCGATTGGTGGAGGTTCTGTCAGCGGAATTTCCTTTGATTTCTATTTAGAAGAGGGACCAGCTTCATCTCGTGGCCGCTTTGGAGGAGCAATGTTGATCTTTCGATCTGTCTTAGCCGCAGCAGCCTCACAAGACCTTCCAGCTTGCTGATCACCTCGAATGCAGACGATGCCTTCGCCAGTTGCAAACTTGAGTAGTTGATGATAAGAAGAGGAGATGGCATTGATCTGATGGAGGAATGGTCGCCCGAGGATGGCGTTGTAACTGGATACTCCTTCGACAATTGCAAACCTGACCGAGACTCGAGTCTCTCGGCTGAGGTCGAGAGTGAATCTCGATTCACCCATCGTGATGCTTTGTTCGCCGTTGAAGCCAGTGATCACGGTCGGGACGACGTCGAGGCTTTGATACTTATGTCCCAGACGTTTGAAGCAGTCTGAGAACATAATATCGATGGAGCTCCCGGTGTCGATGAGGATCCGATTGACGGTGCTTCCGTCGATGATGAGTTTCAAGACCAGAGGGTCTCGATGGGGAGTATGAACTCCTTGAAGATCGGTGTCGTTGAAGACGATGGACGGCCAAGCAAGACCTTCGATGGGCTTCTCGATCCAGGTATCTTCTTTGTTTGCAGTAGATCGAACATGGAAGATGCGCCGAATCTGCCGATCAACTTCCTTCCCGGTCACTGATTGATTGTGCAATGATCCATGAATGCCAAAGACATTGGCATTCACGGTGAGAGGTGATGGGTTGGAAGAGATCTGATGGATCCAGCAAGCCTCTTTCCCCTTTGCAGAGGATCGACGTTGATCTTGTCCTTCTCTGGTGAATTCATGAAGATGGCCTTCTCTCAGCAAGTCTTCGAGATGAAACTTTAGCCGATAACATCGATCGGTGGAATGGCCATGGCTTCGATGGAAATCACAATAAACAGTTTTATCAGCCGTGAAATTTGTGTTTGGCTAAAGTGGATTGGGCCTTCGAAGGAATTCCTCGTGTTGAATGCGATCGAGTATCTGTTCGACCGGCATATTCCACTCGGTGAAAGTGGTCTTCGTTGGAGATCGACGCCCGTCATTCTTTGATCGTTTGTTGGCTGGAGGGGCTGCTGCCTCAGCATTGTGGGCCTTGGCAGCATACTTGGGAGCTTCTCTCTTTGCAGGTCTTCGTTTCGTCTCTCGCCCTTTTCGAGCGACTTGGTCATCTTCAACCTCGATCTCTCTCTGGATTCGATCGAACATAGCCCCCAGAGAAGGAGGAGGATTGCGGATGAAGTCGTTGTAGATGTGTAGATCAAAGCGAAGAGCATTCTGGAAAGCCAACATGATGGCTTCATCATCCAGATGTCTTCCAGAGAGGGCAGCATGCTCGTTACGAAACCTCCTAGTGAAACTTCGGAGAGTCTCATCAGCACCCATCCTTAACCGATAGAGAGAGTCGAGCTTCTTCTCGGGCTTCAGATTGAGCTGATAATGCTGCACAAAGAGTTTAGCCAAAACATCGAACTGGGTAATGGACCCAGCTCGGAGATTGTGATACCAGTCGAGCGACGGTTCATCGAGACTTCCTGCGAAGGTGCGGCAGAGCACATTGTTTTCTTCTTCGTGTGGCGTTAGAGCTTGCTTGAATGCGAGGATGTGGAGAGTAGGGTCTCCTCGTATGCAGTTGAATTTGGGGAGGATAGGAGTTCTCCATCCCCTTGGAAATGTTACCTCGAAGAGACCTCGATGTAGAGGCCCGGCAGAGGAATAGCCATCCCTACGACCATGTCCTCGACCTAGAGGGGGGTCAAGAGGCAAGATCGCAAGGTCTTGCTCAGGCATTGAAGTATTGGCCGGTTGAAGTCTATGTCGGAGGTCCGATCCAAGCCCACGTTGAAGTGGAATGGAAGGGGAGACTCTACTCTTTGAAGGAGCGCCTTTCATGTGGTGCTTCCTTAGTATGTTAAGCTTTGAAGGCGCGTTCTTGTCGCAGTTGCGGCCGGAAGAAGATTGGGAAGATTCGTCGTTGAGACGGTCCCAAACACTCTGCTTCCATGGGGTAGCAGAGGGAGTTGGGTCGCGTCGGATCCTCTCGAGGGCAGCAGTGCCCATTGACCTCTGTTGCTCGGAGTGAATTGAATGTCGAGGAAGATCGACCCTCTCACTTGTAGAGGGAATAGGTAGAGCGATCCCAGCCTTGGAAGCTGCTTTCTTCAGAGCATCCCTCTCAGCGGTGAGGGTGGCATTTTGCTTCGCCAATTGGAGCAGTTGGAAGTCGACTGCAGAGATTTGGTAGGTCGATGGAGGATCTTCAGCAGGAGAGGGGGCTGTTTGCCCAATTGACTGTTGTGCAGGGTGAGCGATCGGTCGATCGACAGATCTCCCACTCCCTGAACGAACCCCCATCTCGGGGACAGCAAGGGGCTGTCCGAAGTTGAGACTTTGACTCATTGAACGAGTCTCGAGACGAGGTTGTTGTTGAGTGTTACTTCCTTCTGGTTGACCCTGATGTTTCATCCTCGCCATTCAGAGAGCGAAGGGTGCAACGAGAGTGCCGACGTCCGATCAGTTGTTTGATCAACCGAGGAGGTGAGGAAGTTTGGCTATCAAGATTGGTTGTATGCTCAACCGATCAAGTAGTAGCGGAGAGCTGGACTTTTTGCTCGAATCCCACAGACGGCGCCAAACTGTGGGGGAAAATCTTCGTGCCGACCCGAAGACCTCGCCTCACCAGTCAATTGGAGTTGAAGTTGATGTTGAAGATCGTTGGTCGATCTGTTGATCGAAGTTGAAGCTTTTGATATGTAAACAGAGAGATGCAATCAGAGAGAGTGTTGACATGAGAAGTGATCTCGGAGTTCAGCCGAAGCCTACGTCTCCGTGCTGTAGGGAGCAACCCGAATTCACTAACACTTTTCTTGAAGTAACCTCGACAGGCCGAGTGTTACTGAAGCCTCTTTGATCTCTTCAAAGACAAAAAGAAGATCAAGAAGAGGTGAGGAGAGAGAAATTCCAGAGCTCTGGATTCTGAGAATCAGATCTCAGAGTGGAAAATGGTTTTTTGATCCCAGATTCGGTCCTTTTACATTCGAAGGCTCTGCTATTTATAGAATTTTCTGGTGGTAAAAGGCGGTTTCTGCTGCAGCATCTGGGGATCCTCCAGGTAAAGCTGGCGGGCCTCGCTACCATCTTCTGGGGGATTCCACAGGTTCTTGGTCCCACCAGGCAGGGCCGGTGGGTCCCGCGATAGTCCTCGTGGGCCCACCTGACAGGGTCGGTGGGTCCCGCGGTGGTCCTCGTGGGCCCACTAGGCAGGGCCGGTGGGTCCCGCGGTAGTCCTCGTGGGCCCACCAGGCAAAGCCGGTGGGTCCCGCGGTAGTCCTCGTGGGCCCACCAGGCAGGGCCGGTGGGTCCCGAGGTAGTCCTCGTGGGCCCACCAGGCAGGGCCGGTAGGTCCCGCGGTAGTCCTCGCGGGCCCACCAGGCAGGGCCGGAGGGTCCCGCGGTGGTCCTCGTGGGCCCACCAGGCAGGGCCGGAGGGTCCCACGGTAGTCCTCGTGGGCCCACCAGGCAGGGCCGGAGGGTTCCACGGTAGTCCTCGTGGGCCCACCAGGCATGGCCGGTGGGTCCCGCGGTAGTTGTTAATCTTCTGCTAAACTTGCACCCACATGATCCATTCTAATTCATTCGTACGATCCATTCTAATCCATTCTTACGATCCATTCTAATTCATTCGTACGATACATTCTAATTCATTTTCACAAATGTAACCTTTCTAATTCATTTGAACGATCCATTCTAATTCATTCGTATGATCCATTTTAATTCATTCGCATGATCCATTCTAATTCATTCGTATGATATATTCGTGCGAATGAATTAGAATGGATCGTACGAATGAATTAGAATGGATCGTACGAATGAATTAGAATAGATCGTGCGAATAAATTAGAATGGATCATACGAATGAATTAGAATAGGTATATTCATGCGAATGAATTAGAATGGATCGTACGAACGAATTAGAATGGATCGTGCGAATGAATTAGAATGGATCGTATGAATAAATTAGAATGGATCGTACGAATGAAATAAAATGGATACATTTGTGCAAATGAATTAGAATGGATCATACGATTGAATTTGAAATGGTTCGTACGAATAAATTAGAATGGAAACATTTGTGCGATGAATAAGATTGGAGCGTACGAATGAATTAGAATGGAGCGTACGAATGAATTAGAATGGATCGTACAAATGAATTAGAATGGATATATTCGTGCGAATGAATTAGAATGGATCGTACGAATGAATTAGACTGGATCGTACGAATAAATTAGAATGGATACATTCATGCAAATGAATTAGAATAAATCGTACGAATGAATTAGAATGGATCGTACGAATGAATTAGAATTGATCATACGAATGA